>CM061552.1:243656687-244360020 GCA_030864225.1 Capsicum baccatum var. pendulum | reverse complement strand
TATTAGATGCTTGATTGACTGTCTACAAAGATGAAGGGATAATTTGATCCTATTTTTGGATTTTGCAATTTTTCTGATGAAACATACATTCGACTTCTAGCTATTTTATTTATATACGCTGATAAATACTGAAAAAAAAAAATTTATGTGGCTGGAGAATGCTTTCTCTGGGTAGACGATTAGAGAGCTTCATATCTTTAATGACACAGGACACTTTTGCATTGAACTTTTGCAGCTAAGGTAGAGATTTCCTTTTGATCTCGTCTCAGGCTTTTTAGGTCAAAGCAAACAATAGAACTTTTTTGTTGTACTCTCTAAACAAATTGTCAAAGCATCTTCTGAAGGATGCTTTTAATCGTTTGGGGGTAAGTAAAAAGGAAAGGATGAAACCGCCCTTGAAGCGGCTTAACAAACAATGAGCTCACTGCCCATTTTGCTTGCTGCGGCGCCCCAGGCGGCACTCTGGGCAATGCCACAAGCTGCCTGGGTAGTAGCTGGTTGCTTGCTGCCCTTCTTCACTCCCTTGCACTGCCGCGACGTTGCTTTAGTGCAAAAATTGCATTTTGTGTATGATTTAATCATATGCAAACCCCGATACATATACGAATCATTCCAAGTTGATTTCCAACTAAAATTGAAGCATAACAAGCTCAATTGAAGCCATAACACCTCAACGAACAACTATAACTAAAACTTAAAACATGAGGTGTAACAGTTAATGATTGATCCAATACTTTGCATATCAAAAGAACTCTCTGCATTTTCCTTTGATTTCTCTCATCTAAATTTGTTGCCCAACAAGTCAATAGGTACTTTCATAGACTAATAACTCTTTGTCTACACTTAAAACAAATCCCTGCTCCCAAAAGAATAATAAAAGAACTTTTTATGGAGTCGTAAAGATGTCACACATAAGTTCACAAAGGTGAAAAATGAAGACAAAAGGTTGACAAAGGAAAGACGGTTCAACCTGTAGTCCTTTCATGTCATAATCCAACTTAGAGGCTGTGGCTGACACTAGGCAAACTTGGCCCTACTACGCGAACCATTGTAACTTTTTACTCATACTCATGAAGCTAGAGTCGTTCATGTAACACATCTCATATTTCTTGTCTTACATACACCTAACAAACCAAAACATGTAAACACATCTTGACCTTGACATGTGGAGTTTTGATACACTACTCAATCCACAACCTGTCATGGAGTACATGGGGAAAGCTCCAGATATTCAACCACTAAATCTGGTCTTTTTAAACAGCAGGAAAGAAACATGACATAATAGATAAACAATTTTGTAGCGCACCAAATCTGTAGCGCCTTCACTCCTTTCGGGAAGGCCTCCCTTCTGTATGATAGGAATAACTTCCCGACTCTATTGGCACATGAAGTGATTCCCCTATGGGGATCATGAAGGCAGTTGTTGTTCTTCTGAAAAAGCAAGGGAGTTGGGAAGGCACCTTTTCTCTAATGATAAATAGTTAAATATTCAATTGGCAACTGTGGTACTCATCATGGCTCAACTCTGCATCTGAATATGTGAAGACTGAAGACGTAATGACTGGTGAATCCACCAACTCAGAGTTACCTTATTCACAACCACTAGGGAAAACTTTACATTTACAATAGCGCATTCTGTGGAATACATGATAATGAACTTTATACAATATTCATGCTTGGACAAAAATCGTGTATCATATTTGTCTAAGTACCGTTTAGTAGTCTTTGCTCAAACATACTTCATAAATCAAAGTATCGATAGTCGAAGTATGATCATGTTCTTGTATCATAATAAAATAGTGTTTTTCTTTTTCCAATAGTTTCTTTCTCTCAAGGTATTTCCTTCGGCTTGTTTTTATAACTATGGGAATACATGCTCTGCTGACCTGATCAGGTAGGGCTATCGTATCCACTACCCATAAAAGGTAATGCAATACAAACTTATACACTTTCCACTATGGGCTACACGTGTAACACTTTTCAGTGCTGCCCCCTTTCGGGCAAGCCATACCATCTTAGGTCTCTTTTATTTCCTCCTTAAGCTTTTCCCAATGCAACTTCGTTTAGGTTATAAACACCTACATTGTAACCCTAATCAATCTTTATCTCAGTCTATGAGACGACAATCCAATACTCATGGTAGAATTCAAGTTAAATGCTGAGTTAGGTTTCATTTCACCTTTGGTTTAAAATTCTTGTTGGTGATGAAACCTTTTCAAATCCTTATCCCAATTCCTTCTAGTTTCGAAATGCGTCCTACTATGTGTATTCATGGATTAGGATTAAGGATTAAATATGTGTATGCATGGATTAGGATCGAGGTATAGATAATTGTAGTGCAAAACAGTGTGAAAGTACTAAGGAATTCTCCAATTTTTTGCTGTCTAGGGCTGTTGCACTGAATTGTTTGCCGAGTCCATTGTGTTGCACTGGATGAGGGGACTTTGAAACTCTGTGAAGTTTCGCTCCCATGCAGTGCGCGCTGGCTAGTGATCCAGTTTTAGTGCTTCGCACTGGTTGCTGTCAGCCTGCACGACTTCAGTAAAACGGCTGTCTAGAAGACACCAAATGAAAACCGCTTGAACCGTTGCAGACAATGTTTTAAGGATTACTACTTTGTTTCAAGAGTCATGTCCAAGTTCTTACTAGATTAAGAGTTGTGCATCTTTGAGATTGGGTGGTCTTCACTTGTTAGCATAAGCATCTTTGAGATTGGGTGGTCCTCAGTTGTTAGCATAAGCATTTTTTCCCAACTCCTCTTGTTTCTGTGAGGTCGGTGTATTAATTTTTATTTTGGAAATGCACCTTTTTTGTTGCACCTTAACCAGAAGAGGTGCGAGTATCAGATAAGAGTTCATTTCCTGTTGTTGTTGGATGCATTTAACTATTTAAGCTAGTGTCTGAGAAATGGACTGCAAATAGGAGCGACAGCGCCACTAACAAAGAAAAGCTGTGATAATGAAGTGGCGGAAACTATAAGAATTTAGGTTAGTTGAACGAGCAGAAAGAAGAGTTCATGGGTGGAGGGATACTGTTTCAGTCTCAGGAACAATAGCTGGATTGGGCGAGGTAGTTGCTTTAAAGTTTTCCAAAATTTTCATATTATTACAACGTGCGTCTCCAGACCTGACTTCGTGGGAACTTTGTGGGAATATGCGGGGTATGTTGTTGTTGTTGTAACTTGTGTCTATATGTTGATAATCTCAATCTCGTTAGTTTTTCTGTATTACTCCAGATGAATATTCTCTTTATCTTCTTGAATATATGGATTTATGTGGCTATATGGTGCACATTACGATAGAAGTGGAAAAGTTGATGATGCTGCATTCGATTTATATCAGTTAGAGTAGATCACCAGACCACTCGGTTATTATAGCCTCGCCATGGTACATGAGATTTATGCACTTACGAGATTGTACTGTTGACTTCTGCAGGATGCCAATTAGTGTTTACATGTATGACCAGGACGCAAGTGGCCTAATTTCTATTGCTGAATATGGGCAAGAATATGGCAAGGACAATCCTATTAAGGTTCTCTATCACGGATTTGGTCATTATGATGCATTGCACATTCCCGGGAAGAAAGGACCAAGATCAAAACTTTAATTGCATTCTGATCATGAAGGTTTATCATGGAGGAGAAGAGGCAATGCACATGCTTTTGAACTATGCATTATTTAGAATGTAACAAATAGGCTGAATGTGAATAGCCTACATATGGGGCCCTAAATATATGCTCTCTTTGAATTGTTAGGAGTTTGGTTCTTCCCCTCATCATGATGTAATCTTTACCATCTTTTCTTTTCATTTCTCTGTTAAGTCGAATTCTGAAGTATTGTTTGATGATGCTTTGCAAATGAATGTACCCTTTTCTTTTTCTATGGATACAAGTAACTTGTTAAGTTTTTTTCTTCTCGCGCGGTGTTCGGTAACAACTTTGGGTCCCAATAAATCTGAAGGATTTAGAGATTTTATCTATTCAACCGTATGTTTTGGAACCTGTTTGGCCAAAAGATTTTGGAAACCACCAACCGAAATTGTTTTTTTGGGGTCAAATATCTATTTGGCCATGGACATTATCAAGTTTTTGGGAGATCAGTTTTCAAATTCAAGGTGTTCTTCAAATTTGGTAGATAATAAAATTCATGCTGATAAATAACTAGGATATGAAAATTTGTAATGATTGTGGTATTTGATTTCAAATAGTGAATATTACAGTCTCTATGAATTCTCTGATTTGTCTTTTTAAATATAAATTCAAGAGGTTTTGAACTTATTTTTTAATCTTGATGGACTTGATTTTGATTTGTAATTCAATTCAAGGGGTTTCGAGCTTGACGATGAATGTTAATGAACTTGATCTTGATATGCACTTGAATTCGAAAGCTTTCGAATATAAATTCAAGAGGTTTTAAACTTATTTTTGAATCTTGATGGATTTGATCTTGATTTATAATTGAATTCAAAGGGTTTTGAGTTTGATCTTAAACGTTGATGAGCTTGATCTTGACTTGTACCTGAATTTAAAAGCTTGAAGCTTAATCTTGAATTTGGTAGTCTTGATATTGACTTGTATTTAAACTTGGTTGCTCGAACTTATAAGTTCTAAAGAAATCTGTAGCATTTGATCCACTAGCTCTCTTTGGCATCTTGTTAGAATTTTTGTGTCTTATCTGAATTATGAAAACCTCTATTTATAGTTGTAGTATGAGAGAGTTGAGATAAAGACGAATTCTTTTCGGCCAACCAAATTTAAGTGACATAACTATACTAATTGATCAAAACACGTTATTTGTACACATGACGCATTTCCATTGGCTTTTGATTTAACTAGACATGATGTCATTATGATATATGGCATGATCTTATAGTTACCTTCGTTTGACTTGACATGTCACATCATTTGATATGTAACACTAAAATAATTAAGCCTTTAGAATAAAATGACAACTTATCAAAGTGGATTCATTATTTGTAGCCCAAATCAATGGACTAATCTAATGAAATTTGACTTTAATTGTGGGAAAAAGTAAAAAATAGCACTTTATTCTAAAATGATTCCACTAAAAATAGCCTCCACATTCAAATACCCCTAATAGCCAGTAAACTAATTCCACTTAATAATCATTACTAATAGCAAAGTAAGTTCATTTATTTGTAGCCCAAATCAATGGATTAATCTAATGAAATTTGACTTTAATTATGGAGAAAAGTTAAAAATAACACTTTATTCTAAAATGATTCCACGGAAATAGCCCCCAAATTTAAATACCCTAATAGCGTTAGATTAATTCCACTTAATCTATAATATATTAAAAGTGTGAAGACCTTTGAAAAGTGATTTGAATTTTTTGTCCTTCATTAAAAAATCTTCCTTTAGACAAAACTGTTTTTTCACTATTTTCTTTAATTTATTATTTAATTATTTTTATTATATTAAATAGACTCCTAAAATATATGGGACTCCTAAAATATATGAAAGAAAAATTAATTAATATTTTCCTTTGTAGTGATCAATTAGAAAATACTCCTAAAATAAAACTCTATTAAGGAAATAATTATATAAATATTAAGATGCACGTTAAACTACTGAAGAAATCCGTTTACTTATTGAAAAAATATGATTGATGCTCATCTAACTTGATTCGATTGCATGTCTAGATTGATGGATGCTTAATTTTCTAACCCTTAACTTCTTCACTGTTTTTGTCAACATAATAGAATTCAACGTGTGTATATATATCTTCTTTGTTTTCATTCAAGTCATTTTTTAGGGTCAAATTTTTCGCTCAAACAAAAATTATTTTCATCAAAACTGAAGCTTTGTGGTCACTATTGTATTATTTTGTTGTAGTTTACAGGCCATGGATGAATTTTCAGGTTGTAGATGAATGTCGACCGGCTTTGAGAATTTTTTTTAGGTAAAAATTAAGTTTAATTTATTGTATTGTTTTTATATGTCTTTTTTGTGAATTTTTTTTGTAGATGAGTAAAAAATGACTTTGAGAAAATTTTTTGTGTAAAGGTTAGATTAACTATATTATTTTGATGTCTCTATCATCGTATTGTTTTGTTGCAATTTACAGGTGGTAGATGAATGTCGATCGACTTTGACAAATTTTTTGATAAAAGTTAGGTTTAATTAAATAAATCTATATCTATAATCTATCTATAATCTATATCTATATTTATAATATATTAAAAGTGTGAAGACCCTTAGAAATATGAACTTTTTATCCTTCATTAAAATATTCTGCAATAGACAAAATTGTCTTTTCATATTTTTTTAATTATTAGTATTTAATTTCTTTATAATATTGTCTCCTAAAATATATGGGATTATGACTTTAAAGTATATGGTAAGATACAATAAATTTTGAAGTTATCAATATTTTTGTTAAAAAAACAATTACGTTTTCTTTTTACCTATTATGAAGGAATTATAGTTGAACCTAAATTTCTTTAACAAACAAACAAACAAAAAAAATTCTTACGAATTAGTTAATGTTGGAGTGCCTGCTTTAGTTTTGTCAACTTTTTTTCCCTAATTTTCCTTAAATAACAAAAGTTTTTGTATAAGAAACTTAATGAACCATTTATTTTAGGAATTATCAATTTTCTTAATGCCAAACATTAGACCTTGCGTATGTAGAATATCTTTTGTTTTTAGGGTCAAAATGAATGTGAGTAATTAATAATTTTATCAAAAAAAAATAAAATAATTGTTGATTCCTTCTCTATTTAAACCGAACACTAAGTAATATTTAGCACTTTTAAATATAATTGGTCTAAATTATGATACTTAATACCTTTAAGTCAATTAGAATGTTATCTTATTTGAAAAATAATCTCTTCAATGCTATTTAAGTAATATTCAAAATCAAAATTAACAAGAAACAAAGGACTTCGTCTACTTCTATTTTTTTTTTCTTATTTTGATTTTGATTCAAGTCTTTTTTTGCCTTCATAATCATCATATTTTGTGTCTTTCTTTATTTCTTTTTATAAATAACTTTGAAGATTATATATAAATTATACATGATCAACAATTGATCTCAATGAATTCTTCCATCTTGATAATTTCTCGTGTTTCTCTTTCAACTAAAAATGTTGTTCGAAAAATTAGACGAATCAAGCATGTTGTCATTGGATGAAAACAACCCAATAAATTTAAGATTTCTCTTTTTTCTCCCCCTATTTTTATGTAATTGTGAGTTGATTTTGATTATGTTATTTAATTATATTTTGAAATATCATTTGTTAATATTATAGTTCGATCTTTTGTTAAACTTATTTATTGAATTCAAACATAAGGCTGTAGTTAAATCTCGAATTAAGATATGTAGAATTTTATTTTGAAGAGGAACCCATAAATTTAGGATTATAATTCGCTCTTTCAATTGTAGGTTTATTATTATTCATTGTAAATTGAGTTTAATCTATTTATTTATAGTCCTTAATTAAAAGACTTTATAATGAGAAAAATTAATTTTAAGTTCTCTTATTTGTTCTTGACATCTCATATACAAAGACGATTATGAACTCTGATGGGATAGATATAATCCTGGATAAAAATTTGTTGGAACATATAGTCTAGAGCAAGTGAGGAGTCTTGCTACAATTGCTCATAATTGCATACACCTACTCAAAGTTTTGCATACAATATTAAAAATCACTTGAAAAGTATGTATTTAATTGGTTGAGTTATCATAAAGCTACACTTATAAGATTTTATTGAGTCAGGTAATTGCTTCCTTATTTTGGATGTGCACCAAGCTTTAAATTTGCTCTTAGTATTAGTTCGATCTCTTGTGTTTGGAAGCTGAATGCACTTATTTTTTGGACTAAATCTTAATTTATTAGTATTGAAAATATCTGCACATAAACTACATTTAAATAGTGAAAAACTTAATTGACGATATAGCTATCATGTGGTTAACTTAATTATGTAATAGACGCGCCAGAACAAACAAATAAGGAAATATAAATTATAATTATCTGATATGAATACTTTATCATGTGGCCACACGTTCAACTGAATATATATACCGTCGTTTGAGTGTCTAGATGAAATTTTCTTGCAATTTCAAGGAGATATTGATATATTCCGCTTACATATTTGTATCTTAATATAACAAGCTATTCATATTTACAATACTAATTCAACTAGCTTCATCATATTTACGTGCTCAAAAGATATTAAATTCAATCATTATCTTAATATAATAAACTTTATTGTATTTTCATTATTTAAATAAATAATGTTTTGACTGTAACATCGGGTACACTAAATTATGACATTGAAATCAATGAAAATTTTAATTATTAAATTTTCCTTATTAGAGCTGTGTGGAAAGTCTAAAAATGACCAAGGTTTTACTTCTTCGCTTTTTCTAAATTACATATAATATAACAATTAATATGTAGAACTTTTCTTATGCAAAAATATTTTTTCTATATCTATAATTTCTAATATATTAAAAATGTGAAACGCCTTAGAAATTTTGTTGTTTGTTGAATTCACACATATCTATAATCTATAATCTATAATATATATCTATATCTATAATCTATAATCTATAATCTATAATCTATAATCTATAATCTATAATCTATAATCTATAATGTATAATCTATAATCTATAATATATTAAAAGTGTGAAGGGTCTTAGAAATATTGTTTGAACTTTTTGTTCTTCACTAAAAGTCTTTGATTTAGACAAAATCGTCTTTTCACTATTTTTTTTCTAATATTTAAGAATTAAAAATTAATTAAATATATTTATGATAAAACTTTTCCTGATTAGAAGTCATCAGAATTTTACTATATTTTCCTAATTTAAGAATTAAAAATTAATTAAATATATTATGGTACAACGTTTTCTTACTAGAAGTCATCAAAATTAATGACAATAATTTTTTTTATTAGTTTAAGAATTATAAATCAACTAAATTTGATTTTAAGAAGATTTAGAAAATCTAGAAATAAATATAAAACCGTTAGAATAAGAAAAATTTAAGAAATATAGATTTTTAAAAGTTTTAAGTATGTAATAAGAATATAATCAATGATTTTGTAAAAATTTGAATTTAAAAGCAAGGAAAGTTTAAAATATATATAAAAAAATCGTAACGCAAATATAGTGTAAATTGATGTGTCTCTCTTAGCTTGTGGCAACAAGAAAAAAAAAGTACTAAATGACAAACGCAAAAGTAATGATCCATCAATCACTTCAAACTTCTGGTAGTGAAATTTATATGCATATAGGTTTATGTTCACATTATTATATTAAAGCCTGAAAGGTTTTCGAAAAGTGATTTGAACTTTTAAGTTTTATTAAAAATCTCCGTAATAAATAAAATTATTTAGTTTTAAATAATCAAGCGATACACGTGCGAGTCACGTGAGATTAAACTAGTAGTATGATAAACCTTCACTGTCTTTTATTATTTACTTTTTTTGTTAGTTTTTTTTTTTTGCTATGTTTAAATTACTATTTTTCTTCCAACTTCTTTAACTGTATCTTTTTGTTCCTTTTTCTTTGTGACTCCTTTATTTTTTTTAAAATAAAGTCTACTCTTTTGACTGTTGCTCTTTCTAAACAGTTAAATATTAAAAAATGTGTTTTTTAAAAAACAATTAAAAAAAGAATTAATACAATTTGCAACTTCTTTTTTTTTTTTTAAAAAAAAAACAAAGCATCACAAAAAAAAGAACATTTATTGTAGAATAGTTTTTTTTTTTTTTTTTTAAAGTCAATAATATATATACAATTTTTATATAACAGTGATACAATTTCTATGCACATTCTACACACACACACACACACATATATATACATACATATAAATACGTAAGTACATACATACATACATATACATATACATATACATATTTTATACAGCACTGATACAATTTCTATACAGATCATATAAAAAATATATTCTATACAATAATTATACAATTCCTACACATATTTGATACAATAATTATACATTTTCTATACACATTCGATACAATAATTATACAATTTCTATGCATATTCTATACAACAATTATACAATTTATATGCGCATTTAATACAACTTTTATTTGTAATAGTTATTAAGATACAAATTTTATACAATATTATACATTTTCTATACAAATTCTACACAGTAGTTATACATACTTTATACCAAAACATCTTTTATACAACAACAATATAGTTTCTATATACATATTATCTAATTTCTATACATATATCTTGTAAATATACATATTATATATAATAATTATACAATTTTATACAATTGTATCTAATTTTTTTTTTTAAAAAAATGAAATCAAATTTTTTGCCCCCAAAGAATTGTAGCAAAATAAGAGAAAAATAATGACTCAAAAAAATTGATGGACCGAAATAGTCCAAGAAGAAAGGGGAGGGCCGAACTAGCCTCATGACTATTAAATGCTAATAGACTAACCATAACTTAACAAATTGGCCAAATGTTAGCCATTTGTTTTTAAATTGATTTGTGGATGTCCTTTCCCCTTTAATTAGATCCATATTTATTGAAGTTAAATAATTAATTCAACTATGTGAATTTATAATATTTATATCGACTTATATATTTTAAATTTTAATATTATTTGAATATCTTATTAATTCGATTCAATTGTTTTTGTTATCCACAAATGAGGCCTTCGAGACTTATCAAAATGTAGACTTGTCTAAACTGAAAGGAGCAGTCTGAAGTATCCAAGCATTAAATTAGGATCTTGGGTCAACAAAATACCCATTTTTATGCATAGATTCCTCGTTCTTGAGAATTCAATGCCAATCTCTTATATGGTAAAAGGGACTTCTTACGTTAATATACCATTGGCCAAATTTTTTCCAGCTAAATTGCTTCATGTATATGAATGTATCTATCTTGTATAAACAGTGTATATATAATGTATTTATAGAAATGTATATATATATATTATAGGGAAAAGGCTCAAATATACCACTAAACTATCAGAAATGGCTTATTTATGCCATCCGTTAAAAGTTGGGCTCATTCATGCTATCACCGTTACAAAATTGGCTCATCCATGCCATTACTTTTAACAGCCGATTTTTAGAAAACAGCTTTGCCATGTGGCGGCATATTAGAGGTCCACGTCATTTTAAAAAAAAATTATTTTTTTTTTCAAATACTTTTTTTTGATGCATTAAAAAGAATCCACCCAACTTTTTGATCCATTAAAAATTAGTTTGATCTATGCTTTTAAAATTTGAGATTATTTGTATATTGCTCCATATCAATAGTTTTTTTTTTCCTTTTCTGGCTTTCACGTATGACTCTGTTCACAATACGGATCAATAATATGATCATCTCCCTTTGAACTAAGTTTTACTTGATTAATTCCTGTTAATGAGTTAATTTTAAAATTATTTGTGTATTGCCTCATATCATCCGAGTATTTATAGTTACCAAGCTCATCGATTTTTTTTTTTGTTGTATGCGGCTTTAAATTGTGGTCAAATATAGTAAATTGATCCATAGACAAGCAAAGACAATAAGACAATATGTCTCATGCCGTCACTCTATCATCCTCATACCCATCCTGCAAAAATTTCAGTACAGTGGCGTTGGTATCAATTATTGTGCTAATTAATTACTATAAAATACTTTTAATATTGTATGATATCATTCGATTTGAACCAAATTGACATTTTTTTTCAAGAGACCTTAAATATCCGACATTTTATAAATAATTTTATTACTTTTTTACTTTTCACGTGGGACATTGTTCTCTCAAACACTCATTATACTGCTCCCTTTCATCTTTTTTAATATGTCGTTTAATGTTTTGACACAATCATATATTAAGATAATTATTTGACAATCAACATTAATCATTGGAGGTAGAATATTTGTCTAAATTACAATTATGTTTTTCTTAAATTACAATTTGATTTAATGATATAGTTACATAAAAATTGGTGAGACGTAATAGTTTTATATCCTTATATAATTAATTTTAAGTGGTTCAATCCTAATTAGAAATTGAATAAAAACAATATATAAGCCATGCATGCAAGTTACAACTCACAAGTATTATGTATGTTCATTTCATTATATACTTAATTGAATGAATTGATTAATTTTAAAATTTTATTGTTCTTTTCTCTTTAATGAAATAAAATATCTAAGAACAAAGAATAAAATGAAGACGACATGGAATTTGTATAATATAGTCTAAGGCCGGTTGGCATATATAAAAACAAAAGTAAATTCAATACATTTTTGATAAGTTAGATAACATGGGAGTATATATTTGTGTGGAAGTATAAAATAAATTAATGTATGTATATATATATATATATATATATATATATGTTCATTGATTTCTTCATATATATTTTTATGTTATTTTAAAATCTTTTAATGAAAATTTTGACTATACTATTAACCTAATCGTCATAAATCAAACTATTTTTTAATGGATCAAAAAGTTGGGTGGATTTTTTTTAATGGATAAAAAAAGAATTAAAAAAAATAAAAAAAATAAAAAAATAAAAAAATGATGTGGACCTCTAATATGCTGCCACGTGGAAAAACTGTTTTCTAAAATCGGCTGTTAAAAGTAATGGCATGGATGGGCCAATTTTGTTACGGCGATGGCATGAATGAGCCCAACTTTTAACGGATGACATAAATGCGCCATTTCTGATAGTTCAGTAACATATTTGAGTCTTTTCCCTATATTATATACACTGTTATACAATATTTATACATTACAACAATTCATTTTTCTTAATAAGCTAAAAAGAATATCAATCCAACCAACTCAAATCCCCCTAACAGTCTCAAATTGGTGATATGAGTTCATCTCGATGTTTCAAGTCTTTTGATATATTATCATTTGAAATGATTCACGCTTGCGATAGGTTGAGTTTAAAAATTTGAGTTTCAAAGCTCCTCAACGATAGATTTCAATGAAGAAGGTAAATTAAAATGCCGAAGGGCAAATTAGGGTACACTTTTCCTGTCTCAATTTACATGACACATTTGATTTGGTAAAATATTTAAAAAGGAAAGAAAGATTTTTGAAACTTGTGGTCTAAAATAAGTCATATATGTTTCTGCGGTTAAAATCAGTTCAGTAAGAGTAAAATAAGCATTTCAAAATTAAATTGTTACTAAATATAAAAATATGTCATTCTTTTTTTACTGATTAAAAAGAAAAGCGAGCCATATAAATTAGTAGAGATGGAATGCTATTTATAGTTGACCTATTATTTATAATCTAAATTTCCGAGTGAACATACCCTTTAATTTTCCTTAAAAATAATAAATCATGCATGCATGAAGTTCTTGGCAGTTGAGTCCAATATTATCAAGAATTCCATTCTTCTTTAGTTAGAAGGATTAAAATATGTTTGAATTTTCACGAGCATGATAGCTACGCTCTCTCTCTCTCTCTCTCTCACACACACACACATATATATATATATATGATCGTAAAGTAGAGTATGAACTTGAATTCATGCGAGAAACAGAGAGAGAAAAGAAGAGGAAAAACTAGAAGAAGAGAGGAGGAAGAAACAAGTAGAGAGAAAACTCAATAGTGAAAGTTGTTACTCTCCCCGTCCCAAATTATGTGTCGCCATTTGATCGGACACGATATTTAAGAAATAAGTATTGACTTTGTTAAAGTTACAAAATTACCCTTCTTAAAGAAAGGGGTAATAATATTTAAAATAAAAGTGGGACCACTTTTAATTGACGAAATAAATAAAAAGAGGAGTAAATCAAGTGGGACCACTAAGGATAAAATTGTAATTGTGTCTTTAAAAACTTACCAAATAAGGAAAAGCGACATTCTTTTTGGGACGGATCAATGTCGACACATAATTTGGGACGGAGGGAGTAATGAAAAAGGTGATAAATGTGATACATCAAGATAAATGTGAGACATCAACGTTTGTATATATCGAGAATTGGATGAGGTAATCTATTAACTAACCAGTCAACTTCCTAACTAACTATAGTAGTGTTAACTTCCTACCTAACTCTAACAATATTTAACTAACTTAAGGAAATAGTTAACTAACTATATGAGGTTCATTTTATACTTTAACACCCCCCTCAAGTTAGGTGGGCCGAAATATATATAATACACCTAGCTTGGATTTCAAGTACTCATGTTGAACCAGAGTAAGCCTGTTGGAAAATAATCAGTTGGTTGATCAGCAGTGGTAATATAGTGAGTAGTGATCAATACTTATTGAATTTTCTCCCTTATAAAATGACTATCAATCTCTACATATTTGGTCCTTTCATGATAAGCAGGATTTACTGCGATCTGCAATGCTGAGTTGCTATCACTAGATACCTTCACTGGTTGAACAATCTCTTCTCCAATATCTTTCAGTAATCCTAATAACTAGATTAACTCTGCACGCTAGAAGCCATGCTTCTATAATCTGTTCCTGCTGAACTCCTTGATACCACAACCTGTTTCTTTGACTTCCAAGAGACAAGTGAATTTCCAAACTTGATCATGAAGCCAATAATTGATCTCCTAGTATTAGGACATGCTGCTCAATCTGCATCATAGTTTGCAGTAACCTCATTCTTGTGACTGCTTGATAACACGAGTCCTTATCCAGTTGTTGCTTGATATACTTTACAATTCTCAAAGCAGCTTCCATGTGTGAAATTTTAGGAGATTGTAGAAACTGACTTAGAGTTTGTACACCAAATTATATATCAGGTCTTGTTACTGTCAAGTATAACAATTTTCTTATAAGTCTTTGATAAACATTCTGATCAGTTGGAGGATCTTCTTTTGGATCATAGTTGTCTCTTGTACACTCATTTTATTCCTTTGTAGTTAACTTTGAGTTTGTGTCAACTGGTGTATTAACAGGCTTTGCACCTGCTAGTATTGTTTCAGATATCAGTTCTAGTGTATATTTTCTCTGGTGCATAGTAATTAATGACTTGGATCTTGCAAACTCAATTCCAAGAAAATATTTGAATTCTCTCAAGTCTTTCATCGTAAAAAAGCCTCTTTGGTTTGTTGTATCAACTCCAGGTTACCTCCATTAATAATCATGTCATCAATATAAACTAAGATTAGAGTGGCCCTTTGATCTGATCTTTTAATAAATAAGGAGTGATCATACTGACTTTGAACAAAACCAAATCTAGATAGTGATCTTCTTAGCTTAGTATTCCACTGTTTAGGTGCTTGTTTCAATCCATATAAGGATTTGACTAGTCTACATACCATATTCTCTCCCTGACTAGTAAATCCTTATGGTAACTGCATGTAAATCTCATAATTGGGATCACCTTGAGGAAAGACATTGTATATATCCATTTGATGTATATACAATGCTTTGCTGCAGCTAATGATAGGATTTTTCTCATAGTTACCATTTTAACCACTAGAGAGAAAGTCTCTTTAAAATCAATTCCCTCTATTTGGCTATATTATTTGGATAAAAGCCCAGCCTTACACCTTTCAACCTCACCACTGGCTTTAAACTTCACTTTATATACCCATTTACAATCGATGACAGTCTTTCTTGGAGTCAATTGAACAATTTCTCAAGTCTTGTTGTTTTCTAGTGCAGCGATCTCTTCCTTCAAAGCTTGTATCCACCTTGGATCTTTACTCGCTTCATTATATGTGGCCGATTCTGTAATAGAAGAGAAAACTATAAGATAAGATTAATATGATGTAGATAGATCAACATAAGATATATATTTGTTGAGTCCATATAAAGAATCTTTATGGATATTTACAGACACAAAACCCTTTAACCATATAGGAAGTTGTTTTTCTCTAGATGATTTTGTATATATAGCAGGTACTTGTGGAGGAATAGCTATTGGTGCTTGAATTGCAGGATCTTGTCCAGGTTGTTGAGGTTGAGCTTGGTCTGCAAGCTCTTGTATAGGCAATTTATGTTGTTGTGGTGCTTGCAGAAGTTCATTATTCTCTACTAAAGTTTTAGATCGGTGACTATTGTGTGGTTGAAGAAGTGGAATAACTGAGCACTCTAACTATTTTTCTAAATAAGTAGAGTTTCTTGGAGAAAAAGGAATATCAATAGGTGATGGAGTAGAAAAAGGAAATATATTTTCTTTAAAGATGATATCTCTATTGACAAAGAAGACATTAGTTTGTAGATCTTAAAAAATGTAACCTTTTTTGCACCTCAGAGTATACCATATGAACAATAGATTTAGACTTGGAACTTAATTTATCAGACTGAGTTACATCTTTAGCAAAACACAAGCATCTTATAATTCTTAGGTGATTGATAGAAGGCTTGCTATTGAAGAGTACTCCATAGGGAGGTTTATTGGCCAAAGCTGAACTAGGTAGTAATTAGATATCCTGCTGCTAGGACACAATGTTCTCAAAATTTTATAGGTACATGAGCTTGCATCCTTATGGATCTTGTTGTCTCAATTATATGTCTGTGCTTTCTCTCAGCAACTCCATTTTGCTGAGAATTATAAGAACAAGACCTTTGATGAATCATACCTAACTTACTAAACAAGTCTTGACATAGTTTATTAGTGAATTCTGTCCCATTGTCTGATCTGATGATTTTTATAGTTTTATCAAACCGTGTTTGACATGCGTAAAGAGCTGTTCTAATATGAGATATACATCTGATTTTTATTTAAGCAAGAAAAATAAATTAAATCTAGAAAAATCATTCACCAAGATAAGAAAATATTTGTTTCCATCATAAGTAGGAGTTTTGTAAGGACCCCATATATCTACATGAACCATATCAAACATAACATGAATCTTAATACTACTGGAAGAGAACAAATTTTTAATCTGTTTAGCACATGGACAGATAGAACAATCATGAATAGACTCAGTAATTATTTGTAGACTACTTGGAGAAAATAATTTACGTAAAGATATAGAAGAACTATGCCCAAATCTTTTGTGCCAAAGATAGAAGGTCAACTTAGCATTTTCAGAATTTGGTGTAGCAAGACTAGTAATGTTGCATCGTTCCTTTATTTTAACTGATAGTTTGTTCATGAGCACATACAATGCATCATCAAGCTTATCAATCTCCTTCACCCTCCCAGTGAAGAGATCCTGAAATATACAAAATCAAGAAAAAAAAGCAACATATTATAATTCTCTTATTAGTTTTGCTACTGACAGTAGATTACACTTAAATCGAGGGACAAAAAATGTATTTGATATTGTGCTTCTGGCATGATATTGAGCTATTATCAGTATGTATGACCAAAAAACATCACTATTCGGTAAATACACTTTTTTTTACTATTTTAGACTTTTTGACAGTAGTTTTGTCTAACAGATCAAGATCAGAAGCCATGTGATTTGTGACTCATGCATCTATAATCCATTCAGATATACTAGGGGACATGAGAGAAAAATGATGATTCATACCTTCATTACTTACGTTAGCTTTAGCATTATCACCCATTGCACGCATTGAAGAGGTAGACCATTGTTGTTTTGTTGAAGCATTTACACAATTTATGTTGTTTTTCAACATATTTTGGGTACAAGAATCTGTAATTTAACACAATAACTTCAACACTAGTTCAAGTTTAAAACAAGAACACTATGAAGTACAACAATACCCTCAACACAAGATCAAAGTGATTTTTCTAAGAAGTGTATTTTTTTTTCAAAAATTAAGATGAAACAGAAATGTAAAGCCAAATTCTCCAACTTTACGAAGTGTATTTAAGGAATAATTTTCCTCACTATACCCGAGGTTTTGGAATCTTTCTCCCAGGATAAAATGTCTTTAAATTCAACTATAGTGGCACCTCAAATAATTGAATTCGTCGAATTCACTCAATGATTTGATTGATCCCAAGGAATGTTTTGAAGATAAAAAGAGTTTGTATTTTAATTTTTTTTTATTTCAAAACCTATGGATAAATGCAGGTTTATATTGCCATCAAGTGCCCTTCCAAAAGGTGACAATGATTCATCCAAAAAGGTGTATCCTTTAGAAGAGTCATGTCTGTTCATTCGAAACACTGTCTTTTTCTGAATAGACAAAACTATCTGAACAGTCACTCCTTTTCCAAAATAATATGTCTTTTCATAAAAGGTTGTGCCCCTTCATTTTCCATTCACACTAATTGAACCCAACAATCCCCCACATGAATGGGGAATGGCTATTCTTTGTAAAACTTTACGAACAAATATGTGATCATCAGGCAAAGACTGATTGCATCAGGATAAGTGGGTTTTTCTTTGAACTTTCCATAGTGAACATGCATCAGATGGACTCGGTCAATTGGTAGATTTGATATCTTTGAACCGTCGAGCCTTAATGTACAACTAGATAACACATGACATACAACCAGACTTTTACCATTTATGTTTCTCATGGTTTTATTCCTTTCATCGATGAACATGACCCGATTTCATGAGAGCTTAGAGAATAGGCCTTTACTAACATTTTTCTTGAAGCATCTTCCACTTCGCCCTCAGATAGGTGATTTCTACACTTTCAATCCTATAGATTAAGCTATTTGGTCAAATCTGCCAAATTTAGATAATCATTAAAAGACTTTTCACCTTAAGTCTTATCCTTGTTTACTAAACATTGTCTACATCATGCGAATAGGTTGGTATTTTGACAATGTTGAACCTGTCAGACACAACTTTGCTTGATATCATTGAACCTAGCTCTTGGGATCTCCTGTCTGCTAGGTAGAGTTACTTCCATGCTGACTTGTCCTAGGTCTTAAACCCATTCCCTTGGATATTCTCTCAACTCCTTCTCTAGATAGGCTTTTTATAAGTGGATTTGACACATTATCTTTTGACTTTACATTGTCAATAGTGATAATTCCACTAAAGAGAAGTTCTCTAATGGTATTATGTCTCCGTCTTATGTAACGATATTTACCATTGTACATCATGCTTCCTGCCCTACCTATCGTCGTTTGGATATCATAGTGTATACATACTGGTGCCACTGGTTTGGTCCAATAAGGAATATATTCCAAGAAATTTTGGAGTCATTCTTCTTCTTCACAGGCTTTATCTAATGCGATAAATTCAGATTCCATTAAAGAGCAAGCAATACAAGTCTGTTTGGATGATTTCCAAGAGACAGCTCCTCCACCGATAGTAAATACATACTCTCTCATGGATTTTACTTTGTTTGATTCGATGATCCAATTTGTATCATATAACCTTCAAGTACCATGGGATATTTATTATAATACAAAGCATAGTCTTGAGTGTATTTAAGATACCCCAAAACTCTTTTCATTGCCATCCAATGAGTTTTATTAGGATTACTCGTGTACCGACTTAACTTACTTATAGCACATGCTATGTCTGGTTGTGTACAGTTCATTATATACATTAAACATCCCAATACTCTTATGTACTTAAATTGTAAGTCACTTTCACCTTCATTCTTTCAAAGTGCAAAGCTCACATTCAACGGAGTCTTAGCAATACCAAATTTCATATACTTGAATTTGTCAAGTACCTTTTCGATGTAATGAGACTGTGACAATGCCGACCCTTGTGGAATTCTATGGATTCTTATCCCTAAGATCATATCCGTAACTCCAAGGTCTTTCATATCGAACTTGCTTTTGAGCATTTATTTCATTACATTTATGTTTGAAATGTCTCTACTAATGATCAACCTATCATCCACATATAAACACACAATGACTTGGTGATTTGGAGTGTCTTTAATATAAACACATTTATTACATTCATTAATTTTGAATTCGTTTGTTAACATGGTTTAGTCAAACTTTGCATGCGATTGCTTAAGTGCTTGTTTTAGTCCATAAAGTGACTTAACAAGTTTACACACCTTATTTTCTTTTCCTAGAACCACAAAACCCTCAGGCTGTTACATGTAAATTTCTTTCTCCAATTCTCTATTTAGGAATGCGGTTTTCACATCCATTTGATGGATTTCAAGACCATATACCGCCGCCAAGGAAATTAACATTTGAATCGACATTATCCTTGTTACCGGTGAGTATGTATCAAAGTAATCAAGACATTCTTTTTGTTTGAAGCCTTTTACTATAAGTTTTGCTTTGTATTTATCAATAGTACCATCCACTTTCATTTTTCTTTTGAAGATCCATTTAGATCCTAAAGGTTTGTTTCCTGGAGGAAGATCAACCAACTCCCATGTATGGTTGCTTAAGATTGAATCAATCTCACTATCGATAGCCTCTTTCCAAAAGGATGAGTCTGAAGATGCCATCGCTTCCTTAAATACTCGAGGCTCATTTTCTAAGAGAAATGTTACAAAATCTAATCCAAATAAAGTTGACGTTCTTTGATGTGTACTCCATATAGTATTCTTATCGTTATGTACATTCTCACTTGGTTCATCTTGAGGTTGTTTATACCCTCCACTAAACTGTTCATGTCTAATTTTATACGGGTAAATGTTTTCAAAGAATTCAGCATTATCTGACTCAATTATTGTATTTTCATTAATATCTGAATGTTTGGATTTATAAATCAAAAAACGATATGCTTTACTACTTCTAGCATATCCTATGAACATGCAGTACACCATCTTAGGTCCTATCTTTACCTTTTTTGGCATCGGAACTTGGACCTTTGCTAGACACCCCCACACTTTGAAAATTTTCAAGTTGGCTTTCCTTTCTTTCCATTTTTCATAAGGAATTGATTGTGTCTTACTATGGGGGACTCTATTGAGTATACGGTTGGCTGTAAGGATAGCCTCCCCCCACAAGTTTTGCAGTAAACCTGAACTTATAAGTAAGACATTCATCATTTTCTTTAAAGTACAATTTTTTCTTTCCGCAATTCCATTAGATTGAGGTAAATACGGGGCCGTAGTTTGATGGACAATTCCATTCTCTACACATAATTTGGCGAAGGAAGATTCATATTCTCCACCTCTATTATTTCTTATAGTTTTGGTCTTTTTCTCTAATTGATTTTTAACTTCAGTTTTGTATTGCTTAAATGCATCTATTGCTTTATCCTTACTATTTAGCAAGTATGCATAACAATATCTAGTGCAATCGTCAATAAAAGTTATGAAATACTTTTGCCACCACGTGATGATGTTGACTTCATATCATAAATATCAGTATGGATTAAGTCTAAGCAATTGGAATTCCTTTCAATGGACTTATACGGATGCTTAGCATACTTTGATTCCACACAAGTTTGACACTTTAATTTATTACACTCAAAGTTTGGCAAACCTTCTAAGTTAATACGTTTTCGTAGTGTTTTGTAATTAACATGGCCTAGTCGTTCATGCCACAAATTGGGAGACTCAAGCAAGTAAGAAGAATTTGAATTTTTATTGATTTCAACATTCATTACATTAATTTTGAATAGGCCCCCATTAAGGTAGACTTTTACTATATACACTTCTCCTTTACTAAGTATAATTTTTCTGGAAACAAATACACATTTGAATCCGTTCTTGTCGAGAAGTGAAACAGAAATCAAGTTCTTTCGCAACTCAGGAACATACAAGACATTATTAAGTGTCAATACTTTGCCGGAAGTCATCTTTAAGCACACTTTTCCTGTTCCTTACCTTTTTGCAGTAACAGAGTTTTCTATGTAGATTTTTTTTTTCTACTTGATCCAGAGCGAACATCGAAAATAACTCTTTGTTAGCACAAACATGGACTAGCGGTCAACTTGTTTTGTACCTTAGAGAGAGAAAGATGATATCCAAGGGGTGTATTTATCAACTTGTCCAAGTCAAAGACTCTAATTATGAGACTCCTAACCTTGAGTCAATTTCAGTAGTAAGGGAACTTCTAAATATGTTCCCTAAAGATCTTCCCAGAGTTTCTCCCAAAAGGAAATTTGAATACAGAATAGATATTCTTTCAGATACTCAGCCTATCTTTATTCCGCCATATAGAATGGCTCCAACTGAGCTCAATGAGTTGAGCAAACAGTTGAAAGACCTCCTAGATAAGGGATCTATCAGGCCCAGCATCTCTCCATAGGGCACACTAATTCTGTTCATGCGTAAGAAAGACAGTTCTCTTCGAATATGTATTGACTACCATCAGTTGGACAGAGTCACAATCAAAAACAAATATCCACTTCCTAGAATTGATGACTTTTTTGACCAACTTCAAGGTATCAGTTACTTTTCTAAGATAGACCTCAGATTCGGCTATCATCAGCTCAGAGTCAGAGAATATGACATTCCAAAAATAGCTTTCAGAACTCGGTATGGTCACTTTGAGTTTCTAGTCATGTCCTTTGATCTCACGAATGCCCCATCAGCCTTCATGGACTTGATGAACAGAGTGTTCAAATAGTACTTGAACATGTTCATCATAGTCTTCATTGGTGACATTCTTGTCTACTCCCGTAATGAAAATGATCATGCATACCACCTCAAAATAGTATTGCAAACTCTTAGAGCCCATCAGTTGTTCGCTAAATTCAGTAAGTATGAATTTTGGCTAAGATCAGTATCTTTTCTTGGCCATATTATTTTTGGTGATGGCATTAGAGTCGATCCTCAAAAGACCAAGGTGGTGAGAAAAAGGCCTAGGCCCATATCTCCATTAGTTATTAGGTGTTTCTTGGGTTTGGCTGGCTATTACTGATATTTTATTAAAGGATTTTTGTCTATTGTGTCCTCTATATCGAGATTGACTCAAAAGAAGGTTAAGTTTCAGTGGTCAGATTCCTGTGAAAAGAGTTTCCAGGAGTTAAAGACTCGACTCACCACAACCTCAATTTTGATATTACCAGATGGTTCAGATAGATTTATTATGTACTGTGATGCTTTTAGAGTTGGTTTGGGGTATGTTTTGATGCAGAAGGGTAAGGTTATGGCCTATGCCTCTAGACTGCTTAAGCCCCATAAAAAAAATTACCATACCCATGATCTTGAGTTAGCAACTATTGTTTTTGCCTTGAAGATATAGAGGCATTATCTGTATGGGATACACGTTAATGTGTTCACAGATCACCAAAGCTTGTAGTGTGTACTTTCACAGAAGGATCTGAATTTGCACCAAAGGAGATGGTTAGAATTGTTGAAAGATTATGATATGAGTGTTTTGTATCATTCGAGTAAGGCCAATATAGTGGCATATGCCTTAAGTAGATTGTGTATGGGTAGTGTTGCTCATATTGAGGATGATAAGAAAAACTTAGTTCAGGAAGTTCATCAGCTTGCCAAGTTAGGCATTTTTTTGGTTGATTCATCTGAGGGTAGCGTTTGTGTTCAGAATAGTTTGGAATCTTCTTTGGTTGCCGAAGTAAAAGAAAACCAGGATAGGGATCCTAATCTGGTGAAGTTGAAGAAGTCAATCAGAGATTATAAAGTAGAGGTTTTCTCTCAAGAGGGAGATGGCGTGTTGCGTTGCCAGGGTAGACTGTGTGTGTCGTGTGTTGATGAGATGAGATAATGAATTCTTGTAGAAACATATGGTGCGCATTAATCTATTCATCCAGGGTCCACAAAGATGTACCACAATCTGCGAGAAATCTATTGATGGAGTGGGATAAAGAAAGATATTGCAGAGTTTGTGGCTAAGTGCTCCACTTGTCAGCAGGTTAAGATTGAACATCAAAATCCTGGTGGGTCTATGCAGGAGTTCAGTATTCCCACTTGGAAGTGGAGGGAAGTGAACATAGATTTTGTGATGGGTTTGCCTCGTACTAGTCGTTAGCATAATTTGATTTGGGTCATTGTAGACAAGATTACTAAATCAGCCCATTTCTTGCTGGTCCATACTTCTTATTTAGCCAAGGACTATGCCAAACTCTATCTCAGAGAGTTAGTTAGGTTTCACAGTATTTCGTTGTCCATCATTTCAGATAGAGGTAATCAGTTTACCTCGTACTTTTGGAAGGCTTTCCATAAGGGTCTTGGTACCTAAGTTCACCTCAGTACAACCTTTCACCCTTAGACAGGAGGTCAGGTAGAAAGGACTATTTAGACCCTTGAGGATATGTTTAGAGCGTCTGTAGTCTACTTTAAGGGTAGTTGGGATGACCATTTATCTTTGATTGAATTTGCTTCTAATAACAGCTATGATTTCAGTATTCAGATGGCTCCGTTTGAGGCTCTAGATGAAAGGAGATATAAATCTCTGATTGGTTGGTTTGAAGTAGGAGAAGCCACTGTGATAGGGCCTGACTTGGTGTTTGATGCATTAGATAAAGTATAGTTGATTAGGGAGAGGCTTAAGGCAGCCCAGAGCCAACAGAAATCTTATGCAGATGTGAGAAGAAAAGATCTTGAGTTTGAGATTAGTGATTTCATATATTTAAAGATCTCTCCCATGAAGGGAGTGAGGAGGTTTAGTAAGAAAGAGAAGCTTAGTCCTCGATATGTTGGCCATTATAGAGTTTTGAGTTATTTTGGAAATGTGGATTATGAGCTTGAGTTGCCTGCAGAATTAGCATCAATGCACCTAGTATTTTATATCTCCTTATTGAAGAAGTGTATTGGAGACCTAACAGTTGTCGTTCTCTTAGAAAGCGTAGATGTTCAAAACAACCTTTCCTATGAAGAAGTTCCAGTCAAAATCCTTGATCGACAAATTCGTAGAGTAAGGAACAAAGAAGTTCCCTAAGTCAAAGTTCTTTGGAAGAATCAGTCCATGGAGGGAGCAACTTGGGAAGCAGAAGCAGATATGCGGACCAAGTGCCCCCATCTTTTCTCCGCAAACTCAGACTCAGCTTAAGGTAACAATCTCTTTAGAATTTCTCTTCTCCATGCTCAGTTTCAACTGCATATCATTCTCATGTCAGTCATGTATTCACAAAACCATTCAGTTATGTGTCATGTTTCAAAATCAGCCATGTAATTATGTTTTCATCACGTATATTTAGCATGTAATCTCAGTTCCTCAGTGTTTTCAGCTTAACCAGTCTCATTTGAGGATGAATATTCCTAAAGATATTGTAATACCCCAAAAAATCCAAGCCTATGTTAGCGCCATGATTCAAGCTCATGCATAGCACATTATAGATCTTTGGTAGTCTTATGAGTGAGTTTGAGGTATATTAAGGCCTCAAATAACTCCCAGCTATTAGACGAATCAAAACTTAAGAATTCACCATCAACTCTTATGAATTCATCACCCCAGGTAAGTTAAGTGTTCATTTATGGGTTTCTTTCACCCATGGAGTCGAAATATCCAATTCTAAATTCAAGTTGGGATCTTTACAAGTTTTTCATGATTTTTAATTGTGATTTTAACCATGAATTCCCATGAATTGTAATTCTACACCATGTTTACATAAAATTGCCGTTATTATTCAACCCTACATGTTTTAATGATGTTATTCACTGATTTAATTCATAATTAGTGATGTTGATGTTCAAATCATGTTATTACTACAAACTTTAAACTATTATCATGCTTAGCTTTCACCATGCATTGCAAGTGTTTGATGAAATGCTTACAAGAATGAATTTTGAACAATGCTTTCATATTATGTCCCCAAAGTTTTAGTACTAACTTGCTATTATTGCTATCGAGCCCTGGGGGTTATGAATACCTAATAAATTAGTTGTTTACTTAGTCTCAGTATCTGTGGAATAGTTTCAGAATATGTTATTAGCATTATAAGTTCAGTCAGTCATCATAATTAATTAAACTTAGAATAGTTTAGTATTTTGAGTCAATTTAGTTGGGGGTAGGATTTAGCACCGAGTGAGTGCAGGGATGGCGGCTTTCCTGTTAGATAGGCAGAATCGTTAGTAGCAGTCTCTGTACTCCAGAACTTTGTAGATATCCTAGGATATGAAGATTCACCCATCAGTTTAGGCTTGACTACATCGCAGGGGTCACCCGATAGTTTAGGCTTGACACCCTTAGTCCTTCGGGATAGTACATCTATGGATCCACATATACAGTTATAGTACCCGTGTCACGGTACTGACACCCTTCCAACTGGGGTCACTGGTTGGACCCTAAATTTGCTCATTGGGATATGTCGATTAGATAATAGCTCCTACAGTCTCAGTTCAGTATTTAGTATACTTCAGTTTAGGCTTGTATTCACCATAGCATACAAATATAAGTTATTCAGTTATCATATTTTAGTTTATAGATTATATTCAGAACATATTTTATGCTTGATCATGCATTCTCAGTATTTGCAGATATGTATTTTATTTAGTACTTCATGCTATTCATTTAGTCAGTTATTACTCTTGTACATGAAACCATGCATATCAGCCTACCTCATTTACCATACCAGTACATTCAAAGTACTAATTGCATACTCTTTTTTTATGCTTTGATGTATTATATCATAGGTTTGGATGCCTAATTCTCAGATAGCGCATAAACCTTCCAGATTATCAGCTGTAGCAGTGCTGAGTCCTCATATTTTTAGGAAAGACTATATTTACTTTCATACTTTCAGTTCAGTAGTTAGATGGAGTTAGTTGGGGCATATCCCATCAACTCTTATTCAGTCAGTAGAGGCTTTTCAGACTAGTGTAGACAGTCGGTCAGTTTTGTTTATTTTATTAGTTTCAGACAGTTGTTTCTAGATTCATAATCCAATATTATTTTCAGTTATTTAAAACCTTATGGCTTATCAGTTGTTCTTTCACATATGTTATTATATTATTTAATGCTCATAACAGATACCAGCTCATGGGTTAGCTTGTGATCTCTTAGGACCGTAAGCACCGTGTGGCCCCCAGGGTGTACTCTCAGGGTGTTACATGAGGTATGTGTTATTCTTAACATCTTGTTTTTTGACTTTGTTAAAAGGAAGTACGGTTGTTAGTTGTGCTAAAATCATGCTTTTAAATGCCTTGACTCATCATTCGAGGACAAATGATCCAAGTAGGGGAGAATTGAAACACCCCAGATTTTAGCCCTTGAAAATTTTCTGAGTTCTAAGCTTTCTGCCCTGCCAACGAATCATATATTTTTACGTGTCATAAGACCCAGTCGTAATGAGCCCAGAGGATTTACCTAAGTCACTGCTTTGATAATGACTCGACTTAACGAGTCGTATAGACTTCTAACGAGTCATAAGAAGGGTAATTCATAATGTGTCCAGTGTAGTGCCTCTAGTAAAACTATTGAGACTACGACTTGACCTTACGATTCATAGTGTCTCATTACAAGATGTAGGGTTCCAGTCGTAGGATTTATAGTGAAGAGCCTAAGGGGTTTCTGGTTTGGCTACAACTGGAGGGTCCGAGTCCTAAGGTGAACCTACGAGTCGTAAGGTCACCCGTAATGACTGACGATTTAATTTCCAGCTTTTAATAAGGGTATTTAGACATTTCCCTATTGCCCTAAACATAACCCACAACCTATAAACCCTATTGAGACTTTATTCTCACCCATAATACAATAAAAAACATATCCTCTTCTCTCTCAAATTCTCTCAAGCCAAGCAAGGTAGGGTTTCCCCAAGGTTGAGCATCCAGGGGTTAGTTCAAGGTTTCTTCTCCATAATTGTTAATGCTTCAGGCATATTACTCTCCCTCATTGTTAATTTGTTAAAAACATATGTTTTAAAGTATTGTTCATCAGATATTCATATCGGTTTTATAACAAGGGTTGAGGGTTTGAATGTTTGTTGTTGAACAATGTTTTCCCATGGTTTATATATGATTAATCTTCTTTAAATATGATTTTGACCTTGCGGGTAAATAGGAATGGTGATTAAACTAAGGGGTTATGGTTAACCCCCAATTTGATGATTTTACCTTTATTATGGTTTTGGAAATTGTATGCCCTTAACATGTTTTTGAAGTTGTCAATAAAAAAGTTTTTGTCACATAATTTGGTTTACCCACTTGTAATAATGCATTGGCATAAAAAGGATAATGAAGTATTCATTTTTTCCTTGAAAGGACTTGGTGGCCATGTATTAATGGTGGAATTGGAGCCTTGTGGATTCAGTTGATTAAATGGGTTCGATTTCTGAATGATTGATTATTTAAATATCTTTTGACCTATGGGTTTGAGTCCCATTTGGTTGAGTAGATAACATGGCATGATGGTATTAGGTTTCAAGCGAGGTTGGTATGACGATACCAATGGGATGCCTTGGTGTGTAATTGGTTTAATGAAAATGGGAATATATGTTAAATGTTTTAATTGGGCTTAAAAGAGGGTTTTGTAGCTAATCGTGGATGGTGGAGGTCCCGGGGGAACAGATGCTGGAAATTGCGCTAGCCGATGTAGAGGTCATTTTGGCTTAAGGGTTTGAGTCCACCTTATTACTATCATTATGATTGGAGGGTTCTAGTCCCTCATATCACCTTTCATGATCGGGTGCTTAAGTCACCTTAGTATATGATTTGAGGGTTCGAGTCCCCCGTGCATATATGTATGATCTTTATCTGGTTTGTACGGCTACACACACCGGGTCATAATCAGGGGGTGAGAACTAGGGCCCATATAGACCGTGGGCACTATTATTATGACGTTAAAGCTACACATCCCAGGTTAAGATTTTTAAACATTCATGTAAAACCTTGTTTTCTATCCCGACATGTGATATAATATATATGTATGTGCATTGGATTTTAAATAATATTGAACTATTGATCATTGTATAGTGTTATCCTTATCCCTGAGTATCATGCTAGCATTCACCCTGCTAACTATCTTTAGACGTTGTATCCCCACGCAATGCAAGAATTGGCCATATTTCTAATTCTCCTGCACAATGATACAACTTATGGATTAGTTCATGAGTTGACATTGAAGTGGTGAGCTTCCATACATCAGAAGTCTATATTTCATATTGTGTTCTCTTATGTCTCAGATTGTTTAGATGTGTTTTGGCTATAGTCAGGGGCATGTACCGTCACCTTATTGGTATTTAATTTGGTACTTTGTTTAGAAGGTTTTGTTGGATTACTGTGGATTTGGGTGATGTTGGTCAGTTGTTGGTCATTGATTGTAGAAGTATCTTTTATTCTCTGAACTTATCTAGTTATATGCTTGGAATTCATCTGATAGAGTGATATTGTGGTGGTTGGTTAGGTGCAAAAGGGTGATCTCTAGTCCCCGACGGACTTGAGATACCTGTCCCAGCTAGGCCCTAGTTTGGGTCGTGACAATGTGTATCAATTTAAATCGTGGATTAGTTTATTACTAGTTTAAATATGTTCATATATAAATTTAATAAAAGCAGTAGAGAAATAAAAGTGAATAAAATGAAATAGTAGGGCCTAGTTGCTTGATATTAGGGTTCGATCTAGAGATGATGCAATGTAATTGGTCTAGAGTTTGGAGGCAATCAGATATAAATATGCTTGAGAACTACACTTAGTAGGCATTTGAACATGCGATTTCATCTCATGATTTAAAATTAGGAGATGAAATCATTGTTTGGACATACAATTTCAGCTCATGATAATAAATCGAGAGATGAAATCTCAAATTATCAAAAAAATCATGATTTTCTCCCAAATCATTATTTCAACTTTTCTTTAAATACAAAATTTGATCCATAAGTTTAATTTCGTAAAAGGAACATTATTTTAAATTTTGCAAAAAACAAAAAGTAGAAAATCATAGAGATTGTTCATACCATGTGAAGGATTATACTAAAGAATAACTAGTCATTATTATTGTTGGCTAGCGCATTTTTATAAATTATGTATTCTTAAAAATATGTAATTGTAAATATTTATTTATAAAAGTAACATAGAGATATATTTATATTTGGTACAAAAAGATTCATAAGTTGGTAAATATATTTATATCTACCAACCATATTCACTAATATATTTATAATTTTTTGCTTATATGGTAAAATGATATAGAAATTGAATTTATTTTAATAGTTTCCAGAACTTATATTTATGAAAAAAATACTACTTAAAAAATCTGAATTACATGTCCAAAAACAACTTTAACTTCATCTTAAATGATTTTATATCATGGTTTGAAATCATGATTTCATATCGTTTGGCCAAACAGAACTTTAACTTCATCTTAAATGATTTTATATCATGGTTTGAAATCATGATTTCATATCGTTTGGACAAACGGGCCTTAGTAAAGTACAGAAAGCTTAGAGCACAAGAATATGAGTTAATTGCTTGTTTTTAATTTTTTCCAGTTTCACTCTTATAAGTGTGCAAAGACTTCTATTTATAGACAATAAAGATAATGCATTGGCCAATAAGAGAGCTCTACTTGAGCCCTAAAATAAAATGTCTAATAGAAATGATCCGTTTGAAAATAACATTAAAGAGTGCTAGATAATATTCCTCTTGTCATTCACAGAATATCATGCAGACATATGTACTTGACATATCTATCCTTTTATCATTTTATTTTATTGTCAAGACATAGTCCTTCACTGACTTTTGGCTATGAGGTTCTGTCTTTTCTTTGATAACGATCATTTCATAATCCTAGTGATGAGCTGAGGTCAAGCTAAGCGACTAGTCTTCGAACTAATCACTTGATCAATGAACCATTATTGATACTTTTCACCGATCTTACCTGCCACATGTTCACTCTAAGTTTTTCCGTGTATATAAGTCACTTTTTTCAATTCAGAATAAAATTAAAAATATTTTTTAGTACCAATTAGTGTTATACCAAATATTTTAAAAGTGTTTATAAAGCCTGGTGCACTAAAGCTCCCGCTATGCGCAGAGTTCAGGGAAGGGCCCCACCACAAGGGTGTATTGTATGCAACCTTATTGTTGTGCCCAATAGCCGACACAAGTGTACATGGTTCACCAAAGTAATATAGTGGTCTTAAAAAATCCAAGTATCTATCCCACAATTACTAGTGTTAAGCGACTATCCAAGACTAGTTCAACTAATAAGATTAGACAAGTGCAAACGTAGTCACAAAAGTATTTGAGAGTTAAGAGTAAAAGTAAACTTAAATAATGTGGTAAAGTAAAGTTCTTGGATAATAATAGGGAGACACCCAGATTCTGACATGACCCAAACCAGGGCTTGACCATGTCGGGTATCTCTAGTCCTTCATGGACCAAAATCACCCCCTGCATTTAACCAACCCAAACACAACACACCCCAAAGTTGGATGGATTCAAAACATATAACAAGATAACGTACAATAGCTTAAGAAAGTTTTAAATGCCTGTCCATAACCAACCACTGAAGATTGGCCAAACGACCAACCGACACCACCCAAAAACTATGGCAGTCTAAAAAAAGCCTTCTAAACAATGATTCAAAACTGAATATCAATAAATTGTTAGGACATGTCTTCGATTATAGTAAAAATAGTTCCTAGTAGTCTATAACTCAAAAGAAAAACATAATCCTAAAATGTGGCCTTCTGAAGTATGGAAGCTCACCACTTTAAGTAGACTCTCGATCAATCCACAATCACTGAGTAGAAGAAGTAGAAGTATGGACAAATCCTACATCGTGTAGGGATATAGTATGCAGAGATGGTTAGCGGTTGGAGGGCTAGCGGTTGGTGGACTAGTATGTAACTCAGGGATAATGATAATATAATGACATGATCAATAGTTCAAAATCATTCCAAAAATTAATGCACATAATTAAATACATATACAAACACATATATATCACATGCCAGGATAGGGAACAAGGCTTAATATGTATTTTCAAAACTTTAGCCTAGATTGTGTAGCTCAACCGTCATATAATAGTACCCACGGGCTATATGGTCCCCAGCTCTCATGTAATACTCCGTACTTTTTCTAGCTCTATTTAGCTCCTAAAATGACAAGGGTCAACTTCGAAATAAATAACTCTTGATACATGTGAAATTTTCCAGCTCTAGACCCACCAATGTATAGATAATTGAAAAAGCTTTCCAACGACAACAATTTCACCTCGATACTCAGTTAGAAAGTTATGGCAATTTTAGTAAAAGCAGTAGATAACTGTGGTAAGACGCATCGCGCTGAGGGAAAAATTCGTAATTTTCTAATTCCAGTGAAGAACCGTGATTGGCCCACGTCGTGATGAAGTTCCAGTTCTCGTTCGTCCCTTTCTAGTAGCTCACTGCGATTAGCCTGTGTCACACCAAAATTCCCATTTGGATAGACACCGTGCCATAGTAAATTGCAAAATGGCACTCGTCCTTTTCCATTGATGCAACACGATTTCACCGCGTCACGCCAAAAGCTAAAATGACAGTCGTCCATTTTCCAATAAGCCATCGTGATAGCGGCGTGTCACGGTGGTGTGCCAAATCGAGATTTTCTAGTTTCAACTTAAATTTTAAAGGGCAATCTCGTCTTTTCCCCAAGTCCCAAATCGTGTAAAACATAGAATCTAGCCTATTCTAAGCATATTATGCATGCTTTTCATATAATTTCTCTCCGATAAATCCTAGAACATTCAAATCTTAACCACTAAGAAATCAAAATTCCACCATTCTTTTTCAAAGATAACTCAAAATTAAGGATTTTCAATTCAAGAACTTCAAGAAATCATCTTCAAAAGCACAAGTAGGAATTCAAGTTCAAGCTTCTTTATTAATTTCATCAATTAAGGTATGTGGGGTTATGAGCATGGATAATTCTTTCATTCTTATGCCCAAAACTAGTTTTTAATTACAAATTTACATAATTTTGTATGATTACCCATGAATTTCAATTTAGGGTTCATACCCAAATATTGTTATTTAAAGATTATGAGATATTAACTGATTTAGATGGTGAGTTTCATGGCTATTTTCGTATTTTCATGCGTATGATATAAATTTTCCAGACTTAGAATTGAATTTCAATGCTTTTATTATTAAGTATGAACTTTACTATGATTTGACATGAATTTGATGCATGGGTTACTAAGCCTTAGTCTGAATATTGATATTTCAAGAATGACTATGCTCTAAGCATCCCATAATTAGTTCTTTTCAAATTTTAAATAAATATTTGGTCTTTTGGCCTCAGCTTAGACGTGAAATCCACTTTACAGTTTCAGTTACAGTTTAAAATAATATATAAACATTTGGGTTTTATTTTAAACCATTATACTAGTTTTAAAGTGGATTTCCTACAAAATGAGCATACAGATTAAAGGGAGTAGTTTTTAGTATCGAGTTGGGTATGCTTACATGCCCCAGAACTATGAGCCAATGTAGGTACAAATTATCAGATTATTCCCATTTCTATATGTATGACAGTTATAGATGTGATCACTTAGATTAGATTATACTCCTTAGACAGGGTATGACACCTCTCCCCAACGTGAGGTTTTCCCATAAGGGAATTAGACGTTGGACTCTATGTTAGCTCACATGGTTTATGTCAGTTAGAAGAACCTTCCTACAACCTACAAAAAGAATAACAGAAAAGATTTTAGAACTAAGTGTAAAGGCTCACATCTTTATTCAGATGTTGATTTATAAAAGACATTATCTACAGATTTTAGTTTTTAGATTTCAGATATAAATATGTGTCTGTTTTACACTTAGACAACCTAATTTTCAGATAGAACACTACATCTTTTAGAAACTAAATGTTATGACTCACTAGATTTATACAGTATGTTATGCTACTCATTATCATGATTCTCGGGACCCATTTTCAGGGTGTTACAAACTTGGTATTAGAGCCTAAGGTTATAAGAGTCCTAGGGAGTCAGATAAGCCGCGTTATATAGAGTCTTGATCATGGGTGTAAAGTACACCACATTTATGAGCAAGATGCTATAGGATATTTTTAGGAAATCATCTCTTTCTTTCATGATCTATCATGCTTACAGTATCTCTATCTACTTTTAACTCAATCTCTTACGTGACAATTAAATATTCTTTCTCGTTGAGTTAACGCCTACAGAAATGATAACCAGCAACCCCAGCTTGCTGACCCTCTGAATAAGAAAATATCCTATGTTGAATTTTAGGCTACATTTCAAGCGTTGGACTAAGCTATGACTGTTACTATTTAGGGAAACCATCAGGCGACAGTCCCATTTTAGTAGAATGGTCATTTAGCAGCAGCTAGAATCTGAGACTTTATGAGAATGAATCTGTCAGAGTTCTTTGGGTGAAAAGCAGGTAAGGACCCACAATTTTATTTAGATGAGATGAAAAAGATCACCCAGATTATGCATGTTACTAAAGAGGAGAGTGTAGAGATAGCATACTATAGATTGAAGGATGTAGTGTATGATTAGGTGGTTATGCGGAAGAATGGTAGAGGTAAGAATACAACTCCTATGAGTTGGCAGGTATTTCAGGATGCATTTCTAGACAGGTTCTTTCTGCGTGAAATGAGAAAATCTAAGGTGGAGGAGTTTGTGAACCTAAGGCAGGCTCAATAATAGTAAAGGAGTACTGACTTAAGTTCAACCAGTTGTCTAAGTATGCCCCTGATACGATGGCTAACCCTAGGGCGAGTATGAGTAAGTTTGTTACTGGAGTATCTGGTTTGGTAGTCAAGGAGTGTAGGACTGCTATACTTATTGGGGACATGGATCTTTCTAGGTTGATGATTCATGCCCAATATATTAAGGCAAAAAAGTTGAAGGAAAGAGAGAGGGGAAATAAAAAAGCTAAAACTGAGCAGTTTGAGTATGCCAGACAAAGTTTGGAGGGGGAAATCGTTCGTAGTTTTAGAATTGTTTATCTATACCAATGCCATCTTCAACTATTTGTCCCTCTCCCAGAGCTAGACAAGAGCAGTGGGGTAAGACTTCTATGTCCAGATCTCAAATAATGTGAGTAGAAAACCCATTTATCCTCTATGTTCTAAGTATGTTAAGAATCATCTTAGTGAGTGTTTGTTGGGACAGAAAAGTTGTTATGGTTGTGGTAAGTTGGGTCATGAAATCAAAGAGTTTCCGCATGCTAAGCAGGAAAACAGGAATGCTTATCCCCAGACTCAGGCTACTAGTACACTAGCTTATCTAGGTCACCCAGTCCTTCCTCAAGGCACATCATCTAGTACCGGTGGCGGTTAGCACCAGAATTATTTTTATGCTTTACCATCCCTTCAGGAGCTAGAGGATTCACCAGATATTGTTACTAGTATGTTTCATGTCTTTCATCTTGATGTTTATGTGCTGTTAGACCCTGGATTAAATTTCTCTTATGTGACCTCATTAGTTGCAGTAAATTTTGAAATAGGTCTTAAAAGATCCTTCAGCTCTTCTTAGTTTCTACCAAGTGGGTGAGTCAATTGTTGCCAAATAGATCTATAGAAAGTGTCCTATAACTGTCCTTCATAAAATCATGTTAGCAGATTTAATAGAGTTAGATATGGTTGACTTTGACCTTATTCTTGGTATGGATTGTCTCCATTTCTGTTATGCATCCATAGATTATCGCACCCAAGTGGTGAAGTTTCAGTTTATAGATGAGCTAGTCTTTGAGTGGAAAGGTAATTTAGTGTCTCCTAAGAGTCATTTCATATCCTATACTAAAGCCAAAAAGTTGATCTCAAAAGGATGTATCTATCATCTAGTTTAAGTCAAAGACACTAAGTCTGAGACTCCAACAGTTCAGTCAGTTTGAGTAGTCAATAAGTTTCCTGATTTTCTTCCTAAAGATTTTCTAGGGGTACCTCCCAATAGGGAAATAGAATTTGGAATTGACCATCTCCCAGATACTCAGCCCATCTCCATTCCTCCATATCATATGGCTCCAGCCGAGCTTAAAGAGTTAAAAGAGTAGCTTAAAGATCTATTAGATAAAGGTTTCATAAGGCCCAGTGTCTCTCCATAGGGCTCTCCCATCCTATTCGTGCGACAGAAAAATGGTTCTTTGAGAATGGGCATTGACTATCATCAGCTGAATAAAGTCACAATCAAAAATAAATATCCTCTTCCCAGGATTGATAACTTATTCTACCAACTCCAAGGAGCAAGTTATTTCTCTAATATAGACCTTAGATCTAGCTATCATCAAGAGAATGTGATATTCTAAAAACAACTTTCAGAACTCGTTACAGTCATTTTATGTTTCTAGTCATGTCATTTGGTCTTACCAATGCCCTAAAAGCCTTCATGGACTTGATGAACAGAGTGTTCAAACAGTATTTGGACATGTTTTTCATAGTCTTTATCGATAATATTCTTGTCTATTCTCATAGTGAGGATGATCATGCAGACCACCTTAGAATTGTGTTGCAAACTCTTAGAGATCACCAGTTGTTTGCCAAATTCAGAAAATGTGAATTTTGGATAAGATCAGTAGCTTTTCTCGATCATATTATTTCCAGTAATGGTATTAGAGTTGATCCACAAAAGACAAAAGCAGTAAGAAACTGGCGTAGACCTATCTCTCTGTCAAACATTTGAAGTTTCTTGGGTTTAACTGGCTATTATAGACACTTTTTGAGGGTTTTTCTTCTATTGCATCCCCTATGTCTAGATTAAATCTGAAGAAAGTTAAGTTTAATTGGTCAAATTCCTGTGAGAAGAGTTTTCAGGAGTTGAAGACTCGACTAACCTCGGCCTCAGTTTTAGCGCTGCCTGATGGTATAGATGGTTTTTTCGTATATTTTAATGCCTCTAGAATTTGTCTATGTTGTGTTTTGATGTAGAGAGTTAAGGTTATAAACTATGCCTCTAGATATATTAAGCCTCACAAAAAGAACTACCCTACCAATGACCTTGAGTTAGCTGTAGTTGTGTTTGCATTGAAGATCTGGAGGTACTATCTTTATGGGGTGCATGTTGATGTGTTTACGGATAATAAAATCTTGAAATATGTGTTTACTCAGAGGGAGTTAAATCTTTTTCAAATAAGGTGGTTAGAATTGTTGAAGGATTATGATATGAGTGTGTTGCATTATCTGGGCAATACCAATTTAGTGGCAGACGCCTATAAGACCCCGTAAAAATCCTAAGTCAAATTCAGCTCCTTAAGGCTTGATGAGGAAATCCAACACTTAGAAGAATTTTGCTAAGTGTTAGAAACACTTAGTTTTATCTTATACCTCCAAACTTTGGGGATTTATTTGACGACCTTTCCGACCTTCGTTTTTAGATTTTCAAGATGTGTTGTGAGTGGGGAAGTCAAGAGTACATATAGAGTGAGTTTCAGAATTTTTGGAATCCGTTTAGGGTATTTTTAGATTTCAAAATTGAAGCACCATGCGATTTACTTGCATCGCATACTCTATAGCATGCTCCAAAAATTTTCAGCATGTCAGGGTCAACTTCAAACGATCATAACTTCTTGAATATTTTGAACTGTGAGAGCTGCTATATATCAATAAAAAGATCTTTGAGTCCTATTTCCAATGCAATTAGTTTCATCCAATTTAAACATCGAGCAAAGATTTATGATCAATTTACTTCAGCCTATAAGCCTGAAAATAACATAAGACAACTGTGTCTTTCTCTCTTTCTCCAGGGGTATTTTAGTCTTTTGACCACCTATATATATGCTCAAAAACGGCATTAAGCCTAATTTAGAGCAGAATATACTCCCTTTTTTTCTCAAATTCTCTAAAAAATTATCAAAAACAAGTAAGGGTTCAATTGGGAGTTTCAAGATTCAGGCCAATTTCACCGTTAACTTTTACAGATAATCAATCTAAGGTATGCATAGTGTTCATTCATGGATTCTTTTCATCCATGGAGCTCAATAATCAAGTTTTAAGTTATGTATCATGAATATTTTGTTGTGGGATGTTTATAATCATGTTGTTGATGTTAAATTGAGTTTTAATTCCATGAGTTATTTCAAGAATCATGAAAACTAATTTACTTGTGGTATTATTCATTTGAGATATATGTTGAGTTCTTGGGATTTGCAAGTTGGATGTTATACCCATAATATTGATTTATGTTAATTGATGAATGAAATATCTATGTTTCCCATGTGTGTTGAATCTTGACCGTCAAATGTTGAAAATCTTGAGATGTGAATTGGTGGTTATGATCATGAATTGGGAGCATGTTATATATGCCTAAGTATAAAATCATGCCTTTCATGTGTTTGTGAAAATGTTCAAGTGAATGAATTATGCCTTGTGATCCATTGGTGATCTAAATAATGAATTTATGTTAATACTACATGATCTAAATGATTTTCATGTTGATGCTATGTCTTGCAAGTGTTTGACAAATGGTTCATAAAAGTTAAGTAATGAAACTACATTATGTTAGCATGTATACAAGTTCATATCATGCAAGTGAAATTAAAATTATGAAATTATGATATGTTAGGATACATTCCTATTCATGTACTAGATTATGATTATCAAGTGGTTTCATGAGATCCCTAACTTATGATATTATGAATTGCGGACTTTAGTCCTATGATCAAGAATTTTCATGATTTGTCAGTTTACTTCCATCAAGTCTTGGGGGTACTTGTACCAAAAAATATAGCTGAGTGCCTAGAGCCATGTCATGTTTTCACGACACTCTCAGTCAAGCCATGTTCAGTAGACTTCAGTCAGTCTCATGACTCAGGAAAACTCATGTAAAGGCAGTATCAGTTCAGTTTTACTCAATACTCAGTAATCTACGTAATCTCATTAATATTCTGCCAGTCTACGAAATTCAGTAAATCTCAGTATCAGTACAGTTTAGTTTAGTATTCAGTTCATACATCTGTAAACTCAATCAGCTAACAGAACTCAGTAGTATTTAATCAGTTAACAGAATTTAGTAGTGTTCCGCTAGTCATCGGAACTCAATAAACTCAGTTCATGTTCAGTTCAGTTAAATAGAACAATCAATAACAGTTCAGTTAATTCTAGTATGAACTAGGAAATTAGTTCAGTATAATTATTTCAGTGTCATTCAGTTGGGAGTAGGATTCAGCACCGAGTGAACCCAAGAATGGGAACTCACCTGCCAGTAGAGGGTGTGATTCTTAGAAGCAGTCCTTGCATTCTAGAACTATGTAGTCAGCATAGGTTGAGACATTAATACCTGTCAATTGAGGGTAGATGAGGTGGCTTAACCTGCCAGATGAGGGTTCCTACCATTCTTATTAGAGTACCTAGCAGATGAGGGTCACTCACAGCTTGTCCTTACCAGTGGCGTGGTATTGACACCTTTCCAATTAGGGCAGAGATTGGACCCCATCTTAGCTATTATAGCGTATTTGGGGCATGTCAGTTAGATAACTATTTTCCACAGTTTCAATATCAGTCTCAGTAAAAGAACTCAGATAGTTCTTCAGGATATCAGGACTGACAGATACAGTCAACTCAGATACAGTATGAAACTCAGCTAGTTCTATCAGATTTAGGACTGTCAGATACAGTCATTCATGCTATCAGTTATCAAAACTCATGTTATCAGATATATCAGTTATCATAATTTAGTTATCAGTCATGATATGTTATCAGTAAATACATGTCATCAGTATTCATACTTAGTAGTTATGTTATCACGAACTCAATTTCAGGAATGTTATATACGGTCAATCAGATCAGTTCTTCATAATCAGAACTATCAGAAACAGTCATTTTCTTTATCAGTAATATAACATTAGTTCCTCTTTATTCAGTAAACTCAGATGTCAGTAAATCAGTACACAGAATTTAGTATCCAGTACTAGTATAGTTTCAGTTACAATTATTATGTATTCATGCATGTATTCTCATATTCATGTTAGTCAGTATTGTTCATACATATGAACCCTATGCATTCAGCCTATCTTACTTGCATACTAGTACATTCAAAGTACTGACGCATACTTTTCTCGCACTATAGTGTCTTATACCATAGGTTTGGATGCACGGGATCCAGAGATCCCTTAGCAATTTTAGAGTCAGCCAGCAGCAGTAATTAACAATGAGTCCTCATCATTTGAGGATAATTATGTTATTATTCATATCACTATTTTAGTTTTTATTTTATTTCAGTAGACGAAATTAGTTGGGAACATGTCCCCTCAACTTCTTATTCAGTTCAGTTTAGAGGTTTTCAGACTACAGCATGTCAGACAATTATTTTAGATTTATGTTGGTATTGTTATAGCATTTTTAGATATTATTTTATCAGATGTTTATTCAGATTTGAACCTTATGGCCTCATAGTATTGTGTTTTTGCATATTTTACAATATGGTTATTCAGTGCTCAGGTACAGATATAAGTCATGGGTTAGCTTGTGGTTCTTCAGGATCATAGGCACCGTGTAGCATTTCAGTTCAGAAAATTAGGGCGTTACAACGCCCTTAGTAGATTATCTATGGGCAGTGTTGCTTATGTGGAGAATGATAAGAGAGAACTAGTTCGTGAAGTTCACCAGTTATCTAGATTAGGTATGAGGTTGGTTGACTCAGCTGAAGGTAACATTGAAGTTCAGAATAGTTCAGAATCTACTCTAGTTTCTGAAGTGAAAGAGAGTAGGATAAGGATTCTAGTTTGGTCAAGCTAAAGGGTTCAGTTAAATACCAAAAAGTAGAGGTTTTCTCCCAAGGGGGAGATGGTGTGTTGAGATATAAGAGTAGATTATTTGTACTATCTGTTGATGATTTGAGACAGCGAATCATGCCAGAAGAACATGGTGCACGTTAATCCATTCATCTAGAAGCCACCAAGATGTACCACAATTTGTAGGAAGTCTATTGGTGGAGCAGTATGAAAAGAGATATATCAGAGTTTGTAGCTAAGTGTACAACTTGCCAATAGGTTAAGGTAGAGCACCAAAGACCTGGTGGCACATTGCAGGAGTTTGGTATTCCCACTTGGAAGTGGGAATAGGTGAATATGGACTTTGTGATTGGATTACCATTCGCATCGTCAGCATGATTCAATTTGGGTTATTATAGACAGATTGACCAAATCAGCCCATTTTTTGCTAGTTCACACGTCCTACATAGCTGAAGATTATGCTAAGTTGTATATCATAGAGTTATTTAGATTTCATGGAGTTCCCTTGTCCATTATCTCATATAGGGGTACTCAGTTTACCTATCAGTTTTGGAAAGCCTTTCAGAAGGGTCTTGGTACCCAACTTTATGTCAGTTCAGATTTTCATCTGCAGATAAATAGTTAGGCAAGAGGACCATTCATACCTTATAAGATATGTTGAGGGCATGTGTTCTTGATTTCAAAGGCAGTTAGGATGACCACTTGCCATTGATCGAGTTTACCTACAATAATAGTTGCCATTCTAGTATTCAGATAGCCTTGTTTGAGGCTCTTTATAGGCAGAGATATAGGTCACTAGTCAGTTGGTTAGAAGTGGGTGAGGCCGCTTTGATTGGGCCAGTATGGTGTTTGAAGCCATGGAGAAAGTTCAGTTGATTCAAGAGAGATTAAAAGCATCTCAGAGTCGTCAGAAATCTTATGCAGACATAAGAAGGAGAAATCTTGAGTTTAAAGTAGATGATCTTGTATATTTAAAGGTTTCACCCATGAAATGGGTGAAGAGGTTTGGCAAAAAGAGGAAGCTTAGTCCTCGGTATGTATGCCCCTACAGGATTTTGAGTCGTGTGTGGAAGGTAGCATATGAGCTTGAGCTACCTGCAAACTTGTCATCAGTTCATCCAGTGTTCCATATGTCCTTATTGAAGAAGTGCATGGACGATTCAGCTTTTACAGTCCCTCTAGAAAGTACAGATATTCAGAATAGCCTTTCTTACGAAGAACTTCCAGTAGAGATTCTTGATTTTAAGATCCGTAGATTAAGGAACAAAGAGGTCCCCTTGGTCAAAGTTTTATGGAGAAATCAGTCTGTTGAGGGTGCTGCTTGGGAAGCAGAAGTAGACATACGTACCAAGTATTATCATCTCTTCTCCATGAACTCAGATTCAGCAAAGCTAATAGTCTTCCTCAATTCAGTTCTTTTCCAATCTCAGATTCATCCATATAGTTATCTTCATGTAAATTCATGCATTCGCATATTAGTTCGGTCGCCTAGTATGATTTAGATCCATTTTTACATCTTGTTTCAATTGTTCATGCCAAAATATAGCCTCAGTTCCTCAGTATCTTCATTTTAACTAGTCTTATTCGAGGACGAATGTTTCTAAGAGGGATATAATGTAATACCCCATACTTTTCCTAGCCATTTTAGCTCTTGGTATGTCAAGGGTCAACTTTAAAATGAATAACTCTTGATACATATGAAATTTCCTAGCTCTAGACCCACTAATGTGTAGATAATTAAATTATCTTTCCAATAATACCAATTTTGCCTCAATTCAATACTCGATTAAGAAGTTATGGCGATTTTAGTAAAAGAAGTAGATCACCACGATAAGAACTGCATCTCGGTGAAGGATAAATTTGCAATTGTCCGATTCCAGTGAAGCTCCACGATTGGCCCACATCACGGTGAAGTTCCAGTTCCCGTTCATCTCTTTCCAGTAGCTCACCCTGATTAGCCCGTGTCTCGCTAAAATTTCTAATTCAACAGACACCGCGTTGCGGTGGAATGCAAAATGACACTCTTTCTTTCCTAGTGACGCAATGCGATTTCACCTCATCGTGCCATAGGACAAAATAACAATCGTTCATTTTTTGGTAAGCCACCGCGATAGCGTTGCATCGCAGTGGTGTGCCAAATCGGGATTTTCCAGTTTCGACTTAAATTTTAAAGGGAAATCTAGTTTTTTCCCTAAGCCCCGAATCGTGTAAAACACAGAATCTAGCCTATTCTAAGCATATTATGCAAGCTTTTCACATAATTTCTCTCCAAGAAATCCTAGAATATTCAAATCTTAACCCCCAAGAAATTTAAATTCCACCATTCTTTTTCCAAGATAATTCAAAATTAAGGATTCCCAATTCAAGAACTTCAAGAAATCATCTTCAAAAGAACAAATAGGAATTCAAGTTCAGCCTTCTTTATCAATTTCATCAATTAAGATACGTGGGGTTATGAGCAAGGATAATTCTTTCATCCTTGTGCCCAAAACTAGTTTTTAATTACAAAGTTACATGATTTTGTATGATTACCCATGAATTTAAATTTAGGGTTCATACCAAAATATTGCTATTTGAAGATTATGAGATTTTAAGTGATTTAGATGATGAATTTCATGACTATTTTCGTATTTTCATGCGTATGATATAAATTTTTCCAGATTTAAAATTTAATTTCAATGCTTTCATTATTAAGTATGAACTTTACTATGATTTGACATGAATTTGATTCATGGGTTACTAAGACTTAGTCTGAATATTGATATTTCAAGATTGACTATGCTCTAAGCATCCCATGAAGAGTTATTTTCAAATTTTAAATAAAGATTTGATCTTTTGACCTCAGCTTAGACATGAAATCCACTTTACAGTTTGAATTATTTAAAATAACAGATAAATAGTTCGGTTTCATTTTAAACCATTATACTAGTTTTTAAAGTGGATTTCCTACAAAATGAGCATACAGATTAAAGGTAGTAGTGTTTGAGTTGGGTATGTTCACATGCCCCAGAACTACGAGCCAATGTAGGTATAGATTATCAAATTATTCCCATTTCTATATGGATGACAGTTACAGATGTGATCACTTTGATTAGGTTATACTCCTTGGCAAGAGTATGACACCTCTCCCCAATGTGAGGTTTTCCCATAAGAAAACTAGACGTTGGACTCCATGTTATCTCACATGGTTTGTGTTGGTTAGAAAAACCTCCCCACACCTACAGAAAAGAATAACAGAAAAGATTTTAAAACTAAGTGTAAAGGCCCACAGCTTTATTTAGATGTTCCTTTACAAAAGACATTATCTATAGATTTAAGTTTTTAGATTTCAGACATAAAAGTGAGTCCTTTCTACACTTAGACAGACTGATTTTCAGACAGAACACTAGTACAACTTTTAGAAACTAAATGCTATGACTCACTAGATTTATACAGTATGTTTTGCTACTTATTATAATGATTCTCAGTTTTCAGTTATTCAAGCTTATGTGAGTCATCTACATTTGACATGCATTATGTTACAAATTATGTTGATGGTGAGACATTGTTTTACTTATGCATTCACCCCTATATAATCAGTACAATCTAAAAGTACTGATCCACATATACATCTATGTGCTACATTATCTCATAATATAGGTTCAGTTTCACAGTTTCAACAGCGTGAGTGATTTTGAGCATCTCTATTTGCATCCCGATAGTTGCTAAGTCCTCATAGTTCGGGGACCCAGTCCTTCAATTTTTCAGTTTATTAGTATAAATGATTCAGTATTTTCAGATAGTTTGAGTCAGTTGGGGGTTTGTCCTAGTGACGCTCTAGTTATTAGAAGTAGAGGCTTGTTGGACTGCTAGATACGATTCAGATTTCCAGTATTGATTGATCAGACTCTTAAGTCTAGTATTTTCCGATATTATATGTAGATAATTTTAGTTAGCTCAGTCAGAATTCCAGATCTTAACTTTGATTATATATCTTTATTTCCTCTATTTTAAGCTTCAGATTTAGTAGAAGGCAAACAAGGTTAGCTTAAGGCTACTTGTAGTCTTGAGCACCGTGTGACGTCTCAGGACCCATTTTTGAGGCGTTACATCTCACCCCTAGTCGGGCCCCAGTGTTTGTAGCCCACGAATTAGAGAATAATTTTATATATATGAACATGACGGACTCAAACTTCCCAAAAAATACCAAGGTGACTTAAGTACCCAATTATTTAATGATTTACGGGGAACTCGAACCTCCCTAATCATGAAATAATAATAAAGGGGACTCGAACCTCCCTGCTCTCTTTGACCCTCCCATCAGAAAATGCAGTTTCCAGTGCCGGTCACCCGAACCTCCACTTTCACGACTCAACTACACAACCCTATTTATAGCCTAGTTAAAACATTTATCACACAATTCCATTCATGAACCACATTTCACATTATGGCAAACATTGTTGGTATCGTCATACTAACTACACTTGCAACGCAATACATCATGCCAAAATAATTTTTGTTAACTTAGAGAGAACAACTCCCTTTGTTCATTAATACAATGTATGGGATCACCGACACTCTTTGTTCATTAAATCAGACCATTGAGTTTCAAATACCTTTTTACATCATGCAATAGTTCAAGACTAGTTAAATTTAGAAATTCCCGCCTTTCTCATAACTCAAAACGAATTTCACACTATAGATTGGGGTCATTACCAGTTCAAAAGTCACAAGTTTGGTAAAATCACAATTCCCTAGTTCATCACCATACCCATGCACCTACAAGTTCAAAACCTTATTTAAAGCATAAGTAATCATAATTAAATCATGGGAAAACAATGTTCAATAATATACATTCAAACCCACAACCCTTGTTTTTAGCACCAAAATAAATCCATATGAATAACACTTTAATACATATGATTTTACAAAATTAACAATGAGGAAAGAGTCACATGCCTGAAATAGTAAGATGTATGGAGAGAAATCACCCTTGAAAGCCCTAATTGAACAACCTTTTGAAAACCCAAAGTGTTATTGACCTTGAGGATTTGGGAGTATTTGAGAAGTTACTTTGATGTGTTTCTGAGTGCGAATCACACCCTAATGAGGTTATAAGACGTGGGATTCAAGTTGAATAAGAGGATAAATATCTAGAATGCCCCCAATGTAAAAGCTAAAAAAAAAGGGTCGACTTTGACTAAGAGTCAACCATCGACTCGAAACCAATCCTTATGACTCATCACCACTAGTCGTAGCCAAGACAGTACTACCAAGGAACCCTATACTGTTATCCTTACGACTCAGCCGCAGGACTTGTAATGGGACCCTACGGCTCGTAGGTCCCTGTCGTAATCAACACAGAACCCATTTAGGGTATACACTGGACACCTTATGATTTATACCCCACGACTCGTAACAAATCCCTACCTCTCATAGTGAGATACTCGTACTCAAATCAGAATCATGCCACAAACTTACATGATTTGGTTACAACTCGTCAGGACACTCTACGACTCATAGGGTGAGTCGTAACTAGGGTAGTGAGCTAAAAGCTCAAGGAATTTTCAAGGGCAAAAATATGGGGTGCTTCAATTATCCCCCACTTGGATCATTCATCCTCGAAAGAGGGGACAAGGCATTTGTTAGCACAAATTGACTCCACATACCTCTACTCTTACCTTCAACAAAGATAGAAAACAAAGATGCTAAGGAAATCACTCTTTCCTTTAACAAAGTTAGAAAACAAAGATGTCAAGGAATACATATACCTTAAGCATGATTATCTAGAGAGGAAAACATGAATGGATACTTGGGCTTCATGTCTTTTTCGGCTTCCCAAGTAGCCTCTTCAACCTTGTGGTTCCTCCATAAAACCTTTCGAAGTTGCGTTCTTCGTCCGCAACCGACGAACTTTCCAATCCAAAATTTCAACTGAGAATTCCTAATAAAATAAATAATATGAAATACCTACCTCCTCTAAAGGAACAACCATTGAAGGATCACCCACACACTTCCTTAACATCAAAACGTGAAACACCCAATGCATGGAGCTCAAATTGGAGGACAATTCCAATTCATACACAACATTACCAACCCTCTTCAACACCACGTATGGACCAACATATTGGAGACTGATTTTCCCATTCTCCCTAAATGACATTACTCCCTTCATGGGAGATACCTTCTAGAACACCTAATCGCCAACCTCAAACTCTAATTCCCATCACCTCACATACGTGTAGGACTTTTGGCATCTTTGTGTAGCCTTAAGCCTATCCCAAATCACCATCACCTTCACCTTCTTCATTGCTTGGAGAACCAAAATCGGACTAAACATCTCAGCCTCACCAACTACAAACCATCCAACAGTAGACCTACAGCTCCTATCATATAAGGACTTAAAAAGAGCCGTGCTAATACTAGAGTGGTAGTTATTAATATAAAAAAACTCTATAAGAGTGAAATAATTGACCCAACTACCACCATAGTCAATCACACAAGATCTAAGCACGTCTTCTAGGATCTGAATAGTCCTTTTTGCTTGCCCATTCGACTACGGGTAGAAAGCAGTACTAAGGCTCATCTTAGTTCGCAAACCTCTATGAAAACACCAAAACTGTGATGAGAACTGAGTACCATGATCTGACATGATAGAAATAGGCGACCCATGCAACTTCACAATCTCCCGGAGGAATAATTTCTCATAATTCTCTGCTGAATAATTAGTTCTCACTAGCAAAAAGGGAGTAGACTTAGTCATCCTATCCATGATGACCCAAATCGAATCAAACTGATTCTCAGATCGAGAAAGATCGGTAACAAAATCTATGTTAATCACTTCCCACTTCCACACAAGTAACTCAATTTCTTGACACAACTCTCTAGTCCGTAATGGCTTAACCTTCACTTGTTGGCACACCATACATTTAGCCACAAAACTGGCAACATCTCACTTCATATTGTTACACCAATAAATCTCCTTAATATCATGATACATCTTCATCAAATTAGGATGAATGGCATAATGAGATTCATGAGCCTCACCCAAGATCCTCTCTCACAACCCATCTACATCGAGAACACATTATCTACCTTGGTACCTCAAGATACCATCACCACCAATTTCAAATGCTACAACCTTTGTTTGTCCTATATCTCCCTTAATCTTTATAAAGATAGAATCCAGTACCTGCTTCTCCTATATTTCAACAACTAGGTATGACTTCACCACCTCTTGCACAAATATACCACCATTCTTAGAGTCCAAGAGACGAACTCCAAGTTTAGCCAAATAGAGAATATCATTCACCAATTCCCACATATCATCATCCACATGAGCTAGACTCCCCATGGATAACCTGCTAAGCGCATCAACAACCACATTAGCTTTACCTGGGTGGTAATGGAAACTCATGTTGTAGTCTTTTAGCAACTCAAGCCATCTTTTTTTCCTAAGATTCTACTCTTTTTAGGTGAACACATATTGTAGGCTCTTATGATGATAAAAGATATCTACATGGACCCCATACAAATAATGACACCAAATCTTTAATGTGAACACCACAACCAATAAAACCAAGTCATGAGTCTAGTAATTCCTCTCATGAGCTTTCAATTTCCTAGAAGCATTGGCCACCACCCTACCATGCTACATCAATATATAACCAAGTCCCACCTGGGATGCATTGCAATAAACCCCAAATTCATCATTACCTTCGGGCAGGGTCAAAATTGGAGGTGAGGTCAACTTATCTTTCAGCTTTTCAAAATTATCCTCAGAAGCATCAAACCACATGAACTTCACCTTTTTCTGGGTCTACTTAGTCGGCGGGGCAGCTATAGTCGAGAAACTATCCACAAATCTCCTATAGTAACTGTCTTAACCCAAGAATATCCAAATATCAATTGGAGTCGTGGGTTTAGGCCACTTTTTAACCACTGCAACTTTTCTGCAGATCCACCATATCCTTCACTAGAAATGACATGAGCGAAAAAAGTAATAACTTTCAACTAGAGCTCGCACTTCTAAAGCTTAGCATACAAATGTTGATCTTTTAAGGTTTGCAACACTATACGTAGGTGATCGGCATGATCTGCCTCACTCTTAAGATACACCAAGATATCATCTATAAACACGATGATGACCAAATCTAAAAACTGATGGAATACCCGATTCATAAGATCCATAAAAGTCGTTGAGGCATTTGTAAAACCAAAAGAAATGACTAAGAACTCTTAGTGACCATATCGGGTTAGAAAGATAATCTTAGGGATATCCACCTGACTAATTTTAGCTGATGATAACAGACCTAATATCAATATTATAGAAACATCTAGAACCCTAAAGTTGGTTAAACAAATCATCAATCCTAGGAAAAAGACATTTATTCTTTACTATAACCTTATTCAACTGATAGTAATCGATGCACATTCAAAAGGAACCATCCTTCTTATGCATAAATAAAATAGGAGCATCCCACGAAGACACACTAGGACAGATAAAACCCTTGTTAGAGAGGTCTTTTAACTGCTTCTTAAGCTCCCTCAACTCAGCTATAGGCATTCTATAAGGAGGGATAGAAATAGGATGATCCCAAAATCAATCTCCCTATAAGGAGGGATACTAGGAAGATCGTTAGGAAAAACCTTAGGGAGTTCATTAACCACGGGAACAAATTGTAAAGGACCTTTCGAGCTAAAATCTTTAACCTGGACCAAATGATAAAGACATCCCTTGGAAATCAACTCCCGGGATCTAAGATATGATATAAACCTTCCCTTAGGCACTAGAAAACAACTTCCCACTCAATGACTGGCTTATTAGGGAATTTAAATATGACCTTATGGGTGCAACACTCTAAGGAGGTATAACATGAGCGCAACCAATCCATCCCTAATATGACATCAAAACCAACCATGTCTAACTTTATTAGATCTACCAGAGTTTCTCTGCCACCAACAAATACCACACAAACCCTATAGACTTTTCTAATAACCACAGAGTCTCCCACCGGGGTAGAAATAGAAAAGGGATCAGGGATACAATCAGGACCAAAACTAAAATGCATAGCCATAAATGGGGTCACATAAAAAGAGTAGACCCCAAATTAAGCAAGCAATAAATATCATGAGAAAAGAGTTGTAACATACCAGTGAAGACATCAAGAGATGCCTCAGAGTCCTGGAGGGTAGCAAGAGCATACAAGCAATTTCGGCCAGTGCTAGTACCAGAAGTAAAAGTAGCACCCTTTAGTGTAGGAGCTAATGAAGTGGCAACATGAATCTTATTTGCCATTGAAGCAACCTTAGAAGGTTAATCCCTATGCAAGTGAACAATCTAACCACATATAAAACACATGTACCTTCGCTTTTTACAAAACCCATGGTGCTCCTACCCGTAGAATCTATAAGGAGGATATGATGGAGCGGACTGAGCCCCACCAGCCTGAGATTGGGCACCCTATGCCCTAAACCCACTATAATATTAAGAACGATGGACACCTAATGGATTTGGATAAGGGGAACTAGTCGTAAAGTAGGAACTAGAACACCTCCACTTCATCTTAGACCACTTTCCACCATCTCTACCTCTCTGTTATTGACTTCCATCCTAATTAGAAAATCTAAACTTCTTATTCTGCCTTTCTTCTATCTCTGCTTGCTTCTTCTTCTCATCCTCTACCTGCTGCATATATACAACCAATCAGGAGATGTCCATATCCTTATTCAAGAAGGCAACCTTACTCTCTAGAATTAAATCACGGGACAACCCAAAAATAAATTTCCTCATTTTAGCCCTGATGCTAGACATTAACTCTGGAGTATATTGGTACAACTGATGGAATTTCAAGGCATACTCTTTGACCGTCATCCTACCTTACTTTAGATTAACAAACTCTTCAACTTTCACCTTCTTCAATTCCTGGGGAAAGAAGCAATCCAGAAAAGTACTAGAGAAATCATCCCATAGTGCAGATTCGACATCATCTCCCCTAGACTGTTCCCATTACTCATACCATTAGTATGCGATATCCTTCAATTGATAGGCAGTGAATTCCACACCCTCCGCATTAGTACATGCATAACCCAGAAGATCTTCTTTATCTCATCTATAAATCCTTGAGGATCATCCTCAACCATAACACTAGTAAAAGTTGGAGGACTCAACCTCATAAATTGGATAACCCTTGTGGCCTTAGAATAGGGGTGTACATTGGTCGGTTCAGTTTGATTTTATATAATATCGGTTCGATTTATTGATTTTTAATTTTTAAATATCTTAAACCAATAACCAAAACAATAAGATATTTTTTATCGGTTTTTGGTTTATCAGTTTTTAGTCCTTAACGGTTTGGTTTTTTGTTTAACCGATAAGAAAATACTCATAAAATAGAAATAGTAGTAACTAACATGAAAAAAATGAATCTTAGTTGCAACTAAAAATCCTATATGATGTGTTTTAATTTACAAGAATCTTCAAGTTTGAACTAAATATTGTTAGGAGAGTTAAGAGTTTGTATAATTGAAATAACATGTTTGTTAATTTGTAGAAATTAATGAGAAATATATAACAAGTCATATATGTATATATATATATATTATTGGGTTATCGATTTACCCAATAACCCAATAAGAAAAAATAGAACCGAACTAATAACCTAATAATTTTTTTTATAAAACTATTAAAAAACCGTTAACCCAATAACCCAATAACAATAAACCAATAACATATTTATTGGTTCAGTTTATCCGTCGGTTTGGTTTTTGCACACTCCTACCTTAGAAGATAGAGTGATAGAGGCTACACGCTCAGATTGAGAAAATACCAACTGAGCCAGCATATGAATAGAGAGAAAGAATAGAGAGGACCGGTGGAACTACAGAAGGACAATCATGAACTGGACCCCTAGATTGGGTCTGTACCCCATAAGCAGTGCGTGTCCCATCAGTGTTGTCCTCAAGTAGGACAGAGAAGTTTCCATAAGCTTCAGATCATATGGGAGGCATGGTCTAAAAAGTAAAAAGTGAGAATTAGAGGAGATTCAAGACCTTAGACTCTCTAGCTTGAAACAGAATAATGAGAAAGGGAAACACTCCTACACACCCATAAAAGAAACTCTACTCGGCATGGCTTTATTGGAATGACACCAAACCTAGGCTTTGATACCAATCTGACACAACCCAAACTAGGGCTTGGCCATGTCGGGTATCTCAAGTCTCGCATGGACTGAAGATAACCCCTGCACCTAACCAACCTAAACATAACACACCCCAAAATTGGATGAATTCTGAACAGATAACAAGATAGTATACAATAACTTAAGAAAGTTTTAAATTCATGTCCATAACCAACCACTGATGACCGGCCAAATGACCGACCGGCACTGCCCAACAACCACAGTAGTCTAAACAAAGCCTTTTAAATAATGATCCAAAATTGAATATCAATAAAGTATTGGGACATGCCCCCTGACTATAGCCAAAATTAGTAACCAGTCATATATAACACAAGAGAGAAACATAATCCTAAGATGGGGCCTTCTGAAGCATGAAAACTCACCACTTCAAGTCAACTCTTGATCAATACATAATCACTTAGCAGGAGAAGTAAAAGTATGGCTAAATCCTACATTGCATAGGGATATAACTTACGTAGATAATTAGCGGTTAGAGCGCTAGGATGTAACTTAGGGATAAATATAACATAATGACATGATCAACAGTTCAAAATCATTCTAAAAATTAATGCACATAATCAGATGTATAAACACATATATATACCACATGCTAGGATAAAGAACAAGACTTAACATGTATTTTCAAAACTTTAGCCTGAATTATATAGCTCAACCATCATATAATAGTACCCACAGGCTATATAGGCCCCAGCTCTCACCCCCTGGTCATTCCCCAGTGCATGTAGCTGTAAGAATAGGAGAATAATCTCATATATATGCACACGGGGAACTAGAACCTCCCAACATATACCAAGGTAACTTAAGAACCCGATCATATAATGATTTGCATGGGACTCGAACCTCCCTAATCATGAAATAATAATAAGGGGGACTCGAACCCCTAGTCACTTTGACCCCTGCATCGACAAACGTGGTTTCTAGTATCGGTCACCCATACATCCACTTTCACGACTCATCTACACAACCCTATTTATAGCGTAGTTAAAATATTTATCACACAATTCTATTCATTAACCACATTCCATATTAAGGCATACATTATTGGTATCGTCATACCAACTATACTTGCAAAGCAATACATCATGCCAAAATGATTTTCATTAACTTGGGGAGAACAATTCTCTTTGTTCATTAATATAAGGTGGGGGATCACCGACTCCCTTTTTTCATTAAATCATGCCATTGTATTTCAGATACCTTTTTACATCATCCAATAGTTTAAGACTAGTTCAATTTACAAATTTCCCTCTTTCTCATAACTTAAAACTAATTTCACACTGTGAGTTGGGGTAATAACTAGTTCAAAAGTCACAAGTTTGGGAAAATCACAATTCCCTAGTTTATTCACCATACCCATGCACCCACAAGTTCAAAACCATATTTAAAGCATGAGTAATCATAATTAAATCACGGGAAAACATTGTTCAACAATAAGCATTCAAACCCACAACCCTTATTTTTAATACCAAAACAATTCCATATGAATAACACTATAACACAAGTGCTTTTAAAAATTAACAATGAGGGAAGAGTCACATGCCTGAAATAGTAAGATGTACTGAAAGAAATCACCCTTAAAATCCCTAATTGATCAACCTCTTGAAAAACCTAAGTGTTCTTGACCTTGAGAATTTAGGAGTATTTGAAAAGTTACTTTGATGTGTTTCTGAGTGCGAATCACACCCTAATGAGGTTATAAGACGTGGGTTTCAAGTTGAATTAGAGGATAAATATCTAGAATGCCCCTAACGTAAAAGCTAAAAAAAGGGTCGACTTTGATTATGAGTCAACCATCGACTCATAACCACTCCTTACGACTTATCACCACAAGTTGTAACCAAGGCAGTACCACCAAGGAACCTTATACTGTTATCTTTACGACTCAACCACATGACTCATAATGAAACCCTATGGCTCATAGTTAAAGAAAAATCATGCCACAAACTTACATTATTTGGTTATGAATCATGCCAACGACTCGTTAGAACACCCTACGACTCATAGGGCAAGTTGTACCTAGGGCAGTGAGCTCAAAGCTTAAGGAATTTTCATTGGTCAAAATTTGGGGTGTTTCACATACTATGCTATGTACTTTATTGGTTAGGCTAATTATCTTGATTTTTGGTCCACGGGGTTAAAATTATGACTATGGCCTTCTAAAGCCCTAATCAATTATCTAACTTAGCCCTACAACTATATTGTTGAGCGGCGATCAGAGAACTATACTAAATGTATTCATATTCTATACCATAATTAAACCAAATAGGACACTTAGGTATATTCCTATCCTAAATGAAAATCATAAGGTCATTCAATTGAGATTATAATCCTATTCTATCTATCCCATATTCTATCCTATCATTCCTCTTTTTGGGTTAATGATAGAAGTAAGCATGTATTATAAGGATCTAAAACCCTTAAAATAATGATAAAAAGGATAAATAAACAACCAAAAATGATAAATAACCAAAATCAAGTCGATCCACAACAAGAGTAATCATGTTCTTGGCCTTAACTCCGAAAAAGGGTGTTTAGCTACTTAGGATATACACGTAATCATAATAGATGAATCCATGTTAAAATTCATAAGAAACTAAACTAAAGAGATAAAAAACTATTTTCAGCCTTCTCAATCCTGTTTCCAAGCCCTAAGGTGGTTACAATAATTTTTTAAGTGTCTTATTTATAGTAGAACAAGGTCTGCCATTTTTAACATAATGGCATGCCACACCCTTATCCCATGGACTAGGATCCGTGGCACACTAATATAACACCTAGTTAACGTAAATTTCCATATAAAATTCATTAAATGGCATGCCATACCCTTATTGCAGTGCATAGGGTCCGTGGAATGTCATTGTCTCAAAATTTCAGATTTGCACAATGTTTGTCCCATGCGTTTGTCCCTTCATTCCAAGCTTTATGGTGGTGTTTTATTTTGATTTAAAGATTGTTTATCAAATATATCCTATATTTATCAACTCACCAAGAATCCTATAACATCAAACACTACAAATTAGATCTCAAAACAACATAGAATCTAACACAATGAACTAGAAAGGAGCATAGCTCAAGCTAAGCGTACTAGTTTTTGCGTTTGAACTTTAACTTAATGTTTTGACTCCAACTCATTATGAACACACCATAAACACTATTAACATATAAATAAACATTTATACTCTTATTTATACAAAGACTCACTCGATAAGTACACAAAAATTCCTCAAAACAAAGCTAAACAAGCATAGATAATGACATTTAGGTGCATAAATCCACCTAAGATCACTTACCTTATATTTATGCCAGAGGCTGTTTCTAAGTGTATTTTCTCAAATTACATTTTAAAAAAGTTCTTTTGAGGGAAAACTATCTTTTTTTCTAAGAAACAACTCCTATTACTCTCAATAAACATTTATGTTCTATGAAAAGCTTGCCAAACACTTTTAACATTTTTGATCTTCCAAAAGCTTGGATAAACACTTAAAAGCACTTTTTGTTAAAAAATAAGAACTTTTTTTAATCCCAAAAACATGACTAAACATACTCCTTCCTCCGTTCCTAACCACTTATCATCCTTACTAAAAATAAATAATTCATAAAACTTCTCATTTTATATAACCAAGACAAAATTAGTTTTTAGTTTTGATATTTTTTCTTAGTTAAAAATATGGAGAGATATTAATATGATACAAAATAGAGAAGTATTAAACTAAAATAAGTACATAAATAGGAATAATTTTGTAATGACCCTCCAGGACATTTTCTGCCATTTTCTTTTTTTGTGTTTGGAGATTTCCTAAGTTATTTATGTCTTGCTAAGACTAACAGTTTGGTTACCTGAAAGTTTGTTTGATTTTTAGTCATTTTTCTATTTTGGAGCTTTTAAAATTGAGAAAGTCATATCGGCAAAAAATTTAGTTAAATGGCCTTAGATGTCAATTTTTATGGTTCTTTTAGCTCCAAAATATTAATTATAGGCTAGAAGAACCCTTTGTCAAGGTCCCAAAGCTTTTGAGTTTGTTTTAGGCCAATGGGTAGATTTGGTTAAATTAAAACCTTAGATGCGGGATCCACTTTTATTGAAATGACCTTTGATAGAAATTTAAATAGTTCCATTGAGTCTGAAATACTAAATTTAGTATGGTATCATAGTTTATTTATGAGTATGAGTTCCAATGAATCACGAGCACCCGATCAAAGTTCGTTTGGATAAAGAAAAATTGGTTGGTGCAGTCGCATAACCGACTTGGAGACTACTCAATCACTAGCCCTTTTAGCATCCAAGTATTGCATAAGTGGTATCCTCTTTAGCATCTAAGCACCGCTTAAATGGATGCTTGTCAACTTTTCTAGTGTTGCTTAAGTGCCCTTTATCACTTAAGTGGTTATTTGGCCGCTTAAGTGGCTACTATGGGTCCTTTATATATATGCTCTATTTTATTTGTTTCAACCCTTTACTATAGTTTAAATTCCAATATCAATATTGGGAGCTCAAATTAGTGGGTAAGTTATAAAATTGGAGCTGAAAATAGCCTGGGGACATTAGAGTGAGTTGTTTCTCAGTATTATTTAGTAAGTTCCCATTTTAACTTTGAGTTAATTCACTATTATTGGTCATTAATTTTTAACTTGTGTTGGGTCTATTTTGGGTCTATTATTGATCTTGGATCAAGCTCAATTTTTGGGACAAGTGTCCTTAAGATGAGATGTGCCTAGTGACAGACTCAATTTTCGATTCCATTGATGGACCCACTATTTAATTTTAAGTTTGATTTTTTATCTAGAGTGTAATACCCAATAAGGGTATCGACATTTTTGTTTTAATATGTAGAACATTATTTTGATAGCATAGTAGCAATCAAAGGCTTATCTAAAAGGAAAAAGCTCATTTGTAAAGGTTTTAACGTATTTTCACTGATGTCCAGGTAGGCTAGGCTAACCATTCTTCTAAACATTGCTTGGTTATGGTATTAATATGATATTGTGCTAAGCTATGGGTAGGTTCTTATAGTCTAGATATTCATTTAGAAATTGTAGCCGATTAAGAGACTTTAGAGTAAATTTTGTCATATGTTTCCCATTAACTGGTAGCTACCTTTATTCATAATTCTTATCTTATAATACTTAGGCCCTTGAGATTACAACTAGAAGTATTAGACTATTTTGGGGTAGGTTCCTGTCACAGATTGGATTTTCGGGTTGAAATTGACCTTGTCGACCTTTTTTAAGATGGATACTTTAGAATAGTGCTCAGTCTGACCTAATTGATTATAGAATTATTTAATTTGACTAATACTTGAGATTGGTTTGACCTACTAGTTATAGAGACCTTATTTATCTTCATTGCCCTTGATAGGTCTGTATCTCACTTTAATTTGCGCCTTCTGACTTAATAAGTAAAACCCAATCATCCTTTATGGATCTGACCTTCAAAAATGGGAAAAGGTAATTAGATAGACTTGAGATGGATTATGATTTTGGTTTATTAATACTTATTGCTTAATTATGTATTTTGGTTTGAGTTTGACACCTAGTTACTATTTAGTATTTGATAGTTTTGATTCGAGTCCAGCACCTAGGTCACTATTTAGAACTTTTATTAGCTCCGATTTGAGTCTAACCTCTACTACATTATTATTATTCATTAATTTTAGTTCAAGTTTGACATTTATTATCATTATAGTTATTGATTTTGGGTTGGAAATTTGGTGGAGACCAGTAATATTAACAATCATGGTTTGAGGAGTACACATTACACACATCACTCATCTTGTCTTGTTTTACATTCATTACCATTATATCTAGTCCTTACATTGGTATTACCCTTTGTTTGTACCCATTGTGCTTATGGTTATTTGATTGGATTTATTTCTCCTAGTATGTACCTTCTGGGCTTATGAGGGTCTAGTTAGGTTATACCTAGGCATTTACTTCTACGTTTAGGTTATCTTATTTACTGCATTTTCACAGCATAGCCTGTTAGTTCATTTCTGGCCCCTTTTTACGGCCTTTAGTTTACATATGCATATTTTATTTATGCTTTTATTGTAGTTGAGCTCAGTCGGCCTATGATGCCTACTAAGTACCCGTGATTTTGTACTCATACTATACTTTGTATTTTTTTTCCTGGTGCGGATCCTAGTATGAGTCACCACCATTGACACTAACCTTGGTTCTACTATTGATCAAAGATTGGGTGAGCCTTCAGAATCCGAAGCTAATCCTTCTTTTTCTACTTTTATGATAATCTTATTTTATATATCTTAAGACTACGATGCATATTTTGATACTGTCTAGTACTCTTTTTGTTTTAGTGGTTCTTGTACTGACCTTACTAGGTATTGGGGGATTTATTTTGGTATTTTTCTTCTCTTCTCTATTTTGTACAACATGCTTTTATACACACATACACATTCACACAAAAATACATACACACACACACACACACACACACACATATATATATATTATTCTTGTAGTTGATTGTGATTATTATTGTTGCACCATTATTCCTCTATCTTTTACTTGCTAACCTGTTACTCACCATTCTAGACTATGATTTGACTTACCTAATTATGGGTTAAATTTGGTGCCTTTATGACCTAAAAAATTGGCTCATGATAGATTAATATCAGATCCTAGGTTTATTGGTATCATCGGTACAAGACTTAGTATGTAATAGAGACCCGCAGATCAGTACGATGACATCTATATCTTATCTTTAGGACGATACAAGAGATTTAGGAAAATCTCATTTTGTTATTTGTTTTCGTGTGTTGTATCGATATTGGTTTCTAGATTCTCATTTGTTTCACTCTTTTTCAGATATCTAAAATACAAGCCACAACGATTAGGGATAGGGCCCTTAAGCTTGCAGCTCCAGCATAGATTAGAGGCAGAGGTCGACCCCAAGGTCGAGGTTAGGCTAGAGTGGTGGCCCTAGATTGAGTCTAGGACAAGGTGCCTTCACCAAATTCAATTATTAATCCTGTACCTAAATAGAAACATAAGATGTTAGACCCCAAAACTTCAACGATTTTATTTTGGTATCTCCTTCATGTTTAATAGTGATTTTTGAGTTGACTTATGATAAGAAATAATAATGGGACCATTAGAAAGTGTTTGGAAATTTTTGGAACATGTTCGGGGTTGTTTCGAGACCCCAAACTAGAGAAGCTCTTTAATAAGATCGTGTCATGCTTTTAGCGTGTCATGAAAAGGGGGTGCCACACCTAAGGGTGCAAAATACCAGTTTTATTTTTTTAGTTTGGACTGAGGGATTTTTGGTCTTTTACTTATTAAATAACTTCTAAAACATGTTAAACACAAAACACACCTTCATAACTCATATTAAAGTAATTTTTCTTCTCCCCAAAACCCTCAAGAACACAAAAGAAGAGCTTTTCACCAAAATTCAGCCTTCCAAGCTGAAAACTCAAGCTTCCCTCAGGCAATTCACTAAGTTCAGGTATGTGGAGTTTGAACAAGGATACTCTCTCATCCTTGTGACCAAAAGTTCCATTTCCACTTCAATTTAAACAATTGATTTGCTAGGGTTCATACCCATTTTTCTTATGCTTCAAGAGTATGATGTTTTAACATGAATTAAATCTTATTTTGTACAAAATTTCATATTTACTTATGTTTTATCCATGGAAGTAATCTTATTCATTGAGTTTGATATTTTATACAATTTTTTATGAGTTGCTAATTGATTATGATTTTGAGAATCATGTACTCCATTTACAAGAAGTCCAAGCTTATTAGATTAAATTACAAAGTATTACAACATTACTTAAGTTTCAATTTTGGTCTCATGATCTCAGATAAGACATAAAATTCATAAGTTTCCTTATGAGTATAATTTAAGCAAGAAAAGCCTAGTTGGTTTTCAATTTATAGGCCCATATGCTACTTTAAGGTGAATTTAATAACTATGAGTATAAGTATATTCTTGGGAGTAGTATTTAGGACCGAGAAGGAAATATGGGCTCAACACATCATATTTCTCAAAAACTACGTACCACCGTAGGTTTCAGAGGCCTCACCAGAGAGTGTTCCCTTGCCTAGATGGGCTCAATTTAGTGATCTCTCCAGTTCAGTTCATGGTTCTGTACTAATGGCAAGGATAGAACAACCCTCCTAAATGTGTGTCAGATGTTGGACTCCATGCTAGCTCACTTGGTTTATGTCGGTTATGAGAATCTCCCACAAAAGCAAGAATTTTAGACACTAAGTGTAATGACTCACAAATTTTATTCAGATATTATTTTATGATTTTTTATGTTATTTCATTTTTTCTAGTTTTATTCATGATCAAGGTGAGTCTATCTACACGTAGCATGCATATTTTCAATTATGGCATATAACAATTTTTATTCACCGCATTCACCCCTATATACTTAGTATATTCCAAAAGTACTGACCACATATATGTATGTGTTACATTGTCTCATAATGTCGGTTGTTTTGTTCAGTCACCACTTCCTACATTCTGATAGTGAGTGAGTTACCATAGTTCAAGGGGTAGTTTAAGACTGTTCGAGATATTTATTGCAGTTATTTTAGTTATTCAGCTTTCAGTTTGGATCAGTTAGGGTCTGTTCTAGTGATTCTTAAGTTTTAGTTAGAGGTTTATCAAAACTAGTCAGACTATATGTTTCTCTCAACTTTTTCATAGATTTAAAAGTTATTGAGTTATAATATTTTGGTTGAGATTATTCATCTATTTGAATTTAGTTATAAGATTCTTTAATTTTCGCTCTTGTTTTAAGATTACATTTATGAGAGTTCAGTGATGAGTAGGTATCATGTGTTAGCTTTGGGCAACTCATAGTCTTAAGCACCGTGTGACATCTAGGAGGTATCTTTGAGGCATTACAAAGGATCTATTGCCATAAGTGTAATGTCCTTCCAGGTCATTTCCTTGATTTATGTTCATTTTCAACAATTTGAGCCTTTCCAAAGTGGTTATAAGTCATTTATGATTTGCTAGAACTATTGATTTGTTTATAGGATAGTTCATTTGGATTTTAGGCTCATTTTTCTATTTTGGAGCTTTCGTTCTTTAATATTTGGTCTTGGAAAAACACTCCTAGGATATGACCTCGGATGAGAATTACAATAATGTCATTAACTCCGAAACACTAATTTTAGGCTAGGGGGACCCTTGGTTTAGGTCCCAAGGCTTTCAAACTCATTTTGGGCTATTGGGCGGATTATATGAAAAATAAAACTATAGGTCTGGGCCCCACACTTAGTCGAAATAATATCAAAAAAAGTTTTGATGGTTCTATAAAGTCTGGAATATCGAATTTGGTATGGTAGCATAGTGGGTTTGTGGACACGAGGTTCCGAATGAATCCTGAGCACCCGATCAAAATCTATTATCGACTTGGTAAAAAACTGGTGCATGGCACCTAATAAGACCACTTAAATTCCTATTGGGTCCCTTTATCACTCAGCGCTTTAGTTCCCTTGGGCTGCTTTAGCGTCCTTGGCCATTTTTTGGTGGTGCACTTTAGTGCCTAATGGTCGCTAAAGCGGTGTACGCTTTAGTGCCATTGCAGCCGCTAAATCGATTCATACTTTTGTGCCAGTATGACTGCTTTAGCACCAACCGTTGTTGTCTTTAGACCGCTTAAGCAGTCATGTTATCACTTTAGCGGTAGGCGTTTTAGCGCTCAAGTGTCCGCTTTAGCGGCACCTGTAGCCTTTAAATGCCCTCTTCCCCGCCCGATTTCCAATCACTTCTTCCACCATTTTCACACGAAATTGAGAGCCCAAAGAGAGAAAAAAGTGAGAAATCATCCACATAGTTTAAGATAAGCTAACCTAACTTATCTTGGTCATTTCACATTAACTTTCCCTTCAATTTTTATCCTAATTCACGGTAAAATTCTTAGAAATTATGAATCTAATTCCTTAATTTTGAGGGTTGATTTGAGATCTAGTTTGTGCTAAACTTTTGAGCACAACTTCTTTGTCTATTGAGAGAACTCGTGATGGGTTCAATTTTAGATTCTATTTATGGTCCTTGCGGGCCTATTCTTAACCCAAAATTTGACCTGATCCTTTATATGATATTATGGGTCTCATTTGACTCCTTATGATGTGTAGATTATGATTTTGATAGCCTGGTGACATTTTGGGATCGTAGAGTGAAGACAAATAATTCAATCATTGTGGTTGGACTTCGAGGTAGGATTTTTTCTACCTCTATTATTGAGATGGTGTTTATATATATATTCTATACTAGATAGGGGTGTTAGGATGTGATTGTGGGTAAAACACCATGACTTAATGTAACCTGCAGTTGGGGGCTAGAAGGGTATTTGACCCTTAAGTTGAAATACTTATTATATTTCTATAATCTTACTACCTTCTTTATAGATAGAGTTGATTCACATCATGATCATGAGGTATTCTAGATATGGGATGGGATTATACATTGGAAGCATCATTAGTCTTATTTGGACTATTTAGGCTATCTTGGAACCATAATTCAGGTGGAATTAACTTAGTTGGTCATATTCTTGGAGGAATTGTTATCTTAGGGCTAATCATGAATTATTTATCATCTAGAAGTAGATGTGGATACCTTAGCCTTGTTCGAGTTAGAATTTGTCCAAATATGGAGTTCGAGGACTAGAAGTGGACCTTTCTGGCTCACCCTAGGACAAGACCTGTGTTGGCTCTCATAGACTTATATGTGTGTTAGCGTGCTAGGCATAGTTAAGACTAATGAACCTTCATTATAGTGTTTAATATATTACTCGGTGAATTGTGATAGTTTTCCTCTAAATTATAATGTTATGGTTATGCCGGATACATATTTGGGCCTAAGGTCATGACTATGATGTTGTAGTTATTCTAGACATATTATTAGGCCCAAGGCTGCGTTTATGATATTGGTTTGATTCTAGGAAGTGTTTATCCTTGTAAAGGTAGTGGTCATAGTTTGTAGAAATATTGATGCTTATAATGGTATTGTGTGGATCCTGGTGAAGACATATATAGATTTGGTACATTCATGATCACTTAGGTAGTAAATTGTACGATTCTAATTGAAAATATGATTTTACTACTCTTTTCCTAAAAAGAGATTTGTTCCCACTTTTAACTTTTAAAATGGGTTTTTTCATAATGGGAATCTCACCACCTTAATGAATAACTTATGTGCCTTCGAGACTAATAATGATGATCTTAGAAATTTGACCAAGATAGATTCCAGTCCACAGTTTTACTACTACTATTTACCTCATCAAGGGAGATTCCAACCCTTTATACACTCCTATGATGATTTAGTCTTAGAAATTACCCCGAGTAATGGATTTATACTCTTTTAGCCACGGTTCTAGCCGTGCACTTATATACATACACAAACACACACACATACATACATATATATATATATATCTTTGGTACTAAATAAATAGACGATTGATAATGATATTGATGATGTGAATTTTGATTCAAGTTCAGCGATTGCCTATCATCAGTGTGTGCCTATTTCTATCGGCCTTATGGTGGGTTGCATAGGTATAGGCTTAGACTATTGTTGTCTGATTGTTGATTGGGCCTTCTAATTCTATGACGGTGGTGGTTTATGAAAGGCCTGGTTAGGTGTTATTTGTTCAGACTAGTTGGTTACCTTGTATTGTTATTGTTACTATAGTTAGTTTATGACAGGTTGATTATTGGACTGGTATTGAGATTTGAGGTATGATTTTGGTTTTTTTATCTTGCGATTATATTATTACGCATGATTATCCATTAGTTAGGCATTATGGCTTTAGACCCTGATAGTTTGATCCATTCCTTGACGGTTGTTTTATTATGGTAATTATCTCATATTTAGACATATGGATTAGAAATCTTGATTATTTTAGCACTAGTTTCGACTATGATTGGGAGGCTTGGAGATGCAAGTATGATGACTTACATTGTACCTTAAGTTAACCTTATTTATAAACATATGTATATCCATATATATATATAGCTATAGTATTACCGCATATCCCTTCTTTTATTAATTCATGTTGTAAATTCATCCCTTGGCCTTGTATATTATTATATATCCTCCTTTCAGTCGTTATTCTTATATTGGACAATGTTATATGGTATAGTGTTGAGGTTCTTGAGTATGGATAAAAGGGGATAATTCATCCTTAATACCTCCTTATCCTTATTATGTTAGTATGTTGAATATAAATAGGATATTTATCCTTATTATCTCATTAGCTTTATTATGTAGTTTGTTGGATATTTTGGTATAGCTTACATTCCTGCTTGCCCATAGAATGGGAGGAGTTTTCTACTGCCTTTCAAGATAGGTTCTTCCCTTTAGATTTGAGGGAAGCTAAGGTTTTAGAGTTCATTAATCTGAAGCAGGGCAATATGACAGTGAAGGATTATTCCTTTAAGTTTACTCAGTTGGCCAAGTATGCTCCTCATGTGGTAGCAGATATCAGGTCTAAGATGAGCAATTTCATGTCAGGTGTGTCTAACAGTGTGGTCAAGGAGTATAGGACCATAATGCTGATCAAGGAGATGGACCTGTCCAGGTTGATGGTTCATGCTCAAAAAATTAAGAAGCAGAAAACTAAGGAGAAAGAGAAGGAAAATAAGAGGGCTAGAATAGGTAGTTTTAACTTCACTCAGCCTAATTTAGAGGGTGATAATCATCCTCAGTTCCGCCCAAAATCTTTAGTACCATCTCAGTCCTCAGCCAGTACTCCAGTGTCAAAATTTAGAGACGGTAACAAGGATAGGGCGCTAGGCTCTAGATCCCAGGGTAGTATTAGCAGTTCCCAAACAAATCCTCTTTGCTAGAAGTATGGAAGAAACCATTAGGATGTGTACAGGGCTGGCAACGATGTATATTTCAGGAGTGGAAAGCCAGGTCATAGAATTAGAGAGTGTCCTTAGGTGGGTTCCCAAAGTCAGCATAATCGTTCCCCAGCTTAGTTTGGTCATCCATTTTAGTAAGGTTCCACTTCCAGTGCCACCAGTTGGCAGCTCCTAAATAGACTCTATGCACTCCAGTCCTAATAGGATCAGGAAAGTTCTCCTGATGTGGTCAATGGTACGTTACAATTTTACCATTTACATACTTATGTTTTGCTAGATCTAGGAGCTTTTTTATCCTTTATAACTCCTTATACAGTTGTTGACTTCGGAGTCAGTATTGAAATCCTAGTAGAGCCCTTCTCAGTCTCTACCCTAGTGGGTAAATCTATCAGAGACCAGTGGGTATACAGGAATTGTCCGATTATGGTATCTTAGAAAGTTATATCAGCAGACTTAGAAGAGTTAGAGATGACAGATTTTAATGTCATTCTCGGCATGGATTGGCTTCATTCATGTTGTGCTTTAATTGACTGTAGAAATAGAGTTGTCTATTTTTAGTTCTTGAATGAACCTGTCCTAAAATAGAGGGGTAGTACTTCAACACTTAGGGGTCAGCTTGTTTCCTACCTAAGGGCGAGAAAAATAATATCCAGGGGGTGTGTCTATAATCTCATTTGAGTTAAATACTCTAGTTCATAGACCCCTAATCTTGGGTCAATTTCAGTAGCATATGAATTTTTAGATGTGTTTCCCGAAGATCTTCCCAGAGTTCTTCCCGAAAGGAAAATTGACTTTGGAATATACCTTTTTCCAGATACTCATCCCATCTCTATTCTACCATACAGAATGGCTCCAGCAAAATTTAAACAACTAAAAGAGTAGTTGAAGGACCTCCTAGATAAGGGGTTCATCAGGCCTAGTGTTTTCCCATGGGGCACACCGGTTCTATTCGTGTATAAGAAAGACAGTTCTCTTAGAATGCCAGTTACTTTTCTAAGAACAAAGTTACAGTTCAGAACAAGTATCCACTCCCCAGAATCGATGACTTGTTTGACCAACTTTAGGGTGCCAGTTACTTTTCTAAGATAGACCTCAGATCAGGCTATCATCAGCTCAGAGTCAGAGAATGTGACATTCCAAAATAACTTTCAGAACTTGGAATGGTCACTTTAATTTTTGAGTCATGTCGTTTGGTCTTACCAATGCCCCAGCAGCCTTCATGGACTTTATGAACCGTGTGTTCAAGCAGTACTTGGACATGTTCGTCATAGTCTTCATTGATGACATTCTTGTCTACTCTCGCAGTGAACATGATCATGCAGACCACCTCAAAATAGTATTACAGACCATAATAGCTCATCATTTGTTCACTAAATTCGGTAAATACAAATTTTGGCTAAGGTCAGTCGATTTCCTTAGTCATATCGTTTTCGATGATGGCATTAGAGTCGATCCTCAAAAGACCAAAGCAATGAGAAACTAGCCCAGACCCATATCTCCATCAAATATCAAGAGTTTCTTGGGTTTGGCTGGCTATTACCGATGGTTTGTTGAAGGATTTTCGTCTATTGCATCCCTTATGTCTATTTTGACTCAAAAGAAAGTCAAATTCCAGTGGTTAGATTCTTGTGAGAAGATTTTTCAGGAGTTGAAGACTCGACTTATTACACCCCCAGTTTTGAATTTACCAGATAGTTCAGACAAGTTTGTGGTGTATTGTGATGCTTCCAGAGTTGGTTTGGGGTATGTTCTGATGCAGAGAGGTAAGGTCATAGCATATTCCTCTAGATAGCTTAAACCCCATAAAAAGAATCATCCCACCCATGATCTTGAGTTAGCAGCTGTAGTGTTTGCCTTAAATATTTGGACACTATTTGTATGGGGTATATGTTGATGTGTTCACAGACCATAAAAGTCTTCAGTATGTATTTTATTTGAAAGACTTACACTAGCAACAGAGAAGGTGGTTAGAGTTATTGAAAAACTATGACATGAGTATTCTGTATCATCCGAGAAAGGCTAATATAGTGGCTGATGCTCTCAGTAGGTTGTCCATGGGTAGAGTTATGGGTAGTATTGCTCACGTTGAGGATGGTAAAAAGAAGTTAGTTCAGGAAGTTCATCAGCTTGCCAAGTTGGGTATTCGTTAGGTTGATTCAGCTGAGGGTAGTGTATGGGTGCAAAATAGTTTGGAATCATCTTTGGTCTCTGAGATAAAATAAAAGAAGGACAGGGATCCCAGTTTAGTTAAGCTGAAAAAGTCAGTCAGAGATCAAAAAGTAGAGGTTTTCTCACAAAGGGGAGATTGTGTGTTGCGTTGCCAGGGTAGATTATGTGTGCCATGTATGGATGGCTTGAGGTAGCATATTCTTGTAGAAGCGCATGATGCGCATTACTCAGTTCACCCAAGGGCCACTAAAATATACCGCAATTTGCAGGAAGTCTATTGGTGGTTTGGGATGAAGAGAGACATTATAGAGTTTATGGCTAAGTGCTCCACGTGCCAGTAGGTTAAGATTGAACATCAGAAGCCTAGTGGTTCTATGCAGGAGTTTAGTATCCCCACTTAGAAATGGGAGGAAGTGAACATAGACATTATGACAGGTTTTCCTCGTACTCGTCATCAACATGATTCAATTTAGGTCATTATAGACAGGATGACTAAATCCGCTTATTTTTTGCCAATTCATACCTCTTATTTAGCCAAGGATTATGCCAAGCTCTATGTTAGGGAATTGGTTAGATTGCACGGAGTTTTGTTATCAATTATTTCAGACAGAGGTACACAGTTCACCTTTCATTTTTAGAAAGCCTTCCAAAAGGGTCTTGGTACCCAAGTTCACCTCAGTACAGCCTTTCACCCTCAGATAATGGTCAAGAAAAAAGGAATATTCCAACTTTAGAAGATATGTTGAGAGCATGTGTTGTTGACTTTAAGGGTAGTTGGGATGACCACTTGCCTTTGATTGAATTCGCGTATAATAGCAGCTATGATTATAGTATTCAGATGGCTTTGTTTGAGGCTATTTATGAGAGGATATATAGATCTCCCATTAGTTGGTTCGAAGTAGGTGAGGCCACAGTAGTAGGGCCTGACTTGGTGTTTGATGCCTTAGAGAAGGTTCAGTTGATCAGGGACAGGCTTAAGACAGCTCAGAGCTGAGAGAAATCTGATGTCAGAAAAAAAGATCTCGAATTTGAGATTGGTGATTTTATGTACTTGAAAATCTCTCCCATGAAGGGAGTGAAGAGATTTGCCAAGAAGGGGAAGCTCAATCCCCGATATGTCGGTCCTTACCAAATTCTCAGCCATTTCGGAGAGGTAGCTTATGAGCTTGAGTTGCCTTCAGACTTAGATTTAGTGCACCCAATATTTCATGTCTCCTTGCTAAAGAAATGCATTGGTGACCCAGCAGTTGTAGTCCCTATAGAGAGTATAGATGTTCAGAACAGCCTCTCTTACGAGAAAGTCCCAATCGAAATCCTTAATCATTAGATTCATAGACTAAGGAACAAAGAAGCTCCTCTGTTCAAAGTTCCTTGGCGGAATTAGTACATTGAGGGAGATACTTAGGAAGCAGAAGCAGATATGCAAACCAAGTATCCTCACCTTTTCTCCGCAAACTCAGACTTAGCTCGAGGTAATAATCATGCTTCAGTTATACATGTTCAGTATGAAAACTCAGTTTGTTTATCAGTAGATTCAGTTGTGTGTCATGTCTTAGTTATGCATGCCAGTACCAGTACGGTTTCACAGTAGTCTCAGTTCAGTCAATATCATTCGAGGATAAATGTTCCCAAGGGGGAGATATTGTAAGACCCCGTAAAAGTCCTAGTCTAATTCAGTCTTATATAGTATGAAAAAAGAGGGCCCAAACTTAGAACTTTCAGCCAAGTGTTTATACTTAGAATTATTTATAGCTTTCATAATTAGACAATCTTATTTTTGATCCTTACAACCTTACAATGTCAAATTTTAAGTTGATTCGTGATCAGGGATGTCAATAGGTCACTTCGGGTGAGTTTCAGATTTTTTGGACGTCGTTAGAAGCCTAATTGGATGTCCAAAATAGTGGATCGATGGGATCTCAATGTGTCGCATCATCCATCACGTCAACAGTATTGTCACCAGCCTCAAGCATGAAAATTCCAGTGAGTCAACATGATATCAACCCGTCGCGTCGGCCCATCGCGTCAACCCCATCAGTGCGGTGCTTCGGTCTACGCATCGCTGGGTGTAATTTTTTGTAATTTAAAATCCCCATCTAGAGGGGTAATAAAATCAATTTCACCACTTTTATTCAACCCTAAAACACAAGATTAAGCTATCCAAAGGGCAAAATCACTCACTTTCTCTCAAAACCTCTCAAGAACAAAACCCTAGTCCATTCAATTTCAAGTCCAAGCTTCAAGAACATATAAAAGATTTTCAAGAATTTAATTACCAAGGTATGTTAGGTGTTCATCCTTAGATTTCCTTACACCCTTGGAGTTCAAGAACCCTTTTTAAAATTTTAATTTAATAGTTTCCTGATTTACATGTACCAATTGGGTTATTTTCATGTTTATGATGTTGTATGGGTTTCAATTCAAAATTTAATTACAAGTTTCATGAATATAAGATAGCATGTATGTGTTTGTTGTAATCCCCATGACAAAACCCTTGAATTGTGAATTGGTTGTTGTAGTCATGATGCATTAACATGTTGTTCATGCCCAAGTACCAGATTATGACTCCTAAGTGTTTGACAAAATGCTTAAGTGAGTTAATTGTGTATTTGTGATCCATTGGTGACCTCAGTATTGAACTCATGCTATTACTACATGTTTAAATTACTCTAATGCTAAAGCTATGCATTGCATGTGTTTGATAGAATGCCTATGTGAATCGAATAGTGTAATTATGACATGTTAGCATGTGTTCTCGTTCATATACAAGTTCATGACTTTCAAGTGCTTGATGAAATATTTCAGTGTTTGCATTATGAACAATTACCTATTGTCATGTTTTCAAGAATTGCTATGTTGTATTGCTATTGATGTTATCGAGTCCTGGGGGTATTTATTACCTAAAATCTAGTGATTTACTTAGTCGCAGTAGTTATAGACTAGTCCTAGTCAAGGTCAAGAATAGTATTACTCATTTAGTTAGCAGAACTCAGTTAACTCAGTTTAGTTTAGTTAGTGAACACGAACAGTATCAGTTCAGTCAAGCCTAGTACAGTCTAATAATCAGCTCAATGTCCATTCAGTTGGGAGTAAGATTCAGCACCAAGAGAACCTAGGGATTGGGGCATTCCTTCCAGTAGAGGGTTTGACCCTTAGTAGCAGCCCCTACATTACAGAACTACGTAGCCAGCGTAGGGTAAGTCATCCTCCTGCCAGACTATGGTTGATGCAATCATTTACATATTTCACAAGTCTTCCTGCCAAATTAGGGTTGACCTAGTTTTGTTAGTATCTCGTGGTAAGGTGGTAACACCCTTCCAACTGGGGTCAGAGGTTGGACCCCAAGTCAGTTTATATCGGGGTATGTCGGTTAGATAAACACTCCCATAGTTACAATTTTAGTATTCGTACTTAGTAATCGGCATTTAGTCTCAGAACTCAGTTCAGTTCTATAAAATTAGGACTGTCAAAAATAGTCACTCAGCTATCAGTAATACAGTTATCAGTAATCACAAATATCAGTCACTTAGTTATCAAAAATCAGTATTCAGTTTCAGTATGATCTCAAATACAGTATATATATTTATGTACATGCACAGTATTGCATAATCAGTATTTACAGTAGTTTCAATTATACATGTACTCTCATTTAGTTATGTTTATATCAGTCAGTTAGTTATTGTTCATGCATATGGGAGGATACATTTCAACCTCACCTCATCTAGAATACCAGTACATTTTAAGTACTGACGCATACTCTTTCTTTTACGCTATGATGTCTCATATCATAGTTTCAGACGCACGAGCTCCTGACCATACTTAGCAGTTCAGGTTATCAGCAGTGATTACAGTAGTGAGTCCTCATATTTTGAGGACAGAGTTATTGTTTTAGCATTTTCAGTAGTTTAGTATGTTCAGTAATCGGAGTTAGTTGGGGACTTATCCCATCAACTCCATATTCAAACAGATCAGTAGAGGCTTTTTAGACTAGACTATTTCAGATAGATGTTCACTTTTTCTTTTAGTATTACTATCAGTATTCAATATTTATTTAAGTGTTTTGAGGACCTTATGGCATTTCAGTTATATTTCAGCATATGTTATCAAAATTATTATTCAGTGCTCACAGCAGGTACCAGACATGGGTTAGCTTGTGGTCCTTTGGGATTGTAAGCACCATGTGACGTCCGGGGTTAATTTCTTTTCATACCTCTTGTAGTACTAGATTTATTTCTGTGTTGTCTATGTTATCTTTGTCTTTATTAACTAAATCTTTGAATTTCTTATTTAATTCTACTTGTTGATTTTTTAGGAAATCAAAATTTAATTCTATTTTACCTAACAATTTCTTCTGCTTGTTTTGCAGGTCTTCTAATATCTTTAGAGTTTTCAATATTTTCGTATTTTCCTGTTGAACTTTTTCTCCTAGGTTTATTATAAAGTCTGTAATAGTATTTAATTGTGGATTATCTCCATGTAATATATGTTCTCTGTTGTTAAAATTATATTTAATAAGAGAACTGTCTTTTAAACGTCTGTATTTCTTTTCAGCTTGGATTGTTAGATCTAAATATTCTAGTTTCTTTAAATTATCAATTTTTACACTACTATTGTTTATCCTAAAGGTATTTTGCTAATACAGTGGTTTCTAATGGTCTTTATTCTATAATTTCTGTAGTCTATACAGTATTTAATACTTTCTAATTTACACTTAAACAAATTTATACGGTCTACACAGTTTACTAATGTTATAAGGTCTGAGATTATAATGGCTTCTGATAATTCTATAACTTCTAATATTTCTATTTGATTTATTAATATTTGTTCTATTTTTAAAATTTCGTTTCTTAGTCTTATTTCTTTATATAATCGATTATATTCTCCTTGTATTTGTCTCGCAAAAAGAAGCGTTTTCATATTTTTTTACTTAATTTTATCCTAAAGGAATATATACTAGGTCACACCGTTTCTTTAGATAACTTATCCTTCTATTGTAATATATTATGTCGATTCTAAGTCCATGTAAATCCCATATTATTTCACTTAAATATCCTTTGAAAAATTCTAATTGTGATGTTTCTAGAGTTGCTAATAAGGCTAGATAGTTACTCAAAATTATTTCTTCTGCTACCTTGTCTGCCTTTTTTTTTATTTCTACGTTTAAAAGTCAATATTTGAATCGTATATCGCTAGCAAAAGGATGTCTTTTCATTTATTATTATTTCTAGACCTAAGATGCTTTTTCAATTTTTTTAGCTTTTTCAAACACCACAAAAATTTAAAAAGATCTTAAAAACTAAAAACACTTTAAAATAAGCCAATTCAAAAATTCTTGTCCTATCTACTCCCTCCATTCAAAATTACTTGTCATTAATTTTCTTATTGGATTTTTACTTTAACTTGTTAATTTTGAGATATAAAAAAAAATAGAAAAAATTTCAAAAGTAGCAACGTAACAACTATAATTATAATTTTTATAGCAACTATTTCATAATTACTAAAAATAATATGTTGTATTTTGTATTTAAGTAAAATGTTGTTATATAATACATATACAAATTGAATAATAGTTCTTATTTTAACTCTCATCAGTTAGAGTTAAATAAGGGAAGTAACCGTCCCTTAATTCATGCTACTTTTAATTATAAAGATTTATTTTCCTTATATGACTCTTCTATTTCTCTTTTTTTTTAAATCCTTGTTCGTTTTTTTTTTCTTTTTTCTTTTTCTCTCATATTTTTCTTTTTCCTTTCCTATTTTTGTTTCAGAAGAAGGAGAGGTGGGCCGAAGAAGTACTGGAGGGAAGTGATTAGACATGATATAGAGCAGTTTCTGCTTACTGAGGACATGACCCTAGATAGGAAGGTGTGGAGGTCGCGGATAAGGGTAAAAGGCTAGGTTGTATGCGTGGATTTAGTAAGTAGTTAGAAGAGCTCAGGTTGAGTCGGGCTAGTAAACTTAGGATTGGGTCCAAAGATAGGAGCCCGGTCAGGCGGGCATGGGTCTCTTTCTCCTATTGCACTTATGTATTTTATTTCTTATTGCTCTGACTTTTATTTTTATGTGTCTTATTCCTTGTCATGTTATGCCATCCATCTTGCTTCTTATTTAATTAAGCTTTGGTCTATTTTTCTTTATCTTGAGACGGAGGTCTATCGGAAACAACCTCTCTACTTCTTAGGAGGTAGCGGTATGGACAACGTACACTCTACCCTCCCCAGGCCCCACTTGGCGGGAATACACTAGGTTTGTTGTTGTTGTTGTTTTCCTATTTTTGTTTCTTTTTTTTATCGTTTTATTTTTTTATTTTGATTTCCTTTTTTTTTCTTTCCACTTTATTTTCACTCTTCTATATCTCTTTTTTTTTTATCTTTTTCATTTTTTTTCTTTATTTTTTTCTTTTTCATTTTTTTTTGCTTTCTCATATTTTTCTTTTTCTTTTCCTATTTTCATTTTCTTCTTCTTTTTTTCAATTTTTATTTTTTATTTTTTTGTATTTACGTAAAATGTTGTTGTATAAATACATATACAAATTGAATAATAGTTCCTATTTTAACTCCTATCAGTTAAAGTTAAATAAAATAAGTAACCGTCCTTTAATTCATGCCACTTATAATTATAAATATTTATTTTCCTTATATGACTATTCTATTTCTCTTCTTTTTTTATACTATTTTTATTTTTTTCTATTTTTTTAATTTTTTTTTCCTTTCTCATATTTTTCTTTTTCGTTTCTTTTTTTTATCGTTTTATTTTTTTATTTTGATTTCTTTTTCTGTTCATTTTTTTTCTTTCCACTTTATTTTCACTCTTCTATTTCTCTCTTTTTTTTAATCATTTTTTGTGTTTTTTCTTTATTTTTTTCTTTTCCGTTTTCTTTTTTTTTTCTTTCTCATATTTTTTTTTCTTTTTATTTTTTCGTTTTCTTCTTCTTTTTTCTATTTTTATTTATTTATTTATTTTTACACTTATATTTTTAGCTTTTATCTCTTTTTTTTTTTTTTCATTTTTCACTTCTTTTTTTTGGATTTTTCTTTTTTTCTCTTTCTATTTTTATTTTTTTTATTTTTTTACTCTTCTATCTCTTACTTTTATTTTTAAAAGACACATATCTATATTACAGATATATATTCAAAAAATCTATAAAATACACAGATATATAGATCTGCGTACGTATTTATAGTATAAAATATACATATATATCTGTATATGTATTTACAGAAATACATATCTAACTCATATGTATATATAAATATATAGGACACAAAATTTCTATAACAGAAAGTGATATAATACATTTGCCTAACTGGGCTTGAACTACACATTTCTTCTTCATGATATAGACATAATATTCTTATGATGAAAAATCTTGTACTGCTCCTTTGATAACATTGCCTTAATATGTTCTTCAATATCATTGACCATGCGACATTATATATGTGGTGCAAATTTAGAAAGTACTCTTGCCATGAATATTTGATCACGTGGCAAGTATAGACCAAAAATATGACATAAATCTATATTACATGTACTTCTCACAAAAAAAAATATAACAAAATACATAATATGCATATGTTTTCTATTACATCATATATATTACATTACAACAAATACATATATCCCTGCACATGTATTTTCAGAATACATATCTGGTCCAAAGTATATATTACCATATAAAACATACATATCTAAACTTATATGTATTTACAAATACATACCATAGTCATTTTAAACAAAAATACAAATGCATATCTTAAAATAGTATAAAATAATTATACTATTTATCTTGACATGCATTTACCTTAATTGTATGTTGTATGGTGTAGTTACATTTGTAATTGTATGTTGTGTTGTAGTTGCATTTGTATATTTAATAAATGTAATTGTATTTTATTTTGGCATTTGTATTTCAAGAAATACTCCAATAGAATAAATAAGAGTGTACACGTGTGACAATATGTCAAAATATATTTAATTATCTTATATACATTTGTAATTACTGTATATTACTTCCTTTGTTTAAAAAAGAATGACCTACTTTGACTTGACACAAAGTTTAAGAAATAAAGAAGACTTTTGAATCTTGTTGCTTTAAATTAAAGTTATGTCAAATGTACCAAAATGCCCTTTAATCTTGTGGTCCTAAACATGCCATGTGGAAAGTTGGAATTAAAGTATTGTCAAAAAAAGGAAAGATATCAATTTTTTTTAAACAGACTAAAAAGGAAAGTAGATCATTCTTTTTTAAATGGAGGGAGTATTACTTATATTTATATATGTATTTGACTCCAGTAAAAAATGTATTTTTATATGTATTATGTAAGATATATGTATAGTTGTGCATAAAATACTTATACAAACATAAAAGAGCTGAAAAATACGTATAAAGACCTATAAATATATATGCAGAACTGAAAAATACATATACAGAATCGAAAATACTAATATCCAACTAAATTTGAGTTTTTTTAACTAATTTTCTTTGAAAAATTTGAGGTTGTACCAGTCACAAAGTATATCTATACAATACATGACAAAGAGAAACATTTTATTATTTGCCTTAAGAAAAAAAATTTGATCATGTATTTCAATTGGACGAGATACCATGTCTACATTCTTGTGTAGTCTTGAATAGCAAGAACCATTTTAAATTTTCTACACGAAACATAGATGATTTTCTTGTATTTTAAATTTGATAAAATTCATCTCTACGTTGATAGTGATGTAGTGTCATAGTATTTGACAGTTATGTTATGTTATTGTATTTTGGAGATTCATACTATATTAAATTGAATGGAAGATTTTGACTTTAGTTTTATGTTTCATATTTTATCTTGTTTTCAATTATTGTATAATATGTGTACTTTTCAGTTCTTTAGTACTATTTCAAACAGAAATTACAAATACATATAGAAAACTGTATATGTATTTAACATATACATATAGATAATCGCATGTAATGATCACATATTTAGCAAATACAAATAAAATTAAGTAGTTAATTGTAATTGCTAATACAATTAGGTATCTGTATATGTATTTTTCAAACAAAGATATGAATACACCTTAAAATCCATGTCATTATGTATATGAGTTTGCTCTGCTCTACTGAATGCATTCGTACTCAAGAACATAGCATCAGTGATATATTCTTCATAATGTTGTTCATATGGTCATCTCTTAGAGTACTTCACAAGAATAGGAATAATTCCCATTGCCAATCCTTCACATAAAAAATGTTATAAAAATTATAAATTAAAAAATACAATAATTTTAATTACACATATAATCATTAAGTCAAAACTGCAATCAAAATATACAACATAATTCTAATCATACAAATGCTAACATAATATACAATTTATTTCTAAAATACATAAATTCATAGAAAATATACAAAAAAATTACAATAAACGAATAAATTGATAATATACATTTACACATTAAGATATACAAACACAATCAACATGTACAAACACAAATAACATATACAAATAAAAATCAGTAGACTACAATTTCACTATTCCGAATATACAAACAGATTATTCGACTATACAATTCGATGAAATTCGAAAAAAACTTATTACTATTTAACATATCAAATTGAGTATGAACGAACAATAACTCGATCAGTTTGATTTTCATCTAATTCGATGAAATAGTACAGTCGCCTTTATTTTTTAAAATTCATATACCAAATATTCAAAAAACTATTTGCTGAAAAAAATTGACGAAAAAATGATTAAAGACATAAAAACGATATCAAACAACATTAAATCATTTTAAGTTGTTGGAATTGATATACGAAAATAATATTTTGATTCAATACCTGTAATACTATTGATGATTTATTTTGAATTTTCGAAACTCATGAAGATAAAAATCTTCAGTTGATTTGATTTTGATTTTAGTTGTTGAAAACTACACTGCAAAACGTCTTTTTTGAAGGAGCAAAGTAATGGAGTGAAAATAGGAGAGAGGTAAAGTAATAGTGTGAAAATAGGAGAGAGGTAAAATAATGAAGTGAAAATAAGAAAGAGGTAAATAGGAGAGAGGGAGTAAAACACGTGTGTTTGAAATTTATGGGCAAAATAATATTACTCTTACTATAAATTATAATTTTGAAAAAATATTGTTATTATTATAATTATAGTCTTAAGTATACTAATTTCTGTAATTTTTAATTGCTTATTTTTCAAATTAATTTTAAAAATAATAGCCATTAGTTAATTAAAATATCATGATAAAACAATTATATTAATATTTGTTTTCTTAATGTGGTGACAAGTCGAGATGAGAAGTCAAAGTGAAGGGATGAGTATCATGTGAATAAATCCATTTTATCATGAATTTTTTTTTTGAAGTTGGAGTTAAAGTTGTACTTGATCATGAATATAAATTAAATTATTTTGTAAAATTTTGTGAGAGATGTATAAGTAAATAAAGTGAAAACAAATAAAAACTTATTTTTACTTTTTTAAATAATTTTTTGGAGTTGGAAATTCATGGACTAACCAAATGTATTTTTACCTTTTTTTTATTAAAGTAAAATAATTTTTCATAAAAAAATAATAATTTATATGGCTACTTAACATCATGACTGTGGTCTCGGTCTGTCGGAACGACTTTTAGTCCACGAATCAAAAGACTAAAAGTTGGTTCATAGAAACTTCTTTCTTTCCTTGAAAGATGAAAAGACGGCCCCTTTAGTTTCCCAATAACGTGCACACATCTAGCTAGCACCTTTTCTCTTTGTCGTACAAAGAGTCCTGTTTTCTTTGCTGTACAAATATTCCTAGCTTTTTACTGGCACGTACATATTGTTGATGTATCTTGTTTTATTATTTACTTCATAATGAAGTAATTCATCTTTGCTTGTCCTTTTAGTATTTGTATTTGGGTACAAAATTTAATTTCATGCTTTTCCTGCATGCAGCAGTTTGGAGTGAAGTGACATTTATATATTGTGTATATTTTTGGTGATCAGAGGATGGAAGGAAGTTGTAGTTCTAGGAAAAAGAGAGGAGGACCAAAAGATGACTTCATTGATTTGGTCTTCTCTTGGTCTATCCATGATATTCTTGATGACACTCTATATCAAAATCAGGTACTTACATTTTTTCATGTCTTTTTGGATACTCTACTTATTTTGGCTTTTGTGTTTATTTCACTAAAGAATGACAGAGAGAATGTTTTGTTTTTAATATCCGCTTTATTGACTGTACAGTATATTACTGTTAGGATCCAATGATCTACAAGTTTTGTGCATTTTGGTATCCTATGTAGTGATTGGGAACCTTAATTGTCAAAATTATTGAAAATGCTGCATGTTTGGTGTTTTGCATTACTTGAGCTGAGGGTTTTGTGAAAACAACGTCTGTAGTTTCTCATTGTAGAGGTAAGTCTGTGTATACTTATCCCGACCTCACTTGTGGGATTATATTAGGTATGTTGTAGTTGTTGTTTGATGTTTTGCACAATAATATTTTGTTTTCAATTTTGAAAGAAGGATTTTCCCTACGTGTTATAAATCTCTTATGAAGTTGCATTCATATCAAATTTCTTTGTACTCTTAAAGCATCTTTTTCCCTATGACTTTCTTTATCTTTGATAGTTTTGTCACACATGCAATGGTTTGCTGAAAAGAAAGGATAGAGAGAAATATCATTCAAGATGTGTAAGAACTGAATATTTCTTCATTATTTTTTCTCGAAGGGTGTGCTTGGTAAGAAGGAAAATGTTTTCCACGGAGATATGTTTTTGGAAAAAAAATTTCTGAGAAATAAGTGGCCTTTTACTTATTTTATGATGTTTGGTATATTCGTAGAAATAGTGTTTCAAAAGTGTTTGTATATAATCTAGGCATACGCCATGGAGAATGGAGGTAAGGTGTGGGGGTGGTGGCCACGGGGCCATGGTGGGTGTGTGGGGTAAGTTGTGTGTGGAGGAGGCCATTAGTGTGGAATGCCACTTATGGAACTTATTTTCCTATTTCCACTAAGGAAGTCGTTTTCCTCATTTTTAAGTAACTTGTTTATCTAGAGAAAATGTTTTTCCAAAAATATCACTAAACAATCTTTATAGAATTAGAAAAAAAAATCTAAGATCTAAGAACTGAATACTGTTCTTATCTATTTTCTTGATTATCTTCCTATAAGGGTGTGTTTGGTATGAAGTACAATATTCTTTGGGACATGTTTTTCCTAGAAATAGGTGATTTTCTTGCTTATTATTTTGTTATGTTTGGTAAGTAAGTAGAAAATATTATTTCAAGAGATTTTGTATATAATCCAGGTAAACAGAAGAGTGGGGGTAAGGTGGGGATGGGGGCTATGAAGGGTGGACGTGGTGTAGGTTGTGGGGAGGAAGCAATTAGTGTGGAATGTCAGTTGCGGAACTTGTTTTCCTAGTTCCACTAGGAAGTCATTTCCCATTTTTAAGGAACTTGTTTTTCTAGTGAAAATGTAACCAAGCTTGAAAAAATTGAAAAACTGTTTCTCCATACCTAGCACACCCTGAATGTTTCTAACTCTTAAAGTTCCCTTTCCGCTTTGAAAGATTTGATTGCTGTGGATCTTTGAAGGAAAAATAAGTTGCTTTTTCATGCCCATGTAAGTAGTATATTTGTCAAAGCATCTTGGCCTTAAAGAAGATATCTATTATTGCTACCAACTATATAATGGAATGCATGGCTCCCACAGTGCCAAAATGAGTTACTTGTTTCTTATTTAATTGAAAGTTTCCTTTTTGCAGGTGGAGAAGATTCCAGAATCGTTTGAGTCAGTGGATCATTACCTTGGGTCATTTGCTTTCCCTTTACTCGAAGAAACACGAGCAGATATTGCTGCGTCTTTGGAAGTCATAGACAAAGCACCTTTTGGTGAATTGATCTCCTTTGATGAGAAACCACCCGGATCACTATGTTTCAATGTTAAAGTTGACTATTGGAGGAATTTAGTTGGTGATGGAAAGGAGCGTTATCGAACTTTGCCTGGAGATATTGTCATTATCTCAGATGCTAAACCAGAAACTCCTTCTGACTTGCAACGACTCGGATGGAATTGGACATTTGCATCTGTAACTAGCATTAATGACGATGAGAATGATGATTTAAATGCATCCACTAGTTTCAAAGTCAAAGTTACTAGAGATATTGAGATTTCTCAGGGAGCGCAAAAATCCTTTTATATAGTGTTTTTGGTAAATATGCTACCGAATAAGAGAATATGGCGTGCACTGGGAATGAGAAAGAATTTGAACATCCTTGAGAATATTCTGTTTAGTGGGCATGAGGTAAGTAATCATGCTGATTTACTTCCTCTTAGAAGCATCATCCGGAGACTCCCGGCCTTTTGTGTATTTAGTATATTCATAATCAACAACAAATGTAATATCCCTGATTTTGGTTTATATTGCTTGTATTCTTCAAATGCTGCTGGGTTTGTGTTCGATCTTCCAAGGGTAGTGCATCCTCAAGGATCTAGCATGGGCGTGGCAACTTTTCTCGAGAGTCCGAGCAACATAGGTTCTTATATTTGGCTGCAATAATAAAGTACCTTACATTTGTACTCGTTAAATGCCTCTTTGGTGTGAAGTGATTAATGAGATTACATTTCAAGTTAGCATGTGATGGCCTTGTTGCTCAAACGTGACAGGAATAATACATAATAGAGAAGACGTTAGCATTCTTTTTAGAAATGAAAGACAAATTTGGCAGCGTATGAGTGTTTGACAAAGTTACATGTTGCTTGTGATGACATTACTGTAATGCTAAGTAATATTATACTTCTTCGATTTACAACAGTTGTATGATATCATATCTTCGATGTTTCATCTTTTTATTGATGGTTAGATACAAATTTGTGTTTTGGTCTGAGAAATATTCTATACCAAGACCTTTTTAGTGTATAGATTGATTGGTTTCTGGGGTCGGAAATGACTGACCTTTCTTGGATTTCTCCTCTTTCTAAACCTTTACTCTTTATTTTAGAAAATATGCACTCTTAAACAATGAAAAACAATGCTCTATGTGCTCTTAAGCAGTTCAAAACAGTATGTACTTTACTGTACGCGTACTCGCTGAGATAGTCACCTCTCCGGTTTATCCATCGAATATACATAACCTAGTACTCCCCCCCCACAGTTGTCTAAGCCACCACGATATTGAACACAGCACTCTACTACTCATTGTATGGTTTTGATAACTTAATATCTGTACTTTTTCTTTCGGACCTTAAAAAGAAAAACTATGTGTTCCTCATCAATCTTGGGAAAAAAAAACTGAAACATGCTCTTTTTTCTAAGTGCAGCCTTGAAGGCCGTTTTCTTCCCTTATTGCGTACATACGGTTTTGGACTGTATGTTTGTATTTTCCTATTTCAACATCTGTTTCACTTGGTTCATTTTGAGAATGAAAAGGCATCTGTTTGTCTGCAGAAACAGGGTGAGGGTAAACATGACGTTTGTTCTACATCTATTAATGATGCGTCAGCTGGAGAATTTGTTAGCAATCTGTTGTCTAAGCTGAATGATTCCCAGGCTAATGCAATCTTGACCTCTCTTGATTCATTGAAGTGTCACCACGAGCCTTCAGTTGAACTCATATGGGGACCACCTGGTACAGGAAAGACTAAGACAACGAGTGTCATGCTCTTCATTCTATTGAAAATGAAGTATAGAACTCTAACTTGTGCCCCAACAAATGTTGCAATAACACAAGTAGCTTCACGGCTGATTAAACTGATCAGGGAGTCATCTGAAAATCCTGCTGCTGCAATGGATATTGTTTGTCCTCTGGGTGACATTCTCTTGTTTGGGAATAAGGACCGGCTAAAAGTTGGTGAAGATATTGAGGATATTTACCTTGATTATCGTGTTGATAGGCTGGTGGAGTGTTTGGGACCAGTGACTGGTTGGAAACACTATATAAGTTCCACATGCGGGTTTCTTGAAGATTGTGTTTCTGAGTACGAAGTATATGTTGAGAATGAGTTGATCAAACTGAAGGAACTTACAGATCAAGAAGAAGCTCGGAACGAAAAAGAAAAAATCCGCTCATTGATTGATTTCGCTAGATCCCGGTTCAAGTCTACAGCTTCATCTCTGAGAAGATGCATGCTTGTATTCTGTACTCATCTACCTTTGTGTTTTATTCGGGAAGAGAATTTTGACAAAATGGTACGCCTTATCTCCCTACTTGATTGTTTGGAGGGAATGCTATTTCAAGAGAATGTTGGATCTCAAGAATTGAAGGAGCTCTTTGCATGTCAACAAGCAATCGAGGTCTCTTCCGACACATATGTTGGTGAGTTGTCCTTACCTTGTTTAAGAAGCCAGTGCCTTGTTGTTCTTAAAGATGTTTGCCAATCTCTCGGAGAACTGAGTCTCCCTAGAGCAATGAGTAAGGAGTTGATTAGTGAGTTCTGTATACAAAAGGCTTCCTTGGTATTCTGCACTGCTTCTAGTTCGTATAAGCTTCATTCTCTGGATATGAAGCCATTTGACTTATTAGTCGTTGATGAAGCCGCCCAATTGAAGGAGTGTGAATCTGTCATACCCTTTCAACTTCCAGATCTGAGGCATACTGTTTTGGTGGGCGATGAGTGTCAACTGCCTGCAGCAGTTAAGAGTCAAGTAAGTTTGCTGCCTTTTCGTGCATTCAGTTTAAAAGGAATTGCAAGTGCTACTGATATCTTGTCCACAATATTTTTCCTTACACAAATCTGTTTCTCTTAAACAGGTTTCTGAAAATGCTGGCTTTGGAAGGAGCCTTTTTGAAAGACTCACCTTGCTCGGGCATTCTAAACACTTGCTTAACATACAGTACCGGATGCATCCATCAATTAGCGAATTTCCAAATTCAACTTTCTACAGTAAGCAAATTCGTGATGCCCCTGATGTAAAGCATAAAACGTATGAGAAAAGATATCTTCCAGGAAGGTGTTTTGGCCCATATTCCTTTATAAATGTTCCATTGGGGAAAGAAGAAATGGATGATGTTGGACATAGTCGAAGAAATGTGGTTGAGGTGGCTTTAGTGATGAAGATAGTGCATAACTTGTTTAAAGGTATACTCTTATTATGAAAACCTTCAATCTTTTGTTAGAAATTTTCCTGAAATTCTCGTCTTTTTTGCCTTAATAACCTCATGATCTGCAAACAATGCTGTGATTGTGCAAGAATCTTTAATGAAGAACACCAAATGACCCAAGGTTTATACTTGGGCTGTGTCCTTAAGTCTTTCAGGACAAAATCTCCACTTGGAAACTTGATTGAATGATACACACAACTTTATTTGTGTTTCCTTGTGATGACGGCACTCTTACAAATATTAAGTTGGAGCTTTCTTGATTAATGTTTAAGTGGGTTTGCATAGACGGGAGGTGCTTTGTAGCTTAAACGGCTTTTCCATTTTTTATTTTAGTATTTTTTATCTTCTTGTATGTGCTGTTTCCAGCTTGGAGTGGCTCCAGGAAGAAACTCAACATTGGGGTTATATCACCTTATGTTGCACAAGTTTTGGCCATACAAGGTAAACTTGGTCGGAGGTATGATGACCTTGAGGATTTTGAAGTTAAGGTGAAGTCGGTAGATGGATTTCAGGGAGGGGAGGAAGACATCATAATAATATCTACTGTAAGATCTAATTCGGGCGGGTCAATTGGTTTTTTGTCTAGTCTTCAAAGGACTAATGTTGCTTTGACCAGGGCTCGGTATGTATCGATCTTTTTCTCTGTTTCACCATATTTGGATCTTTATTCTTCTAAGCTGGCTCTCAGAGTTTAATTCTTGTAGGCACTGTCTATGGATTCTTGGCAATGAGCGAACATTACTTGAGAGCAAATCTGTCTGGGAAGCATTAGTTCTAGATGCGAAGGATCGTGAGTGCTTCTTTCATGCCGAGGAAGACAATGACATGAAGGCAACAATTTTAGATGTTAAGAAGGAATATGATCAGATGGATGATTTACTTAATGCGGATAGTATTCTGTTCAAATCTCAAAGATGGAAGGTACATCTTGTGCTTTAGTTCTCTTGCTTTGTAAAATTTAGAATTGTATCAGACAGTATCACTCACAGAGATATAGTCCAAAGGTGCATTTGGCTTTTCACGTTAATTCTTTTTTTTTAAATATAACGTTGTAGTTTAATATGGCATAGGTCAGTTAATGTCCAACTATAATGAAGTTATGGCTCCATGTACATTCAAACACTTGAGTGTTTGGTCTGCAACACTCCTTTTTTACGTTTCTTGTTATTTTTCTTCTATATCAAAGTCGAGGTAGTCTTTTAGGGCTTATCTGTGAAAAGAATACATACTTCTTCTATGTTGCTCAAAGTTGTTTATTGCTATGTGAAGAAAGTTAATAGTTGATTTTCATACTCATCCTCAAGTTTTTAACCAAGGATAAAATATTTCATTTTTGAATTGCTATACCTACTTGTATTGTCATAGGTGGCTCAAGTCACTTATTATTGTTTGTTCATGTAGAATGTTGATATATTAATGGGTTATGCATGTTGTCTTTCTTATGGTTCACTTCTGTATTTGGAAAAAATATGTTTCACTTCTAAAGTAGCGTCTTGCATTAGTATTAGCAGGATTCTTCCTCCCGGTGCACCTGTAATTCTATGTTTTATATGTTCTACTTACATCAGCTATGGTCTATGCAAACATCTGTCTTTGTCCAGTTTATATTTTTTTTGTCTTTTCTTACTGTTGGCTTCAATCATTGAAGGTGTTAAAACTTTGGTCAGTTTTATTTGGCACACTTATGTCCTTTTAGTTCCTGTATATATGAACTTGGTCATCTTGGTGTATTGTCTTCCACATGGTTGCTCAGGTACTTTTCAGTGACAATTTTAGAAAATCATTTGGAAAGCTATCATCCTCCCGCTTGAAGAAGTCTGTGATAAATCTTCTGGTTAAGCTGGCTAGTGGATGGCGTCCCAAGAGAAAGAATGTGAATTCATTTTCTGGGAGCTCATCTCATATTGTAAAACAATTCAAGGTTGAAGGGAGGTATGCTGTTTGCTCTATTGATATTCAGAAAGAATCTACCTATACTCAGGTGCTGAGGGTTTGGGATATATTGCCCTTGGAGGAGGTTGGAAAGTTGTTGAAACGTCTTGATAACATATGTTCAATGTACACTGATGAGTTCATCAGTCTTTGCAAGGAGAAGTGTCTTGAAGGGTAAACTGGTTCAGTTGTGCTAAGTTTGATTGATGGACTTCAATTGCTTTTTGAAAATTATATTTTAACAGTTTCACTTTTGTACAGGGACTTGGAAGTTCCAAAGATTTGGAAGCTTTGTCGTGATATCTGTCAGTATAAAAGCATAACTAATGGGAACGAATTGGATCATGAATCAACTGATGCAATTGATGGTAGAAGTCACGTTGAAAATTCAAGAGTCAGTGAAAGCTTGTTATTAATGAAGTTCTACTCATTATCAACTGGTGTTATCAGTCATTTGCTCTCTGATCACCATGGTGAAGCATTAGAGCTCCCTTTCGAAGTTACTAATGAAGAGAGGGAGATAATCCAGTTTAGTAGAAGCAGTTTCATCCTTGGTAGGTCAGGCACAGGAAAAACAACAGTTTTGACCATGAAGCTATTGCAAAAGGAGCAACAACATCACAATTCTGTTGAAGGATTAAATAAAGCAGGGAAGAAAGTAGTAAATCAATGTGAAGGGGAAGTAAATGAGGATATTCAATGTGTAGGAGAGGCTAGCAGGGAAACCTTGTGCCAACTTTTTGTAACAGTTAGTCCGAAACTTTGTTATGCTGTGAAACAGCAGATTTCTCAGTTAAAAAGGTGAGATCTAATCTTTTTTTGGAGAGTTTACTGGGGGTGCTTGCTTTAGTAAATTGCATGCTTGATCCTAGGTGACTAATGAAACCTTGAACAAATGTGGTTTCAGTGTTCTTGTTTTGGGTGCGGGTGGTTTGTTCTAAAATAACAGTGTGTGTTTAAAATTTATTACACATTGAGAAAGGATAATCAGAATTCAGATTAGTTCTCAAATGTGTGACTTAGCGGTCAATGAGGATAGAATAAAGACCAGGAAATGCTAGGTAAATTACTTGGGCAACAAAGTGAGGTGATCTTTTCCTATCTATATTGGTTGGAGAAGCTGTCAGGTACCTCTATTGGTTGGAAGATGCAAGTTAGGTGCTCAAATAATTAAACTATAAATGATGTTGGTGTTAAATTTTCTTAAATAATCTTCGTTGGATCGTATTTACTAACAATTATGGGCCATTTAGGTATAGGTTTAGGGCTTTGGTCTAGGGGTAAGAGCTCAAAGTCTGATGTAATCTAGTGGCATATCAGGGGTACACAAAGGCCTGGTCTTTATGTATAAGAAGGGTGGAGAACAGTCCTTTCTCCACCGATTTTCATTCACTCTGTGCGCCATTGGCCATCGGTGATTTCTAGGTTATTTAAAAAATTGGTAACAATTAGTTATATGCTTGCTTGTTCTGTTTTTGTGTATGTCTAATGAGAGCTGGTCACCATAGCTGTTGATGTTTGAAATGAAGTTCAGTTGATCTATAACATTTTTCCCAAATGAATTGATAAATCTAAGGCCGAAAGATGGACGAACAGTAGTATGACTGAATGAAAAAATGATGTGACCTATGAGCAGCTGTTAGTTCATTTACGCTGTATGAATTCAGCAAATGGTGACAGTTGCTCGTAATATTTCAAGACATATGATTACTCAGTGCCATCTTTTATTTTTTGATGCTATCTTTTATTTTTTGAACATCTTCTGCTACTTTACCTTCCTAAATCTTTTATTGTCAGAAAGAAATTGGCAACCTAGAAAAGTCCTTGTTCTTAACCTTTACTAACATGGTATGCATTTCTGAGTTTTCTTCAGATCTATAAACTAGTAACGTAAGATTGCAGGTAGTTAAGGTATTCACATGATAGCAACTCTTTCCATAAATTTGACAATTTAGTAATCAGTTTAAAAGATTTGGTGCTGAGGGAGTCGTTTGTTTTCACATTTTTAATTGTATGTTGTTTTGGTGTGCATTCTTAAATTTGCAGCTTTGCTTGTGGTGGAAGTTTCGCAGCAGAAAGCAGTTTGCTTGAAATTGATGATTTGGACGGGACGACACAGTTTAGAGATATACCAAACTCGTTTGTTGGCATTCCGTTCATGAAATACCCTCTTGTGATCACATTTCACAAGTTCTTATTGATGCTTGACGGAACCATAGGATCGTCCTACTTTAATAGGTTCCTTTTGAAGTCGGAACTGTTTGAAGATAGAAGTTTGTTGTCAGCTGCTCTGAGATCCTTCATAAGAGAGAAGGAAGTCAACTATGACCGTTTCTGTAGCTTGTATTGGCCTCACTTCAGTACTCAGTTGACCAAAAATCTTGATCATTCAAGGGTGTTTACTGAAATTCTTTCTCATATAAAAGGAGGGTTAAAAGCAGGGGATTTTCATGATGGGAAACTCAGCAAAGAGGCTTATAATTCAATGTCTGAACATCGAGTCTCTTCAATTGGTGCAGAAAAAAGAGAGAGAATATACGGTATTTTTCAGGATTATGAAAAGATGAAGATGGAGAGGGGTGAATATGATATAGCTGATTTAGTTAATGATATTCATAATCGGCTAAAGTATCAGCATCTCGATGGTGACAAGGTAGATTTTGTATATATTGATGAAGTTCAAGATCTCACAATGAGACAGATAGCTTTGTTCAAATATATTTGTAAAAATGTTGAAGAAGGATTTGTTTTCTCTGGTGATACAGCACAAACAATTGCTAGGGGGATAGATTTTAGGTTTGAAGACATTAGGAATCTATTCTATACTGAATTTGTCATGGATTGTAAGGGTGATGGAGTTGTTGGAAGAAACGACAAAGGACTTTTATCTCCTGTGTTTCAGTTGCTTCAAAACTTCCGGACACATGCCGGTGTACTCAAACTAGCACAGAGTGTAATTGATTTGCTTTGTCATTATTTCCCTCACTCAGTTGATTTCTTGAAACCGGAAACAAGTTTAATTTATGGTGAGGCTCCTGTGTTGCTGAAGCCTGGAGCGGATGAAAATGCAATTCTAACCATTTTTGGGAATAGTGGGAGTATTGGAGAAAAGATAATAGGTTTTGGTGCAGAGCAGGTCATCTTAGTGCGGGATGAAACCGCGAAAAAGGAAATCTCTGGATATATTGGAAGTCAAGCACTTGTTTTGACTATTGTTGAATGCAAGGGTTTGGAATTCCAGGCAAGTCCTAAATTTGCTCAATTATTATTCTTGGGATTTCAGTTGTTAGTGTCAATCAATTCTGTTTCTTTTTTGATGATTTTCGACATATTGTTCTGTAGCCTAGCTAGTTTTTAATAAGCCTCTTAACTGCTTCGTGCACATGCGGCATTTACTTCCTTTTGGAAGTACATTTCAAGTATGAAACTAGCTTTACCTCCTGTTGATAGTTTCAAGGGATCCATAACGTGCCTGAACATATACTCTCGCCATTTCATTTTATGTTTCTTAGTTTGATTGAGCTCAAAATTTAAAAAGGTAAGAGACTTTTGAATCTTGTTGTCTTTAACTCAAGCTGTGTTCTATTAAATTGCTCTTTGACATGCCGTGTTGGAATGAAAGAGCTACTAATATAGAAAGTGGTGTTCTTTTAGAAACAATCTACCAAGGAAAGCAAGTGGTATAGATTGAAACATAGGGAGCAATTGTTTAGTAGTGGAATAAAATCGAAGTAGGACGCTTAAGTTGATGCTGAGAGAGTTGTTATTTAAAATTGGAATGAGATGGACCAAGCAGAGAGAACAAAAATAGATTCATATAGCCGTTTATTGGCTGGGGATTGAAGTCTACTTGTGCATCAAGGCAAATGAAGAGCGAATGGACCTGGATAGAGTAGTATATTGTGAATGTGTAAAAGAGCTCAAACACTGTAAAACGCTACATTGCTCGAAATCCTCAAAAATGTCAGGTGCGTGTCAGGTTCTCCATTAGCATTGTATTTTTGGATAATCCTACAAGGGTGCGGCATAGAAAGTGAAGAGTTCGAACTACTTAGGAAAAACGTGCTGATTAGATTGCATCTTCTGCTAAAGCTTATTCTCCTTTCTATTGAATTGTCCTTCATCATCTTATTTCTTTCTTTGATCTTTTGTAGGATGTACTGCTGTATAATTTTTTTGGGTCATCGCCCCTTAGAAATCAGTGGAGAGTGGTGTATGAGTTCATGAAAATACATGGTGTAGAAGTTACATCCTTCCCATCTTTTTGTGAAGAACGACATAGTCTATTGTGTTCTGAACTTAAACAACTTTATGTTGCTATCACTCGAACAAGGCAAAGGTTATGGATTTGTGAGAGTATAGAAGAATTTTCGAAGCCTATGTTTGATTACTGGAGAAGGTTATGCCTAGTGGAAACAAGGGTTATTGATGATTCACTTGCACAAGCAATGCAAACTTCTAGCACTCCCGAGGAGTGGAAGTCAAGAGGAGTGAAGGTCAAGTTGATATTCTTCGTCTTATTTCTATTAACAAACTCGTCTTTCAAATTTCATTCTTGTGTTGCTATATGTTTCTATGAGCATTAATTGGTCCTGATAAAGTGCTTTGATGTTATCATGCAGCTTTTCTGGGAAAAGAACTATGAGATGGCAATCATGTGCTTTGAGAAAGCAGGAGAAAGGAATTGGGAGAAAAGGGCGAAGGCAGCCGGATTCAGGGCAGCTGCTGATCGAATATCTGATTCGAATCCCAAAGAGGCTTGCACATACCTACGCGAGGCGGCTGAAATTTTTGACTCCATTGGAAGGTTTGAGTCGGCAGCGGAATGTTTTTTTGATTTAAAGGAGTATAAACGGGCAGGTAACATTCGGTGTTTACTTTCTCTAGAGTTTCTTCCTTGCTAGGCATTTTCTTTGTAGTATCATTTGTTTACTTTTCTAGTTTTTTTTATTATAATATGTTTTTTCATTTTTATTTATCAAATACTTATTAGGGATAAACCCCGCCACAATAATAATATTTCGGTAATAAAAGTAATAAATATGAAAACAACAGTAATACAGTTAATCAACAAGAACAACAAGAGTGATAATAACTCCCAAGATTTTTATGTGGAAACCCAATAAGGTAAAAAATCACTGGCCGAGAGGAGCAACTGATATCACTATAGTAAAGAATTTTATATTTGTAGTTTGTGCAAAATACTCTGAAGACTGCTACACTCTTAAAAGAAATATGTCTCTTTTGATTTTTCCACCTCACTACAAAACTCTTTGTGATGCTTCACTCTTTTTTTCTCTTCACTCTGTTTTTTGTGTGTCAAACCATGTAGCTGAAGAGCTCCTTTATAGGCAAAAAAACTGTCTCAATAGATGTCATCAATGACATTACTGAAGGTAACATTTTCAAAGTATTACCATGAATACATTTAATTACGAACTTCCATATCTTCATTTTCAACTTGCAGCCAATGGCCTTTGAATATTGTTAGCCCATGGGAAGAAAAAACACATTCCATAAAATCATGGAATAATTTTCAAACTTCATTTATGGGGCTGGACCCAACAAATCTCTCCCTCCAGACCCATGTATCTGAAGGAGGTATTCTCATTTTCTCAGAGAGCTGTTCCCCTCCCGAGGGCAGGTTCTTACGCATTACTCACCTGTCCGCCACTGGAAACACCGTTTCCCGTGTTTCCCGTCTGACTTGCATGTGTTAAGCATGCCGCCAGCGTTCATCCTGAGCCAGGATCGAACTCTCCATGAGATTATTTATATTAATATATTAAATACTAAAATTATTTATTTATATTAAATATTAAAAAATATTAAAATGAAAAAATTCAATGAGCTCTGACAATTTGAACTTGTCTTTTAGCACTACCTTTGTCAGCTATGCTGTAGGATTTTTACTCGTGAATTTTTTTGATCTGGAACAATTCATTTTCCATTTGTTCACCAATCTAATGTTATCTCACATTAATGTGTTTTGTTTTTGCATGGTACATGGAGTTCTTGCTCAAGTCTATTGCACTTTGACTGTCACAATAGACAACGTACTCCATTTGCTGCAATCCAAGTTATTGAAGGAGCCGCTTGAGCCATACCATCTCCTTGCCAGCTTCAGTAGCTGCAACATACTTGGCTTTAGTTGTAGAGAGTGCGACACTTCTGCAACTTCGACTTCCATGATATAGCTTCCCTGAAAGTGTAAACTAATATCTAGTAGTGGATTTTCTGTGATCAAGGTCACCCACCATATCAACATCTGTATAAACCTTCAAGTTTGGAATTAGATCCTCCAAAGCACAAGCAATCTCTTGTGGTACCTCTCAAGTACCTTAGTATCCGCTTGACTGCTTCCAAGTGTTCCTTTCCAGAATTTTCAAGGAACTTGCTAACGATACCAACTGCATGAGCAATATTCGGTCTGGTACACACTATTGCATACATCAAACTCCCAACTACTGAAAATAAGGAATATTGACCATATACTCTTTCTCCACCTTTGTTGTAGGACACATCCTTTGGCTTAACTTCAGATGATCAGCAAGAGGTGTGTTAATAGTTTTAGCACTCTTCATGTTGAAGCGTTCGAGTATACGTTTAATGTTAAACGTACTTAACCTGAGATGGCCTCAACTTTTTGATTTTTCGTTCTCGAACAATCTTCATCCCCAGAATTTGTTATGTTGAGCCCAAGTCCTTCATGCCAAATGACTTAGAAAAATCTCCCTTCAACTTGACAATCAGCTCTTTATTTTATCCTACAATCAACATGTCATCCACATACAATAACAGAATAATAAAATTGTTGTCAAAAAATATTTTGAGGTATATACATGGATCAGAATAAGTCTATGTAAGTTTGACTTTGCATGAATGAATCAAACTTCTTGTACCACTGTCTTGGTGCCTGCTTCAATCCATAAAGACTTGTTCATTTTACAGACCATGTGTTTCTTTCGAGCAGCTTCAAATCCTTCAGGTTGTTCCATATAGATATCTTCTTCTAAATCTCCGTGAAGAAATGCGGTTTTCACATCCAACTGCTCTACTTCAAGATCTAGGCTAGCCACTAAGCTCAAAATAATTTGAATAGAAGTCATTTTGACAATGGGTGAGAAAATTCAATCAAAACCAATACCTTTCTTCTGTTCAAAGCCACCAATCGTGCTCTGTATCTGACCAACTTGTTGTTTCCAGCTTTCTTGAGTTTAAAAACCATTTGCACGTAAGCGATCTTTTACCTTTTGGAAGTTCAACCAATTTGTATGTGCCATTTTTTGCAGGGATTCCCTCTTTCTTGCATGAATTTCATCCACTTGTTTTTTTCTAGATGGAACAACACCTCCTTTGGACTTTCTGGCTCCCCCTCATCATTGACGAGGACATACTCTGAGGAAGGGTACTTGGATGACTCTACCCTTTGCCTTTGTGATCTCCTCAGAGGTTAAGATTCTTTTTTTTTTTTCTTGATTGCAGGGTACTCCACCTGTTCAGCATAATCACCAAGTTGATCTCCATGCTCGACAATCTCATCAGGTTGCTCCCCTGCTCATTAACCTCATCGATTTTACTTTCTGCACTTCTGCGATGGTCAAAAGTAAAAGGAATAGTAATAACATTAGGGACGACACCATTCTATTTCTTGACCTTCCTTCTCTAACAAATCATCAACAATTTTGAATTCACTTTTTCGAAAGACTACATCTCTGCTTCTGATGACCTTCTTTACAGGATCCCACAATTTGTACCCAAACTCTTTATCTTCATATCCAATGAATATGCAAGGGACTGATTTATCATCCAGCTTTGTTCTCTTTTCTGCTCTTTCGGTACATGTGCAGAAGCTCTACAATCTAACACCTTCAGATGTAAGTATGACACCTCTTTATTGGTCCAAACTCTCTTTGGATTATCAAACTCCAATGGAACTGATGGACTATGATTGATTAAGTAACAGGACATCTGAACTGCTTCACCCTAGAATGACTTACGCAGTTTAGCCATTCTGAGCATGCTTCTTGCCTTCTCAACAATGGTGCGATTCGTTCGCTCAGCTACACTGTTGTGTTGTGGGGTCTTCTCATGTCAGAATCCATGACTTGAACAATACTCTTCAAATTCCCTTGAAGTGTACTCACCTCCATTGTTAGTGCGAAAACATTTTGGCGTTTGACCCGTCTCCTTTTCCACCAAAGGATGAAACTTTTGGAATACTTGAAATACACTGATCTTTGGTCATCAATAAAAGTAACAAAATGTTTGTTTCCGCCTATTGATTCTACTTTCATTTGACCATAAATATCAGAATATTCAAGATCAAGTATATTCAATTTTCTATCAGATGATTTCTGAAATAAGACTATGCTGCTTACCAAATAAACAGTAGTCACATGATTTTGCAATCGTACCTTTGGCAAAAGAGATGAGTGATTTCTTAGCTAGAATCTCCAATCCTTTCTCGCTCATATGATCCATTCTTTTGTGCCACAGATCTGCAGAAATCTCTTGTCAAATCGCGTTTAATTAACCTTGACATATTTCTACATTTGTCCTGGCAACTTCTTTGCAATCACCAATGCTCCCTTAGTGAGTCTCCACTTTTGCTTTCCCGAGATCAAGTTCAACCACAAATCAGGTACATGGTGCACATCTTTTAGAACCAATGTGCATCCAACATTTGTCTTAATAAAAATGTCTCCAATCCCCGCAATCTTTGAGTAACTTGTATTACCCATTTTCACAATGCCAAAATCACCTGCTACATATTCGCAGAAAATCTCTCTTACCGGTGTAGCATGGTAGATGCTGCTGACTCTGAACCTGCCAAGTGCATGCACTGCTCTTTTTCATTTATAAAAGAACAACATTATCATTGTTTTGCACCGTGGCAGTTTTGTTGTCGTCATTGTTCTGTCCACTACTTTCACCTTTACTCCTTTTTAGATTTGGACAATCTTTTTTGAAGTGACTTGGTTCATCGCATTTGTAGCAATTTCTGGCTCTTGATTTAGATCGGACCTAGGACTTTCCACAACCTCCAGATCTACCATAGCTACTTGAACTCCTTTGGTGACGTCTGCCTCTACTTTCTGTGATGAGAGTCCGTCAGTCAGGCTTCGTTCTCATCTTTTCATTAAGTAGAAGAGCTGATGTGACATCTTTCAGCTCAATAGAGTCCTTACCATGTAAAGTGTTTGTTACTAATATATCATAAGAAGATGGCAACGAGTTCAGAAGTATGATGGCTTTTTCTTTCTCCTCGTTCTTTACTCAGAGGTTAGCTAGCTGCGTGATTAGTCCATTAAGCACATTTAAATATGATAAAAAAATTGTACCTTCACACCCATATGTATGGTGTACAACTGCTTCTTTGGTGTGACTCCAGTGGAGTGCAAGTTGCGGGAAGTCCGATTGCGCTGGTTCGGACACGTGAAGAGGAGGGACGTGGATGCCCCGGTTCGTAGGTGTGAGAGGCTAGCACTGGATGGTTTTAGGCGGGGTAGGGGTAGGCTGAAGAAGTACTGGGCTGAAGTGATTAGGCGGGACATGGAACTGTTACAGCTCACCGAGGACATGACCCTAGATAGGAAGGTCTGGAGGACGCGGATTGGGGCTGAGGACTAGAGCCAGTTTGGGTCGCTAGTGTAGGGAAGTAGGTTATGATTCCGTGTTCCTTGTTTTAGTATGAATCGGGGTGCTTCCTCTGTTTCCTGTTTTCTTTTCTGTTTTCTGCTTTCTTTTCTTTCTTCTCTTTTACTTATGGCTACCATAATTATGTCGTATTTATGCTATGTATGTTATGTGCTGTAATCTTGTGACCTTGTTCGGTGCTTTACTTTGTATGTATGTGGGATCTTATGTCTTGAGCCGGGGGTCTATCGGAAACAGCCTTTCTACTTCGTTAGAGGTAGAGGTATGGACTGCGTACATCTTACCCCCCCCAGACCCCACCAGGTGGGAATACACTGGGTTTGTTGTTGTTGTTGTTGTTGTCCAAATATTAGATGCCCTATCTTCATCGATGATGCTATTGACCACATTATCTGTTAAGTGCAACCTGATTGTACTAGCAATCTTTTCATCCATTTCTTCTCAATCTCCCGTTTTCATGGATTCAGGCCTTTTGGATTTGCCACTTAGTGCCTTGTGTAATCCTTGTTGGATGAGCCGATCCCTCATCCTTCTTGGCCATGTTGAGAAACTGCTATCACCATTAAATTTTGCTACCTCATACTTTACTTAGGACATTTTATTTTATAGAGTATAGTACAACCAACTGCAAAAAATTATTTTCGCGAATGAGCATAGCGTGTGCTCTAATACCAGTTGTTAGGGATAAACCCCACCACAATAATAATATCGAGGTAATAAAAGCAATAAATACGAAAACAACAATAATACGGTTAATTATCAAGAACAACAAGAGCGATAATGACACAAAGAACTTTACATGGAAATCCAGTAAGGGAAAAAACCACTGGCCTAGGGAAGCAATTGATATCACTATAGTTAGGAATTTTACACTTCTAGTTTGAGTAAAATACTCTGAAGACTACAACACACTCAAAATAAATAGCTCTCTTTTGATTTTTCCACCTCACCACAATATCAATCACACTCTCTATTTTTCCCTCACAAACTAGACTCTCTGTGATGCCTCACTATTTTTTTCTCTGCATTCTTTGTTTTGGTGTGTCAAACCAAGGAGCTGATGAGCTCTTTTTATAGGCAAAAAAACTGTCTCAATAGGTGTCATCAATGACATCACTGAAGGTAACATTTTCAAAGTGTTACAATGAACACATTTAGGGGCCGTTTGGTGTTAGGTATTAAAATATATAATCCCGGTATAAAATAATAGTCGTGGGATAATTTTTTTGATACTATGTTTGGTTGCTAAATTCGGAATAACTTATGTCGGGATTAACAAATAATACCAGGATAACTTATCCCACCTAAGGGGTGGTATAAATAATCCCACCATATTTTAACTTGGGATAAAGTCGTAAAATGACAAAATTACCCTCCAAATCCTGTAATTATCACTTTATATATATATATATATATTGACCATATTTTTGACAATTTTATTCCTAATTTAAATTTTAATTACTTTACAAATTTTCGCTCATTTTGGTAGATTTGAATTTTTATATGGGTTTGATATATATATATATATGTATGAGTTGCATTAAATTTTTTTGATAATTTTATCCCTAATTTAAATTTTAATTACTCTATAAATTTTCGTTTTTTTGATGTTTAACCTGCTAAAAATATCTGCAGGACAAATTTATTTGGAGAAGTGTGGAAAATCTGAACTGGTAAAAGCTGCCGAGTGTTTTGCACTGGCTGGATGCTATGAGCAGGCTGCAAGAGTTTATGCTAAAGGCAATCATTTCTCTGAGTGCTTATCAGTTTGCACCAAAGGAAGATGTTTTGGCTTGGGTTTACAGTATGTTGAGTACTGGAAGCACGATGCTGCTCAGTGTAGTACATTGGGGAAAAGAGCAAGTGAAATTGACAAAATTGAGGAGGAGTTCCTGGGAAATTGCGCTTTATATTATTTTGAGCTCAATGACAGAGGCTCCATGATGAAATTTGTGAAAGCATTCCCTTCAATTGTCATGGCACGCAATTTCTTGAAATCTGTAGGGTGCCTTGATGAGCTGCTGTTGTTAGAAGAAGAATTGGGAAACTTCCCAGAAGCTGCAGAAATTGCACGGCTGGAAGGTGATATTCTTCGTGAAGCGGATATAACAGGAAAGGCTGGGTATTCTGACAAAGCTTCTTCTCTCGTTCTTCTTTATGTTCTCTCCAACTCCCTATGGTTCTCTGGAGGTAAAGGTTGGCCTCTGAAGTCATTCCCCCAAAAGAAGGAACTCTTGGAAAAGGCCATGTCATTTGCGAGGCTTGGATCCAACTTTGAAACCACGTGCACATTGGTTAAAGTATTATCAAATGAGTCAAGTGACTGGTCTGGGTTGAAGCACATTTTCATTGCATCTCAGAAATGTGAAAGTATAATCAGTGAAATGTTGTGCTCTAGAAAAATATTGGATGTTCATTTTGAAAATAATGCTGCAAAGTATATTTGGGATGATAGTTTAGCAGCCAATATACAGTGTTCCGAAGAATTGGTTATTTGCAGCCAAGTTAGTGTCAGAACACTGCTTTACTTTTGGAATTCGTGGAAGAAGACTATCTTTGATCTTCTTGAATCTCTTCAAGGGCTTGACGTAGAAGACTTTGGTGAATATAAAGGCTATTGTAATTTCTGCCTAAATTACTTTGGTGCTAGGCAGCAATTGAATGATCTCAATGTTACATACACACTGTTGCATCCTGATGCTGAATGGGTTAAGAACATTCACCAAAGTTTCATCAGACGGTGCAAAAAGATGGTATTTATTGATGCTCGGCATTTTATTTATGCCGCTCGACATCACTGGCATACCGAATTACTTTTTGTTGGTTTGAAGGTTTTGGATACTCTTGACTCCATCTATAAGTTGGCTGCAACTTCAGTGTCTCTTTTCCGGCAAAGCATGTGTCTTCTAAATATATATGAGGTAGCAAAATTTTTAAGTGAGTCCAAGGACCTTGATTCTAAGAGTTTTGAGTGGAGAATACGGCATTTCTTGTCCTTATCTACAAAGTACTTTGAGAAAGCCTTCCCCCTTGACCCCCGACTATCATTGATGGAGAATATGATTTCTCTCAGGAGAACTGAACTTTCCCGTGACGTGTTGCAAGAATTCATCCATCAAGATATTAACACCAGAGGTATTCTGAGCTATGGACAGATTGGAAGGGTAATGGTCGTATGGCTTGCCTCTGGAAAACTATCTGAAGAGTTGTACGAGGAAATTGTTGGAAGAGTTCCGACAGAATCATGGAAATCATTCATGAAAATTCTCAACTTCATTAGAATGACAAAGCCGGAAGAATCTCAATCAGGCAATGCTTGTGGAGGCAAAAATTCTGAGTCTCCGGAAGTTTTTTCATCAAGCAGTGGAACTATAGGTAATATTCCAAGTGAAGCTTTGGAGTTAACATTAGTTGAGAAATTCTATGAAGCATTACAAGATACCTTTAATGTGAACTGGATCAGACTAGGTGACTATATCTCCCCTGGTTGTTTCTTGACTCTTGTTGAACGCTTTCTGATTTTGGTGTCACGGTGTAAGGGATTCTTTTTCACTTCAAAATCTTCATTGGTAGAGTGGCTGATCTCTGAGCAAGGTGAGGTCCAGGCCACTTCCAGGGTTGCTATAAGCAGACAGTCTTTGGAAAAGTTTTATCATTCTGTTCTTATAATGGTACAACAACTCCTCTCAAATAAACACAGTACAGTTGAATGGATTTCGCGATCAAAAATCAATGTTACAGCATACTATAAGCTATTGGTTATGAGATTGGTTGTTGTCCTATGCTTGCTGTGTGTGAACAGCGGGAAATACTATGATGTTCTTTTCCATGTGCTCCGCAACTATGATGTTAGGAACCATCTTCCAAAGGATTTCTATGGCATTCTTGTACCAGGTTTGAAACGGAAGTACATCCAGATCAGTGAAATCGGCGAAGCTTTTCGAATTGCCAAAGATCCTATATTGTTTGTCAACTTGGGTGCAAATACAACCACAAAGTTTTCTAATGTCATTCATGTGCAGTTGGGAGCAAACTACAATATGGTGGACATTATTGACTTGCTGTTTCCGGCTAGAAATGAGTCACAAGCTCCTAATTCCACAGATCTAAAAGGCATGGCTAACCCAACTTCTATTTCTCCCTCGAATTCTGATGATCATCCAAAGATTTTGACAATGCCTTGTCCGGAAGTCTCTCCCCTGTCGGAGCAGCATCTGCAACAGATGAATTGGGACTTGTTTCAGGAAATATCTGATTTTTTAAAGCTTATTGGCAGTGAAAATGATAGAACTACATCTTCTATTGCTCAGAAGATGAAGGTAATACTAATTTTCTTTCTGTTTTTATTTCTTTTACTTATGGCTGCTGTATTTATGTTATGGATGTTATGTTGTGTAATCTTGTAACCTTGTTCGGTGCTTTACTTTGTATTTGTGTGGTATCTGGTGTTTTGTGTCTTGAGCCGGGGGTCTATCGGAAACAGCCTTTCTACTTCTTTAGAGGTAGAGGTATGGACTGCGTACATCTTACCCCCCCCAGACCCCATCAGGTGGGAATACACTGGGTTTGTTGTTGTTGTTGTTGTTGTATAATTTGGAACTTGTAAAGGTGTCTGCTAGGCAAGGATTAAATTGTTTTTGTTATTAAGGTACTAAACTTGTTATGTTTTGAAGGAACAAATAAATATGAATATAAAGTTCTTGACTGCTGCCATTACAATGCCTGCTGTAAAAAAGCCTGACGCTGGTGAGGACATGATTGAGGAGGTTGGCAGTATGCTTCAAGAGCTGCAACAGCTCCATTCATTGTTGGATATGAGGTATGCTGGTTTTTACCATTGTGTACCCTACTTTTTTTGGGCTGGAATACAAACATTTTGTCCAATTAGATCACAGAGGTAAAAGGAATTTCACACCCTCCCCCAAGAACTAACTTAGACTTGTAAGGCGCCAATGAGGTCGCATTTACCATGACGAAATTGTTTAAAATCCAGTCTGAAAAGGTTCTTTCATGCTAGAAGCATGCCATATTTGGAATTGTGGCTCTAGCTCCTGGTGTTATCCTTTGTTGAGGCCTTTTCTTTTATAGTAGTAATGTCCTGTCAGAAACAGCATCTCTACCTCCACAAGTTAGTATGCCATTGTTGTCTTACTAGCATATATTTTCTGCTAACTATTTCCTGCATTGCACATACTTGTAGTCACGCTTGCAAAGACTCCTTGTGTGTCGAGGCAATAGTTCCATTTTTCTTTTTGAATAGAAACTCTTGATGAACTGCTGCCTTGATACTATACAGTAGTTCGGAAGTAGCAACTGCTGAACAACTGTTGAAGAGCTTGCTGTCAAGAAGGCCCAAGCTTGAAGGTTTATTGAATCGATGCACTGTACCAACACCAGAGAAGGATTCATGTGAGGAAAAAGGCAATACAGTGTGTGGTGGAGATGAGAAGGCTGAGCCGCCATCTGTCACCATGAATTCTGAAAGCAGTAACCACCAGGATACTGAAAGGAAGAAGCCAGAGAAAGGGAAGGGCAAGTCCAAGAAATCCAAAAAGAAAGGAAACAAGAAGTAGAAAGCAACATGCAACAATATAGTGTAAATAGGATTAGGGCCCTCATTTTTATGATTTTCTTTTCTTTTTGTGCAATCTGCTGCTGTGAATGAATGGTGAAGTTAACTCTTTGATATGTTTTGCCTGGTGTTCTGTAAATGCAATATCCAAGACAGAGAAAGTGGAACAATTGTACAACTTGTTTGCCTAATTTTGTTCTTGGTCAGTTGACTATCGGGTAAATTCAATTGTAGGCGTTTGTTGGCATTTGTGCCTTCTCCTTTCAGGGCCTCAAAGAGAGTGCAGTAGTTAATAGTTCACCATCGGCAGAAGCCTGGACTGAAAAGACTTTTTAACATATTAAGTAAATGCTGGAAATGTGGACCTTATAGGAAAAGTCTACATGCGTGGGTAGATGCTATTGATATAACACAAGTTGGATGTCCATGAGGAACGTAAGACCAAGATTCGTATATGTATATAGTATTGAAGGTGAGCTAATTAGTTTAATTTTCCGTCTTGCTTTAGCAAGAAAGATGTATAGAAGGGTGTTACGTATTTTTCTCTTGCTTTGTAGGTCATCTATATCTGTATTGTGCGTTGCATGGTCTATTTTGGGTGTAGTGCACCACAGTTCCTTTGATTATTGCTCAAACAAAAACTTTTGGAACGTATTTGAAGTTTTGTTTTGACATGGTGTATCTCTAAGAATTTAGTTATTGCTAAATGTGTTGTTTTAGGATGCATTTGATGGTGGAAGAATGTGTGTGAGTTCAATGTTTTTTAGAAGCACATAAATATAAAATTGAAATTTTTGTTTGAATTATAAGAATAAATGTATAAGGAAATACGTGTAAGTTCCTGAACATTATGATTTTGATCTTATTTCTTTAGCTAATCCTGAACATTATGATTTTGATGTTATTTCTTTAGCTAACTCTTAAAAAAGATGAAATTCTCTCTTATTGAAGTCATCGGTCATATCAGCTGGTGTATTCTATTTTATAATTTTATTACTTCAATTTTACAAAGTATCATGAGTTCTTTTTAGTTTCAAGAATATCATGCATACGATCCTTCGAGATGTAAGAGTTTTTCCTGTCTCTAGTGTCTGAAATAACTGCATCAACGTATCGTCTCGGGGTCCAATCTAGTTGATCAGGTCGTATTGGTAAAACTATATTAGTATCGATGATTGTTTACCGTCTATTTTGGGACACCTAGATTTGTAGTTAAGTTATGAGCACGCGTTACGATTTTAGCTTCTTGTTAATAGCGCGAGTTTGAAAATCAGTAAATAAGCTACCCAAACAACACAAATGATAAACAAAATAAAGATCGAGAGCTAATCTGAATGGATGTGTAGCCCGTAACACTTGAGCAACAAGCAAAACATCGACCGTGACTGCTTAATGATCAAGCTTGATGATAAGTAACACAATATTCTATCAGGTATGACGAAAGAGAAAGCTTAAGAACAAAGCTAGATAATATTATTACTTGAGAATCAAAAGGAGAGAAATCAGATTCCTTTACAATTGGGAAGGGGGTCACTATTTATAAGGTACAATGACTTATTTTCAGCTAATAGAAGAATATCGTACTATAGCCAATAGTTGCGAGCCACTTGTCATTAAGCCATTGGGGGTGCCAACCTAATATCGCATGTCTGATGTGGTTCAGATGCAGGTAGCCTATGCACTTGAATTCCCTGATACACTGTCATTTTATTTGTCTATTAGCATGTCGTTGCATTCTTTGCTAATCCTTGGTTCCTTTGCTCCTGCTTGAGTGGGCGTTCCTTTGTCTCAATTTTGTCCTGGGGATGATATCTATATGGGCCAGTTTTATTTCTCTTCTACCCAAGTTGTTCCAAACTCTATAAGGTCTATGTTACCCCTATACAGATAGTCCCTCTACTTCTTGAGGTTGGTATTAGACACTCCCGGGAAGTGAAAAAATCCACTCCATGTTCCTTTCCCAACTTTTTATCTCAAAACATGTGTCACCCTTTCAAACACGCATGTTGTCCCTTCTTTCTAGAATCTCTTTTGCTCCATTTCTATTCTTTATCCTTGCTTTTTTCTTCTCTTATTTCTTAAGGTATCCCTATTCTTAGACACCCCTTCCTTTCCATTTTCCTCTTTTTCATTACATCTTATTTTGCATCGGGTGATGTCAGATTCCGAATTTGTATTGCAGAAGAAAAACATCATTGTTTCCCTTACGAAGGTGATCAAAGCTAATTTCATCGTCCTAGTTCCCAATCCAGGAGTTGCATACTATACCATCGCTCTTCCTGCCACCATGCCTAGAGTTCTTGCTGTGGACGACGTCAACTCTTCTTCTACTCCTACTGAAGAAAACCTCTTTAGTCCCTTAGTTATATCCACAGACGAGAATGAAGTTTTTGTAGACTTCGTGATTCCAAAACACCTTGGATTCCAAGTGATTTCAAACGTCATAATTTTGAGACCGCTCCTCGTGGAGTGTTCCATTATCTACGTTGTATCCTCAATTGATGAAAGTTCTATCAAAATGGTTAAATATGACTGTGAATGGCCAACCAACGTTGAAGTTCTTTCTCCCCACCCTCTTGAGAATAGTTCCACTCCAAACCTAGATATCTGTGGATCTACATCTACCATTTCACCATGAGCTTTGGGGACGACCCTAATATCCAATGTCCTTCGCCTTTGCTAAGTTTATGGAATATCTTTAGGTCAAGTGGCCCCTATAGTCTGGAGAGCCATTTTTTGCCTCCATGTTATCACTCATTTCTTGGGATTGGGAATTTACCCCCGGGAATTTTATCAGTCTATACTCCTCTCTAGTTATTTGTGAAAAATATCTTACTATTAAATGATGAGGTAGTAAGGGTATGCTCTCAAGTTAAGACAAGGTAGCCTGACAGCGCCTAAGCGCACACGCAAGTGTACATGGTCTATCAAGTAGTAAAGTGGCCCTCAAGAAAGTCGAATATCGATCCCACAGGAACTTGATATAACAACAATTTGATTCTAGTTCACAATTTAGATTTAATTGATGTAAGAGTAACCAAAATTTAGTTTTGAATATGTGTAAACTAAAATAAAGTGAGCAATGCGTAAAATAAAGGTCTTAGAACAATCAAGGAGTAAAGCACAGGGTTAAAGCACTCCAAACAATCATACTATGTCATTGAACTTCATTAGTTAACTTGCTTATCTTGGTTGTTGATTCGTAGGGTCAATTGCATGATCATGGTCTCCCGACCTCTAACCGTTTACCTAACTTGAACATTACAACTACATAGTTGAGCGGGAAAGTAATAGCCCAATTAAGTTCTTTAAGTTATCTGTAATGCCCCGAAAACTGGTCTCGAGACATCACACGGTGCTTAGGGCTACAAGTAGCCCCAAGCTAACCGTTTGAGCCTATCACTTCTCATAATAACTCATTCAAGAAGAAATATACCAAAAACTGGCACTGTCATATCAAATAAAAGAAAATACGAAGATAATACTCGATCCAACCGACCACAATACTAGAAATCTCAACACAACCACAATCTGATAACTAGTCTGACAAAGCCTCTACTATTCCATGAACTAGAGAGCCGTTGGGATAGGTCCCCAACTGGCTCAAACTGGACTGAAAGTAATAACATAACCACTCAAATACTGAAATATCTAAAGATAGGCCCTCAAACCATGAGGACTCACCGCTGGAGAAATATAGATAAAGGTACTCGAGAATCACTGACGAGACTTGGACTAAGCACCTGAACCTACATTATAAGACAATGTAGGACATAGATGTATATGTGAATCAACACTTAGGAATGTACTGAGTATATGGGGGTGTATGCATTTACATAAAACAATGTCAATACTCTTTAATCAAATCATACATGCAAATAGGAATGACTCACATGGCTTGAATAAGTCTAAAATGTAAAGCTCATAAATCATGTAGAATGAAGCATGTAACACAAATCTCGTGAGTCATTATACTTTGGCTTTAAAATCTGTACTCTTCTCTTATTCTCATTACTCATATATTGAAGGAAACTTTAAACAATACTTTCAACTTATGCATATATCTCATTGGGGGGGGGGTGTTAAAACTTCTTTAATGCACAAGAACTTATAACTCTCTTTTGAACTCAAACACTTGGAACTCGGAATCATAAATTTTTGGTTTAAAAATCGGTGATCAACTTGTATTAGTAGAGAAAACTACTTCCTTCTTTGAAAAATACTCAAAACAGTTCATTCATTTTAGAAAATATCTCATCCTAAAGCTTTATAGAAAATATTCTATCTCAATGGAAAATACTTTAGTTTAGGGAGGTTCTCTTAACTGACATAAACCATGCGAGCTACATGGAGTCCAACGTCTTGTCCTCCTAAGGAAGAAACCTCACGTTGGGGAGAGGCGTCATGCTCTTGCAAAGGAGTATAACCTCAACTCAATTATCACTTATCTCGGCCTTGGGCCCAATCATCTCGGTCTCAGGCCCAAAATCTCAAACCTAGGTGGCACATAGTTCTATGATAAGAAATAGTAGTAACTTACCCAACTCGGTACTAAATACAAATCCTTTTAGTTTATCTCGCTCATCTCATGAAAATCCACTTTCAAAATAATCTCATGGTTCATAAGAACCCAACAATCAAATCTGTAATCTCATGTAGTAAAGTGGATTTCAAAGCTCTATGATCATTAGGTCAAAACATTTCTCAATAATCTTAAAATACTCAAATCATGGATGCTTATAGCACAAAAGTTCATAAAATTGCAAGTCTCAAGTAGGTCTTAATGACCCATAATTCAATCTCAAGTTAAAACTCATCAAAATGCATATTAGATAGCATATAGGTTCATAAATCATATAAAAATCTGGAATTTACAGCAATTTAGCTCATAATCTCAACATACTCATATACTTCAATATCTCAAACATTTCAACTATTAACTTCTCAAGGATTAAAATCATGGGGTATAGACCCAGATGCAATTTCTCAAGAAAACATGTAAACATCATGCCATTAGACTTTCAATTCATGGAAAACATCAAAAGCTTGCAACCAATAACAATGAGTGAAAAACCCTAATTCAATTTCATGTAAAATCTCATAAATTGCAGAAAATTGTAGTTTAAACAAGCCTTTGGGCACAAGGGTGAAAGGAATACCCTTGTTCAAAACCCCACATACCTTAGATTATGAAATTGGATGAACAAGCTTGCTTCAAACTCTTGTTCTTACTCTTGAGAGAGGGTTCTTGCAACACTTGACTTGGGAACCTTGAATCTTGACTCAATTTAGAAAATCTATGGTGGATTCTTGAGATTCTTGGAAGAGGTTTTGGATACTTAGGGTTTTTGTTGAGAGAAAACTTGAGAAAAAATTCATAGAATACTTGTAAATGACTTTAATTTGGTGTTTGTACATTTTAAGATGCTTGAAAAAAGTTCAAAGTTCCCTTTTTAACTTCTGTACAAAGCTGGAAAAAATTGAACTGGGAACCCGATTTTATGGGCCGGCGCGAAACGTCACTATCGCGGTGGCTCACTGGAAATTGATAAATGGGAATCTAGGAGTCATCGCGATGCAGATCCATCACATTGTCCCACTGGTTGGGACCTGTAACTTGAGCATAACGCATCACAATCGCTCTAGGCCACCGAAAATTAACTATTGAGAAATTGGGGTCCTCCGCGATGCGCCACTATCACGGAGTTCCACTGGAATTTTACAATTTTCAAATAGACCCTCTCCTCGATGTGCCAAGTACTAAAATGATGCTTTTTTACGACTAGGACTTAAATTTTCCATAACTTCTTGCCCGGGTATAGAATTTGGGTGAATCTTATATCGACGAAAAACTTATCAAATTTCCCATGTGATAAAAAGACAAAATTAGGGAAATTCTATATGGTTAACACGATACTCACTTATGAAGTCACTCCTTAACCTCCTCTAGGAGAATTAAGCTTGGGAAAAATTCAGGGTATTACACTATCATCCTACGTGTGAATCAAGTAAAGCTTCTAGGTACATCCCTGTCCTAGACACTAATTTGCACTCCTTATTTCATAAAAGAATTCAAACCATACTTTGTTCATTACCATATTCTATCTCCCTATTCTCTCTCTTGAGATCACAAGAATGTTAATAGATGTATTCTAAGGGTGATCAATCCTCAAAATAATTAAAACAAGAATAAACAAACAACCAATAATGATAAGCAAATCAAACAAAATTAATTCAAAATAATAGTACTCATGTTCTTGGCTTTAATCCCAGAAAGGGAGTTTTTATCCACTCATAGCCATAATTAACATCTAAATAATTGTATGAATGATTAAAACCATAAAGAAACTAAAAAATAAAGAATGAAAACCTAAAATAGAGTTGTAGTAGCCTCCTCATTGCTCTCAGCCGTTCCAAGGTGTCCAAAACATGTTTTAAGATGTTATATTTATAATATACAATCCATAAACCAAATAGGATTAGGTTTCCACATTGTCCTCTTACAGCTGGCCTGGGCACAATTTTACCGCTTTTAATCATCATCACGTTACGCTAGAGTGTCCATCGCTATAGCTCTACGACGTGGATTAATCGCATTGAGTTACTAGAATTGACAAATGCTCATTTGACCATTTCCGCGATGCACCAACCCCTTCATTGCTATTGGCATGCCATTGCAGTGGTATTCTCCCAGGCATTCTAAGTTCGTCATGTGCATTTTATGCTTCCATTGAACCACTCTAAGCCTTTGTATGATGTTTTCACTTGATTTCCAGCCTTGTATACATTCATATATCACCATAATCAGCTCATAATACATCCTAAATCAATTTGCACCACGGATTAGAGATCATCACAACACAATTATCAAGAACGACAACTCAACCACGAGCTAAGACTAAGCTTGCTCATGTTGAACTTTAACTTGTTGTTTGACTCTAAACTTTGATCCAATTGAACTTTGCACATTATAAAAAATTTATTCCCCATCTAAATACATAATTACAACATTGGGATCTCATTAACCACAATGCAATCCAACGCGATAGACTAGAATAACACCTAGCTCAAGCTAGTAGAACTAGTTTTCTCGATTGAACCCTTAATGACTCAATTAAGCACAATCTTATTTGAAAACACCATTAAACATTGTAAGAACATACTTGGAAACTAAGATACATATTTATATCATTATCAACGCATATAGCATACGAATCATCCTCAAAACAAGGCTAAAAAGGCTAGAATAGCAACGCTAGAATGCATAAATACACCTGACATCACCACCCCACACTTAAAGCCTTGTTCATCCTCGAACAACCCTTAACTATAAGCATCATGAGCTGAAGAGAATTCACACTTCCACTACAAGCAAGACACTCAAGCTAGTACTATAATAACTACATGGAATGCAAGTTTCTTCACTAAGCATGTCACATACACAACTGAAAGTTCAAGAATCCTACTTCAAAACATCCTAGTCTCAAGAATTGACTCACCAAGTTGGCAAAATCATGAATATTCACCGATCAAAGACATCACATGAATTACCCACATTCATCAAAATATGTGCCTTCACAACATGACAGTTACCCAAAATTACTCACAATAATGCAATGCATAACACAATGGGTACAAGAATCAAGTTTCGCTCACTCTTACAAGGAATTCACAAGTTACACATAATGAAACATAGGGTTGCCCTTAGTGTATTACTCCACTAATATCAAAATATTAAGCTTAGGATCAAATAGGTCTTTTTCGGGTTCTAATGCAGGGTAAGAGACGAGTAGGAACTATTTTGGAATAGTGAATATTTTCACAAAGCGCTTTAATGTACTACATTATGCAATTAAGACTACTCTTTAAAAATCAAATTACACCATTTTTTCTACCCCATTCTTTTGTTTTCACCCCATCTCATTAAGCTCCTTTACATACACTATGGTGGGGGGATTCTATGCACAAGTCATTCAATTTGAATAAATTTTTATTCTTTTAATTACTCAACTCCCCACCACAACACATAACAATTCTTTTAAACACCAATAACTATCACTTTGGGGCTTCAATTTCATCTTTTCTTCTTCAATTTCACACTTCTAACTCAATTAAATTTACACTAAAGCGCATCAGAGCTTTGAATCAAATTAAAGTCTATCAAAGAAGGGATTAGGCTACTTATGAGGCTGCCAAAGAAAAAGTTAAAGGCTCAATGGGGCTTACTAGGATTAAGCACAAAGGATAGGTCAAAAAGAATGTATAAAACAAGGCTATTAAAGAAATACCTATATCATCTCCTAAGCCTACACTCTTTATTTTACTTTATACACATACTGAGCAAGTTCTAGACATCACATGCAACAAGGAATATACAACACCTTACACGCACATGGCATATGCCTAACTCATATAGGATCATCATAGACTCAACCAAATAATAGCATAAATTCAACTTTAAGCCACAAGTACACGAGTCACACTTTAGCCTAGGATTCTTAAAAATAGTGATTCACATAATTCAACTAGATTATACAACTAAAACACTTGCACTAAGTAATTAAAAATAGCACCAACACAAATATCTTACACAAAAATTTTTAAATTGATCCTAAAATTGGGAATTTCCCTACCCCACACTTAAAAGGCTACTTGGTCCCTAAAGTAAACTTAAAAGTAAGTGATAGAAATACTCCTTGAGGCCTCTACGCCTAGCTAGTAGCATTTTTATATATCAAGAAGGTCTAGGGACCCCACACTCCATCTTTGCCATGCTCCTTAGCTCAGGTTTTCGGTACTCAGACTTCCCATTAACCTGCGATTCAATCAAAAACAAAAACTATGTGAAATGAAAACTAAAAACTAAAAAATAAAACTTATCTACTTAACTTGGATTGCCTCCCAAGCAGTGCCTTATTTAGTGCACGACACGACCCAACTACGACTTAATTGTTCTCTTTTCTTCTAATTCTCATACTTGGTCTCCATCTTCTTATTCTTTTCACCTTTCTTAGGTATGAACTCTTAAGTGCAACAGATTTTTCAACTTTAGCCTTTTCAAGCTCATCAATTTGCATTATGTTGGTCTGTAGTAGTTGTATCTTAGGTAGCTCAATGAGGTAGTCCGACGAGGTCTTTAGCGGACTAACCACCCCACGCTTGTCCCCTTCAATTTTGGCAATCATGTACAAGTCCTTGTAGTGGGATAGTGTGTTAAGTGCTTTGTAAAATTTAAATACTGCCTCTTCATCCTCCAACCTCATTGTGAGCGTATCTTATCTAACATCAATCAAAGCTCCTCCAGTTGCTAAGAATGGACACCCTAAAATAATCAATACCTGTTCTTCTGCCTAAAATTCTAAAATAATAAAGTCAGTAGGAATAAAAAATTTCCCAACCTTTATAAGGACATCCTCAATAATTCCTTTCGATCGAGCAATGATCCCATTCACCAATTGTAGTAGCACAAGGCTTGGTACAGGCTTCCCCAAGTCCAAATTATTGAATAAAGAGAGGGGCATCAAGTTGACACTTGTCTCTAAGTCACTCAGTATATGGACCACTTTACTACTCCCAATTTGAATAAGGAGAGTAAACTTCTTCAGATCTTTTAGTTTTTTGGGGATTTTCTGTGTCACCATAGAGCTACACTTCACAGTGAGTGTTATCGCCTCCACATCCTGAAACTTTACCTTATTAGAAACCATATCTCTCAAGTACTTAGCGTACTTGGTCATACCATGCAAAACGTCTAACAAAGGTAAGTTAATGTGAAGCTCTTTGAACATGTCAAAGAACTTCTTAAAATAGGAATCCTCTTTTGCTTTTTTGTGCTTGTGTGGGAAAGAAAGTTGCGACATCTACTTGTCCACCTCTGTAGCAATTTTTTCTTTCGAGTACACAGACTTTCTCAAATTTTTAGCAACTTTTTTGGATACCTATGGGGGAGTCAAATCTGCATCTAGCTCCTTAGTTGCCTTTGGAGGTTCTTTGTTGAGCTCTTTACCACTCCTCAAAGTGATTTCCATTACTTGTTTTGGATTTTCCATAGTTGCTAGCAAACCACCTTGAGGCCTGGTATTCAGTGTCTATTGTAACTGTCCCAAATGCAACTCTAATCTTCTTGTGGCCACTTTCTAATTCTTTAATTCTGCATATTGACTTTTCATATCTACAACCATTTGTGCTTGAATAGCTGAGAGTTGTTTCATCAGCTCCTCCACGTTGCTAGTTAACGGATTTGATGGAGCCTGTTGCTATGGGGAATTCCATGTATGAATTGGTGGTTGATTCTATCACTTCATGTTGTAGGCGTTACCATAATTAGGACTTTACACATTACCAATATACATTACCAATTCTGGATTTACAATAGATATAGCTGCTGAATAGACACTGTTACCATAAACTTTACACCAACCTACAACTTGTTGGATTGCATTGACCGTGGCTGCAGGTTGTGCTATTCCTAACTTTAAACTGCTTATTTGATTTTTCAATGCAGAGATCTAAGCAGATATGACAGTAAATTGGTCAACCTCTAATACACTTGCAATTTTTTTTGTACCGCTTCTCGAGTCTGAATGCCACTCGGGATTCGCTTTAGCTGTGCGGTTCAATAAAGTGTGCAACTCATCATAAGTGATCTCAAGAGCTTGACCACCTTCAGCTGAATCTAACATGAAATTTGTATTGTGTTCAAGAGCCTCTACAAAAGTATGAGAAAGTATCTGATTGAACTGTTGATGGTATGGACAGTCTCGAAGAAGTGCTTTGAAGCGCTCCTAAGCATGATAAATATTCTCTTCTAGATTCTATTTGAAACACACTATCTCACTGCAAAGTTTTGTAGTCTTACCAGATGGGAAAATTGGATAAGGAATTTTTGAGCCATGTCGTTCCATAATGTGATTAAATTTGCCAGCTCCGTAATCAACCACTTTTTTGCTTCCCCCAATAATGAAAAGGGGAACAACGTCATCCTTACATAATCTGAATTCACCCCTGTAGGAATGATGTGTCACTGATTTCAAGAAAATTCTGGAAGTGGACCTGTGGATCTTTATGTGAAAGCCCTGTGAACTATCCACTGCTAATCAGAAGTTGTACCATATTCTGTTTAATCTCAAAATTGCCTCCAGCTGTCAACTTCTGAAATGGGGAGGTCAAATTCATTGAAAGTGGGATTGCCACTTCCTTAATTGTCCTGCAGGTTGCTGGTTCTTTAGCCATTAGAGTTGGATTTTCTTGATCTTATGCGAGTTGTGGAATACAGGGAGAAAGATTGTTTTTTTCCTGCGTTAATGGAAAAGTTGCTCAGGTTTAGAGCTTGGTTTGACCAAGTCCTGATCCCTTTTCATCTTAATACTTTATAAATCTGTTTCCTACAAATACAAAACTAAGACCAAGCGTAAAAACACCAAAGAAATCAAAAAGTAAAACTAAGAATAAAAATTTGCCAAATTACAAGTCCCCGGTAATGGCGCCAAAAACTTGACAGCACCCAAGAGCACACGCAAGTATACGTGGTCTACCAAGTAGTAAAGTTTCCCTCAAGAAAGCCGAATATCAATCCCACAGGGACTTGATCTAACAACTATTTAATTCTAGTTCACAATTTAGATTCAACTGATGCAAGAGTAACCAAAATTTAGTTTTGAATATGTGTAAACTAAAATAAATTGAGCAATATGTAAAATAAAGGTCTTAGAACAATCAATAGAGTAAAGCCCAGGGTCAAAGCATTTCAAACAATTATACGATGTCATTGAACTTTATTTGTTAACTTGATTACCTTGGTTATTGATTCGTAGGGTTAATTTGATGATCATGGTCTCCCGGTCCCTAACCATTTACCTAACTTGAACATTACAATTACATCATTGAGAGAGGATGTAATAGTCTAATTAAGTTCTTTAATCTATCATCCTACGTGTGAATCAAGTAAAGCTTCTAGGTACATCCCTGTCCTAGATGCTAATTTGCACTCCTTATTTCATAAAAGAATTCAAACCATAGTTTGTTCATTCATATGTTCTATCTCCCTATTCTCTCTTCCGAGATCACAAGAATGATAATAGATGTATTCTAAGGGTAATCAATCCTTAAAATAATTAAAACAAGAATAAACAAACAACCAATATTGATAAGCAAATCAAACAAAATTAATTCAAAACAATAGTACTCATGTTCTTGGCTTTAACCCCAGAAAGGGAGTTTTTAGCCACTCATATCCATAATTAACATCCAAATAATTGTATGAATGATTAAAACCATAAAAAAACTAAAAATTAAAGAATAAAAACCTAAAATAGAGTTGTAGTAGCTTCCTCAATGCTCCCAGCATTCCAAGGTGTCCAAAATATGTTTTAAGACATTATATTTATAATAGACAAGTCATAAACCGAATAGGATTAGGTTTCCACGTTGTCCTCTTATAGATGGGAACAATTTTCCCACTTTTAATCATCATCGCGTCGCACTAGAGTGTTCATCACTATAGCTCCATGATGCGGCTTAATCATATTGAGTTACTGGAAATGACAAATACTGATTTAACCATTGTCGTGATGCACCAGCCCCTTCATCGCTATTGTCATGCCATCACTGTGGTATTCTCCTAAGCGGTCTAAGTTCGTTATGTACGTTTTGTGCTTCCGTTGGACCAATCTCAGCCTTTGTATGATGTTTTCACTTGATTTACAGCATTGTATACATTCATATATCATCATAATTAGCTCACAAGACATCCTAAATCAATTTGCACCACAGATTAGAGATCATTACAACACAATTATCAAGAACGACAACTCAAGCATGAGCTAAGACTAAGCTTGCTCATGTTGAACTTTAACATGTTGTTTTGACTCTAAACTTTGATCCAATTGAACTTTGTACATTATAAAAAATTTACTCCCCATCTAAATACATAATTAAAACATTGGGAAATCATTAACCACAATGAAATCCAATGCGATAGACTAGAATAACACCTAGCTCAAGCTAGTAGAACTAGGTTTCTCGATTGAACCCTCAATGATTCAATTAAGCACAAACTTGTTTGAAAACACCATTAAACATTGTAAGCACATATTTGGACACTAATATATATATATTTATATCATTATCAACACATATAGCATACAAATCATCCTAAAAAAATGGCTAAAAATACTTGAATAACAATACTAGAATGCATAAATACACCCAACATCATAGCTCGCTAATTGAAAAACAAATACATGTTCATCACTTGGATTTCCTCCAGGTGATCCGACTCTTTTGGAAGAATAGAACTTTTATTGTAAGCTTCTTGTATCCCTTTTTTTGGTGAGGCATTATTTTTTGTCACCTTATTTTTGTTCTTGTATAGCCAAAGCCTTGGTTTTGACCCCTATGGACATCTGACTTGGGTTTGGAGAATCCTTGGATACATTAATTTGAAGGATCATAATTGGGACTATATTTTCACCATAAAAGGGTGGACCTACAAAGAAAATGGTACGCGTGTTTTCTCATCCTTCGAAATTTATGCTTCAGCGCTTATACTAACTACCTCTTTTTTCAGAGATCAAAGCTAGTGTCATTGTTCTTTCTTGGCACAATTTTCTTTAACGCCTAAGGGGTTTGAGATTCTTGAATAGAAGCTTGAGAAGATAGGTAAGCCTCTAGATACAGACCCTCAATCGAAAGGAAAAAAAGATATCAAAGACAGACACAGAGTCCCAGTCCTTTATGGTGTGTTTGTCTATGCCAACATTTGGCTTCCTAACAGATGAATCATACCCTACTATGGGGAATGCCAATGTTCCTGGCACGAAATTTTCCCCTGAATTGCCAACGTACCAAAACCCCTATCCGGAGACCACGATGCCACTAAAGCAAGAGTATTGGCAAAAGGTATATCCTCATCCCGTTGAGTAATTTTCTACAAATAGATGGGGAGATTGTCACCCTAAGACAACTATGATCTTTTCAAGGATACTTTTTGAGCTTTGTCGAGAGTGAGTCCATTTTAGGGTCGTGCGAACTTGACTTCCTTTCCTCTGTCTTTCTTAGGTTAATCCCCTTTATTTCAATTTTCCAAAGGTATGTTTACATGTGTAAAACTATCTCGTATGAATAATGTGGGTTGAAGTTAAGATAACTTAAAGATGCAGTTGTTACTTTGGAGGAGCAAGTTTTCAACTTGGAATGCCCTATTGTCTACTTTGTGTCCTCGATAGATGAAAGTTCTACCAAAATGGTTAAAGCAGATAACAATTGTTTGATCGATGTTGAAGTTATTTCTCCCCATCATTTTAAGAATATTTCCAACCCAAACCTAGATATCTGTGGATTTACACGTACCATTTCACCATAGGTCTCAGTGATGACCCCGTTATCCAATTTGTTCTGTGATACTTTTGCAAATTTTATGGAATATCCTTGGTTTAAGTGGCTTGTACTGTCATGAGAGTCATTTCCCACCTCCGTGTTATCACTCAGGAATTTTATTAGTCTGTACTCCCATAAAATTATTGTCAAAAAACTTCTTACCATCAAAAATTGAGGCAGTAAGGGTGTGCTCTCAGATTTAGATGAGGTGTCCCATCAATGGCAAGACAAATACATGTTCATTCACTCTGATTGCCTCCCAATTAAGGTCACTTCTTTGAAAGAATGGAACTGTCATCATCAACCTCCTTTATCCCCTTTTTGGTAGGGTGTTATCTTTAGTCACCTGACTTATTATTGCAGCCAAAGGCCTAGTTCTGACCCTTGTGTATATCTGACCTTGGGTTCAGAGAATCCTTGATTATTGTAATACCCCATGATTTTTCCTAGCTTAAACTCATCCCAAAAATGACTAGGAGTAGTTTCTAGAATGAGTGATGTTTAACTCATGTGAAATTGTTTAGATTTGGACTTTCCATGGTGTAGGAAAAAGAATTAGCTTACTAATAATATAATATTCGCCTAAATGTGATGACCGGGTAAGAAGTTATGGATATTTTAAGTTCCAGTCATAAAATACCGTGATTTGGGTCCTTAGCGTGTCGCAGAGAACCGTAAAAGTATAGTTGTCAATTTCCAGTAAGACTCTGCAATTTAGGTGCATTGCGAAGAGGCCCAATTTCCCGTTTGGCAATTTTTAGTGTCACTCCGTGATACTGGCATGTCGTGCCAATAGTCAAAATGGCAAACTTAGGGGTTCTACGATGGTGGCGCATTGCAGAGGGAAACCAATTCCCACTCGTCCTTTTCCCAGTAAGCCACCGCGATTGTGGCACGCCGCGGTGGCCACCCAGATTAGGAAAAATGTATGTTTTCTAGTTCCGTTCAAAAGTTAAAAGGGCATTTTGGTAAATTACCCACCCCTTAATCCGTCCAAAAACAGAAGATTTATCAAATTCCAAAGAACTTTATTCTTTATTCATCTTTCTCCTCAAAGCAAAAACACTAGTTCATCATACTTCCTCCCCAAGAAACTTAGAATTCATCCATTAATCCTCCAAGACAATTCAAGATTGAGAATTCCCAATTCAAGAACTCCAAGAAGCCATCTCCAAAACATCAATAGAGATCCAAGATTCAAGTTCTAGCATCTAGATCATCAAATTAAGGTATGTGGGGTTTGAACAAGGATAAATCTTTCATCCTGGGATAAATCTTTCATCCTTGTGACCAAAACGTTATTTTAAATACAAGTTTACTGCAATTTATATGATTTTCCATGATTCAAGTTAGGGTTTATACCCATTATCTTTATTTGCAAGATCTTGAGATTTTCCATGATTTAGAAGTTTAATTACATGACTTTATTCATATTTCTATGCCTTGTGCAATAATTTCCAGATTTTAAGATGATTTATGAATGTTTACATTACCAATTATGAATTTTGAGATGTTTTAACATGAGATTGATGCTTGGATCATTGGACCTCATTGAAAGATTATTGTTTCAAGATTGTTTGTGCTATAAGCACCCTATGACTAGGTTATTTTTTGATTTCAGATAAAGAATCCACTTTATTTTAGAAGACTTGTGATTTAAAGAAAAGTAAAGCATAATTGGTTTTCTGTAAACCTTTCTGTAAATTTTAAAGTGGATTTCTTAAGATTTCGAGCATGATATTGGGAGTAGTATTTAGCACCGAGATGGGTAAGTTACTACGGTTTCATACCCCAAAACTATGTGTCACCGTAGGTATAGATTATCAGATTATTCCCACTTCTACGTGGATGAATCAGATTATGATCACACAAATTAGATTTTCCTATTCTAATGGCAATGGTAGAACATCCCTAACCTTATGGGGGCTATGGTGTACATGTCAGTTAGAAGAACCTCCCAAAAGATGTCCCCTACTCTTAAATAGTTTATCGATTTGAAGCCTTAAGATACACAGAATAAGTTTTCAGACTTCACCTAGCCTATGTGATTTGGGAAATAGAAAAAAAATACAGATTTCAGAATAAGTATGATGACTTACGAGACGTAGATTACATACTTTGTTACTCATGATTTTATTCACAGATTTGAGATTACTCAAACTTACGTGAGTCATTTACAGTTAGCATGCATGATTTTATAAACAATTATGATATTGTTTACTTATGCATACACCCCCATATACTCAGTACATCCTCAAAGTACTGATCCACATATATGTCTATGTGCTACATTGTCTCATAATGTAGATTCAGGTGCTCAGTCTCAGCAGGGTGATTGATCTTTGAGCATCTTATCTACATCCCTAAAGTTGGTGAGTCCTCATAGCTCAAGGGTCTAGTTATTCAGATTTCCATGTTACTAGTAGATATGTCTTTACTCATTTCAGATAGTCGAGTTAGCTAGGACCTATCCTAGTGACTCTCTAGATTTAGATAGTAGAGGCTTGTCGGACTATTAGATTCAGGTTTAGACCTTTGAGTTAGTATTCAAATTTTTAGCATTTGTTTTATCAGACTTTTAATATTTAGTATGATTCAGATATACTTAGAAGATTCAGATAGTTTTCCACATATATTATGATTTTTCATCTATATTTTCCTATTTTGAGATTCAGCTCTAGAAAAGGCGGCCAGGGTTAGCTAGGACTACTTGTAGTTCAGAGCATCGTGTGGCATCCCGGGAATCAATTTCGGGGAGTTACAAACTTGGTATCAGAGCCTATGGTTTAGAGAGTCCTAGGGAGTTAGACAAGCCGCATTACATAGAGTCTTGATCATCGGTATGAAGCACGCCACATCTATGAGTAAGAGGCTATGAAGTGTTTTAGGAAAACATCTCTTCTTTCATAATCCATCGTGCTTACAGCTGTCTCTAACTGCTATTAATTTATGATTTTTTATGATAGAATATGCCTCCTCTTAGAGCTAATGCCCGTAGAAATGACAACCAGCCACCTCAGCCCACAGATCCTTTGAATGAGAATGTGTAACATGCAAAGTTTTGGGTTGCCTTTCAGGCACTAGCCCAAGCTGTGACAACTAATATTCAGGGCAAACTTCAACCTTCAGTCGTACCTTAGCAGGATGGGGATTTTATCGCAGCCAGAATTTGAGATTTCATGAGAATGAACCCACTAGAATTCTTTGAGTTGAAGACAGGTGAGTAACTACAGGTCTATCTTAACGAGGTAAAGAAGATCACCAAAATTATGCATGTTTATGAGAAAGAGAGTGTAGAATTGGTATTCTATAGGTTGAAAGATGTTGCTTATGATTGAGTAGTGATGTGGAAGAAGAGTAGAGGGAAGAATGCAGCTCCTATGACTTGGCAGATGTTTTAGGATACATTCTTAGACAAGTTTTTCCCACTTGAGATAAGGGAAGCTAAGATAGAATAGTTTATAAACCCGAGGTAGGGTTCTATGATAGTGAAGGAGTATTGCCTCAAGTTCAACCAATTGTCTAAGTATGCCCTTGACCAGATGGCTGACCTAGCTCAAGCATGAGTAAGTTTGTGACCGGTGTGTCTGGGATGGTAGTTAAAGAGTGTAGGACATGGACCTTTCTAGATTGATAATGTATACTCAGCAGATTGAGGCAAAAAAGATGAAGGGGAGAGAGAGAGTGAATAAGAGGGCTAGAACAGGGCAGTTTGATCATGGTCAGAATAGGTTTGGAAGAGGAAATCATTTGCAATTTTAGAATCATTCATCCATGCCTTCACCTTCCTCAGCCAGTGCTTCTGCACCCAGAAATAGGCATGAACAGTGGGGTAAGTCTTCTATGTCCAGATCTCAAAATAGTGAGAATTAGGCCTAACCAATCCCCATGTGCTAATTGCAGTAAGAATCATGGAGGTAAATATTTGTTCAAAATAAAAAAAGTAGAATCGGAAATTTTATTCAAGAATCAAGTAACACATATTTTGCGGAGTCTAAATTTTAAAATTCATGGAAAAATAAGTTAAAATTGAGGTAAAAAATGATCAAAAAATTGTTTTCTCATTTTACTGGTAAAACACCAAAAATTCAAGTTTAAAATGAAGATTTTGAAGATATTTTTGATATAAAATTGATGAATAATGATTGAAATCAAGTTTTCAAAGCCTACCCAAAAACTTTTGATGACATCCCTCTTTAAAATCATCTTTCTAGAGGTTTTAAAGTCCAAAATAGTGAAAATCAAGAAATTAGGAAATTTATACGATTTAAGTGACTAGTGCCTCATGATTGAGGCACCCACCACGTGATTGTTAGGGTCAATATTGACCTTTACCTAAAAATAGTCTTCATGATTGCAGGAAGGAGTCATAAGATTGTCATGCCTTCCTAATTAGTACCTCGCCATATCAGTGACTTGTCACACGATTACCATGAACAAATGTACTACCCTTTGTGATCACGACTCTCCTCCATGTGATTGTGATAAAGGAACATCTGCTACACTAGAACTTGGGCACCAACAATCAATCCAAGGCTAAAAATTCTCTGAAAGGACCTTTAGGATTTGATCAGGACTCCATAAAATTAAACCAATAATTCTATTAAGATAATTTTTACATTTTAGACATAATAAAACTATCAAATTCATCAAAAGAGGTCATTTTCAATAAGTTAAACCCTGGGACCCCCTTAGGCTAAACTACACTAGTTTCTCATCTAAGAGCTTAAAACTAATTATAAAGTTCAGAACATGAACAACTAAGCTAATAACTCAAAATCAACAATCCGAATATAATAAAACTAATAGAGCCACCATCCAATGCTTGAATCACAGAATATTGATCAAAGTCAAATTATTTACTTATAAGGCTACTTAAAACCTTAAACTCACTCAAATCACTCCCAAACACTTCAAGGATTGTGTCAATTATCTCCGCAACTCAAAAATATCATATTGTAACCATAGGGAAAGACAAAATGGTCAAACAACAAAATAAAACCAGAAAATAAAAACAACTATTGTTATATTATCCATTACTAAAACAGGTGTTCATCCCTGAACAAAAAAATAAATAAATTACCTAAATTGGTAAAAAAAATAAGTGTGTTTACTCCTCATATCACATTCAACCTCCCACATAGCCTCCTTAATCGAGCGATGTCTCCTCTAAAATTTCACAGAATTAATATGCTAGGACCTTAGCTTCCTAGTATGCCAATCTAGGATAGCAATGGCCTCCTTCTCGAAGGATAAGTCATGATCTGGCGTAAGTTAATCTCACCAGATCATTTGAGATCATCTAGACGCTATTACTTTAGCATCAAGACATGAAATACTGGATGAAGAACTTATAGATGTGGTGGAAAAACAAGCCTCTACATTATATCTCCAAACTTCTTAAGAATATCAAAAGGCCCAGTAAATCTCAGACTAAGCTTTTCTTTCTTTCCAGATATCATTACACCCTTCATATGTGTATCTTCAACAAAACCTACTCACCAAGCATGAATGCTACATTACAAACTTGTCGATTGATATACCTCTTCTGCTTATACTGGGCAGCCAATACTAAATCAATCAAACTCGATCTATCGAGTCTCTCAGTAAATCAGTGTCCTATCAACTAACCTCAAATGAGTCAAACTATCCTATAGGGTATCTACACCTTGGCCTGTATAAAGCTTCAAAAAATGCAATTCGAATGCTGGAATGGTAGCTATTGCTGTAGGCAAACTCTATTATGGGAAAAGATGGTATCAATGACCTTCAAAAATCCATAAAATATGCTCAAACATGTCCTCAAGCACCTGAATAGTCTAGTTCAATCGAACATCTATAATAGGGTGAAATGTTGTGCTTTTTTTAACCTGGGTAACCAAATCTCTCTATATAGAACTCCAAAAATTGAGTAAACTCTATATCTCTATCAAAAATAGTAGAGATAGGTACATCATGCAATCGAACAATCTCATGGATATGGATCTTGTCCAATTTCTCTCCATAGTAGTTCACCTTCATAGGTACAAAATGTGTTGATTTAGTCAACCTTCCCCAAAGTTGGGGTTAGGCTTACTATAAAGTCCATAGTGATTCGCTTTCACTTCCACTCGAGAACTGGCAACCTCTACATAGTATCAATCATTGATACTTTACTTTAATTGCTAACAAATCAAACACTTAGCCATAAATAGCAAAATGTCTTTGTTTATACCACACCACCCATATTGTTGCTTCAAATCATGATACATCTTAGCAACTCTAGATAAATAAAGTACTTTAAATAATAAGCCTCCTCTAAAATCAGTCTAACCCAACCACCAACTCTTATCATGCAAGTACAACCATTGATCCTCAAAACACCCTTGAAGTCAAGAGATGTCGTATTCGCCTTACCACTCAATACCATATGATGAATTATCCTTAATTTCTTATTATCAAACTCAAGATCCTGAATCTGATCCATCAAAGAAGAACTTGCCTCAACATTGGCCAAAGGTTGCCCAGGTATTAAAATATCAACCCAAACCAGCTAGTTAATCAAAGACTGAACATCAAAGGCTAAAGTGTTCTCCCCTACCAATAGATGAGACAAACTCCCTATACTTATTGACTTCCTACTCAAGATATTCACTACTATATTAGCCTTATTTGAATGATAAATAATACTGAAATTATAATCCTTCTGAAAATATAACCATCTATGTTGTCTCATATTCAGATCTCACTTAGTGAAAAAATACTAAAGGTTATGATGATCAAAGAAAATCTCATAATGAACCCCATACGAGTAGTGTTGCCATAATTTTAACACAAACACAATTTTGGCTAACTCTAAATCATGAGTAGGATAGTTTTTCTTGTGAGTCTTAAGCTGTCTAAAATCATAGCAATCACCTTGCCCTTCTGTGTCAACACACCTCCCAAGCTAACTTTAGAAGTATCACAGTGAAACCAAGACCTTCTTAGGCAAAGTCAAGATATGAGTTGAGTATTGCCTCCAAGTGCACAAAAAATCATACATTGTGAAATAAGTAGTAAGATAACTCTTCTTGAGAGCTGGGTTGTGTATCCAAGGAACTTGAAGTTAGTTAATCATTAATTCTAAGTATACTTTTAATTCAACAAGTGTGAGTTTGTAACAAAAGTATGAGTTTTGTAATTATAACTAAGTAACCAAAATAATAACAGTGTGAAATTTGGATTGTAAACAATATAGAGAGAGCTTTCAAGGTTGAGACTTACTATACATTCATGCATAACCATGGGTTCTAGCCAGTATTGGTGATTATCGCAATTGTTGACCTATGAAATTAATATTATCACTTGAGAATGGTTATCCTCTAAGTTATATACTCAAATTAACCTCATAACTACATCATTGAGCAGTAATGTGAGTCTTTAATTCAAATTCACTAAGCTATATTTCCATTTTATTAACTAAGTAGGGCATTGTGGTATATCTTAATCCTAACCAAAAATCATATCTTATAAAAGTAAAGATAAGATTCATACTCCTTACATTCTTTGTTCCGTCCCTCCACTCCTATGTTGTATTTTTTTTTAGACTACAATTTATCCTAAAGTTTGCAATTCTTTAGAATAGTAAAACAAGAATGCAAGAACAATCGCACGACTTGATAAACATATAAACCAAACTATAAGACATACTAAACAATCATGTTGTAGCCTTAAATCTAGAAAGAGGGTGTTTATACACTCATAGTATTACAAATAAACACCATAGATGTGTTAATAAAACAAAAACAAGAAAAAAAAGTACAAGAAAGAACCCTAGTTTGAGCTCCTTAATGTTTGCTTTTCCTCTCCCAATCGTGTGTCCTCCAAAATATGCATGTAATGTCAATAAATACTAATTATATATCCCTAAAAGTCGTACCTCATCTTTTCCATAAGAAATATATGCATTGACTACTTTACCCTCAACTTAAATAATGTAGAAAACCAAGTTTTAGTCGGTTTTTGGAGGGGTGTGTTGTGATTTCGTATTGTGGACTGACCCAACATGTTCCATACTTTTTGAAGAATTTTTAGATGTATATATATCCTCCAAGTCGTTCAATACAAGTCCCATAATGATTAGGTACAATTATCACACATTTCCTACTCAAACTAGGACTTGGAATCGACTTTTGCCCTCTTCTACGGTGTGTGTGACGTAGAGGCCATGGAATGGGCTTGAGGGGAGACATGCAGGGATGAGGGTAGATACAAAACAGAAGCTCCATCAAGAGTGTGGGGAGATTCATGGCTGAGATCTAGATATGGGAGGCGCGGAACGGAGGATGTTTCAATAAGGAACAGTTTTGTCCAATTTCATCACTTAGTTCCCGTCAAAGCTTGATATTGTTACATCATCACTTGTAGCTCATATGCAACTTATGTTATTGCCTAAAGTATCTCCAAAAGACTCCTACAATATCTCATCACAAGAATTAGACCATACAACGCACATAGCACCTTAAAACAATACAATAGCAAGTATAACTTAGCCTAGTTGAACTAGTTATCTTGTCTAATCTTTCCTTGAAAATTTTGACTCTTGTTTTGGGTTTATCACACCTAAAACCATATGAACATGACTCTTTGCACTAGTTTACGCAATAATTACTAAATTCACAAATATGCACACTAAGTTATCCTTAAAACTAAGCTAAGCGTGCATAGATAATGACACTAGGTGTATAAATATGCCTAATATCATCAAGGTAAGCAACTCCTTGAGATTTTTAAAATCTCTCTTCACAATACTCTGACCACTAAAAAAACCTTCTTTTAAGTAAACTTAGTCAAAGAGCCATAATAGAAGGAAACCCCTGTACAAACGATCGATAATTCCCTGCTAACCCAACAAAAATTTAAAATTCTATATGGGGAAGTAGGCCTATACTAATTATAGTATGCTACTATCTTAACTGAATCTACGATAACACTATTCTTGATCACCACATAAGTACCGATTTGTTCTAGCGTACATAAATATGTCTTTGGCAAAATCATAATGACCTTTTTCACCATAAGTTACAGGATCAATCCTTTGGTATGGGAGTAAATTGGACATGTACTAAGTTTATACAATAACCTTAGCACAAAGTTAAGTTGAAACTGTTCTTACCGATTGAGTTTCGAGCTAAGTTTAAACTAGGGTCGATCTCAAAGGAGCAACTCCTAAAATATAAAAATTTATAGGTCTAGATACCCAACAAATAAAAGATGTTTGAGTCATCTTTCCAATTATCCAACTGTTTATTAATCTACCTTCAGAGTAAAAAGTTATGGTTGTTTTATTAAACACTGTCTGAACTGAGAAATCAGCCACCACAGTTGCTCCACTGCAGTGGTAACTGGGCAGTTTATAATAGTTTTTTGGCAGGTTTTTGAGTTTTAACTTACAAACTTTATCCCAAATCCCTAGGAAGGCGATTTTCCAACTTCTTGGGTGAAAATTCTTTGTTGAGGTAAGATTTTTTATTATCTTCTTCATATCTCAATACTTTAATATCTTAGAATCCTTAAAAGGATATTTAGTGGTGGAATTCTGGTATTTTAAACCTAAGTTTATGATATCTTAGGAAAAAACTATGGGTTGGGTTAATATCACCTAGAATTACTTTTAGATTATTTATTAACAATTTTTAGCATGAATTAGTGACTCTAAAACATGAAATTAATTATTGTAGACCTTGAATTTAATAATAATAGAATCTTTAGCCTTGAAACTCCATTAATGGAGATGGGTTGAATATGATAGAGCTTGTTAATGGGTAATTGATCCTTGGATAATATTTTACAGCATGAATAAGGATAGAATTAGTGGGTTTGAATTCTCAAAGTATTTATTTGAAGAGTAATTGATTAATTACTCACATAACTACTTGTTTCTCAGATGATTGAGCATTTTAGGGCTTGAAGAAAGGGAAGACGCATCCTTGGTGTGGCTTGCTTATTCCAGAATCTTTGGTCGAGGTAGTTTATGATTTAATTTATAGTAGATTTAGATTATTTACATGTAATAACTGTTGTTTATGGTTTATTTCATGTATAAGCCTACGGGCATGATGTTTAGATGGATAAAATATGAAAATAATGTAATAATGGCATAATTGTGCGTCATTGCATTTTATATGGATCCCTTGATGGGTGTTTGTATTTGTATGACTTATGTGATCATTTATAGAGTTTAATATGTGAATTCCAGTAATAATAAAAGAATTAGGTAACCTTTTAATCTGTAAAACTAGCTTTTAACACCTGAAATTATATGTTATTTATTTGAGGCATGAGATATTCTTGCTAGAAGATAGTTAGAAGGATTGATTTTGATAAAAAGAGTTGATGATATGACATAAGAACCTAAAGTAAAGTTTTTCTAAGTGTATGGAAGTAAGATGTGTAAAGGTATATGACTCTAGCTAGAATTGTAAGTTGAATAGAACTTGTTGGTTGAATGATCGACTAAAATGGACAGTGCCATAAACATTGTGAACTCCTTAAATGTATGATTAATTGATTTGTCTTCATAAATATTTGTGATTTATGATAGGATCTAACAATTCTTAATTGAACAAGTGGTGAATTAACCTTCGAGCATACTTGTGAATTTCTCCATTAGTGGATATCTATTGTTACTTGGAATGATGAATTTGTGATTATTGACTACATTTACTTGATTTTCATTAGTTGTAAGTCATGTTTCGGTCATTGTTTATTGCATCTAATTTCAATTTATGTTCCCAATTCGCCTTTAGACATTACTTAGAATTATTAACTATAACTTGTATTTATATTAATAGTACTAATGATGATATTGAGATTATGATGTTCATGATGTTGAAATGATATTGATGATGATGGTTTAATGATTTTGATGTTGATATTAAAATCATGATGCTGAGATGGTATTGATGATGATGAGTTGATGATATTGAGATCATGATATTTATGATGATGAGAATAATATTGATGATGAAATCAAGAAGGGAAAGAGATGATACGTACAAAGTAATGATACCTACATAATGCATACATACATTCATCATATGCATTTAAAAATACATTTACATATATTTTTATATTATGGTGAAACTTGTTGCTGTAATTAGTTCCTTGTGTGAACCAATTGATTGATAAGATAGTATGGTTCCTTTAGTGTATCAATTATGTTGATAATGGTGATTTTGCATTGTATCAAGTGTGAATATTATAAGATATGCCCTGAACTATGTGGAAATATTATTTCCCTATGGATTTAGTTATATACATGATGTACATTGTAGTGCCCTTTCTTGTAAAGTTGTTGATGTTATCAATTTTCTTGGTTGTTACAATCTCGATAGTTAAAAGTTGTATAATAAGGAGAGAAGATTGTCATAAAAGGGGATTTGATGAGAGAAAAAGAGAAGTATATAGAGTTGTTGTAATAGTGTAAGTGCATAAAATTGTATATTAGATTAATTCATAAAATATAGTTATATAATGACCCCCGGGTTATTTTTTGCATTCCCACACTTTTTTGTCATTTAGAGCTTTCATATAGTCTCTCGAAGTCATTTGTGACTTGTCGAAGCTAACAGTTCAGTTATCGGTAGTTCATTTGATTTCTACAACCAATTCCCTACTTTAAAGTCTTCATCGGTAAGGATTGTCTATCGAAAGTAAGCTTAAGGCTAACAATCTCTCACACTATTTCTAATAGTTTCATTAGCTCCAAAATATTGATATTAAAGAACCTTTGGTTCAGGTACCAAGGCTTTTGAACTTATTTCGAGCTATGGGATGGATTTTGGTAATGTGGCCGTGGGGTGTGGACCCCATATTTAATCTAAATAACTCTGAATGGAAATTTTAATGGCACCGGTGAGTCCAAAATATCAAATTAATAGGGTATCATAGCTCATCTGCATTCACGAGATTTTGAAAGAATCTCGAGGGGTCTATAGAAACTTGGCAAAATCTAAGTTTAGCTGGTACATGGCCTCAATTGGTGCAACCGCTTAAGCGATGGTATCTTTAGTAGAAAAAGTATTGCTTTATCAGCCAAGCCAGTCCCTGTTATGTTGCTTTACACTTGACTGCTAAAGCGGACATGGTTTAAGCAATCAATCGTCCACTTTAGTGGAGTTCGGCCAAGTGTTAGGGATCGCTTAATCGATCCTATGTTGCTTTAGTGGTAATTACAGGGACATTTATTTCATCCCTGGCCCAATTTTCTTTGATTATCTCCAATTCTCATGAGCCATAAAGCCCTAGAAAATCTATAAAACTGGGAGATTGATTCGTAGATGATCATAGGGTATTATAAAGAATGGAGTAGTCATTTTCTCATCATAATCCTTGTAAGTTTTCCTCTATTATTGGTTTAATTCTTTAATTTAGTCATAAATCTCTAGTTCTTTGATGGGTTGAATTGGGTATCCTTGCAAATGATCTTTGATCATAGAGGGATGTGTTGACGATTTCAAATTGTGATTACACAAGCAGGCCCCAAATGGTATTGTGACTCAATTTAGGATCCAAAGCATTAAAATGCAATATGTTTACCATCATTATTTTTATTAATATGTAGATCACTATTTTGATATTGTGGCATATTGCAGAGGCATCTCGAAAGGGGACATCTCTAATTTAGCAAACTTTATTAGGCATTCTTTAGCGTTCAGGTAGCTTAATTATAGTATCGGTATAATATTATGCAAGTTTTGGGTTGGGAACTATGATTTCTTATATATTTAGTAAAATTTAGATTAAGTGAGTTGTATATAAGCGAATTTGACGTAACTACTCGTTTCTTTGGTTGAATTACTATTTTAGGACTTAATGAGACTAATGTATCACTTAGTGATGGGATTTGAAACCTTAGTCTAGCTTGGGGTATAAATTTCCTTAGAATGGATTTTCAGGTTTAGAAGTGGGTCTCTCTAGCCTACTATAGGCCAAGTTAAGATTACTATTAGCTCCTTGTAGACTCAATAGGCCTTCTCCCGTCATCATATTTATATTTTTTACCCTAAGGAGGATTTAGGCATATTTTAACTTGCTTAACATTTGTACTTAGGTGATAGTAAGATTGGGTCAAGTTCAGCACCTATGATGATATTACTTCCAGTTCAAGTCTGATATTCATGATATTATTTTTAATTCAAATCCAACATATGAGATACTAATTTTGGTTCTAGTCCAACACTAAGAGGATTACTTATAGAGGGTTATATAACTAGTTCAAGTCTGGTATTTATGGTATAGAACCATGATTACAGTTTTGAGGTTTAGATATTTTATGAGTGTCACTATCAATTATTTCCTTGTTGGTTGTATCCACTGGGCTTATGGGGATTTGCATGGATTAGTTACTTTTGCTTGCATCTTCTGGGCTTATGGGGGCCAGTTAGGCTATAGTTAGTTATGTTCTCTTGATATTATTTATTTGGTTGCTTACATTCAAAATATAGAGCATGCTTCCAGGTTTTCCCTTTTCCCCAAATTTAGTTTACTATCTCGCATCTCATTGTACTTATATTATGATTTATCTCAGTTGACCGATGATGCCTACTATGTACCTATTGCTTTGGTACTCATACTACACTTCTGCATTCTTTTTTGATACAGATCCGAGTACTAGCTACGGCCATTGTCGTTGTACTACTATTGGTCGGAGTTTGAAGATAGGGTGAGCTTTCAAAGTCGGAGCTAATTTTCTCTCCTTCTTCTTTAGTGGATAGTTTTTCTATTTAAAACTATTTTACATTTGACATTTACATTACTCTTATTTTTTCGCTAGAGGCTCTTGTACCGACCTTACTAGGTCATGAGATATTTCTACTTTTTCCCTTATTTATCTTTAGTTAAGATGTTATCCTTATATTTTCTTACAAGTTACTTGTGTGATTCTGGAAGCTATGGTATTTTTCACCAACTACCCCATTACTTGTAGTTTCGGGCTATGGTTTGACTTACCTACTGGTGGGTTCAAATAGGCGCCATCATGACTTGTGAAATCAGGTCATGACAAGTTAGTTAGTCACGCCCTACGGGTAAAGTAGTATTGCTTAAATAAAAGAAAGGTGGTAAGGTTGAAATTTGAAGTAAGTTAAGTATGTTCGGATATTAACCTGCATGTTTGCCATGACCTCTTCTTGTCTGCTATATCTCTGATGATGCCTATCTGTACTTGTTGTTGTACTGATACTACACTTATTGTATCTCCATTTGGAGATATAGACATTCTGTAGATCAGTTGGAGTTATTATACGTGTAATAGTGTTTATTATTTAGTAACTCATGTCATCCTACTCATACATAGATGTTGTGTCTTAATTTATTCCTCCTTTTATTTAGTACATTTATACCGATTTGGACTAGGTTCTGAGAAGTTGTTTAGTAAAATTCTGCAATGTACTTTTTGTAAAGTTTTATTTGAACAGAAGGTTTATTTAATAATTATACTTGGGGCTATTTTTAATGTCCTCCGCAATGATTAAATGGTTGGGTGGAAAGGATTCTCCTATCTGGGGTAGAGTTGGGTAGGTACCAGCACGACCCTTGACGTGGATCTTGACAACATGACCCAAGAAATAAACAAAATCCAACCAAAACTCACACTTGGGGAATTTGGTATACAACTTCTCATCTCCCAAACTCTGAAGTACAATCCTTAAATGTCTCACATGATCCACCTCATTCTTGGAATACACCAAGCTATCATCAATGAATAAAATTACAAATGAATCAAGATAAGGACGAACAACCCTATTCATCAACTCCATAAATGTTGTTGGGGAATTAATTAGTCCAAAAGACATAATCAAGAACTTATAATGACCATACTATATCTAAAAAGTTGGCTTCAGGACATCCAAAGCTCTAATCATCAATTAATGGTAACCAGGTCTTAAGTCGATCTTAGAAAATACCAAAGCACCCTAAAGTTGATAAAAAAAAAATCATCAATATGAGGAAGGGGATACTTGTTTTTTATGATCACTTTATTCAATTATCGATAATCAATACACATGTGTATGGATCAATCTTTCTTCAACTCTACCGGGTACAACTTATAAGGAGAATATGGGTTTACTGCCCAGTATAACATCAATGACAGAACGAATATCCCAGTTTGGAGGCATGCCAAGTAAGTCAATACACATCCATGAACTCCTTAACAACCCATACATAATCTAAAAAGGGAGATGAATCAACACTATATCACGAATATAGGCTAATAAGGAAAACATCTCTTTCCTACGTTGAGATGAGGATGTAGAAAATATATAACACCCTTTGGACATGAGCTAGGAGTACCCTTCCATTCTAGCCTCGAAATACTACGCGTAGCTAAGGTCACAGTATTGGTGAAATAATTCAAAACTGTATAAGGATCAAACCAATTCGTACCAAATATGACACCGAAATTAACAATATAAAGGATAATCATGTCTACCCAAGTCTCACGCCTAGAAATTGTCACAAGACATGATCGGTACACCCGATCTACCACTAAAGAATTGCTTATGAGGGTAGGAATTAAAATAGGCATAGCAAGGGACTCACACACAACATTGCTATTAGAGTAGGTATTGAACCTAGTAATGACTTGAATATAAGGGGTGCTAGATAATAATGGAATTATGGGTCTCCGTATAGATGAAGAGGAATAGATTAATGAATAAATTAATGAATGTTGGACTAGAGTTTAGACTTGTTTGGATTAATTGTGCACCCCAAAAATAAATACTTGAATTAAATAAATATGACATGATACTACTTACTTGAATAAGTCATGGATTGTTCTTCGGACATGTTGTAATTTATGAAACCAACGAACCATATCCACTTATGATTTGGTGTGCTGAAGAATGACTGTTGTTTACCTTGAATGATAGTTTGAGTTGACCAATGTTTGGGTGGTTGTCTATTGTTTTAATGCATGCTTAACGAAGAAAATTGTTAAATGATATCCTAAGTGTTAATCATATATAATGAGGTTATATTAAAGGATTGTTGACTGTTCAAGTATGATTGCTTATACTCATTATGATTGTGATTTTTGTGATATCTATTATTATTTTGGGGTGTGCTAGTATTTTTACATCTTCATAAGATTGATTGTTATTATGATTAATTGGTTGGCTCGGTACTACACTGGTACAACGCATGGATAAGATCTTGTTCCCTACAGGTCATGTCTAGTGGGCGACCATAAGACCCTTAGCTTATGTGTACAAGGTATTTATATGTGTGACAATTCCTTGAGTAGACTAGATTTATGAATACTATTATTGTTGCTATTTATATTGGTTCCATGAGTGAACCGGGTCTATGTGCTTAATTGCTAAATGTGGTTTCTCGTGTAAATTCAAAATGTATGTTAATTGCCATTACTATTTAATTATGGATCCTTGAGTTGCTCCGGGAAAAATTGACAAATGCTTAGCATATTTGTTGTTGTTGCTCCCATGTTTGAATTGAGGTATGAATATTGTTAGAGTCATAAATTATTGACTTGGATATTTTTAGTGTTCATGGTTGTACATATTGCAAGGTTATGGTTATTGTGCTAATTCATTATTAAGGTTAATCGAAATAGGTTGTTTTAGAATAATTTTTGGGATTAAACAAGTAAGAGTCATGTTGGATGCCATTTAATGTGAAGGGTGATTTATGATTAATCAGATTAAGTGTGAAAGGTATAAAGGGAATGTCAATGGTATATATCGACTACTAGTAATGGATTGGATATAACTAAGTCAATAGGAATAAAAATGAAATGCTCTTAGATAACACAAGTGGATAAAAGTGATGGGTATTAAATTGTTATATAAATTGTCATGCTTTCTTTCTATGATTTCTATATTGTGTTTACGTGATATAACCCTGGTCGGCCGATGATACCTATCAGTATGTTTTGTTTATACTGATCCTACTTTTGCTATACCCTTTTTAGGGTATAGTCTAGTTGCAGGATCAGTTGATATTTCTCAGGTGATGCAAATAGTGATCTCTATCATCTTGTATTCCTCTATTCTATGGTGAAAGTTGTGTCCTATTTTTATATTCCATTTGATTAGAATGTTCTTGTACCTGTTTAGACTAGGTCCTTGCGAGGATTTTCCTTTGAATTTTAAGTTTAGTAAATATGTTGTGATAAGTGAATGGCTTATTATATTACTTAATGGATTTCGTATATATTTTAAAGGGATGACAAGTGGATCTCCTATCTAGGTGGATTAGAGTAGGTGCTCTCATGATTCCATAATTTGGGTCATGATAAGAACATCCCCAAAGTCTTTGTGAAAGGGTATTTATGAGAAAACATAGCAATCACATTTGGTTAAATTTGAGAAGGAAATCTATGTCGAACACATAACTACATATTTTGAATGGGTGAGTTGTTTGCATGAAACAATCTAGATGGATTGTCTACAGGTGATAGAGTGAACTTGTTGGAACACAAGGATTTCTGACAAAGAATTCATTAGAAGCCTCAGTAATGAGAATTTTAATTAGAGAAAGGCATCAGGGTCAACAATACTCTTTTAGTGAATGGGATCTCTAAGTACTCTCCATCACTATTCTCGAAGACCTTAGGTTAATCATTAAGAGCTACTTCTTACAACTAATGGTGATGATCGAGAAGACAAGCTTATTTGAGGCCTCACCGACAATGATCTTTTCTCTACCAATAATGCTTATCATATTATAAATAAAACCAACAATAATTTCAATGTACTAAAACCAAAAGCATCAAATAGATCTGGCCGGGAATACAAACCTCTAATATGATCAAAACCTTTATTTGGCTTCTACGCCAACATTGACTTCCTTCAAGTCATCTCCTTTACAAGAGAGGACTAAATGTAGATCCCTTGTGCCACTTTTGTGGGATCAAAAGAGAGAATATAAACCACATATTTTTCTCATTCACTAATATTAGTAGGATCTTCCATGAAGTAGTCCAAATAACACAAAAGTGCATGTGATTGATACTCGTTCTTTCATAATTGACTAAATACCTGGAATACTATAAAGGGAAAACCCTTCAACAGATTGCTATATTGGGATTTATTGATTCTTTTTTGCGCATGGATGTCTCGCTAACAATAAATGACAACCTCTTTACAAGAGTAATTTTATCACTATGGGCAACACTATTGCCAGAGCCACTTAATACTAGTTTTTTCCTAGGAACTCAACATTGATGGCTCTACAAAAGGCTAGCTTGGAATAAGAGAGTTGGAAGGGATCTTTAGGAACCATATAAGTTACTAGTAATTATCTACATGAAGGGCATTTTCACACCACAGCCACCTTAACTAAGCTACATGCATTAATGCAAGGCCTTCAATTAATAAAAAAACATGAGTTTTGCACATCAAAGATTAATATTGAATCAACTTACCCATGGATACTTGACATATAATAACATCATTCTAAATCCAGGTCTCTAATGCATAAGTTCAGATCTCCAATGCTCCCGTATGTATTTCAGAGCAAAATAAGATCACGGACCAACTAGCGCAAAAATGTGTGAACTGCAAAAATATTTGTATTTCAAGTGTTTTGGTGTTTCCTTTAGTGTTAGCAATGAATATAGTGCAGGCAAACAGTTTAGAAACTACATTTTTTAGAAATTATTTTATTCGTAACATTAACATGGATGGCCATGCTATGGGTTAAAAATTTAAAGAAGTTTGAAGGTGATTGTGGAAAAATCAAAAGAGAATAGACTAAATAATTTTGATTTGAATGAATGATTGAATTGAATACTTGAATAAATAAACTTGAATTGATTGTATTAAATGAATATTGGATGAATTGAATAATTAAAAGAATGAATGATAATTGATTGAATGTATTTAATTGAAATAAAACAGAGGTACAATTCTCTATTTATACAAATAATTAATCATCTCAATAAGATAGAAATCTAAGTAAGGTACAAAATAATAAAGTGATACACTCCTAAATAAGGTACAAGATATTGGGGATATGTACTAAAGATTTACCTATGTATACAAAAAAAAAATAATATATAAAAATTCGAAATTTAATTTGAAATCAATATGTTGAGGTGACTGAAATCAACGTTGGGCCAAGCTATGTACTACAGTAGATGAATATACAGTGAGATGAAATAGGTAAATCAATCTGGTCCAATGAACAGATACAACAATATTCCAATATCCCCCTCAAATTAGAGGGTACGAAAGATCCTCCAACTTGCGCAATATATTGTGATGAAGAGGACTGGTGAGAAGAGGATTGAACTTTGTGATGATTATGACCAAACTGAAAAAAATAAAAATTTAATTTAATTTCAATAATTCATATGATATGAGTGAAGTAGCTGGTCCAATGATATCATCAATTAAGTTTACTGATGTAAATTGATAAAAATAATTGAGGAATGGTGTTAAAAGGAGTGCTTCTTGATGATAAAGATCTTGAAAAAATAAAAAAATACCATAATGGGTATATAAAATTGAAGGATTACATCATTGATGTGATCGGGAGGAAAAAGTATTATTTGAATGAAAGGTCCAATGAAGGTAAAAAAAAATAGTTGCTTCGAGAGTGACACCAAATAAGGATCTTTTTTTAAAAAAATGAGAATATTGATAATGACTGATGATTTTGATGATGGTGGCGATGGTAATTGATAATTTTGATCCTTTTTTAAAAGAATACCACCAAGAATTCAAAATTTTTTTGGACATTTTAGAAAACAATGAAAAGAGAAAGAGGGATTATGTTGTTTTGGGAATGAATTAGTGAGTGAAGATGAAAAGAATCATGGGTATTTACCTTATGTTGTTTTGGGAATGAATTAGTGAGTGAAGATGAAAAGGATCAGGGGTATTTACCAGGATCCTTAACAAACTTCAAATATCAAAAACATATTGATTCAAAACACAATCCAACAATGAGGAATCCAAAAATTATAAATGATGGGATTTTAAAAGGAGAAAATACAACCACAATGAATGAAACCCCAGATAAAAAAATATGAAAGAAGAAATGATTGATGATTTTGATAATTGATGGGGTTGACGAGAGTAGTCGTCATGAAAGGACAGTGTCAGTAGACTTGTTTCACATATTATGAATACTATCAAGATAAATGAATTGATATTAAATTTGTTCCATCTTGAATACTACCAAGATGATTAGACTTGTTCCATCTTGAATACTACCAAGATGATTAGACTTGTTTCATCTTGAATACCTACTAAGATGATTATAATTGTGATGATAGAAAGGATGACAAGTGCAATCACCATGAACAGACCATGCTAATAGACATGTTCCAAATATTGTGAATCAAAAAATTAAAAAAAAAAATCTTATATTGAAGGAAACACAAAAATTGATAATAAGGAAATCAACCTTGCAATTATGCAAGAGTGTATCACTTTATTGAATTTGAATAATTGAATGATTGAATTGAATTGAATACTTGAATAATTGAACTTGAATTTATTATGTTGAATGTATTCAATTGAAATAAAACAGAGGTGCAATGTCCTATTTGAACAAGTAAGTAATTATGTAAATAAGGTAAAAGTCTAAATAAGGAACAAATAATAAAGTGATACACTCCTAAATAAGGTAGGATACACTCTTAAATAAGTTATAAGATATTGGAGATATATACTAAAGATTTACCTAAGTATACAAAAAAGGAATAAAATAATATATAAAAATTTTGAATTTAATTCAAAATCAATATGTTAAGGCGGCTGAAACCAAGGATGACCCAAGCTACACATGTACTGCAACAAACGAATATACAGTGAGATAAAATATGTGAATCAACCCGATCCAATGAACAGATACAACAATATTCCAACATCACCCCTAAGTTGGAGGGGACGAACGGACACCCAACTTGTTCAAATATTGTGATGAAGAGGCCTGAATAATTGGCATGGTCACCTTCGAACACACACACACATAAAAGTCACTATATTATTCATAAACTTGTTTGCTTATAGACTATAATTTTTTTTTGTCCTTCCCAAGGAACTCCTACCCCTTTTGCTCTATTGGTGACTCAAACCCACAACCTCAAAATTAGAGGTGAGAGGTATTTTTCATCGAACAACTCCCTCTTGTCAAAGATTATGATTCAAGTTCACATGTAGTTTATTTTCGCACCACTAACAAAACCGAAAACCTATTATCAAAATCAATCTATAAAAATTGACTGATGATTCTGTCTTAATTTTTTAAATAATACCGATCGAGCAGATACGACTAATTTTTTTTAGTGTAAAAATGGGGACAGGGTAAAACCGCCTAAATTTGATCGTCAAGAAATACTATAATTTGTTTTTATCAAAATCGACAGATGTCAATAAGTTTTACATAAAGTTTTTTTAAAAAAAATATTACAACCGACCAATGGATTTAGTCTTTTTTTTTTTGTATTTTTACAAGAAATTGAATGAATCCGGTCGGTTATTTTCTTCTTAACAAAAAAAGTGCTTGAAGAGTACAAATTAAACAAATGGAAGTCTTAAACCAACAAATGTCAACGTTTTAGTGCTTGAAGAGTACAATCCAATCCGATTGATATTTCACTCTTTTCTAAAAAAAAAAAAAAAAAAAAGAAAAATGACCTAGATTTTTTATACTGACTGCCCCGAAATCAATTAACATTTTTGATCGATTAACCAATCGCAATCGGTTTGAATGATCATTTTTTGCGTCCTTTCATGTTTTCTATTTATTTTTCTGCTTAATTGCATATCCATCTACTAGCTCAAGTGTCCAGCTTAGTAGCTTGTTGAAGTTATCAGACATGCTATTTTTCCGCTAACTAATTTAGAGTTTTTTTCTTTCAATAACTAATTTACAGTATATTTCGTTTAATATGCATTCTTAAGTTATCTAGATTAGCTTGATTAGGGATAATTTGGTGTCGATCATCCGGCCTTAGAATTTGGTTCGTGACACCTTATCACCAACTCATCTTTATTATGCTTTTTATCACCTAGCCACTTTTGAAATGACATATCTATATAAAATAAGAATCACATTTACAAAACATGACATGAGCTTTTAATTTTCAAAATATAAAAATAGGTTTCTTACAAAATATATATAAAGGCACAAAAATCATGTATTCATTAATTTATTTAGTTTATTATTTTATCCTGTAGTAACTACTGAGTTATATAGATGAATATACTTGCGCATTTAAAGAATATTATTATAAAGGAGCATATAGTATAAAAGAAAGTAAAGAAATAAGAAAATTATATTTTAATAAATTACCCGAACAATTTAGTTCAAAAATAATAAAAAGTTGGGAAGAAGCAAAAATAGTAGATACATTAGGAGCTAGAATAAAATTTTTACAACAATGGTATAGAAAGTTATGTGAAAAATATAGAGAAGAATTAAAAATGTTAATTTCTAAATCTTTTATATTTGTTAATATTTCCGTTTATGTTTCACTATCTTCTGAATCATAATTATCTGTTTCTTCTACCTCTATATTATTTATTTCTAATTTTTCTTTAAATTGATTTATCTCGTTTATTAATTTTTGTTCTTTATCTTTTTCTTCTTTTTCTTTTTGTCTTTGTTCGTATAAATCTTTTAACATTTGTAATTCTTTTTCTAATTCAGCAATTCTACTATTTTTAGTTTCTTCTATTTTTCGTATTTCTTCCGTAGTTTGTTGTTTAATTTTTTCTATTTTCTTTTTTCTATCTATTTATTCATTTTCTTTTTCTATTCTTACCATTGCTGTTAATTTATCTTCCACCAAAATATTATAAATATAATTCAAATGAATAAAGAGCAAAAATACAAAGAATTAAAACAATTTATCTCTGAAAAACGTAAAGAATTAAAAATAAGAAAAGAAAGATTACATTATAATATATTTGCCGGAGTTAGTAAAAATTTAATAAATATACAAAAAGATGAAATATCAAAATTAGAATCCCAAATAGATAGTTTAGAATATATATATATATCAACATGAACTATTCACAATAAAATGAATAAAGAAGAATTTGAATAACCAAAGGTACTCTATTTTTTATAAAAATTTACACGGCATCAGCAGAGATATTATTTGACGAAGTTAAGAAACCTATACAAGTTGCCATGCAAAAGAAAAAAAATTCTATCCTTCTTTCTTTAGTCTCATTCCACAAAATAATAAATTGTTACATGATTTTCCTCATTTTTGCTCAAAGAGTTCACGTCCATTCTAATTGATAGATCTCTTATTCAACACATTTATATGGTATTATCTTTTATTTTTAATTTTATTTATTTAATTTCATTTACATTAATTTTTTAATATTTTTAAAAAGAAAATATCATTAACGGTAGTAAATTCTTTAATTGAATATATCAAATTCTGTACCATTTAAGACAACATAAAATTATTGATATATAAATTTTTGTAAAATTCAAGCGCCATAAAATTGTAGATACATCAATTTCTATATAGTTCATACACCATAGAATTGTTGATACATCAATTTCTATACAGCTCAGACACCATAAAATTATTGATACACCGAGTTCTATAGAGTTCGGACACCATAAATTTATTGATTCACGAGTTCTATATAGTTCAGACACGATAAAATTATTAATGTCAATTTCTATAGAATTTATGCACCATAAAATTATTTATACACCAATTTCTATACAATTCAGACACCATAAAATTATTAATACACCTATTTCTATAAAATTCATGCACCATAAAATTATTGATACACCAAATGCCAGTCTCATATATTCTTTAAAAAAAAAAGTTTTCAGCAATTTTGTTAATGATGTTAATATTGGGCGCGTAATTCTTTTGATTTTGTCTCATTTACTTTAGGAATTACATTAATAAATATTATATATATATATATATATATATATATATATATATATATATATATATATATATATATATATATATATATAATAGGGGATCTTTCAAAAATAGCATCACTTTGCTATAAAACCCATCTTCCATAGCCACATTTTACATAATTGACATTTATAGCCGTTGTATTCAATTTACGCCCGTTGTATTCGGTTTTACAGATAGTATGTATTCATATAAAATATGAATACAGTCTCTATTTAGTCGCGCTAAAAATGGAATTCAATATTTTTAAAAACAAAAAAATATCAATCACACTTATCTCATTGAACTAAATATTTTCTTGCCTAAATATTTTACATAATTGCGTGTTTTTTTTCATTTTTTCTTTTTCTTTTTTCTATTTTTTCCTATTTTTATTTTTTTGTTTCTGTTTTTTTTTTTGGTTTATTTCTCTCTTTAATCTCTAACTTCTATTTCTCTTCCTTGTTTTGTTTTCTTCTTTGATTTTTTAAAATTTTATTTTTTGTACTTATTTTCTTTATCATTTTTTGTTCTATTTTATATTTTTTGTATTTTCAAAAAATATGACTATTCGGGCACCAGTCATGGATGATAACGTAAATACCACAATTGTTTATCGTATTTGTAGTCACACCGTCATTTATATTTTTGTATTCATTGATACAACTGTATTTGTATTTGTATTTTAAAGTTCGCACTTGTATTTATATTTTATAGTTACATTTGTATTTTTATTTAATAGTTCATACTTGTATTTGCATTTATTAGTTTGCGCCATCATTTATATTTTATATAATTCGCACTTGTATTTTAAAGAACTATTTTATATTTGTATTTTATAATTGACTGAATATTATATTAGATTATATTTATATTATGGCTTTATTGTATTTGTATATTTATATTATATTTGGATTATTTATATTATATTTGGATTATACTTGTATTTATATTCTATTTTCATCGATACCTTTTTATTTTAAAAAAATTATTTTGTATTTGTATTTGTAAGTTGATTGCATATTGTATTTAGCCGTGACTATGTACAATTTATCATTTGTATTTGTGTATAAATAAGTAAATGCATTAATTATATTTTCTTGATTCTAAAATATATAAATATGTCATGTATCATTTGATACAAATGTACCGCTTTGTATTTGTATATCAAAATTATCATTCATATTTGTAAATAAATAAATATCACTTGATACAAATACAATGACAAACAAATGAAACAAATGATTTTACAAATACAATATGTATTTGTATATATTGTATTTGTATAAAAATTTGAGTTGTATTTATTTGTATCAATAAATACAACTCGTATCAATAAATACAAACAAGTATTTGTAGAAAGAAAATCGATTGTTCCTTTTCAATAATTAAAAAATACAAATGATAGTTCACACTTGTATTTATATGTTATAGTTTGCATTTGTATTTGTATTTTATAGTTCATATTTTTATTTATATGTTATAGTTCGCATTTATATTTATATTTTATAGTTCACACTTGTATTTGTATGTTATTGTTCACATTTGTATTTGTAGTTTATAGTTCGCACTTGTATTTTTGTTTGCTAGTTCGCATAAATAAATAAAAAAGAGAAAAATTGAAAAGAGAAAAAAAAAGAAAAAAAAGGAGAAAAAGGAGGAAAAAATGAAGAAGAAAAAAATACAAAAAGAAGAAGGAAAGTAATAGAAAATAGAGAAAAATACAAAAGAAATGAAGAGGAAAAGAAGAAAAAGGGAAAGTGAATAAAAAAGAAAAAAAAACAACAAAAAAGGAAAAAAAGAAGAAGAGAATAATAAAAAATAGAAAAAGAGAGAAAATGCATGAGAAAGGTTATGAAATTAGGAATAATTAATAGGCAAGAGGGGGCTATGAATTGTAATTAATTGAAACTTAGGCTAAATAAAATAAATAAAAATCTATATTTGCTAAAATATGTAGTTATCCCTATATAATAGTGAAGATGAAATCTTACTTCACCAAAGATTTTGGTAGATTTTTAGTTGATGTGTGTAGGGAAAATAGGATTGTTGTAAAGAAGAAAGAGAAAATTTTTTGAAATTAACTTTACCTTGTGTGTAGATATAAATGAAAAAATAATCAAATCGTTAAAGTTCAGCTTACTTGCTTATAATAACCATCAAATAATTAATCCAAAAAATTACTCCTTTAAAATCAACCCATAATTTTTACATAAACATGACATTAAATCTCTGAATAGTATTATGTTTTGTAAATTAAAATTATATTTTGTAAATGTTATGAAATATAAAGTAAGAACAACAAGAATAGAGAGAGAAGAGAGAGTAATTCTTATTTCTCTTGGGGGATTTCTTTGATGGGTTAATTACAATGAAGGAAAAACCTCTTTATTTATAAGGAAAATCTAACTTTGAGGTTTCTAACTTTCTATAGATATTCACTATATGGGGTAAAGTAGACATTCATTATATATGATAAAGTAGACATTTACTATATATGATAATATATTTATGCCCCCCCCCCCCCCCCCCCCCCCCCCCCCCGAATGTCTAATTGATAGATGATGTGCCTCGTTAAAATCTTACTGAAAAAAAAAATAATGGAAAAAATCTAATGAAGGAAAAAGAGTACACATCTCTAACAATACGCATATATGCTGCCTCATTAAGAATCTTACAAGAAAAACCCAGCGGGACAAAACCTGATAAGAAAAAAAGAGTACAGCGCGTATTAACTCCTCCTAATGAGAACATCCTTGAGCTTTTGCATTCGAATCTTGTGCACCATCTTCTTGAAAGATGCAATTGAAAGAGTCGGTGAATAAATCAACCACACTGTCACTTGAACGAATCTATTGCACGTTAATATCACCATTCTTTTGGAGCTCATGTATGTAGAAAAGCTTTGATGAAGTGTGGTTCGCTCTATCTCCTTTTATGAATCCTCCCTTAAGTTGTGCTATGCATGCTGCATTATCTCCGTATAAAATTGTGGGTACATTTTTACATTTCACATCACATTTTTCTCGAATGAGAAGTGTCATGGATCTCAACCATACTCATTCTCGGCTTTCTTCATGAATAGCTATTATCTCAGCATGGTTCGATGAAGTGGCTAGATAGACTGATTTGTATATCTCCAAGATATGACAGTATCCCCACATGTGAACATATAAGTTCTTTGAGATTGAGTTTTATACGAGCCAGATAAATACCCAACATCAGCATAACCAACAAGATCGGGACTACAATCTTTAGTATAAATAAGCTCATATGCTTGATCTCATTTTGATGTCTCTAGTAGGAGCAGAACTATATCTTACTAACAAATTGATCGAAAAGGTTATATCAGGCCTTGTGGTATTTGCAAGATACATGAGTGCATCAATTGTATTGCAATATACATAAGTGAACCAATTTCACTACGATATGGTACTTCACAACCAATCTAAATTGGTATATTTTTTATTTCAGCAAATAATCTATTGCTTTTGAAAACTCTCCAAGATTTTCAATAATTTTCATTCTATAAATTTATGCAATATAAAGATTATAGATAAACTTCCCAGAAACTTTTATATGTTTCAAACATTTTAAATCATTAAATGTTTTCATATAAATTTTTTCAAGCGACAACATTCAGTATTTTGTGTGTGACATCTTCAAGTGTTTGGACTACAAATCAAGTAAGTTTTATACTTACCAAGATGCATCCTTTCATGCCACTTGATAAATGTTTCAACGTCAGCATGCTTAATAAACGTAGAATTCAGATCCTCGTAATCTTTCACAATATTGCGCCAATATTGTATCAAAGATATTAATGATATATCATTTCGTATCAGTTCATAGTGTAACATAACATTTTGAGATCTCTTCACTTCATTATTTTCAGGTACTGAATCTCTCATAAGGTTTTATGAAGTGTTATGTCGTAGACTCTTCAAGAGAACATTGTCTTCATATTATGATTATTTTCTCTGTATTTTTTTCAAGGATTATTTCATTTGGAACCAATTAGTTTATTACGCTTCACGCGTGCATAGACCTTGTCTTTCAGAGACACAAAATAGGAGCACTTACAGCTTAAATATGATATGCTTTTGGCATTTGACTTGAATTATCTTTTGAATGGGGATATGATGATAATTCTTAACATATTTCATAGCTGCTTATACACTCCCCCTTATGTTAGGAAAACTAACATACATCCTTTATTTTCTTTGAGGAATCCATCTTTGTGCGCTATAGTAAATTCCTTAATCATACATCCTACATCAAAATTATTAGATGGAATAATTGATTCCTGCCCTTGAACTAATTGAGAGGAAAGTATTAATCATAATTTTTGGTCTAATGCATATAAGTGTTATTATATGCAATATATCATACTTCAAACCAACACATGTGACTTTGTTCTCATAAGCAATGATTCACTATTTATCGAAGGCATTCAATGCCAACTTAATTAGCATTATCAAGATGAATTATCTTGATTACACAATTTGAAAGTTATGCTCTTAACTTAATTTTATTGAGAAAGCAACTTTATGAATGTCAAATTGTAGGTTGACAATAAATGTACATGTAATCATCTTATTGATGCATTTTTTCAACATATCACATGATAGGTGAACGGGCCCTTATTCACCTTTTATACTTTTCAAATTTAGAGGGATCAAATCCTTAACATTAGTTGGTCCAACCAACTTATCATGAGAACAAACAACATTAAAAGTTTATGAAGAATTTTCTAGTTCTTCAATATATGTTATACACATCTTTGGAATGTCATAATCGTTCATGTCAATTTATGAACTTATTTGTACTAGTAAACTCCAAGTTTACTATGACATGTGTCTTTTACTTTAGTAAATTTCAGATTTACTATTAGGCGAATAAATTTCAAATTTACTACTTTAGAAGTAGATTTCAAAATAACTTTTCTCAATTATTCAACCTTTTTTGAAGGTGAGTTGTGATACCATCACAATCAAGTGCACATTTGCATTAATAAGCTTCTCATTCCCCGAGAATAGAATATAACCGTGCCTTAAGCCTATTAAATTTTGATAGCTTATAACCTCTTTCATGATGTTGCTACATCAGGAGCACATCGAGGCATATATATCTTTCAAAGTATATCATATATTGCTACCACATTCACTTCAAGAATGGAGCAAATTGTCATCTTTCAGACTTATCATATATTGCTACCACATTCACTTAATGGAATAGGGCATATTAAATGGACAAGTTTCATGACTTTTTATCAAAGTGCATATTATTTTTGCCTTAGTCATCATAATATCATTAATATGGTGCATTGAGATTCAAACTCAACGTCTTATCCATATAAAGGTGTCTTAGGCATAACTCAGTGGGAATTGAACCCAACATCTTATCATCATGGTGCATTGGAACCTCTAACTCAATGTCTTACTCTCTTAATGAGATGAGACTTAAATTCATCATCATATCTTTCAACAACATTGTTCTTCATGAACAAATTGAAAGCATAAGTGGTTCCAAACCAATTATTTTCCTCAAATACAACAATAATTATATCATTAGTAGCAAAAGACAAATAACATAAGAAATTACTAACCTTGAAATTACCTTTAGATTTATAATATTACCTTGTTTGATAGAGTCTCGTGCTGATAACGTGTTATGAAATATAAAGTAAGAACAACAAGAATTGAGAGAGAAGAGAGAGTAATTCTTATTTCTCTTGAGGGATTCCTTTGATGGGCTAATTACAATGAAGGAATACCCCCTTTATTTATAAGGAAAAACTAACCTTGGGATTTCTAACTTTTCTATAGATGGTAAAGTAGACATTCAATATAGATGGTAAAGTAGACATTCATTATATATGGTAAAGTAGACATTCAATATATATGGTAATATATTTATAAAAGTAAATAAAAAATAGTATATTTGTGTTTTGTAATATTGACTCTTAAAAATAGTATATGTATGTGATTTTCACTCTACATTTATTGCAACCGGACTGATTTTTATTTTTGTGATAGTACATTAAAGTTTACTTTAAATAAGGCCTAACCCATACGCAGCCCCCTTAAGTATGCGTCATTTTTCACTTAGGCACCTCAAGTGGACATTATTTCATTTTGGCACCTCAAGTGGCCTTCAAGTGTGCTACTTTGACACCTTTTGCTGGTACAACACATGGTTTGTATTGCACTACACTAAAGGCGCGTGATAAGCTCTATTTTATGATTTTTATATTTTTTTTTACCTTTTTCCTCTTCCTTTTTTCTTCTTCCATCAACTCAACCTTCCACCACCATTAATAACCATTGTTAAGCTTCCAAAAACTTCAAACTTCCTTCTTCTTCGTCCATCAGCTCCAACTTCCAACATCACCACCATCAACCAACAAACTAGCACCAAATTTTTGAATTAAAGAAAAAAATCACATACTAATTTTGAAAATTAAAAATCACATCTTAAATCACATCTCCATAATTATTGTAAAAAAATAAAAATAGTGTAACTAAATTTTGCGCACAACCACCATTAATTTTACTATTCACCTCCATAATTTTTGTACCACAATTGAATTCAATGGGCATGTTGGGTCTTTGTCGAGAGGGTATGATGATGTGCATGGCAGTTTCGGTTTTGGTGAGCGGAATGAAGGAGGAACTACTCTGTTGGATTTTTTTAGGGCTTTTAGGTTGTGGATAGAAAATTTGAGCTTTTCGAAGAAGGAGGATCACCTTATTACGTTTCGTAGTTCAGTGGCCAAGACTCAGATAGATTTTTTACTTCTTAGAAAAAGGGATAGAGCGCTATATAAAGACTGTAAAGTCATACCTAGCGAGAATCTCTCGACTCAACATAGGTTGTTGGTGATGGACTTGGTTATCAATAAGGGAATAAAAAAGAAAAGTAGGGAGGCGCAACCCAGGATTAAGTGGGGGAGCCTGACTTTGGCTAGTTCTTTAGAGATAGAAGAGAAGTTGAAGAGTAGGAGGGCTTGGGAGAGTAGAGAGAGGTGGATAATATGTGAGAGACGACTGTCAGTTGCATTAGGGAGACCGCTAGAGAGGTGTTGGGTGTCTCGAGAGGTCAATTTGGCAAACATTAAGGAGACTGGCGGTGGAATGAAGAGGTTAAGAGAAAGGTGAAATCTAAGAAGGTGGCTTATGCTAAGTTAGTTGGGAGCAAGGATGATGAGGAAAGGCAAAAGAATAAGGATGAGTATAAGGTTGATAGAAGAGAGGCTAAGTTAGCGGTTACGTCAGCTAAGATAGCAGCTTTTAAGAGTTTGTATGCAGCTTTAGAGGAGAAAGATGGAGATAAGAAGTTGTATAAAATAGCCAAGGCCAGGGAGCGGAGGGCTCGTGACCTTGACCAAGTGAAGTACATCAAAGAAGAGGATGGTATAGTATTGGTTGAGGATGCCCTCATTAGGGAGAGGTGGCGGTCCTATTTTCATAAACTTTTGAACGATGAGGGGAATAAAGTTTTTATGTTGGGAGACTTAGAGATATCTGAGGAGGGTCGCGATTATAGTTATTGTAGGCGTATCGAGGTTGAGGAGGTCAAGGGAGCTACTCGCAGGATACGGCAGGGTAGGGCGATGGGGTAAAACGAGATTCCAGTAGAAATTTAGAAGAGCACTAGCGGGGCAAGTCTGAAGTGGTTGAAAAGGTTGTTTAACATTATTTTTAGAGCTTTTAAGATGCCTGAGGTGTAGAGGTGGAGCACGATGATTCCAGTGTATAAGAACAAGGGAGACATTCAGAGTTGTAACAAATATAGAGGTATTAAGTTGTTGAGTTATACTATGAAGGTTTGGGAAAGGGTGGTAGAGTTAAGGATGAGGAGGATCATGATGATCTCTGAGAATTAGTTTGGTTTCATACATGGTCGCTCAACCACTGAGGCCATTCACCTTGTGAGAAGATTAGTGGAGCAGTTTTGAGAGAGGAAAAAGGACTTGCACATGATGTTTATTGATCTAGAGAAAGCATATGATAGAGTTCCCAGAGAGTTTTTGTGGAGGTGCTCGGATGCTAAAAGGGTTCCCGTGGCATACATTAGGTCGATTCAGGATATGTATGATGGTACGAAGACTCGTGTGAGGACGGTAGGTGGAGATTCAGAGCACTTCACAGTTTTGATAGGGTTGCACCAGAGATAAACTCTTAGACCGTTTCTATTTGTCTTGGTGATGGATGTTTTGACGTGACATATTCAAGGGGAGGTGACTTGGTGTATGTTATTTGCAAATGATGTGGTTCTGATCGATGAGACTCGAGGTGGAGTTAATGATAAGTTAGAGATTTGGAGACAGACGCTTGAATCTAAAGGTTTTCAGTTAAGTAGAACAAAGATGGAGTACTTGGAGTGTAAGTTTAGTAATATGTCGCAAGAAGATGGAGTGGTTGTGAAGCTAGACTCTCAGGCCATTCAGAAGAGGGAGAGTTTCAAGTATCTGGGGTCTATAATTCAGGGTAATGGTGAGATTGACGAGGATATCACGCATCGTATTGGGGCAGGGTGGTTGAAGTGGAGGCTCGCTTCGGGAGTTCTATGTGATAATAAGGTGCCCCCGAAGCTTAAAGGTAAGTTCTACAGAGTGGTTGTTCAGACGGCTATGCTGTATGGAGCGGAGTGTTGGCCAGTTAAGAACTTCTACATCCAAAAGGTGAAGGTGGCGAAGATGCGAATGTTGCAATGGATATGTGGACATACCAAGAAAGATAGGGTGAGGAATGAGATTATTCGGGAGAAGGTGGGAGTTGCCTCGGTGGAGGATAAGTTGTGAGAAGTAAGGATATGTTGGGTCGGGCATGTGATAAGGAGGGGCCCTAATTCTCCAGTGCGGTGTGAGACTCTAGCTATGGATGGTTTTAGGCGGGCTAGAGGTAGACCAAAGAAATATTAGAGGGAGGTGATTAGGCATGATATGGAGAAATTACAGCTTACAGAGGACATGACCCTTGATAGAAAGGTGTCGAGGACGCGGATAATTAAGGTAGAGGGTTAGGGGGTGGGAGCGTAGCAGTATTAATAGGGGAGTGCTCCTTTGGGTTTGGAGTTTCTAGTTCGTAGTATTGGGGATGTAGTTTTTGGGGTTAGTGGTGTTGGCTTTTTTGCATCCCGTACTAGTTTATTATGCACTTATCTCTTTGTGTTTGTTATACTGTTAGTTTGTTTTGTATACCATACTAGTTTGTATCCACTTACTTTTTGTATTTGTTATACTGTTATTGGTCCTAAGCCAGGGGTCTATCGAAAACAGTCTCTCTACTTCTATTGAGGTAGTGGTATGGTCTGCATACACTCTACCCTCCCTAGACCTCACTAGGTAGAAATACACTGGGTATGTTGTTGTTGTTGTAATTGAATTCAATATCACTATCAAACTTACCTTTACTCAACTTTCATTAATTGAGTCTAAACCAAAGCATAACAACTTAACAACAATTTTCTTATATACCAAGTTTAATTTTCTCATTACATTACACCCATTGCAATAACACTAATTAAAACCAAGAAAAAAAATATATCAAACAAAAGCTGGAAAATTTCAAAGGAAAAATTTCTTATTTTATTTTTTCTTAACAATATGATGATCAACAACAAAAGCTTCACTAAGAAAATGCAAAGATATCAACAATATATTGACATTGGTAAAGAAAATTGAGGGTTGGGGAAGCGGGCAGGCGTAGGTGGGTGGGCTGAAGAAGTTAATTTAAAGGTAGGGAAATGGACGGGGGGCGGCTGGAGAAGACAGATAGAGATGGGAGGGGTGGGGATTAAATTTATAAAAAAAAATTATGATTATTTGAGATAAAAAATTTCAAGTGTTAATATTTGATTGGTAATTTTTTTTTTAATTAAAATAGTTATTTAACAATTAATTTGGAGAAAAATGACAAATGTCTTTATATTATTGGTCACTTTCCACGTCATCAGCGCGTTTAGTACACGCACATGGTATATTTTTACTGATTCGGCAAAAGGTGCCAAAGCGGAACACTTGAAGGCCGCTTGAGGTGTCAAAATGGAACAATGTCCACTTGAGGTGTCTAAGTGTAAAATGGTGCGTACTTAAGGGGGCTGCGTATGGGTTTTGCCTTTAAATAAAGGAGCTGAAGTTTTTGACTTCATGGAGAATCTAATAATTTGCTGCAACTTTCTAAAAGCACTAGATATCGAAGGTCGTGCCAGCACGAGCCCAATATATGTAAGTTGTTTGTTATTGTAATTTATAATACTCTTCTTGTTCAAACTTTGGTGGTATTGATAATGAATTTAAATTTTAAAAGTAATTTAAAATTTTACTCTTTTTAAAGTTAAATTTTATTAATTTTTTAATACGTAAATGTTATATAATAATTAATTAGGAGAAATATAGTAAAATTATGAAACAAATAGGCAGCTGAAAGTAGGCATGTCGATTGTCAGCTGTCTGCTTCCAGTAGCTCCCACTCGCGCTTCTATATAGTAAAATATGGAAGTGACCAATACATTAAGCATGGAATATATACGATATGCTTTTTGGAGTTGAGAATAAAATAAATGGAAAAAATATATCACATGACCATTTTTAAAATAAATGATTAATGTTTGATAAAGTTGTCAAATCATGATCATTCGATCAAAGTATTGTCATTAAATGATCATTGGGCTGCTTCAGCTCCCCTTTGTCCTATTGGGCCATTTAGGCCATTTTCATCAATTTGGGTCATTCGGTCCTTCTTTTAAAATATTTCAATATTTTTTTGTTATAATTTTTTTGACTAAAAAATCTATTTTTATTTTAAAAATTGATAGTTAAATACAATTATATAAAAAATGTATAATTATTAAATAGAATATGTATCAATATAAGATATATGTATGAAAACTGTACAACATGTGTTGAAAAGTAACAATTAAATACAATTATATAAAAATGATATAATTATTGTAAAGAATATGTACCTATATACCACATATATATAGAAACTGTATAGTTATATCAAATATGTATATGTATAAAATATACATAAAAAAATATATAGAATGTGTATAGAAACTGTATAGTTGTTGTATAAAATATGTATTTATAGAATGTGTATAAAAACTATGTATTTGTTGTATAAAATACGTATTTGAATAATAATTGTAGCCAAAGGTCGTACAAAATTGTATAAAATTATATAATTATTGTATAAATATGTAAAAAAAATCATATAAGTATTGTATAAAATATATTTTTTATATATATGATCTGTATAAAATTTGTATCATTGTTGTATAGAATATGTATATGTATAGGATGTATATAAACTGCTTAAATGTTGTATAAAACTTGTATCTAAATAATTATTGTAGCTAAATATTGTATAGAATGTGTATAGAAACTGAACAATTATTGTTATAATATGTATATAAGTTGTATCATTATTTTCAATTATTGTTATAATGTGTATATAAGTTATATCATTATTTGTATAAAATATGTATTTGTATCATTATTTGTATAAAATATGTATTTATGTATTTGATATCAAATATGTATTTGAAAAAAAAAAAGTCTTTTATACAATAATAATTCAATTTCTATAATTACTGATTGTTTTTTTTTATTTTGATAGAATTTTTTAAAAAAATAGATCAACTGTTCTTTGAAATAAAGGAGAAAAAAAAAAGTAAATTAGTGACAAAAAAAAAGACAAAAAGAAAAAGAAGCATTGGTCAATTAAAAAGTAACAAAGAAAATATATATATACATGTGTGTGTGTCAGGCATGTGTTAGCGGCTGACATCAGCCATGTGGCTAAAATATGAAAACTCAATTCTTAGCTATTTAAATGAAAAATGTTTCAATCGAGAGGCCATTTGTGTGCTTTTCCCTAAAATAAAAGATTAGTCGTAAAAGAGGCTTTGCTTTGGGAATTAAACAGCAAAATGATTTTGGAGCTAAGAAGAAACTTACGAAAAGATATATAAAAATGCCCTTTAGGAGATATAGAAAAGATATGTAGATGTCATCATTTACTAACATGTATAAATATACATATTATATTACTAGTGGTGATTTCTGAGCTTCAATATTTTAAATTATTATAAAAGCAGTGAAATAAACTATTATTTATTAAATAATTTTAAATAATTAAATTTTTTAATTATTTTTATTTATAATATTTTTTTTGTTTATTCAATTTTAAGTAAAACTAATATAATTTTGAGAGTTAAGCAAATATCACGATTGAAGTAGCGAAAAAGATATGACTTAAATAACTTATAATAACTAATTAAAAGTGATATAGAAAAATTGCTATAAAAAAATTCTTGTAAAAATAATTTAAGTGAGTCTCATATAAGATGTCAAGTTAATTTAAAACATAAAGAGTTAATTAATTATTTTATGTTTATTTTACTTTTTTTTTTTATCAAATTATTAACTTTCTAATACTTAAGTGATTTATAATTAGAGGTGATGTAGTAAATTATGGTTGAAGCAGCTGAAACAGACATGTTATAAATGTCTATTTTACTTATTTATTTTATTAATTATTATTAATTCTCTAATACGTAAATGACATATAATAATTAAGGATGATATAGTAAAATTACAGAGCAAATAGTAGTCGACAAGCATGTCGATCACCTAAATGGAAAGGTTGTTAAACAAATTAAAATTTAATTTCCTTGTTTGTGTATTTTATGCTTCATTTAATTGTACCTAGTAAAAATTAATATTTTAATCATTCATATCTACATCGTAGCTATGTATTTGATTTTTTGTTTGAATCTAATTATTTAGATCTCAATAGGTGTACTACTTTCATACCTTTTTTTGACACAGATATTACTATTGCAAAATACTTTATCCGATCATTTTAAATTTTAAATTTTTTAAATCTATTTTATTCTTATTGTTAAATATTATTTATAATTGGCTTAAGTCATCGCTAGCATCTTAAACTTGTCCCGAAATTTCACTTAAACCCCTCAACTTAGGTCTGTACCTATTAGGCCCTTAATCCACCCGAAATTTGATCCACTCACACCTTTTTTTGTCATGCCTCATCAAATCTCATCCGCGTGCTATCAAACGCGGCTGACGTGGAAAGTTAGTCCATTCAACATTTTCCATGTGGATTAAATATTTTCACATTTTTTTTTAATAATTTTAAACAAATATTAGTATTTTGTTTACTTTTATATCAGTTGCATTTCATCTTGTTTAACCACCACCATCAACAACCCATTCACCGGTGACCGCTACCCTGCAACCACTACAGTTCACCACCATCATCGCTACAAACGACCTCTGACATCAGTCGCTGTTGCTAGCCGCCACTGAACAATCAACATTTTTGGTCATTGTTGCACAATCACTACCAACATAACTGTACAAGCAGCAGTGCCAGTGACTGCATAAATGATGTTATTAATTCCATTTGTGTGTGCTAAACTTTGATGTTACATAAGAGGAAGCAAATGTAATAGATTGGCGATGACATCTCATTAATCTTGACAAAAATTTAATGATGAATAACTCGTCCAGTAAAATGCACAAAACTCGTGTCAGGGAGACAATCGGAGGAACACTCTCATAAACGTGTAAATTCGAACAATCTTAAAAATTGAACTTGATTTTCCGGCAAGTCTCGCGAAAAATGCATTCGAAAACGGTCAAAGGGGTGGGGAAGTTGCAATGGCTACGGGGAGGAAGGGGAGTTGAAGACGACGATGACTTGGAGGGGGATTTTTTTTTTTTTTCTCCCCCCAGGAGGATCAATAGTGTTTCCACACTTCCCCTCCAGCGTGACTCGAACCCTCAACCTACCGGTTGAAGGTGGAGGTGCTCAACCACTTGAGCAAGCACTCCTTGTCTTGGAGGGGGATTTGAAGAAGACAATAAGGGGTGTGTGTGTGAAGGAGACGATGAATGAGGGGCGGGGTGCTTTTCCCTTTTTTTAAAAAAAAAATTAAGAAATTAGGATAATTAAAAATTATATTAATAAAATAATTTAAATATAATTTTTTTAATTATAAAAAGTAAAATATTATTTATTCTACTATTCACACGCCTAAGGAAAGTGTAACACATTTTTCTTGCCAAATATGCATTTTGCGCCTGATAGGTATCGATTTTAGTGGTTGAGGTGCCTGATAGGTACATGTCGTAGTTAAGGGGTCCAAGTGAATTTTTAGGACAACTTTAAGTGTCTGCCGATGACTTAAACCTTTATAATCTAATACTTAAAAGACTTATAATGACAATTTAGAATTGATATAATAAAATTACAATAAAAGTTACTTGTGAAATTTTTTTTAGTGAACCCATTATAAGACGTCAAGTTAATTTAAAACATCAATGGTTAACTAATTAGAAGCAATATAATAAAATTACTATAAAAAGTATTTGCGGAAAAAAATTTAAGTGGACTCCATATAAGTCGTCCAGTTAATTTAAAACATCAAGTGTTAACTTATAATTTTGTGTCTATTTTATCTTTTTAATGAAATATTATCAATTTTCTAATGCTTAGATGATCTATAATAATTAATTAGGTGTGATATAGTAAAATCACGATTGAAGTAGCTAAAGCAGACATGTCATAAATGTCTATTGTATTTTTTTAATTAAATATTATTAATTTTCTAATACGTAATGACTTATAACAATTCATTAGGAATAATATAGTAAAATCACGGTTGAAGCAACTGAAGCAGGCATGTCATAAATATTTATTTTACTTTTTTTCATTACATATTATTAATTTTCTAATACGTAAATGACTTATATAATTAATTAGGGATGATATAGTAAAATCACGATTGAAGTAGCTGAAACAGATATGTCATAAATATCTATTTTACCTTTTTAAATTAAATAATAATAATTTTCTAATACGTAAATGACTTATAATAATCAATTATTTAATACTTCAATGACTTATAATAACTATCTAGAAGTGATATGATAAAATTGCTATAAAAGTTACTTGTGATTTTTTTAAAGTGAACCCCATATAAGTCGTCAAGTTAATTTAAAATATCAACAACTAACTAATTAGAAGCGATATAATAAAATTACTATAAGAAGTACTTGTGAAAAAATTTGTAAGTGGACTACATATAAGTCGTCAAATTAATTTAAAACATCAAGAGTTAACTTAGAATTTTGTTTCTATTTTATCTTTTTATGAAATATTATTAAATTTTTAATACTTAGATGATCTATAAAATTAATTAGGGGTGATATAATAAAATCACGATTGAAGCAATTGAAGCAGACAAGTCATGAATATTTATTATATTTTTTAATTCAAAATTATTAATTTTTTAATATGTAAATGACCTATAATAATTAAATAAGAATGATATAGTAAAATCACGGTTGAAGTAGCTGAAGCAAGCATGTCATAAATATCTATCTACTTTTTTAATTATGTATTATTAATTTTCTAATACGTAAATAACTTATAATAATTAATTAAGAATGATATAGTAAAACAACGGTTGAAACAGCTGAAGCAGACACGTCATAAATATCTACTTTACTTTTTAAATTAAATATTATTAATTTTCTAATACAAAAATGACTTATAATAATTGATTAATGATGATATAGTAAAATCACTGTTGAAGCTGCTGAAGCAGGCATGTCGTCCACAAGCTGCCTGCAGGGGCGGATGCACAACATAAAGTGCGGATTTTCGGGAACCCATAACTTTCGTCCGATTCTTGAATTTATATTGAAAAAACTAGTAAATATATAAGAATTATAAGTTGGAAACCCACAAATAAAGTGTGTTATTGGTTTAGTGGTAAAAATTATAAGTTGAGAACCCACAACCTTTAAATTCTAGATCCGCCTCTGATTGCCTGCTTCAGCTGCTTCTTTCACACTTATATATAAGTAACATTTAGCTGCTTCTTTCACACTTATATATAAGTAACAGATAATAGATATACATGGCGCATATGTATTTTTGTGTATGTACTATATATGCATGTCTATATACAAGGGTAAATGCATGTGTAGTTGGGAGTTTCAGCCAATGTTACTAGGTTTTATGGCAAATGCATACAATAGACTTAATATGACTTGTTTTTTGAACTCATGCATCGTGAGAGTTTATTAGTGCATTGTAATACTTGCTTTACTTCAATATATTTATCATGTTTTGTTTTTCAACAATCAAATTATATGATTTTGACCATTATTTAAAGGTGCACTTTTAATTTTCACAATATTCACATGTGAAAATGTGTAATTTTTATGATTTTTTATAAATTAAAATTTTGAAAATCTAAATTTTAATTTTTAAATATAATTTAATTCAATCTGATTTATATGTAAATACTATCAAATTGAATCTTGATAAATGAAATGTGACAAATATTTTGAGACCTTGAAATCAAAGCAGACTTGTAGTGTGCAATAATATGGCTGTCATTTTCTTGAATAAAGTTGCTTAGACTTGGGCATGCATGTATAGCCATAGACCATAGGTACCTCAGGAATTAACAAGGGTTGGGGCTACCACATAACTTCTTTTCATTAATTTGCTGACTTTAGGGCCATATGGTTGTCACTAAGGGGTCGTTTGGTTGGGAAACAAATTATGTTGGGATAAGTTATGTTAGGATTAATTATATTGAGATTAGTTATATTAAGATTAGTTATCTTGGTATTACTTTTTAGTGATTGTTTGATTTGTGATACTAAAAATAATATGTATTGCATTCTTTTTAAGGATGGGCAGTTTGTTTACAAAAATATCCTTCACCATATTTAACTTAATTATTTTCCTTCATATTAAATCATACAAAAGAAAATTAAAAAGTTACTGCTATTTTTTTTTTAACTTTATTAGTTTCTTTTTCCTAAAAATATATGTTAAGAAATTTATGTTGATATTTCTTAAATGTGTATGAAGCTTTAATATCTTATGTTAAGTTATTTATTTTGTTCTAAATTCTATAAAATATTGATAATCTCATTTTTTGTCAAAAAAATTCATCATAAAAAATGTGAAAAAGAATTATTCTCATTTTTCATTATTTAGTATCACTAATATTTGGAGAGTCAAATTGATTTTTTAAAAAATTAATTTTTCAAAGATTTTTAGCTAAATATTAAACTAATTTTTTATTTACTAATTAAGCATGTGTTAAGTTAGAAAGGGAAGGTCAACATACTTTAATTACATGTCAATGATAAATTTGGTAGAAAAATTGAAAAACTGAAATAAGATTAATAAACATATCTACAAACTAGAAAGACAATAAACCTTTGATCAATTTTGACTTTGGTTGTATGAATAATTTTTATGATGTTGCTATTATTTTTCTATGAGTCATCACTTTTGTAGTATTTAATAAGCTCATATAATTTTTCAAAATTTATCAAAATGAATAAAAATTTGTAGAGTAATTAAAATTTAAAATTATGAGCTAGCTCGATTGAACTCATCAGTTTATGCTAGGATTATGGAGAAAATTGAAGGAAAGGTGTCTTTTAAGTCTTGAATGAAGGATTGATGAAATTGACCAATTTAAATGGTCAAACATCATTAGGAAACTTGATTAAGTTGATTATGAACTTGATTAATATTTTCAAAACTTGCTAATCTTTTCAAAAATACAAATCAACCCACACCCCTCTTCAATTCAAATCAATCAGTCTCTCTCCTCCCCTTCTCTCGACAGCTTTTCTCAACTCTCTCCCAACCAACAGTTCTGCAAAATTCTTCCTTCAATCTCCAGCGACTTTAACCTCCAGCGAAAAATAGTCGGGCGAGTTTCCTTTCGAATTTCAATCGTCAATCGAAGTGAAGACTTCTTCAGCGACAACAACTTCGAGTTCTTTGTCGTCCCATTTCTTTTTTCACAGGTAAAAAATTATGAAGAAACAGGGGAACTTGAGCCAACTACTCTTCTAGTATTGAAATATGGACTGAATAAAACCCTAATTTCTGGCATTTCTTCTTCTTGTTGTCGTACTGTTGATTCAAATTTGTTGGTGATTTTTGTTCACAGTTGATATTCTTAGTGGAGACCCCATCTTAGTGTGTGTGTGTATGATGTGTTGGTGTTGCAAGGTTGATTTGTTGTTTGTCTTGGTAAAAATGGTGTTGCAACAGATAAAACATCTGAAGCAACAGATGCAGACATCTGATGCAGCAGATGAAAATATTTGATGCATCAGATTAAAATCTGATGTAACTATGAAAATCTGATGCAACAGATGAACAATCTAACAGATTATTTATCTGTTGCGATAGATGACTCTTCTGTTTGAAAGAAATCTAAACAATATTGATCCAATAGATAACTCATTTTGCAATAGATGGGTGATATGTTTCAACAGATCAGTGATCTATTTTTATTATTTCCAACTGTTTACTCATCCATTGCAACAGGTCAATTTTATGTTGCAACAGCTAACATACCTGGTGCAATAGATTAGTTATCTGTTTTTATGATTTCCAACGGATTACTCATTCGTTGCAATAGGTTGGTAATATGTTGCAACAGATAACTACCTGGTGCAACGGATTAGTGATCTGTTTTTATTATTTTCAATGGTTTACTCATCCATTTCAATAGGTTGGTTATATGTTGCAATAGATAATGTACCTGGTGCAACATATGTGTGATCTGTTTTTACTATTTTCAATGAATTACTCATCCGTTGCAACAAATTGGTTATATGTTGCAACAGATAAACTACTTGGTACAACAGATTAGTGATCTGTTTTTACTGTTTCTAATGGATTACTCATCCTTGCAACATGTTGGTTATATGTTGCAACAGATAAACTACCTGGTGCAACAGATTAGAGATCTATTTTTATTATTTCTAATGAATTACTCATCCGTTGTAATAGATCGATTATATGTTGCAACAGATAACATACCTGGTGCAACAAATGTGTGGTCTATTGAAACTGTTATTTTATTATTGTGCATGTTAGATTTACTGTTATTCCTTTTTAATGATGCATTAATCAATTATAATCTATTTTATGTTCTTATTAATTTAAGATAATATGACTCCCAAAAGAAAAGAAACCAAATCAAGTTCAAGTAAAGGAACCAGTGCAGCAGCTCGGCTACATCCACCACTCTATGAGCTTGCTTTACAAGCGTTATGTCAATCAGGAGCAGAAGATAATAAACATGGGGAGGAGAAATATCTCAAAAGAGATAATCCAAATGCTAATAGCTCTTCCGCCGAAGAGTTGGTCAAAACCTTCAGCATTGATCGTTATCCTGTGAAAATGCAGTGCGCTGGTGCCACAAATTTAATGGGTAATTTTGTGGTTAAGTCAGCCATGGAAAAACCTTTTGACGCCTTCAGAAAAATACTTCGAGAACAAAAATTGGATGTTTATTTCAAGGAAAGCTGCTTTGGGAAATATCTTGATTTGTCGGAGGACAATAATGCTCGTTTTCAGATGAAAATGGTATACTATGGCATGCCTGTTTGTTTTGGTTGGAAGGAGTTTGCCATAGTTACCGGAATAAAATATTATTCTCCTTCTCCTTCTCAAGTTATACCAACTCTGACCCAAAAAAAAACACTCCGCATACCCAAAAAAGGCAAAGAAAAGTCGAGTAATCATGATGACCTGGTGTCGATTGTTGGTCCAAGCTTCAAAAATAAAAATTTGATAGAAGCGTTGAAAGTTAAAGGACTCTCAAAGAAGCACAAGCAATCATTGTGCTTGGTTTGGTTTGTACATAATATTCTTTAGGCGAGAGACATTAACAACAATATAAGCTTTGGTTTAATAAAACTTTCCGAGGATCTTGAGGCATTTAACAACTATCCTTGGGGTTATGAATGCTTTAAAATGACTGTCCAATATTTGTTGACTCCGTTAAAGCCAAAGACAGTCAACTTATATAGCTTTCCATGGGCCTTCATGGTAAATATTTTTTTTATCATGATATGATTCATCATTTTTTTATTCAATAATGCTTTTGATTTATTGGCGTTATGTTATAGGTTTGGGCATTTGAAGTCATTCTTTATTTGAGACAACAAGTGAACTACTAGTAAGAAGTTTTCTGTCCAAGAATCATGAGATGGTTGTCGACCAAAACCGATAGAAATACAAAATTTCTTGATCTTTTCAACCCCTCCAAGAAAGCAGTAAGTCCAATTCTGATCAATTTTTTATTTTAATTAATGACTATTTTAAATAATTTCATCATCATTCTAATATATGTATTGATTTATTTTAGATTGTCCATCCGTGGCTTGTTCCGATCAACCGAGAGTTGAAGATGCCATTTTTCTTATTTTACGGTCTGTGCAAACTTTACCAAACCCTAAGGTTATTGATGGAATAAAAATATAATTGTTTGGAGCAACAACCATCAGAAGAAAAATAATTTTGGAGGGTGTGCTTGTTGCTGTTAACGATGGTAGTCGTAGTGGTAGTGGTAGTGGTGTTACTGTTGGTGCTAATAATGTTTCTCTTACCGTTTTTGAAACAACAAGCCATTATGATTATGATCATACTGGTTGTACAAAATTTTCTCCAGATTTTGCCACATCTACCGAATGTTCTGCATGCAAATGTCAAGACTGCAAGGCAAAACACAATGGAGTAATTAATGCTATTAATACACTAACTGCTTATGTAAAGAAAATGACATCTAAGAGGGATGTTATTCCATCAAAGAGAATTTCATATCCATGCACTCCACTAGAGACCAAGACTGCTAAAGGAGAAGGAAAGATACTTTCAAGGTATCATCAAGCATAAAAAAATGCAAAATTGCAACGCCTCTGTCTTTGTCTTGCACCGATGTTCAGTGTGCAAAGGCCACAGAGAGCAGCATTAGCCGAAGAAGGTGAATGTACATCACCTATTCCAACAAACAAACAGGCACATATCTGTTTCAACAGATGATGCATCTGCTGAAAATTATCAAACAGATATATACATCTATTGTAACTGTTGTCTAACCTGTTGTATCAGATGTGTTATCTGTTGTAACAAATGATCATATGTTACAACAGATGGATCATATTTTTGAAATTATAGTACTACTCTGATTTACCTGTTCGAATTCATCACAACAGATGATCCATCTGTTGTAATATAAGGCTCATTATTGCAACAGATGGATAATTTATTGTATAGCTATAATTAGCATTGATAATTTTGGCTTTCCAGGTAGATGTCACAATAGAAGCCACTGCTAAATAGCATAATATCACAGTTGATAATCCATCAACTTCTTTCAAAGAAGAAGAAAATGTGGAGCCTGTAAGTTCGGGAGAACAAAAGAATTACCCATTTGAAGGGTTCAACATCTCGGATGAGGCTCCAAAAAACTAACACAGTTGATCAATGACTATTCAGAATGAATTGCCGATGGGCTTTTAAAGCATCATGTCGGTAGGTACATAAAGCAATTTTTAAAGATATTGGTTTATACAATTCTTGTTGTAAGAACGTGACATTAACATATATAAATCATCATGTAGAAAATAAAATGATGAACGCTACAAAGTGAACGAATAGAGTCATAATTTTAATATGTTCGACTTTGTTGTCGCACATCCCGAAATAAAAAATTAGTTCTATTTGATACATATTACTATTAATTAATACTTTATTTAATTGCATCTATGTATTAATTTTTTCATCACATAATTCAAAATGTTTGATAATATGCGTAGCACATCGATGTCATTTTTTACTACCTCTGAAAGAAGGTCAAGTTGCAAATACAAAAATAATACAGATACTCGACGGGCAATTATTTGTACAAAGTTTACATCAATAATGCCTACGATAGGTATTGTCAACAACAGTCGAAAGTTTTTTGAAACAAGAAATGCTTAATCAACATTATCAAAGTGTTTTGCATTTCGGTTGGCTTACCTTGGCATTTGGTCGATGAAGTGTACATCCCAATCAATTGCGGTGATGAATTTCATTGGGTGTTGGCTGTCGTCATTCTAAAAGAGAGGCGCACCCGAGTTTATGACTCGATGTCCCAAAGGAGATGTTCCGGGCCATCATCTGAGATACAAAAGCTAGCTAAAATATTGCCTACTTACCTTGATATGAGTGACTTTTTAAACCAAAAGGTTCGTACTGATTGGTTGACGATTGAAGCATATCGAGATAAAATAGGTAATCCATTTGATGTACAATATGTTGAAGGAATTGCTTAGCAAACCATTGGTAGCCTGTAAGTTTAAGTGTCATTATTTAGTTTCATTCCATAAATTTCACAACGCTTGCAAGAACTGCAAGATATGGATTATCTATTTTTATAAAATACAGGAATTGCGGTCTTTTTGTTGCCGTGTACGCCGAGTAATTGAGCGATGTATTACAAGTATCAAATGATGGACTTAATACCGGATTATTCCGCAAAAGATATGCTGCTCTTTTATGGAAATACGGAGAAGCGAAAGCTCAGAAGCCGTACGTAAGCAACATTAAAGATCCACAACGACCAAAACCGAATTCCGCAGCAACGGATGAAGAATAACTTGTCCATATTGAGTAGATCTTTATAGCTTGAGTCTATGAATGTAATAACCTATCCTCCTTGGTTTAACTTGTTGATTTATTTGTAGAGTAGATCATTTTTTACCCATAATAATTTTTTTACATTTCATTTATTTGTTGAGTTATTTCATATAATTTTCGAAGGCTTCAATTTATTTTATGTTTTCTATGAATTTAATTTAATCCTTAGTTTTGAACATGTTAATTAAAATGGAAAAGTAGATTCAAATATCCCAATAGATAATACATCTGCTGCAACAGACGACATATCTTATCAAACAGATTTAGATATATATTGCAACATGAGATGCAACATGTAGGTTATCTGCTGAAAATTATATAACAAGTTTTCCTACTTTCTTGATTTATTCCAACAGATTACCTTTCAGTTGCAACAAATAGATTATATGTTGCAATAGATTAGATATCTGTTGCGTCATACATACTGGAAAACATCTGCAAAATGCAACAGATGACCAACCTATTCCAACAGATAATTAATCTGTCACAAAAGGTACTATATTTGTTACAACAGATATACTATCGGTTGCATTATAAAAATTCAACTATCCACAGATATAAAAATTAGTGCCACTACATGTAAAGTGAGATGGCTTGAAATAAAAAATTGTTATTGTGTTCGTTTCTGTCTTTGTACATATTCTCTTTATACATGGGCTCTAACCATTTAGTTAGGTCATTTGCTGGAAATTATATAACAGGTGTTCCTACTTTCTTATTTTTCTAACAGATTACCTATCAGTTGCAACTGATAGATTATATGTTGCAACATATTGGATATCTGTTGCGACAGATAGATTGGAAAACATCTATTAATGCAACAGATGACCAACCTATTCCAACAGATAATCAATCTGTCACAACAGGTATTATATCTATTATAATAGATATACTATCTGTTGCATTATAAAAATTTAACTATCCGCAGACATAAAAATTATTGCCGCTATATGTAAAGTAAAGTGAAGTGGCTTGAAATGAAAAATTGTTATCGTTTTAATTTTTGTCTTTGTACATATTATTTTTTATACACGGGCTCCAACCATTTAGTTAGGACCCCATAAGCCCAGACCCATTGCATCTTTCCCACAATGGTGTCACACATATCGGTCATTTCTGTGCAATAAACACTCGATGTATGCAAGCGAGTATGGCCCGCACGCTGCACCAGTTTTATTTGTTGGGAGCTCGATGTTATTATTTTGACCTTCAAAATCCCATGATTCCTTCATCAAGACTTCAGCCGGCAAATGTTCCATCAACTTACTCTGCGTCAATAACTTAGGCAACAACTTCAAGCGTGGCTACATGTGGGCTAAAAATGTGTCCTCGCTGAAGACAAGTAAGTTGCAGTCATAAACCTTAATCTTTCCCTCGTAGAGTAGTATCTCAATAGCGAGAAAATATTTGACTTTTACATTCATGATGCAAGGATTCTCTTTGCCTTGGTCTATCTCTTGCTGTGTGGATATGGCCTCTTTCCTCTAATATATTTAATCGCTTCTTCATACCATTAAAACATAGAAACTAACTTATCAAATCTCGAGCCATCAAAATCATCTAGGTTACAGAGATCAGCGTACCTATCCTTGAAATTATTGTAGAAGTTGAGGTCCATTATCCTATCGGCAGCATCATAAGTATCTGAGTACACTAATTGCCTGCCCCTCATGAGGCAGAGAATTTCATCAACATACTGTGGTATAAGAAGATAATTTTTATATAGGTTAGTAATGGTAAAGAATAAAAATACAGTGGAAAGAATCTGAGGCAAAGGGTTCTGTGAATCAGTTTACAGATTACCCAACCAACGCAACTTATGCAACAGATGTGTATTATGTTGCAATAGAATACCAAGCTATTGCAATAGATTAAACATCTGCTGCATAGGTTCTTCTTCATGGAGTAGATTAGAAGGCTAGGTTAGCAAAAGTAAACTTATATTATCCTCATACCACACACATATATTTGTCATATTCGTGAAGTTTTTGGCAGAAAATGAATGCATGGCAAATTCTTTTTGAACCTTCATCCTGTCATTCATGATTTCTTGCAGTTTCTTCTTTTTTTCTTTGTCAAGTGCTGCAAATATGTCCACCTTCTTCAGCAACCCCTGAACTTCAACAACTCTTGGAGCGGGAGGAGTTGCAGTTTTTGCTGCTTTTAGAACGGAGAAAATTTATCTAATTTTTCTTTTCTTTCTCTTAACCGCCACTATAGGAGTGCATGTCTCCCTCACCTCGTTAGATGGTATGACACCCCTCCTATATTTCAACTCCTCGGTAACTTCAGCAATAACCTTTAGCTTTTTAAGGAGTTTATCCTCTCTATCCTTGCACACTTTGCATTTGCAAGGAGAACATGAGGGTGAAAAGAGGTGAGAGGGATCACTGTAAGGGTGAGAGGGACCGGTGTAGGGGTGAGAGAGACCTGTGCAAAGGGTGTTTTCAAAAGTATTTATTTTTTACTGAGCACCAACATGCTCATAATCACGACTGACAGTAGCAGTAGTATCAGGATGGCTGCCACTATCACAAATAACTCCACCAGTAATACCCCCAGAAGAATCACCCGAATCTATTACAGTTTGAGGTTGGTCGTAAAGAGCTTCAACATTAGGCTGACCTTACCTAACTGCTCTTCTTATGGATGTTACTCTAGCCAATTCCTTCTTTATTAACTCCACCATTGGGTCTTCTTTGTATCAACAAGTCCTAGAGTAAGAAAAGAAGTCATCTCCATCCCATCATCGGTAGGTACGATCTAAGAATGCACAACCTATAAAAAAGACAGGAGGCATTTAAATCATATATCAATAATTTGCAGTCAATTGGGTTACATAGATGTTAACACAACCAACTTATGCAATAGACGATATAGCTGCCACAATAGATGATCTGTATGTCGCAATAGATTGACAATATATTGCATCAGATTACACACCTGTTGTATAATTTGCATAAGATGGGTAATATATTGAGTCGGGTTCAGAGAACTAGAGTAATAAATGGTTAATATGTTATGAAATATGGATCGTCTTTTGTAACAGATTACCCATCTGTTGTACCAATTTCAGTTGACGGGTAATCTGTTACAACAGACGACCCATCTGTCGTAACAGATGAAACATCTGTTTCAATATCTTTCTTTGAGGCAAATTATTTTAGTTAAAAGAAGATGTACTGCATCATCCGGAGGGTTAAATAGATCAATATCCTGCTCCTTAATATTTTTTTTGCCGCCCTTTTCAACCACCAACTACCTTAGGATCCTTGGATGAGAAACCTCATCCGGGTAATACTTGAACTACTTTCGAAGGGGAGGAATGGCTTCACATGCCCAAGCCTAAAAAATGTAAACAGAAAGCACGCAAAAAAAAGTCATAATAAGTATATTCATTATAAATTAATGGATAAGTAAAAATAGTGACCAATTTTACCATGAAATCCCAGGGAAAGCCGCATAATGTGATCGTCCCTGTGGATAGCTTTGTCAGTAAATATTGGACAGTCAAGTAGTAGTTGTCATATCCCCAGGGATAATCGTTGAATTTATCAAAATAATCAGCAAGTGCCAACAAATTATCTTCTATGACTTTCCTGAAGCCTCTTGCCAATAAAACGGAATGGACAAACCAAACTAAGCACAATTTCTCCCTGCAGTGCTTTGATATGTCTTTATCTTTGAGATCTGCCATCAAATCCGCCACTTTGTAGCTACTACATTCAAAAATTCCCAATAACCCATATTTTTTCACCTTGTATTTGTTGGACCCTTTGTGGGGTGTTTCCTTGGTGAGAGGTTCTCCTCAACGATCAGATCATAAGCCCGTCACTATGGCAAACTCTTTTAATCTAAAACAAACCGGCATGCCATAGTAGTTGATTCAGATTTTATCCATCCTTTTTTTGCCCTCTTTCGGATATTTATCATCCCCCGCGTCCTTGATCCTCCTCTTGAGAAGACCATATACCATTCTTATTGAGAAACGGAGAGTCAAGTCCTTAGGCAGCTCGACAAAGTATGCAAAATAGCTCTTGTTAAAAAGTCCGTCTATGTTTTCATTCTTCATAATTCTCCTTAATTTATCAAAACATTTTCCTAACTAATATTTAAGTACAAGATCACTAGTTACTTTGTCAGGGCTATCCATCGACATCTCAACTCGAAACCTGTCGATACTAATGATTTTGACAAAATCATGCTAGGATTTTAATATTATTTCATGCCCCATTGGTGAGAAAGAGTTATCACTTCCCTTGGCTTTATTTGGCCCCAATTGAGATTGTTCAGGAAGTTCCTCCGAATCTATCTGTACTCTAGCCATTTTTGTTGGGTGGTCAGAAGTTGATCCACTTTTAGTTTCTTTTCTTTTGGGAGACATCTTTTAACTACAAACAATAGAAGAATAAAAAATACATTGCATTTGATGTCTGCATAATTTTTTTAAAAAAAGTTAAGATAAATTTCAATAAATTATTCTACGTCACATTACAAAAAAAATACTCCAATGGATAAGCCATCAGTTGGAACAGATGGGAAATCTGCTTGAAGACCTATTTAATATCTCCCAACATATATTCCACCTATTGCAACAGATGGACTACCAATACCATAACCAATGCTACCAAGACCACCACCAATGCCACTAATACCAACACCAATGTAATACCCCATAAAATCTTCTTCCAGTCTAAGCCTTAGAGCGTATTTGGTAAAGCGAAAATTTGAGTCAAAATGTTTTGAAAATATCCTCCAAAGTATGAAATACTTCAAATCGTGTGAGAATATGTTTGAGCATGAATTAAGATCATAGAGGTCCCCTAACCCATGGTCGAGTTGAAAGCTTTCCTATAGTTTAAGTTTTAGTGATCGTCAAAATTTGGGTCAACTTCAATTGACCATAACTAGTTGTATATGGAGAACTGGGTGTCTTTCTATACATCAAATGAAATATCATTGAATTAGATTTCCAACGATACCAATTTCGCCTAAATCCGATATCGGAGCAAAGAGTTGTGCCCATTTTACTCCAGCCTGTCTAGCTGGAAAATGGTGACGATGTTTCTGACGGGCTAACACGTTTCTGACGACCTTTTTGACGACGTCGTTAGATTCTATGATGACATTTTGTGATGGCTTGTCACAGGTTTGACGGCCTGTCACAAATATCATCAGCCATTTTTTTCCAGCAACTTAGAGACATTTTTGCAAGGGTATTTTGGTTATTTTCCACCCTTTTTGAGCCTCTATAAATATGGGAACCTCTTCCAAAAACCTAATTTTAACATTTTTCTCTTTCAATTCTCTTGAGAAGAGAAATAACTAGGGTTTCAATCAAGAACCCTAATCTTCCAAAAATCATCCATAAATTATTCAAGATTTCTTCAAGAATAAAGTTTCTCATAGTGTGGGCTTCAAGAATTATTTATTATAAGTGCGGATAGAGTCTCAAACATTAGAGTTCATCCAATTTCAAAGGTTAAGGTATGTAGATGTTGATTCTTGGGTCCCTTTCATCCAAGAAGCTCAAGAACCCTTTTTAAAACTAAAATTTTTTTATGTTTATAAGTTGTAAATGATTTGTATGAGTTGAAATGGATGTTTAATGTGTTGTTGAGTTTTGATTTATGTTTGCCTACAAAATTATGAGCTTTGACCCTAGTATGTGGAATTCATGTGATGTTTGTGATAGACCCTCTTGAAGTTGTTTTTCCATGTGATGTGTTCATGACTTTTGGGTGTAAAAATGGTTGAATAAGTGAAGAACGTTCCCCATAGGTTTGATAAAGAGCTTAGGTGAAGCATAAGGACCACGATAGTATGCTGAATAGAAAACCCCAAATTATAAGCTAGTCCATGCATGCCTAGTGTTTGATAAAATGCCTTAGTGAGTGAAATGTGCCAAGAGAGCATAAAATCCCCTAGTAGGTGTAAAATCGGTCGTGTCTAGTGGTTGTTGAAAGACCCTAGTGAACAAGTCAAGATATGATGGTTGTAAATTCTTCGATTTTGTGCTCTTTGATATATGCTAAGCTTTTAATACATGTCAAGTGGTTAGCAAGTAAATAGTGACGTGTTAGTATGAAGTTTTCCCCCAAATCAAGTGATATCCAAATACATAACAAGACCGATATAGGTATGAAGTACTTGATGTAAGATCTCGTTGAATGGGGTGTAATCTAATAGCATGTCTTCCCTAGGATAGTATATGATGGTGAACCGATGTTGATGATCCTTAAAGGTTTAGAGTGACCCTTTGGTAGTTGTGATGATGAATAGAGGTCTATGTTTCCTAAATGCTTAATGCGATGTCCTAAGGATCTTGAGAGGGAAAGTATGTTATGATGCCCAACTACTTGAAGTGATACTTTAATGATTGTGATAATACATGAATGATTGTAATGATGAATGAATGCTTGTGATACATGAATGAATGCTTGTAATGATAATAAATGAATGGATAACCGTGATGGTGTATGAATGATTTGTGATGAAGAATGGTTACGTCTTACTTTTATGTTATCGAGTCTTAGGGGTATTTATACCCAAAAATAGAGCTGTTGTCTAGAGCCCGTGTCAGTTTCTCTATAATTCTAATCGAGCCATGATTCTCAGAACTCAGTGAACTATAGAACTCTGTATCCTCAAACAAGTGCGGAGCTTAATAAAGCTCAGTAATCTCAGTTATCTCTGTAATCTCTGTATCGCTAGTAATCTAGCCTCAGACCAGCAATCAACTCAGTTCTAATAGTATTCAAGTGATTCAATTCTAATATCAGAAGCAATTCGAGTAATCTATTAAAGATCTGTATCGTTAGTCAAATACCATTATTCGATATATTTTTCGTCAGATACGAAACCAAGTGATCTTAGCGTAACTCAGTCAGACCTTTTGAGTAATATGATTAGTGTCAAATTTAACTCAGCCAGTGTTCAGTTGAGAATTTAGTTCTGAGTCTTCCAGTTAGGAGTAGAAACTAACACCGAGCGAGCTCAAGGATGGGAACTTACCTACTAGTAGAGGGTGTGATTCTTAAAAGCAATCCTTGTGCTCCAGAACTACATAGACAACGTAGGTTGAGACATCACACCTATTAGTTGAGGATGGATAAGAGACATCATACTTGCTAGATAAGGGTAGATGTGGTGGCTTGACCTACTAGATAAGGGCTCCACCGTTGTCATTTGAGGACCTGCTAGATGAGGGTCACATAGAGTTGTCCTTACCAGTGGCGCGGTAATGACACCCTTCTAAATGGGGCACAGGTTGGACCCTACCTGTGGTAGGTTGGGGCATGTCGGTTAAGTGACTACCACCCACAGTTTCAGTTTCAGATTCAGTCTTAGTTTCAGAATCAGTATTCAGAAATCAGGACTGTCAGATACAGTCATCTATCATTATGAGGAACTCAGATAGTTCCATTAATTTATGGGCCATCCCATCAGATAGACTTGGTCTCACATACAATTCTTTGATATTATATTCAGAGATATACCATCAGACAAGCTTGATCACAGTATCATATTTCTATTGAGTATTTTTGTTGTCAGATTCAGATATAATTATATTTCTTATCATTGATAAAGCTTCTGAAACCATCTGTTAGAAAGGTTGATCTCTAATCCTGTCAGTCGAAAGTAGTAAGTCCAAGAATTCAGTCAATAATGTAAGTACATCCAGATCCTCAGTTATCAGTATCAGATGAGTCAATGATTTAGTATCTTAGTGTTAGTAGTGAGTTCAGTCTGTAATAAAGTGGTATCTGAATTTTTGTTTCTAGAGCTGCGATAATTATGTTCATGTTCTGTGCATTTATGTATGTGTTCTCATGCGACATTTTCAAGATTATTCAGTTTAGATATTGCACATGCATAAACCCTTGCATTAGCTTACCCCATCTACATACTCGATACATTTTTGTACTAGCGCATTTGCGCTATGGTGTTTTATTTGATACCATAGGTTCAGAGGCACAGGATCTAGATTATCCTCAGCAGTTCATTCCCAGTTAGCAGCAGTAGCAGTGAGTCCTCTTCTTTTGAGGACGAATCTCAGTTTACTATTATTGTTTCAGATTTTGTTTATTTTTAGTTGAAGAAGTTAGTTGGGGACCTGTCCCATCAAATCCACAGTTCAGACAGTTAGAGGCTTTTCAGACGGATGTATTAGTATTCAGTTTTTCAGTTTTGAGTATGTATCGATGTGTTGAACCTTATGGAAAGTTTCCGCATTTATTTTAGATATTATGCAGTGTACAGGTACAGATATCAGAAAAGGGTTAGCTTGTGGTCCTTCGGGTCCATAAGGACAATGTGACGTCTCGGGATGGGATTTTGGGTCATTACAACCAAGACCACCGACACCACCACAAAAAACATAAATACTGACACCACCAACAACATCCATCACCAATACCACAAACACCATCCAATAATACCACGATAGTCAACAAAACACTGAGACAAAAACTAGGGTTTTCTCGAGTCCTTCCTACTTTTTTAGCATCAAAATACAAAATTGTTAACCCATTCTCGCAGATAATACAACTAAAGTCATATTTTTCATCATTAACTAAAAATCCCAAATTTTTAGAATAAATAACAAATTTAGAACTCTTCTCGAACTCTATTTTCTGTAAATACTGAGAAAATGATGGATATAAGCGAGAATGAAGTTGAAAATAACAACTATGTGGTCGAAAATGGGAAGAAAATTGATATATTTTAAAGGTTTGAGTAATATGTTATAGTTGTTGTCTGTATTGTTGAGAGAGAGAGAGAGAGGAGCGAGAACTTGAGATCTGAAGTGAGGAAAAGTTTTTTCCACAAATGGATGATTTGTATAGGTTGATTTGTAATTTTAGAAAAGAATGACAAGTTTTGAAATTGTAAATTTGGTCCGAATTGATCTTAATTAATTTTTAAAATTTCAAAAGATATACTAGTTTTTAAAACATTAAGTTAATGAGAGCTCATTTCAACTCAGAGTGATCGATCGATGACCCGGGTTAGGATGAATGCAATACAAACACCAATTGCAAAGACTTAATTGAAGTTGTAGTTGACCCTACGAGCTCATTCATTTATTCCTAGTTCCACCAAAATTAATTTAGATAATATTAATCCTAACATTAAGTTAATGGGAGCTCATTTCAACTCAGAGTGATCGATCGACGACTCGGGTTGGGATGAACGCAATACCAATGCCAATTACAATGACTCAATTAAAGTTATAGTTGAACCTATGAGCTCATTGATTCATTCCTAGTTCCACCTAAATCAATTTAGGTAATATTAATCCTAACATTAAGTTAATGAGAGCTCATTTCAACTCAGAGTGATCGATCGACGACTCGGGTTGGGATGAACACAATACCAACACTAATTGCAAGGACTCAATTGAAGTTGTAGTTGACCCTATGAGCTTATTCATTTATACCTAGTTCCACCTAAATCAATTTAGGTAATATTAATCCTAACATTAAGTTAATGAGAGCTCATTTCAACTCAGAGTGATCGATCGACGACCTGGGTTGGGATGAACGTAATACCAATGATAATTGCAAAGACTCAATTGAAGTTGTAGTTGACCCTATGAGCTCATTCATTTATCCCTAGTTCCACCTAAATCAATTTAGGTAATATTAATCCTAATATTAAGTTAATAAGAGCTCATTTCAACTCAGAGTGATCGATCGACGACCCAGGTCAGGATGAACACAATACCAATGCCAATTGCAAAGACTCAATTAAAGTTGTAGTTGACCCTATAAGCTCATCCATTCATCACTAGTTCCACCTAAATCAATTTACATAATATTAATCCTAACATTAAGTTAATGAGAGCTTATTTTATCTTAGAGTGATCGATCGACGACCCGGGTCGGGATGAACGCAATACCAAAGCCAATTGCAAAGACTCAATTGAAGTTGTAGTTGAAGCTATGAGCTCATTCATTCCTACCTAGTTCCAACTAAATCAATTTATGTAATATTAATCCTAACATTAAGTTAATAAGAGCTCATTTTAACTCAGAGTAATCGATCGATGACCCGGGCCGGGATGAACGCAATACCAATGCCAATTACAATGACTCAATTGAAGTTGTAGTTGACCCTGTGAGCTCATTAATTCATCCTTAGTACCACCTAAATCAATTTAGGTAATATTAATCCTAATATTAAGTTAATGAGAGCTCATTTCAACTTAGAATGATCTATCGACGACAGAGGTCGGAATGAATGCAATACCAATGCCAATTGCAAAGACTCAATTGAAGTTGTAGTTGACCCTATGAGCTCATTCATTCACCCCTAGTTCCACCTAAATATATTAATGTAATATTAATCCTAACATTAAGTTAGTGAGAGCTCATTTCAACTCAGAGTAATCGATCGATGACCCAGGCCGGGATGAACGCAATACCAATGCCAATTACAATGACTCAATTGAAGTTGTAGTTGACCCTGTGAGCTCATTAATTCATCCTTAGTACCACCTAAATCAATTTAGGTAATATCAATCCTAACATTAAGTTAATGAGAGCTCATTTCATATTAGAGTGATCTATCGACGACCGAGGTCGGAATGAATGCAATACCAATGCCAATTGCAAAGGCTCAATTGAAGTTGTAGTTGACCCTATGAGCTTATTCATTCATACCTAGTTCCACCTAAATTAATTTAGGTAATATTAATCCTAACATTAAGTTAATGAGAGCTCATTTCAACTCAGAGTGATCGATCAACGACCCGGGTTGGGATGAACGTAATACCAACGATAATTGCAAAGACTCAATTGAAGTTGTAGTTGACCCTATGAGCTCATTAATTTATCCCTAGTTTCACCTAAATCAATTTAGGTAATATTAATCCTAACATTAAGTTAATAAGAGCTCATTTCAACTCAGAGTGATCGATCGACGACCCTGGTCGGGATGAACACAATACCAATGCCAATTGCAAAGACTCAATTAAAGTTGTAGTTGACCCTATAAGCTCATTCATTCATCCCTAGTTCCACCTAAATCAATTTACATAATATTAATCCTAACATTAAGTTAATGAGAGCTTATTTTAACTTAGAGTGATCGATGGACGACCCAGGTCGGGATGAACACAATACCAAAGCCAATTGCAAAGACTCAATTGAAGTTGTAGTTGAAGCTATGAGCTCATTCATTCCTACCTAGTTCCACCTAAATCAATTTATGTAATATTAATCCTAACATTAAGTTAATAAGAGCTCATTTTAACTCAGAGTAATCGATCGATGACCCGGGCCGGGATGAACGCAATACCAATGCCAATTACAATGACTCAATTGAAGTTGTAGTTGACCCTGTGAGCTCATTAATTCATCCTTAGTACCACCTAAATCAATTTAGGTAATATTAATCCTAATATTAAGTTAATGAGAGCTCATTTCAACTTAGAATGATCTATCGACGACCGAGGTCGGAATGAATGCAATACCAATGCCAATTGCAAAGGCTCAATTGAAGTTGTAGTTGACCCTATGAGCTCATTCATTCATACCTAGTTCCACCTAAATCAATTTATGTAATATTAATCCTAACATTAAGTTAATGAGAGCTCATTTCAACTCAGAGTAATCGATCGATGACCCGGGCCGGGATGAACGCAATACCAATGCCAATTACAATGATTCAATTAAAGTTGTAGTTGACCCTGTGAGCTCATTAATTCATCCTTAGTACCACCTAAATCAATTTAGGTAATATTAATCTTAACATTAAGTTAATGAGAGCTCATTTGAACTTAGAGTGATCTATCGACGACCGAGGTCGGAATGAATGCAATACCAATGCCAATTGCAAAGGCTCAATTGAAGTTGTAGTTAACCCTATGAGCTCATTCATTCATCCCTAGTTCCACTGAAATCAATTGCAATGATATCTATTAGAATAAATGACTGAGCTGGTGGAAATTTCTAATTGATATTCATATCTGTTGCAATAGATGACATATCTAATTTAATTAACAAATAGATATTTGAATATGTTATGACAGATTACTGAGCTGTTGGAAATTTTTAAATAGATATTGATATCTACTGTAATAGATGATATATCTGATTTAATTATCAAATGGATATTTGCATCTGTCATCACAAATGACTGAGCTGTTGGGATATTTAAACAGATATTGATATCTGTTGTAACAGTTGACATATTTAATTATCAAATATAAAGGGTTTATTAAATAGATATTTGTATCTGCTGTAACAGATGATTGTGCTGTTGGGATTTTTAAACAGATATTTCTATCTGTTGCAACAGATGACTTGTCTATTTAAAAATCTTTTTTTCCTTTCAATTTTAAAGCAAGATTCTATCCGAGTAGATAAAGTAGTAAGTACTACAAAATGCGATTAAAAATAAAGAGTTTATTTTTCTTGGATACCTCAAAAATATGTTTATTGAGTAGTCTTATCTTGTTTTTTCAATGTCACTAGTCATCTGTTACAACAGATATTTAATTATCAAATGGACATTTGCATTTGTTGTCACATATGACTGAGCTGTTGGGATATTTAAACAGATATTGATATTTGTTGTAACAGTGACATATATAATTATCAAATGAAAAGGGTTTATTAAACAAATATTTATATCTGTTATAATAGATGACTGTGATATTGGAATTTTTAAATAGATATTTCTATCTGTTGTAATAGATAACATATCTGTTTGAATTTTTTTTTCTTTTAATTTTAAAGCAAGCTTCTGTTCGAGTAGATAAAGTAGTAAGTATTATAAAATGCGGTAAAAATTGAAGAGTTTCTTTTTCTCGGATAACTCAAAAATATATTCATTGAGTAGTCTTATCTTGTCTTTTCAATGTTAACTACTCTTCCGTGTGCCCTCAAATTATTAATGAATATTAATTATATTAATTAATGAATATTGAAACCCACGTCTACGTATATGTTACATCTAAAATTATCTCATCTTTCCTCAGTTTCAACTTCAGCCCTAAAGTTATTTTATTCATCTCTCATCTTTTTTTTCTCCTCTTTAGCTTAGGGTTATCACAACCTTTTTTTTCTCTTCTCCCTCTTATAAAGATCCTTTCAGATCTAAACCGATCTATATCTTTCCTCAACTGAAATTACTATTTTGATCCCCTTTTGACGTTTAGGTATGGTTCACTATTGCTCTTTCATTCTCGTCTTATTCTTTGTAAGTTATTTACATTTGTTTTTTTATTTAATTTCCATTTATCCATATGATATTTATTTAAAAAATTTGAATGAACTTTTAAGTATTGAACAAATGAACCAAGAATTATGATTACAATATGCAAAAAAAGTATTCTGTTGGGAGAAGTTTAAAAGCCTTGTTGGTAGTATCATTTTTTGGTATGTATTTTATTTGTTTCTTTGTTGTTTATGTTGTTATTGATGTTGTATGTGGGGCTGGCATTGTTGGAGGTTGTGGTGTGGTGTTGTTGATGGTGTTGGAACAAAGGATGTTGCTTCTTTATTATTAATAATGTTAGAACAAATGTTGTTGTTTCTTTGTTGTTGATGTTTTTATTTGTTGTTTCTTTGTAGTTTATGCTGTTGTTAATGTTGCAACAGACGAAGCAACTGTTGGAACAAATCGAACCACCAGCACGGCTGGTTTGATGTATTCCAACCGACTCTAAATCTATTGCAACAGACTCCATATTTGTTGCAGTAAACTCCACATCTGTTTCAACAGATTCCACATTTGATGCAACAGACTCTATATTTGTTGAATAGATGAATAATGTTCTTTCTGTAACATTAATTATTTCCTCTTCTTTGTAGATATTAGAAACTGAAAGTTGATCAAATTTTGCTCGACCATCACAATAGGCTACAGTAAAGATGGGTGTAGAAGAATAAATTGCATGTAGATAGAGCCACTTCATATATGGGAGGTATGTATTACTGATAATGTTATCATTGAAACACACATAGATTACACTAATTTTGTGAATATTGTTTTTACCGATTAGTCATAGATCATTCAAACAAGATATCTGTAATTTTACAGTTAAGTTTGGTGGGTCGAAACTGATAAGGCTGAGGGACCATGAATATGGTCCTGATACCTAGTTAAGATTTAATGTCGGTTGTTGGTCATGTTTATTTGTCAAGCATTGTGAAGGGATCTAGTTTTGGTGTCGTTATAAAGAGACTCAATAGCGATTGGACTACCTTTTAGGGTGCATTGGACTCTAAGAATGCCTTTGAAGTCGAGTATTACATCCAACAAGAATGAAAAACCAATATACTTATTGCCCTAGCCCAAATTTATATGGTTGGGTTGCTCGGGGTGATGATTATACACTAGTAGGTGCGTTAGGAGAATGCCTTCGAGGGAAATAGGCAGTTGATGAAAGACTATATCATCTAAGCGCTAATTGAAGAAGAGACACAGGGTAGAAAGTAGCTTCTAGCGAATTTGGCCAATGGAATTATCTTAAAACAACAAGAGAAATCTAAATAAAGTGCAAATATGAAAGTGTATTCGGAAATGTAAATTCATCTGTTGTCTCTCTGAAAGAAAAATAATGTAGATGGACACTTTTCTAGGGAGATGCGACTAGGTAGCATGGTCGGGATTATAACCTAGATAGAAAATAACAGAAGACCAAAAAAGCAGTCTTACGGGCATTGAGGGTTGAAATGATATACAGTAAGTCTAGAAAAACTTGTGCCAACAACAACTGCAGTTAAAGTAAGGAATCTAAGCGAAGACAACAATTTCTGAATTTTCAATTTTATCCCATGCCTTCTTATTTGTGGTTCCAATTAGGTCCACTGCTATTGACCAAATCGGAACCACAAATGTGATTGAAGGACAGATTGAGTGTCATTACATCCTTAGCAATATGGATTAATTGATTGTGTTTTATAGCCTTAGCATGCTTTCAACATTTCTTAGAAAAGATCAGAGGCTTGCTGTAGTACATGAATCCCAATAACTTTTAAGCTTGCCTCCAACTTGTTTATTCTGTATTCAAGATGGTCCTTGTCTTCTTCGAAGTTGGTCAAGAATTCCTGATCTCTTGAGAGCTCGATTAGGAACACTACCTTCAAAGTTGTGGCATTTTAGAAGGCCTTCAAAATACTTTCTTCAGAAGCCTTAAAGGATACATGAAGGGTCGATGTGTTTGTTTTAGGTCAAAATGTGTTGATGCACATCAAGATGTGTTCCCAAAAGTTAAACAACTCACTTTTATCGAGCGTTGTTCAATGCAGCTTGCTCAACCAATTTGATAAATTAATAAGCAAGGATTTACATAGCATGTGATCTAAACTAACTCTACCAAGCCTATCAAATGTTACATAACTCCACGCTCATTACACTATCAAAAAAATTTGATCGAGTCAGTGCACAAATCAAACGAGCTCAATCTTTCAGCCTTTTTGCTGATCGTTCTTCTCCAATATAGATGACAGGATATCTGCTATGCAAAATTCTACACTGGTGATGGTGTAGACTTTTGCATAGAAGATATCTTTTCATCTATATTGGAGAAGATCGATCAGCAGAAAGGCTGAGAGATTGAGCTAGTTTAATCTGTGCACTAACTCAATCAAATTTTTTTGATAGTGTAATGAGCCCGGAGTTACGTAATATTCGATAGGCTTGGTAGAGTCGGTTTAGATTACATGCTACGAAACTCCTTGCTTTTTAATTTATCAAATTAGTTGAACAAGCTTCATTGAGCAACACTCGATAAAAGTGAGTTGTTCAACTTTTGGGACCACATCTTGAGTGTGCATCAATATATTTTGACCTAAAACAAATACAGAGACCCTCCATGTATCATTTAAGGCTTCTGAAGAAAGTGTTTTGAAGGCCTTCTTCAATGCCACAACTTTGAAGGTGGTGTTCCTGATCGAGCTCACAAGAGATCAGGAACTCTTGACTAACTTAGAAGACAACAACGACCAACTTGAATATAGAATAAGCAAGCTGAAGGCAAGCTTAAAAATTATCGGGATTCATGTACTACAATAAGCCTCTGATCTTCTCCAAGAAATGTTAAAAGCATTCTAAGGCAATAAAACACAATCAATTAATCCATATTGCTAAGGAAGTAATGACACTCAATCTGCCTTTCAATCACTTTTGTGGTTCCGATTAGGTCAATAGCAGTGGACCTAATTAGAACCACAAACAAGAAGGCATAAGACGAAATTTAAAATTTAGAAATTACCGCATTCGCTTAGATTCCTTACTTTAACTGCAGTTGCTGTTGGCGCAAGTTTTCTAGACTTACTGTACATCATTTCAACCATGCCCGTAAGGGTGCTTTCTTGGTCTTATATTATTTTTTATCTAGGTGATAATCCTGACCACGCTACCTAGTCGTAACTCCCTAGCAAAGTGTCCATCTGCATTATTTTTCTTTTAGAGAGACAACAGACGAATTTACATTGCCAGATACACTTTCATATTTGCACTTGATTCAGATTTCTCATGTTGTTTTAAGATAATTCCATCAGCCAGATTTGCTAGAAGTTACTTTCTACCCTATGTCTTCTCTTCAATTATCTCTCAGATGATATAGTCTTTCATCAACTCCCCTTTCCCTCACAGGCATTCTTTTTCTATTTTTTCTGGCGTATAATCATCTTTTCGATCAACCCTTCCATAAAAATTTGGGCCAGAGAAATTTCTATTGTTTTTTCGTTCTTGTTTGATGTAGTGCAAGACTTCGAAAGTGTTCTCAGAGTCCAATGCACACTTAAAGTTACGTCCAATGGCTATTGGTTCTCTGTAATAACACTAAATATTGATCCCTTCTCAAAACTTGACACGCATAAACATGAGCAAAAATCGTCAGTAATTCGTAATAGGGTATCTGGACCATCTTCATGAGGACCTCAACCTTGTTAATTAAAACCCATCAAACTTAACTATACAATGCAGGATCTTGTTTGAATGATCAGTGCCTAATCGGTTAAAACAACATTCATAAAAAAATTATAATTTATGTGTGTTGTCCCGGTGACCTTATCGGTAATACTTCTTAACTCACACACATATGATAGTTGATCCATCTGCACGTACTTTATTATTCCTAACCCATCTATGGCTTAAATTGAATAAACAGATGACTAGCAAGTTGCAACAGACGCCACATCTGTTGGAAAAGCATACTGATATATCCATCTGTTGCATCAGATTGTCAATATGTTGTAAGTTATTTGACAGATGGAATATATTTTGCAATATATTATCCATCTGTTAGATTTATTTTAAAGTAATTTTTTTCTTTTCGAAACACAATAAAAAAGATAAAATGTTGTATTTAGATCCGTTTTTGTTAATTTTAATATTTGAAAAGTCATCAGTGTTATTTAATTAAGGGATATATGAACAGTCGTGACTTTTTGTTTGACTACCCCTTCCAATTCAATTATTTATAAATAGGTCCCTCCGACCTCCTTTCCTTACTCTTACTCGTTCATTCTACTACACTTATAGTACAAATATGGCTGATCCAGATTTGTACAAGAAGATTCATATAGAGTCCTTGCAAGAACTTCAAAGGTAGTTTGATGAACTCTAGAGGGATTTGGCCAACTTTGGAGCAAGGCTGAGGAGGGCGGCTCTGTTGCTGCCGGATGAAAATTGTTCGGTTGATAATAATAATAGTAATAATAATAATAATGATAATAATAACAGTAGTAATAATAATTAGGTTATATTTTTTCTTTCTTTTAGCGTATGTATTTTCATTTTTTATATCGGATCTACCTATAAGGGATTCAAAAATCTATGTATATGTTTTGTTTGGTTTGGTTAGGTCGACTCTGCATTTTTAATTCTTATTTAATATTTAATTATCATTCTATTTCTTCTCAGTTCTCAACATGTTGATGGTTGGAGGTAGAGATTGAGCACTTGTGGCAACAGAGCGTGGTGAAAAGTCATAATTCTCCTAAAAATGGTTCGTTAATAAATAATAAGGAACTAAATGATATACACAATTTATAACTTTAAAATAAAGATTATTTAATTTAAAAAAAGTCACAAGATTGAATTAATTAAGTTATATGATGATTGTCAAGAAAAAGGTAAAAATTCGTGACTTTTTATCTAAAACAAAAACACATACATTCAACAATGTTGCTGATGCATCGAATTCTCCATTTGTTGCAACTGATGTATCAGCTGTTAGAAGAAATCAAAAAAGCTATTAAAACAGATCATCCATTATATCTGTTGCCAGAAAATAAAAATAGTTATTATTTTATTAAAGAAGCGATTATTGAAAAGGTGTTTTTTTAATTTATATAATAAAAAAATCAGTAAATTTGGATTAATGATATGATGATAGTTTTTTTTTATGAAAAAGATAGATTATATGTTGCAACAGATATATTATCTGATGCAACAGATTCTCTATTGTTGCAACAGATGATATATCTATTGTCATAGATGAGTTATCTGATGCAACAGATATAGAATATGTTGTCACAACTCAATAAAAATGGTTTTTGAAAAGAACTAATTAATAATAATAATCTCAAAAGTCATGGCTTATCACAATATTTCTTGATTTTATTAAGTCATGACTTTTCACAGTAATAAAAAATATAATTAATAAATAAAAGTGAACAGTTAGATTATATGTTGCAACAAATAGGTTATCTGATGCGACAGGTTTTATATTTGTTGCAACAGATGAAATATCTGTTGTCACAGATGAATTATCTGATGCAACAGATATAGAATCTATTGTCACAACTCAATAAAAATGGTTCTTGGAAAGAACTAATTAATAATAATAATAATCTGAAAAGTCATGACTTATCACAATATTTCTTTTCTTAAATTAATTAAGTCATAACTATTCACAGCAATCAAAATAAAAAATATAGTTAATAAATGGAGGTGAAGAGTCCCTCCTTTTTGCCTCTCATTCAAATTCAATCCTCTATAAATAGGTCACTCCTTACTCAATCGTTCATTCAACTATACTCTATTTATTTATTGCATCTTATCTTTCATATTACACCTGGACTTCCATCACTTTCTCTTTCCTGACTAAGGTAAGTTTTTTTCTTGCCAATTTTTAGTATACGTTGTATTACATTTGGATATTCTTAAGATCTTTACTTTTGTTTTAAAGTTTTTTGTCAATTTATATGTGTTCTAGATTAGGGCTGATCCAATGTGGGATGTTGCTTTTCTGCAAGACGCCGTGAATGAACTTTTGAATCAGGTTCGTGACCTGCAATGAAAACTGGGAGCAGTTAGAGCAAGAATGCTCCGTGAGATCCATAGGTTGAGGAGGGCCTTGCTACTTCCGGTTGAAGATTGGCCCGCTGACAATGATGATGATAATAATAATAATAATTAGATTATTTTTTTCTTTTAATCTATGTATATGTATTTTTTTGTTTAGTAAAAAAATTATGTTTGAACAACTTTGGTGTTTTAATTCATAGTTAATTTTCATTCTGTCTATTATCTTCTCAACAAACATGTCGACAATTGAACGTAAAAAGAAATAATTTAGAATCCAGTAGCAATAGCAAGATTTATCTATTGGGTTTGTGGCAGGGGCTGATCAGTTGGTGGGACAGTAGACGGTGTTTGAAATAACCATTATTTGCTACACAATTGAAATTTCATAAAATAAGAAAGCTTTTAATGTGGTTCGACATATCGTCTCCCTATTGAATGATGTTTACATTTTAATTTAAAGAAAAAGTGATTAATGCAAAGGGTAAAACATGAATTTTTTATCTCTTCTTGACTAATGAAAAGAGACAAGTAAAATGAGAAATCAAATTAGAAAATTTGGGACGGATAATTGGACGTAAAGAATAATTTTGAATCCAGTAGCAATAGCAAGAGTTGAAACATATTGGTTATCTGTTGGGTTTGTAGTAGGGGCTGATTTGTGTTGATCCAAATAAATTAATCATCTATTGCAACAGATAAGAAGTTTGATGCAACAGATAATCAGTCTGGTGCAACAGATAATCAGTCTGATGCAACAGATAACTAGTCTGATTCAACAGATAAATATTTTATTACAATACATTACTTATCTGATGCATCAGATGAGTGATCTATTTAAATTGTGGACACTTATGTTGAATTCATAATTGGGCTCTATCCATTATAGGAAAAACAATAGAAACTGGTGTACCCAGATAACAAATTCGAATAAAAAACATAATTGTACTTATCAAAGTCACATATGAAGTAATACTAAAGTGGAAAGTGATGTAGAAAATAAAATTTGACCTAAGATATTGGTCAGACAGCAGAAGTAGCGGTAACAACAACAACAACAACAATGGTTGACAAAAAGAAGATAAAGATGATAATAAAGTAGAAGATAATGATAATGAAGCAGAAGATGTTGAATCAAGCAGCAGTAAGAATGAACAATAATAATCGTGAAGAGAGAGAAAACAACAATGGATGAGAAGAGAGAGAAACACATCTTTTTCTCCTTCATTTTCTGTTATATTAACTAACATTTGGATCAAAGTCTAAATTTAAAAACTTCTGAGCTATTTTCAAACTTCCCCAACTTTTTTAATCCATAATAAAGTAATTGTCACCTTCACTCAATAATTAAGACTTGTGTCACCTACACCTCATTTTAAAACACTTTTGTCACCTACAGCCCAAACCCCCAGGATTATGCATACATTTGTAAAGAAATTTTTAAAACACTCTTATTCTAAAATCTAAATCTACCATTCTAATCTTGAGTCTGCCTTTGATGCTGTTAACTATGTTAATTATAGTCGTATTAATCACTAATTATGAATTAATTTACGTTTAAAATGTACTTGTTTGAAATTCTTACATGATAGTATGATTTCAACTATATATGCACATAATAACTTATATATTATCATGATTTTTAAGTACAACAATTGAACAGTAGACCTTATTTTCCTTCAATTTTTGAACAAATATAAAGGAAAGAATTCTTATTGTCCAAAATCGGGGAGGAAATTTGATCTTTAATTAAAATGATATTTTGGCACTTGAGGGATGTAAAAAAATTTCACACTACTACATATAAACACTTACCATTGTGACTTTTAAGTATGTTAATTATATATATATATATATATATATATATATATATATATACATATATATATATATATATATATATATATATAATCAAGAATTTGGAGGGCAATTCTATCCTTTTCTAATTTTGTCCAAAGAATAAATAATGGTGGGATTGTTATCCCATCAAATGGGTGGATAACTTATTCCAGTACTATTTATTAGTCCCGGAATAAGTTATCCCAAATATTACCAACCAAGCATGCATTAAAAATTTTACCCTGAAATTATTTTTTTATCCTGAAATTATTTGTTTTTGTACCTTACACGAAACGACCCCTAAAGGAAATCATTATCTTAGAATCATGAAGTTTTAATCATCACTCAGTTATATCTTTCTAGGAGAACATAAGTACAAAATACCTTTGAAAAAAATTTAATTCTTACTCTATATAATGCCAAATGATGGAAATGTATGAGGTCGCATCATTTAAGTTGATAGATGAGCAATCATATGGTTAAGTTTATATATATATATATATATATATATATATATATATATATATATAATATTATCACTGTGTCCTTTGTACAACAATTTAACCTATCAACATTCTTCGCATATTTGTAAATTTAGAAACTACGTTTTGAATTGAGTGTTGCGCATATGTGTAAGTTAATAATGAAAGTAGTTCGGGGAGGGGGGGGATGTTACTGTTTTATGATTTCTTCAGTCAACTTACTATACCAGTCACTCGAACAGTAAAGCGGTAGAGAGAATACTAAAGAAATGCAATAATGGAAATGCTGAACGTAAAATGACACTAGATATTTATATTGGTTGGGGACCTCTAATAGGTTTTACTTCAGTCCCCTTGGGTTACAAGAGATTTTACTAGCTCTATTAGTAAATCAAAGATCTAAATTTTGAGTTAAGTTTTTTATTATAACTCACATTCTTTTCTTTTTCACCTTTGATATAAAGCCTCACCAACTATGTGTCTCTCTTCTCTCTTTTTAAATATATAGTAAACTTCTAGAGGTTACAATGCATAATGAAAGTAGAACAAAGAGCTAAAGAAGGTTGAGACAAATGTATATCTATTCCTCAGTCTTCCAACCCTTAAGTAGTAGTGATTGGACTACTACTAACCATTGGGAAGATTCAAACTAAAAGGCAAGGCAAGAGATTTTGATCCTTGAAAATTGAATAAAATATCCTCTTTTTCAAGAATAAGTTTGGACCATAACTGGTCTCTTTAAAGGCTCTAGAATCATGCATTAGCTAAACCCTATAAAGGAATCTTTGAGATCTTGAAAGGTCTTCTTTCCTTGTGTGAAGGATGGGGAAATAATGAGAGTCTTTATAGCAGATCCTTTCCTTGTGGGCATATTGAATAAAATCTTTAGTATAGTGATACTCCTTTTCCAAATAGAGATCTTGAGATATGTTTGCCTTTTTCGTTAACTACTCATTTGTACCTGCAAGTTGTCAGACCTTGGAATTAAACACTATCAATTTCCCCTTTTTAATGGATAACAACTTTTTAATAATTTTAGTCGACTTTTTTGTTTAGCTCTCCCTAGTAGTTGATTCTCCCAGTGAGTTGTTACATTTTTGCAGGGTTGACTATGTACTTGTACCTATGATAATAACCTTTTTCTCCCCTTTTGACATCAATCAAAAAGGAGAAGACTCAAGCAATAAAATAGGCTGCGATAGATATAGTCTTAAACAACAAAAGAAGCAAGTATTCATGATCTCATGCCCTTATACAGACCAAAATAACAAAAACGGTCACAAAGGGTCAAGTAAGAAAGTCTTAAGGGGCAAGGGCGGGAGGAGGAACAAAACGACCAAGGAAGTATGCCAAAGTTTGAGCAGTGGCATCCTTCAAGTTAGTGAACTAATCAACAACAGTGGTGAAAAAGCATCTGTAGCAATCTGAATTTTTCCAGCAATTTTGATCGCCTCTTTATAACCAGATCCAACTTGACATGCATTTTAGCAACATCTGTACTGGTCTCCTTATTGGTGGCCTGGATTTTGTCTATCTGAAAATGAGAAGTGAGCAGAAGATTCTTGAGAGCATCCAGTTTGAGTTTAAGATCAGAGATGCGATTGAGGACAGTCAAGGAAATGTCAGAAGGACCAGCTTTACTAGGGGATGAAGGCCTGACTTGAGGATAGGGAGGAGTGCTGACGGATAGTTTTCAGTCTTATGAATCCAAGAGTTATCAGCAAGAACATATCCCAGACTAATAAAAGCCTTAAGAGTTATAGCATCATTTGACAGAGACTGAAGGATTGTCATCAAGGGAATATTATTTGCCTCTAAGATATGAGTGTTGTTTTTTGAAGCATTTTAATATGAATAATAGCTTCATTATTATTGTAGTAAGTGTTCTTAAGGAGGGCAGAATGTGGGAGTTTCTATTTTGCTGTCATTATAGTCTTGCTTAGACCGTTTCTTTGATTGGCTAGTGCAGTATTATTCTTCATGTTCAATACCATTATTGGCAGCATTAACCTTTCATGTTTAATGTCAAGGAACCCACGTTGCATGGCTGCATTTCAGCTTCCAAAAACCCCCCATTCATTTGTGTCTTTAAGCTCAATAGTTAGTAGTGGTTAGAATGTAGACATAAGTTTCTTGTAACTTAAATCTTTATTCCTCCATTATCCTCCATTTTATGTCTTGTAATATTTGTAATCTTTGTAACTCTTGTAACCTAAAGACCTTTAATTGTCCCTTTTTACTACCATCATTCATTCTAATATTCATTGCATGGAAGACTTCCTCTCTTATAAATAGAGGTGGTCTTGCATGATTTTTATATACACAAGATAATGGTGGTCTTGCATGGTTTTGATATACACAAGATAATAGAGAGTTCACAAAAAAAGTTAATAAAAAAAGAGAGTTTGCTAGTTGAATGGAGGTGTTCTTTTTGTGGAGCTTTGAACTCAACTCTTGTCCAGAGTTATTGAGTTAATGTGAAAAGACTGTTGTATTCTGGAAGGAACAAGTCAAAAAGATTACCGCTGGACCGGTGAAACATTTACTGCAGTGGGCTTGAATCTCCTTAAAGAGAGCGAGATATCCGCGCCTCACCCGAAGAAGAAGAAGAAGATAGTCTTTTTATTTTCTTCACTTGTATTTTTCCAGTTGTAAGTTTATTGTAATTCACCAATAATTTTAAGGATATTTAATAGCAAAAACTGAAAAATCCACGGATGTCAAGATAGGAGATCTCAACAAGCCATTCCAGTTTAATGGTTCTCATTTCAAAAGGTGGAAGGGTAAAGTGCTTTTCTACTTAAGTCTACTCAACGTTTCTTATGCGTTAACTGAGAAGAATCCAAACAAAGTAGATAACTCTTCCATGACCGATGATGAACTTATCTCTCTTCAAGAGAAAGTTGAAAAATACGAGGGTGACTCCTACAAGTGTCGGTATTTTCTTCTTAATTGTCTATCCGATAATTTTTATGATTATTATGATAGAACTTACTCTAGTGCAAAGAAAATTTGAAAAACCTTGTAGAGTAAGTATGATACTGAGGAGGTGGGAGCGAAAAAATATGCGGCTAGCAGATTTTTTCGTTTCCAAATGGTGGACAACAAATCAGTGGTAGACTAAGCTCAAGATTTCATAATGATTGTTGGCGAGATCCGGTCTGAAGAAGTCAAAATTAGAGATAACCTTATTGTTTCTGGCATAATTGATAAACTTCTACCTTCGTGAAAGAAGTTTCAAAAAACTAGGCGCCACAAGAAAAAGAAAATTTCTCTTAAGACTTTGATAATGAGAATCCATATGGAAGAAGAAGCAAAGGGCCAAGATGCACTTTTACAAACAGATGAGAACAACATCACACCGAAGGTAAATTTAACTTCTTCAAATAATTCTACCCGTGAAACTAACAAAAATACTATTTTGAAGCCCAAGAAGAAAAAATTCAAGAAAAATGATGGTAGACATCCCAAGGACAATAATGGTGAAAGCAACCAAGCAAAAAATCAACATGTACAACAAAAAGGACCGTGCTTTATATGTGGCAAGAGTGGGCATATTGCTCGATTTTATAGATTTCAAAAACATGGGCCTACACATCAGACAAACGTTACCAAAGAACCATTTGTGGTAGTGATAATAGACATTAACATGGTGGAGAATATTTATGGATGGTGGGCTGACTCTGGTGCAAACCATCATGTCTGTTATGACAAAGACTGATTTAAAAAATATATAAATTTTGAGGAGCCCAAAACCATTATGCTTGGAGATTTACACACAACTTAAGTACTTGGAATGGGATATGTTGAGTTGAAATTTACTTCTGGAAGGGTATTAATCTTAAAAGATGTACTTTATACTCCTTCTATGAGAAAAAAATCGATGTCTAGTTTTCTTCTTAATAAAGCAGGCTTCAAACAGATTATTGAATCTGATCAGTATGTAATTGTGAAAAATAATTTTTTTGTGGTAAAGGAGTATGCATGTGATGGTATATTCAAATTGAATATTGAAATGAATAAAACATCTACTTCTGTTTATATGCTTTCTTCTACTAATTTTTGACATGCTCGTTTTTATCATATAAATGAACATTATGTGGAAATCATAAGTAGTTTAGGATTAATTCCAGTGATCAAGAAGAACTTTGAAAAATGTGAGGCTTATAGTAAAGCCAAAAACACAAAGAGGCCTCATTTTCAAGTTGAAAGAAAAACTAAATTGTTAGAATTAGTTCATAGTGATATTTGTGAACTTGGTGGAATTTTAACTCGTGGAGGAAATAGATATTTTATCACTTTGATTTATGATTTTTCTAAATTTACATATGTTTACTTAATGAAAAATAAAAGTGATGCATTTGAGAATTTTAAAACTTTTCTTCATGAAGTTAAAAATTAGTTTAATAGAAAAATAAAAAGAATAAGAAGTGATAGTGGCCGTGAATATGAGTTACATGAATTCAATTCTTTTGTTAGACAATTGGGTATAATTCATGAAACTACTCCTCCTTATTCTCCTGCATCTAACGGTGTAGCGGTAAGGAAGAATAGAATATTGGTTGAGTTGACTAATGCTATGTTAATTGAGTCTTGTGCACCTTTAAGTTTTTGGGGTGAGGCTCTTATGACTGCTTGTTATGTGTTGAATCGTGTGCCTCATAAAAAGACCAAACTAACACCTTTCGAGTTATGAAAAGGTCATAAGCCAAATTTGGGAAATCTAAGAGTTTGGGGTTGCTTAGACTATGTAAGGTTAATGGATTCTAAAATCTCTAAGTGGGGAAAAAAGTTACTACTTGTGTTTTTCTTGGTTATGCTTCAAATAGTACGACCTACAGATTTTTTAATCTTGAAGATAGTGTGATAATTGAATCAGGTGATGCTATTTTTCATGAAAATAAACTTTCTTTTGATTCTAAAAATAGTGGGAATCATGGAACTAAAAAAAATATTTTGTCACTACCTAGTTCTTCTACTTCTACTCTGAAAAATAAAGAAAATGATGATTTTGAGTTAAGAAGAAGTAAATGAGCTAGAGTAGAAAAAGATTTTGGTCCTGATTATTATGTTTTTAACATTGGAGATGACCCTAATACTTTAAAAAAAGCTTTGTCTTTGCATGATGCTATTTTCTGGAAAGAGGCTGTAAATGATGAAATGAAATCGCTAATTTCCAATAAAACTTAGAAGCTAGTTGATTTACCACCGGGTTGTAAAATAATTGGATATAAATGGGTCTAACATAAAAAATTAAAACCGAATGGATTTGTTGATAAATACAAAGCTAGGCTAGTGACTAAAGGTTTTAAACAACTAGAAGGCCTAGAATTTTTTGATACTTTTTTTCGGTAACAAGAATTACATCCATTAGACTTTTAGTTGCTATTGCGGTAATTTTTTATTTATAAATTCATCAAATGGATGTTAAAACTGCTTTTTTGAATGGAGACCTAAATGAGGATATTTACATGGAACAACTCAAGTGTTTTGTTGAGGCTGGACAAGAAAGCAAAGTGTGTAAACTTAATAAATCCCTATATGGCTTAAAACAGGCACCAAAGCGATGTCATGAAAAGTTTGATTCCTGCATGATTGATAATGGGTTTAAAACAAATGAGTGTGATAAGTGCATATATCATAAGTCTTGGAATAATTCGCATGATATTATTTGCCTATATGTTGATGATTTATTGACCTTTGGCTCTAACATGAATGTTATTAGTGAAACTAAAACTATTCTTCATAACCATTTTGATATGAAAGATCTTAGTGAGGCAAATTTTATTTTAGGAATAAAAATTACTAAAATATGTGATGGAATTTTTCTTGACCAATCACATTATGTTGAGAAAATATTGAAAAAATATAATTTCCTTGATTGAAAGTATGTTGTTACTCCATTTGATTCTACTGTTCACTTGTTTACTGTTGAATGTGAAAATGGTGTTATGAATCAAAAGGAATATTCTAGCATAATTGGAAGTTTGAGATATGTGACTGATTGCACTAGGCCTAATATTGCATATGCAGTGGGAGTACTTGGTAGGTTTACTAGCAAGCCAGGTAGTGAACAATGACATGCTACAACGAGAGTAGTAAGATATTTAACTGGAACGAAAAATTGTGATTTGTTCTATAAAAAATATCCTGCTGGACTTGAAGGCTTTTGTGATGCGGATTGGAACACTTTATCAGGTATTCCTTATGCACTACTGGTTATGTTTTTACTTTAGGTGGTGGTGCTATTTGTTGGAAGTCTTAAAAGCAAACTATAATTGCTAACTCTACCATGGAAGTTCAGCAAATTGCTTTATCTTTAGCTAGTGAGGAAGCGAATTGGTTAAGAGATTTATTATTTCAAATACTTTATTTTGAAAAACCAATTCCTTCTATTTTAATTCATTGTGATAGCATCGCTGCAATTGGTAGAGTTCAATACCGTTATTACAACGATAAATCCAGACCTATATAGAGAAAACATAGTAATGTGAGATCATATTTTATAAATGGTACCATTAATATTGATTATGTCAAATCTTGTGATAATCTTGCAGATCCGTTGACTAAGGCCTTAGCAAAAAAAAAGGTTTGGAGCACATCGAGGGGGATGGAATTAAATCCTATTGAATCTTGAGTCATATGTAAGTAAACCCAACCTGGGGACTAGAGATCCTATAACCAGGTTCAATGGGAAAAATGAATCACATGATGACTTCTTATGAAAAATGCACTATTTTTATCCCTCCCTATAGTGTAAGTGCATTTACCTGTAATGATTGTTAGGTTAAGTTTAAAATAAACTCTTAATGAAAATCTGTAGCTCGTATGAGTGGTGTGCTAAATTACAGGAGCACTCTAGACGGATTTCACCTATGTGAGTATGGAGGTAAGTCATTTTCTAAAAGAATTAGGCTCGTTCTCAAAAACACTCATAAAATCGGGATAGCACAAGGCCATAATGTGATGGCTATAAAGCTCATGTCAAAACCTTGACTATTATGTGTAAGCAGTAACTTTTTATTTCCCTTAAGTAGTCATAGTTCAACTCTGACACCACTAAAACTTTGGAGTAAAAAAAAATACTATTTTACTAAGTGGAGGTTCAATGCAGAGCACACCTTCATTATGCATAGTAGTCTTTCTTCAGCTAGTATACTCTCTTATTAAAATGAGTAGGGGATTGTTATTTTTTGAAGCATTTTAATATAAATAATAGCTTCATTATTATTGTAGTAAGTGTTCTTAAGGAGGACAGAATGTGGGAGTTTCTATTTTATTGTCATTATGGTCTTGCTTAGACTGTTTCTTTGATTGGCTAGTGCAGTATTATTCTTCATGTTCAATGCCATTATTGGCAGCATTAACCTTTTATGTTTAATGGAAAGGAACCCACGTTACATGGCTGCATTTCAGCTCCCCCCCCAATTCATTCGTATCTTTAAGTCAATAGTTAGTAGTGGTCAAAATGTAGACATAAGTTTCTTGTAACTTATATCTTTATTCCTCCATTATCCTACACTTTATGTCTTGTAACCTTTGCAACTCTTATAACCTAAAGTCCTTCAATTGTCCCTCTTGACTACCATCATTCATTCTTATATTCATTGCATGGAAGACTTCCTTTCCTATAAATAGAGGTGGTCTTGCATGGGTTTGACATACACAAGATAATGGTGGTCTTGCATGGTTTTGATATATACAATATAATAGAGAGTTCACAAAAAAAGTTAGTAAAAAAGAGAGTTTGCTAGTTGAAAGGAGATGTTCTTTTTTTGGAGGTTTGAACTCAACTCTTGTCCAGAGTTGTTGAGTTATTGTAAGAAGGCTGTTGTATCCTGGAGAGGACAAGTCAAGAAGATTACTGCTGGACCAGTGAAACATTTGCTACAGTGGGCTTGAATCTCCTTAAAGAGAGCGAGATATCTGTGCCTCAGCCGAAGAAGAAGAGGATAGCCTTTTTATTTTCTTTACTTGTTTTTTTTCAGTTGTAATTTTATTGTAATTTCACCAACAATGAGTGATTATCAAACCATATAGGAGACATGATGGTTCAAGAGATTCTTAAATCATAAAATTAGTGATGAACGAAGAAATCTTAATCTTACACAAAGAGAAAAGACAATAGGTTAAAGATGTATCACACTGAGAAAAGGTGGAAACATATCCTACTCGAGAGAGGAGAGTGGTGGACACTATATAGGATATAACACAAGTCTTAAATGAAAGATTTTTAGTACCAAGTACTGAAGGAAAAGGATCAACAGATTTCTTAGAAATTGATTTCTTTGCTTGCTCAAGAGGAATATCAAAATCAACTGGCCAAGAATTTGTAAAGGGGGTAGAAAAACCAATGCATTAAATGCCAAAGATGGAATCAAACATCCTACAATCAAGGAATATTCATTTACCTAGAACTAGAGTTTCAAATTCATCAGCACGAATTGAGTGCATATTAGCATAAAACAATCGAATAAGGGTTTCAAAAGTAATTTTAGGAGTAGAAAAGAAAATCTTTTCCCATCCTTGGACTTTAAAAAGAGGCTTAGTAGGAAATTGAAAAGATTCTAAAAGATTGAGATCCATGATTCTACCATGAACAAAGACAGTTCTTTGAGCAAGTGAAAAGGATTCCATTAGAGGATCTTCAAAAATTAATTTTGATATTCAATAAACTGTCAAAATCAAACTTTATGTTCTTGTTGGAGCTTTCAGATCAAGATTTTAGGGTCGTTTTCATAGACGAGAATGATAAGTCTGAAGAATCTTGAGAATGATTTTGGTCAGATATGTCAAAATCGAGAGGAACTAGAGAAGAGGCTTTTCCATTTCCCTTGAAGCGAGAACTTTTTTTATTTTCCATGGAGGAATTCATAGGATCTTTTTCCATGGATGAAGAATGAGAGAAATATAGAGAGATGAAGTAAGAGAAGAGGAGGAAATATAAAGAACAGAGAAAGACAAAAGGTCACCTAGAGAAGTGGGAAAGAGAGTCATAAGTATATGTACAAAATTTGTGTCAGCGGGAAAGGCAGATTAAGGTAAGTTCACGAATTAACCAATAAAAGAAGCACATATAGGGGAAGTAATAAAGGGAAGTATACAATCATAATCATCTATTAAAATCCTATTGTATTTATGTGTGCAGATATCAGAAATGAAATAAATTATTTCAAAAAGATTTTGGAATAATAGCAAGACATTTTTAGAGAAGATAAAATTTTTCTTCCAATAATGGTTTCATAAAAATATCTGCGAACTGAAAATCAGTGCTAATAAAGGATAATTCAATTTCACCCTTTAAAACATGATTTCTAATAAAATAATGCTTAATGTCAATATGCTTGGTTCTAGAATGATGCACAGGATTTTTAACAAACAGATAGCATTAGAATTATCACATAATATTTTCACAGATTTAATAGAAATATCATAATCACTAAGTTGATAAGTCACCCAAAGAATTTGTACAAATCACAATCCAATTAAAATATATCCAAACTCAATAGTAGATAGAGAAACACAATTTTATTTTCTTGTTATTCCATGAGATAGGAGAATTTTTCATGAGTTGGCAAGTACCACTTGTGCTTTTTCTATCATTTTTATCACCTGCAAAATCAGCATCTAAAAATACTTTAGTTAATTTATTAGATTTAGGATACCATAGACCATAAGAAGTAGTTCTTAAGGTATCTGATAATACTCTTGACAACAGTCAAGTAAGACTTCTTAGGAGCTGACTGAAATCTGGTGCATTTGCAAACACTAATAGAATATATGGTCGACTGGCAGTGAGATACAAATGAGAACCAATCATATCACTATATCTAGTTTCATTAATAGACTTATCATCATCATCAGTCAAAAGAGTACAATTAGAGCTCATTGGGGTTTCGGTGGATTTAGAATCCTTTATTTCAATTTTTTTTCAATGAGCTCCTTGGTATACTTATTTTGGAATATGAAGGTTCCTTCAGTTGATGATGAATTTGCAGTCCCAAAAAGAATGGTAACTCACCCATTACACTTATTTCAAACTTACTTTGCATTAACTTAGAGAAATTCTTGTACAAATTTGCATTGGTACTTCCAAAAATGATAGTGTTGGACAATAAAATTTTGAGGCCGAAAAATAAATAATTCGAGACAAAAAAAAATATTGCAACAATCAATGTATTGATTTCAATGCGAGTGTTACAATTTCTATGAATCCTCTGATTCGCCTTTTCAAATATAAATTCAAGGGCTTGAAGCTTGATCTTGAATTTGAACTTGATTTGTTGATTTAAGGGTCTTGATCTTGACTTGTGCTTGAATTCAAGAGCTTTTCATCTTGTTCTTGAATATTGAGATCTTGATCTTGAATCTTGATGAACTTGATTTGAATGTTTGAGCTTTTTAGAGAAATTGCAGCATTTGATCCACGAGCTTTCTCTTGCTACTTGTTAGAGGTCTGGGGGGCCTCTTTTCTGAATTATGAGGCCCCTATTTATAGTTCTGAAAAGGGAAAGAGTCCTGATGAAGATGGACTTCCTTTGACCAATCAGATTTGAGTGACGTGATGCCTTTTATGGGCTTTGATTTCATGGGCTTGTTGCATCATTTTGACACATTGCATAGTCCTATTGGATCCTTTCCTTGACATGGCATACCACGTTATTTGACACGTGGCGCTTATTTGGACCTCTAGAAATGGGCTTAGCAAAGTGGACTCATCATTTGTAGCCCAAATTAATGGGCTAGACCAATAAAAATTGAACTTTAATCAAATCTATATATGTTTGGATTTAAATAATTAATCTAATTATATTAATTTGCAATATTTATTTGGGACTAATATATTTTTAATTTAACATGATCCAATTTTGTATGGATTTTAAATTTAATAAAATTTCATTGTCCAAACAATGCCTCCTACTTCAAGACTAGTCGTAATATTTAGATATTTGAAGACTAGGTTTGAAGTATTAATGGAGCATTGCCTTGAATTTGGTGTAACTAAAAACCATTACATTGTTTTTTAAAAAAGAATGCAATCCAATGATTGCATGATCATTCACTGCCCAAAATTCATTTACTACAAATGGAAATGGTTGACTTTAAAAAAAACAATTAACCAATTGTAGTAAGATTATATGTTGCCAAGAGACCATGGACCCCACTTTATTCTTTTCTCTTTGTTAGCTTCTACTAGGATTTCTTTTATGCCGCCTTTCCAATGGCAATTTTTTTGTTTGTTTCAAATCAACTTCAACGCCGCCTCAGCCTCCTAATCCTATTTAACTTAGGATTAGGATGTAGCCACCGACTCAACAAATCCTCATTCTACTTTTAGTTGGTTTGTGACTTTGTTATCTCCCCCATTACCTCTATAAATACCAATAATTGAATTGTTGCAATTCATAATTGTCTGCGTCAATTAACATCAATTCTATCCGATTGTTGGATGCACCATGACAAAGCATTATTGGTGAGTTATCTTTTTTTTTTATTTTGTTTAATATTATTTCGCCTTTTTCCCTTTTCTTTTGGTAGGGTTGAAACAATTATGAATATGCAACTATTAATTGAAGATGGTGGCCGTCGGCTTAAGTTGTGTGAGGCTTCGTCCCCTCAAGACACTACCAATTTTGTTTGAAGACGGTGGTTGTCGGCTTAACGTGTGAGACGATTCACCACCTCAATACCCGGCTAATTTTGCTTGAAGACAGCAGATGTCGACTTAAGGTGTGCGAGGCTTTATCACCTCAAGACCCGACCAATTTTTTCTTGAAAACGGTCCCTTTACATAACAAATACATCAGAATGACAGCTTAAGGTGCAAAGGGACAAATCTTGTCCACCTTATGGCATGAAAATTTTTAAATCCTTTTAGGGATAAACACGTAAGAGGCCAGCTTAAGGTGCAAACAGACAATTTTTTTCCACTTTAAGGCATGGAAATTCTGAGATCCTTTTAAGGATAAACCCGCGAGAGACCATCTTAAGGTATAAAGGGACAAATTTTGTCCACCTTAAGGCATGAAACTTTTGAGATCCTTTTAAGGATAAAACTGTTAGAGGCCAACTTAAGGTGCAAAGGGACAAATCTTGTCCACTTTAAGGCATGGAAATTTTGATATCCTTTAAGGATAAACCCGTAAGAGGTCAACTTAAGGTGCAAAGGGACAAATTTTTGTCCACCTTAAGGCATGAAAATTTTTATATCCTTTTAAGGATAAACACGTAAAAGGCCAGCTTAAGGTGCAAAGGGATAAATTTTGTCCACCTTAAGGCATGAAAATTTTGAGATCCTTTTAAGGATAAACCCGAAAGAGGCCAGCTTAAGGTGCAAAGGGACAAATTTTGTCCACCTTAAGGCATGGAAATTTTGAGATCCTTTTAAGGATAAACCCGCGAGAGGCCAAATTAAGGTACAAAGGGACAAATTTCATCCACCTTAAGGCATGGAAATTTTTATATCCTTTTAAGGATAAGCACGTAAGAGGACAGCTTAAGGTGCAAAGGGAAACCTTAAGGCATAAAATTTTTAATATCCTTTAAGGATAAACTCGTTAGAGGCCCGCTTAAGGTGCAAACGAACAGATCTTGTCTACCTTAAGGCATGTAAATTTTGAGATCCTTCTAGTTGTAATCTTGGAGAACTTTGGCATTCCAAATCCCATTGAAGGATCTCTCTTTCTTTTCGATGGATTGCCTCCATTGAGTCACAAATATTTAGAGTAAGTCCAACATTTAATTAAAATAGTTTCATACTTGGTATCCATATGGTAGATATTGTGGGAACATATTTTTTTTGACACTAATGCAACTAAACTCAGAATGAAATTCCAAGCGCCTACGTACCTCAGTAAAAAGGATCAAGTCACAACGTAGTTATGGGGTGAGTGTTTTTTTATGTCCTAACTTTTGCCTAGGCCGCCTCTTTTGAGGTTTTCAACCTAACAGACTTTTATTTTTTTAGCCATACACAGTTTATACTTTTGCGGGACAGGAGTGAACCTGCAGTTTATGCTTGTGCCTTAAGGAGTGTCACCTTCTTTCAAGGATAGTACTTCTTCAAAAACTTGGCATTGATGGGGCAAAACCTTACGCCATTTGCATCGACAAGTTTGTAAGAACCATTTGAATATGCCTTTTGTACGACATATGGTCCATACCACTTTGGCGTGAATTTACGTCTAGACTTATGAGAAGTGATAATGGGCCTTCTTACTACAAGGACTTAATCTCCAACTTGGAAGCACCTCAAGCAGACCCTTTTGTTGAAAGAACGAGATAGCCAGGCTTGAGAGCATTCAAGATTTTGTTGAGCCTCCAGCATCTTCTCATCAAGAGCTTCTAACTCCACAAGATGCAACTTAGCATTTTCTTCATCGGTGAGCCCTTCTTGAATAGCCAGTCTCAAAGATGGTATTTGATGCTCAAATGGAAGGACTGCTTCAACTCCAAAAGCAAGTGAGTAAGGGGTTGCTTGCGTCGGTGTATGGTAAGTTGTCCTATTAACCCATAAATTTTCTTCCATTTGCTCATGCCAGTCTCATTTGGATTTGGAGATAACTTTTTTCAACAAGTTGTATAAAGTCTTATTGAATGCTTCGGCTAAACCATTGGTGGCAGCATGGTACATGGAAGACTTGTGTTGATTAAAGTCAAAGAGATCACAAATTTTGTTCATCATCTTTTTATCAAATGGCTTTTCATTGTTAGTTATTATGTACTGAGGAATTCTAAAGTGGTAGACAATATTCACTCGAATAAAGTTTACAGTATTTTATTTCTTTACTTCCTTGAGAGCAACAACTTTGGCCCACTTTGAGAAGTAATTTATCACAGCCAAGATGTATAAGTGTCCACCAGAAGATTTTGGTAGTGGACCAACAACATACATTTACTAAGCATTGAATGGCCAAGACGCTACAGTTGGGTGTAGTACCTCTAGAGATTGATGTATAAAGTTTGCATGGAATTGGCAAGCTTTGCATCTTCTAGCATAGTCTAAGCAATCTTTTAGCATCATTGGTTAATAATATTACATACTTTTAATGTAAAAATGGAGCTTCGCTCCAGACTGATGCAATCCACAAACTCCTGAATACGCTTCTTACAAAGCTTGAATTGCCTCTTTCTCTCCCAAACACCGTAAGAGTACTCCTTCGAATGATATTCGGTACAATGTGTCTTTGTAGTAAAGAAAGTGAGGAGCACAACAACGAATGTTAGTCCTTCTCCTTGGATTTTCTGGAAGTATTCCATAATATAAGTAGTCAATGACAGGTTATCGCAATCCTTTTTACAGTATCAGACACAGCGATGAGGTATTAAACCTTGCCTTTATGTCCTCATCCTTATTTTATGGCGGTACTACCCATTCTTGGTGGATAGTAACTCATGTCTGATTTGGAAGAGTTAGAGTTGAAGTTAAAGTAGCTAGAGCATCAACTTGCTTATTTTCTTTCCTTGGCACATGCTGGAGGGGTACTTCTCCAAGCCATCCTATCAACTTCTATGCATAATCATGATATTGTCTTAACTCAGGCTTTCGGACTTTATAGCTTCCAAAAAGTTGCTTGATCACCAATTGGGAGTCACCAAAAACTTGTAACTGTAGTTGTTTCATCTCGACAGCCATGAGCACTTGATATTCAATAATATTGTTGGAGCAACGATTCATTAAGGTAAACGAGTAGGGAATGACCTCTTCTAGTGGAGTGACAAACACTACGCCAGCACCAGCTCCATCTCGATGTGTAGCACTGTCAAAGCACATCTTCCATGGGATCTAACTTCAACAACCATTGCATCTTCATCAAGAAGTTCATCGGTCAGTTCCCAATCATCAAGTATCAGGTGTTCTGCCAAAAAGTCAGCCAATGTTTGTCCCTTTATATCCTTTTGGGGAACGCACATAATCTTAAACTGTTGAAATTGAAGGTACCATCTTACCATTAGGTCACTAAGGAATGGTTTCGATATTTACAAATATGATGGGATTTTCCCTAGACACACGACAAACTACATGAGCCTAAAAGTAGTGCTTTATCTTTTGAATCGAGAAGGCTAATGCCAAACATAACTTTTCAATTGTAGAATACTTTAGGTTATTCGGTGCCATCATTCTGCTCAAATAGTAAAAAGAGTTTTCTTTGCCTTCACTATTTTCTTGAGCCAGTAGTACTCCAACTAACCTCTTTTGTGCCGCGATATAGAGTATCAATGGTTTCCTAGGTATAGGTGCCGCAAGAACTGGTGGCTTCATTAAGTATGATTTGATACTTTCAAAGGCATTACTACAAGCTTGGTCCCATTCGAAGGGAGTTTACTTCTTCATGAAACGATTAAATGGTTCACATTTTCTGGCCAGGTTTGAGATGAACCTCCTTAAATATGCCAGCCTTTCTTAAAGGCTTTTTAACTCATGAATATTTTGAGGCTCGGGCATCTTTAAAATTGCATCGACCTTGTTTTGATCAATTTTAATTCCTCGGTGGCGCACAATGAAGCCAAGAAACTTTCCAGAAGTAACTCCAAAGGCACACTTCAATGGATTCATCCTAAGTTGATATCTTTGAAGTAACTCGAATACCATTCTTAGGTTTTTTAAGTGGTCGTCTCTCTTTCTTGACTTCACCACTAGATCATCCATGTAGCATTAAAAATTTTTATGGAGAAAGCTATCAAAGATGTTCTGTATAGTCCTTTGATAAGTGGCACCAGCGTTCTTCAAACCAAAAGGCAACACCTTGTAGCAATAAATACCTTTGGGCGTACGAAATGCAGTGAGTTCTTCATCTTTTGGCGCCATACAGATTTGATTATAGCTAGATGAACCATCCATGAAGGAAATTTCCTCATAACCAGTGGTGGCATCAATCATCAACTCTGGTATAGGGATTGGAAAGTTATCCTTAGAGCAGGCGTTGCTGAGATCCCAAAAGTTGACACAAACTCAAATTTGTCCATTCTTCTTTGTACAGGAACAATACTTGAAATCTATGTGGGATATTTGACTTCATGAATAAATTCCGCTTCAATGAGTTTGTTGGCTTCATTTTCAATCAAAGGAACCAACACCGACCTAAAGCATCTTTGGGCTTGCTTAACAGGACGGGCACCATTCTTGACCGCCAACTGATGGATCACTACTTTTGGATCTAATCCAGGCATTTCCTTATAGCTCCAAGTGAAGACATCCATATATTCTTTGAGTATGTCTATATAAGCAATTTCCTCTTCCATTTCTAGAAACGCACTCAGGTATGTTGGTCTTAGATCTTCATCGATTCCAAGATTAAATTCCTTCAAGGTATCTATTGTGGCCTTTACTCCTTCTTCAAGTTGCGATGGAGCATCTCCATCATCTTTCTCCTCTTAAGGATCATCATTATTGATGGATATATGACAATACCAAAAGACATTTTCTATTTCTTTATCAACCTTCATTTGAGATGAGACATCTTTTTCGTTCTAGGTCGTAACATAATATGAAGAGCCAACACTCTCTTCATCTTCTTCGTATTACTTGGTATAAACCACAGTATGCGCCTTTGCTTTTAGCACCTTGTTGTATGAAACTACCAGTTTCTCCTGTCGCTTCATTATAGAAGGAATCATACTTTGGAAATCCTTCTGTATTTTAAGCAAAGAGTGCATCATCGTGCTTTGAGGACTCCTCTTACGCTTGTTTCTTTTCTTCTTATTTAGAGGTCCCAACCTTTCAAACACAGAAGTTCTTGCAGTTGACCCTCCAAATCGGTCAAATACAGAGGGTCTTTTATTAGCAGCTTCTTCCACGGTAATGTAATTACTGACTGCCTTTTTTATGGAGATGTAAATTGGAGGTGGCTGCATGTATCCTAGGCCTTCACGTGCCTGCCTAGTTATACCCTCCGACTGAAGTTTGCCCAACCTTAATGGCTCATTAGGATTGTATCCAACCTTTACAAATAGCTTGTATGCATTTGGGTCGAAGCCTTCTTTCGTACGCTTTGTATGGAGTATTATATCGTGTGGCAAATTTTGAGCAACATACTCTTCAAGAAGTATTGAGGATGGATTTATTGCATTAATCTTCTTGATAAGTAAAGTTAGCCCCTTTAGCGCATTATCTTAGGAATTCGATGGGTGATCTTTCTTTTTCTTTACCTTTGATACATAGCAAAGAACAGGAGTTGCTATTTTTATGTAGGAGCGATACTTTCTTTATTTGAAGTGGAGAGAGGATTCTTGGTGGTGACTTTATTACAGTCACCGCGACCTTCTTAGATGAAGGATCATCATACTTAGTCTTGGTGACATCTTCAACCCTTTTCTTATCTACAACATGCTTCTTTAAGTATAATTTTGTATCGACAAAATGTGACTCAGCTTCGGTGAATGGCTTATCATCGGCAACTATCTTTTTTTTCGCTCCATCTTTGAGGTACTTCAAGCATTGATAGTAAGAGGATGAGATAATTTTGTTCCCGTGTACCCAAGCCATACCAAGTAATATATTATATGAAGTTTTGGCATTGATCACATGTATTAATGGGTTTGATTAAAAATCATCCATACAAATCCCCAACTTAAGACATCACATAGCCCTCTGGCCCCCTTGGTTGAAGCCTTGGATTATTATATAGCTTTTGTTCAGTTCGCTAGTAGCGATGCCAAGTTTCTTCATCGTGCGGATAGGAAGGATGTTAACTCCATATCCCTCATCTATCAAGATTCTATTGATCTTCTTTCTTAGAATTTAACCCACCATGTATAAGGGACGGTTATGTAGGGCTTAACCAAGCGGAAGATCGTTATTTGTTAATGTGATTTTCGTATCACATACATGTGCCTCTTCGCCAAGAGTTTTAGCAAGCTTTTCAGAAGGTGAACAAACCTCCATGGGTAGATTCTCACCCTTTGCCCCCTCTTTGGAGATATTAAAACAAGATGCCTCAAGGTTGACTTGGGCAGTCTTTACATGAAACTAACTCAATAAAAATTCCTCTAAAGTCACCAGACGCTGAGGTTTATGGTGGTGAAGCTCCGTCACCCTTATCTTCTTTGGGAATTCAACCAACTTCTGTTTCCTTGGTTTCTTTACCATTCTCCTTCTGGTTGGCTGATCAGATGACTCCTTTCATAGACTCATCCTCCTAATCTGCGTCTCATCACCAGAGTCCAACCTTCATCATTGCCTTCATCAACTGAAGACCTGTTAGGCTCTAATATTTTTTTATTATGCTCTTTGACACATATTTAGACTAGGCCGAGCGATCCAAAAGTAATAAAGATTTGATGAGAATTATCCGTCTCATCGTTGAAGAAGATCTTTTCCTCTTTTTCCAATTGCATGACTTCATCTTTAAACACAAAGCATTTTTCCAGAGGGTGACTTATGAGCCTATGATATTTCCAATAATTAGGGTCATTGGTCCTTCCATCTTCATTGGGACTCTTCATCTTTGGGAGTTCAATGAGCTTACACTCAAGGAGTTCATCAAAAATCTCAGCAACATCAGAATCAAGGAAGTGATATTTCCTTCATTCCATCTCCTTTAAAGTTTTCTGATTTGGACGTGCTCCAGAAGTCGTCTTCATACTTTGATTCTTGCTCACCTTTGCGGTGACCTTCATAGGAGACACATCAACATTCATGGACTCCTTGTTGTCATTTTTGGGGATAAACTTACCCTATCTTTTGGGTTACTGCTTATCCTTTCCCCTTCAATGGTCATGGATAGATGCTGATCCCTTTCCAGCAGAAGACATACTCAACTCCATATCATGATCACGGTCTGCTATCTCTTCAAAGGATGTAGGCTTAATTCCTTGCAAGATGTAGAAAATTTCCCAGTGTATTCCTTAGACGCACATCTCTATTGCAGAAGCTTTGCTGAGCCTATCTTTGCAGTTTAGGCTAGCATTTCTCCATCAATTGATGAAGTCAATAACTGGTTCTTCCTTTCTTTGTTGAGTATTTGTGAGCTCTACCATGCTTACTGTACGCCTGTACTATAAAAGTAATTTAGGAACTCGTGCTCCAATTGCTCCCAACTATCAATGGAATTAGGCTCAAGGTCCGTATACCAGTCAAAGGCGTTACCCTTTAGGGAACGAACAAATTATTTGGCAAGATAATCCTCGTAAGTTCCAGCATTGTTACATGTCCCAACAAAATATGCGACATACTATTTTGGGTTCCCTTTGCCCTCAAATTATTAAAATTTGGGTGGTTGATAGCCGACAGTCATTTTGAGGCTATTTATCCTTGCAGTGTAGGGCTTGGAATAAACAAGGGAATATTTAGTGACAACATCATATTTTTCTTTGAGGGTCCCTTCAAGGAATTCCCTTAATTGTCCAATCGGGATCATTCCTTCAGAAGATACTTACACCTCTTTAGTTGGTGGTGTTTGTTTCATAGGATTTTCTATCTCATGAACCTATGGAGATTTTCCAAGTGCATGTATAGACTCTCCGTCTATCAGACCTTCTATCCTATCCACTATCTTATCAATTTGAGCTTCTTGACTCTGAACATATTTGGTTAGACCCTCAATTGTCGTTGCCAGATTTGCAAGCTTCTCCTCCATAAATAAGGCATCAGTCACCATCGCTTGCATAATCACTGGAGATGTTGGAAGTAGCATGGATTATTGCACAAGTTGATTTTTGAAGTGCTAAACTTATGTGGTGTAGTCAAAGATGATAAGTTGCTTGAACGATCATCACTTTTTGTGCCAGAGTATTTAGAACCGGAATGCTCAAGTAGAGCTAGAATCTTCTTAAGTGATTTTACCACACTGCTTCCTCCTTCTGAATCACTTGGATTGGACTTCGTTCCTCTTAGGGTTGAAGATTCAAAAACTAGAGTTGGCACGGACGACACTGGATGTGTTTGTTTTCCTAGCAAGCCTACCTTGCTCCTCGTGACAGCTCCTAAGCTTCCGAAAGTAACACCAAGGATGCTCTCTACATCAGCAGAGAACTTTGAGTCAACAGCCTTAGAAGCAGTTAATTGAGAGTTGACCTTCTTGAAATTCATTTCAGTGTTGTTGAACTTTACAGTTGAACAAGTTCAGATGAGAGGTAGAGATTGTCCCACTGGGCGTGCCAGAATTTGTTGGACAGTAAAATTTCGAGGCTGAAAAAATAAATAATTCGAGACAAGGAAAATATTACAACAATCAATTTATTGATTTCAATGCGAGTGTCACAATTCCTCTGAATCCTCTGATTCACCTTTTCAAATATAAATTCAAGGTCTTGAAGCTTGATCTTGAATTTGAACTTGATTTGTTGATTTGAGGGTCTTGATCTTGACTTGTGATTGAATTCAAGAGACTTTGAGCTTGTTCTTGAATATTGTGGTCTTCATCTTGAATCTTGATGAACTTGATTTGAATGTTTGAGCTTTTTAGATAAATTGTAGCGTTTGATCCATGAGTTTTCTCTTACTACTTATTAGAGGTCTGGGGGCCTCTTTTCTGAATTATAAGGCCCCTATTTGTAGTTGTGGAAAGGGGAAGAGTCATGATAAAAATGGACTGTCATTGACCAATCAGATTTGAGTGACGTGGTGCCTTTTATGGGCTTTTATTTCATGGGTATGCTGCATCATTTTGACACGTGGCATAGTCCTATTGGATCATTTCCTTGACTTGGCCTGCCACGTCATTTGACATGTGGCGCTTATTTGGGCTAGCCCAATAAAAATTGGACTTTAATTAAATCCATATATGTTTAGACTTAAATAATTAATCCAATTATATTAATCCATAATATTTATTTAGGACTAATATATTTTGAATTAACATGATCCAAATTTTGTATGGATTTTAAATTTAATTAAATTTCACTGTCCACAGATAGCATCAACATAAATTTGAATAATGGGATTTCCTGAAGGAGTTTTTTTGATAAAAAAGTTTTGTACCAATTTTTCTTCAAATAAATTCATGATCAGTTAAAAAATTGCTCAATCTATCATACTAAGCTCAAGGTGCTTGATTTAGACCATACTGAGCCTTTGCGAGTTTGAACACATGATAAGAAAAATTAGGATTTTCAAAGTCTGGTGGTTGTCTTACAAAAGCTTGTTCATTAATAAAATCATTTAAAAGACACTTTTTACATCCATTTGAAATAATTTAAAACCTTTATGAGAATCTTATTCCAACCTTGCCACTAGTGCAAATGTTTCTTCATAGTAAACTCCTTATTATTGTGAGTATCCTTGAGTGATTAGTCAAGCTTTATTGGACCACCTTATCTGATTCATCTATTTTATTTTTGCAAACTCATCTTTTCTAATGATTGAGGTGTTCTCTAATTTTGGAATTGAAGTCCATCGATTATTTTTATGAAATTAATGAAGAATGAAAAAATGTGAGAAATATTTTAGAATTTAAAATCTAAGAAATAGGAGAAATTAGAAAAGAAAGAAAGAGGTAAAATTAAAAAAAGGAGGGGATAATGCTAAGCTGTGAAAGGGGGAAGAGTTATACCTAGTAACTGTAAAACTTGGTTGTGGCTTGGCTCCACTAAAAAATAATGCTATTTTTCCTATCCCACCTAATTTTCTAAAGAGTGTTACTATTTAGCTTAATTATGGACTTAAGTTTGTTTGTCACGATCAAAAATAGACACGTGATGACACTTATCATACCCTCCAGACAAGTAACCGTAAGCCAACCCAAAAGAAGTACGAATTAAGGTAACAAAAGATGGAAATGGGAGAATAGCATAATCCCAAATTTATATAAATGAGACACAATTCTCAAAAATACATTCTAGGTTTGGTTGTCACTAGTATAAGCCTCCAATATAGATTAAGAGTAATAATAATCATCTAAAGTATCTTAAATGCGAGGAAAGGGGGAAGATAAAAAGATGAGAGATCCAAGTAAGATTAAATTATGGTAGCCACTATCTCGATCTCCGCATACGAATACTGAAAGAAAAGAGTCTATAAGTTGCTACTCATTTAATACTTGCACGGGGTGCAGTAAATAAGAAAAAGAAATGAAAAGCAAGAGTGAGTACGAAACAACATTTACTCAGCAAGCATTATCGATAACCGACCCTAATCTAAAGCAATGGAGAGACCCCCTCCCCTCCCCCAATTACCCAAGGTTTCCTAGACCATTTATATCCTACCAAATTATAGTACCTTACCCTATCAGGGTAACCTAACACAACTGTCAACTGATGTATAAAAGATAAGGTAGGCACATTAATCTAGGTGATCAACACTATTTGTTTTATATTCAACAATAAAGGAAATCATTTATGAAGAAGACACACTACGATCTAACAAACTTAATCAATTATAATCAATCAATACTATGGGATAGTAACAGGGAGAGTGTATATCAGGCTACCAAAAGGTGCTACACCACTATCCCCCCGATCAAGCCATAGTTATACCTCACATGTCATAATACCTCAACCTTCCACCAATATAAGATAATTTAAGATAATGTAATGAAGTGAATAAATGCTCAAACACAATATCACAAATAAAGTTTTATCACAGTAATACAATACAATAGTAAATACCAACACAATACCAAATCATACCAAGAAATATCAATGTAATGCAAACGATGCAATGCAATGTAATAATGATGATGGGATGATAATAAATATTCGAAAGGTATCACATAACCCTCTGTATACACTTACTGGAAACGCTGCTCCCAAAGTAGGACTCATGGGGGGTTTGCAACTCATATACTTTTTATAATCTCAAATCCACCTCTCCGGCTAGTATTCACAGATCAAGGTTCCCATAATATATCATAAATTATCTCAATCAATCCAACCAGCATATCTCTTGGTCTAGGTGTTTTTATAAGTTTCTTATTTTCTTTTGAAAATTAATTTTTCTTAGTCAAATCAATCTCATGAATATTGCATCCAAATGCATATGCAATTATACGCAGTCGTACAAGTAATATAGATTTTTTAAGTCTAGATATCATACCCACGAGGACATGTTGATTAATTATTTTACTAAATTACACTAATGCTAATTATTTATCCAAGAGATGGAAGATATATTTATAAATTAATTACATTTAAAATAAAATAACTAACAAACAATTAACTAAGAAAAGAGAGGATTTTTACACAATCAATGGCTGAATCGATCTAGGATTATGACTACGCCAACAATCATGTTTAGAATCAATTTCATCAACTTATTCGATTATCTAGTTGTTGAATTTTTAATTTGAGAATGGTCATCCTCTAACAACTCATAACAATTATTAGTCCATACAACATAATAACTCTCATCAAACTACACTAGAACAAGCATGGCTAGCCTAACTAGTCTTCGCATGTAAACTCTATTTGATTATATTAACTCTTGAATTATTTTTAATGCAAGTTCAATACTCTAAACATGCAACTTAACACACAAATACACAAAGAAAACTCTATACTTCATTAATCACACCAAGTTATCCTCACAATCAAGCTAAATGCTCATAATTTAGGTGTATAAATATGCGAAGATCACCACCCTACACTTAAAGCCTTGTTTGTCCTCGAACAACTCTTTACACTAATCACAATCAAAGAAGACACTAACATCACTACTTGAACTAAGACACTCAAGCTAGAACTACAACAACTATATGAATAACAAGTTCCACATTAGGCATATCATATAACAATTGAAAAACACATGAATACTACTTCAGGACTTCCTAGCTGCTAGAATTGACTCTACAAACTTGGAAAACTCATGGATATTAATCAACAAAGATGTCATATAAGTCATCTATCCATCATTAACTATGCGTGGTCACCACAAAAGAGTCACCCATATTCACTCACAAATATGTAATTTATCAGAAGAATGGGTGTAAGAATAAAATTTCACTCACTCTCACAAAGAATTCACATGTCACATAATATGAATCATAAGCTTAGCCATAGTGTAGTACTCCACTAATATCAGAATATCAAAGTTCAAGATCAAGTAAGACTTTAAGGATTGTAATGTAGGCTAAGGGACGGGTAGGAATTAGTCTGGCTAGTAATAGTGACAATCTTCCCTAAGCACTTTAATACTCTACACTTTACATTAAAATCATCTCCAACCAACCTATTTTCCACCATTTTTATCTTCCTATCTCTCATTCGTTTTGCCTCATCTTTTTAAGCCATCTTACATATCTTTAGCAGGGAGTATTTGCTATCAACACAAAATTCACTTATTTTAATCAAATTTTGTTTTTTTATTACTCTACTCCCTACCAATAACACAGAAACTTTTTCAACACACTAATATCTATTATAGGCGTTACCTTCACTTTTTCCTTCTTCATTTTTACACTCCTTAATATTTCAGTTTTTTGACTTTAGTGCTTATGAGTTTTGTATCAAACTTTGGTTAATTGAAAGAAAAGGAATATGCTACATATAAGGATACCAAATAATAGGTTAAAGTCTCAACGGTCCTAACTAAGGTCATGCATAAAAGGTAGATAAAGCAAGTATATACATGGTTATCAAAGAAATGCATATATCATATCCTAAACTCAGCATTCTTTATTTCACTTTGCAAACACTAGACAAGTTCTAGAAATTAATATGCAATATAGAGTGAAACAAAAACCTCAACATACATAAAATATGTTTAACTCTAGAAGAATCACTATAGACTCTTAACCTAGCAATCATAAAAATTAAAATTTACGCAAAATCACACAAAAATTAGATAAAAGAGCATGGTGTCTCACATAAGTTATTCAATTTTCACACCATGTCTTATAATTCAACACTGTTTGAACAAGTAACCATGTATAGCACCTAGCTAGAGCATCTCTATTTATTCTAAATGACAATAATTTTAAAATTACTCCTAAAAATTAAAAAGAATATTGGATTGAAAGGGCTCCCCCTAAAAAAGAACTGAAAATAAATAGAGGGGTGGGTGAAGTGTGCTTCCACTAAATGAATAAACAACAAAAATTGAAAATAAATAAAGATAAAATATTTTTGTATTATTTTAATTCCACTCAATAACTTGCAAATAAATAAAATGAGAAATCCTAAAGGGAACTTCAGCTTAAAAAAACTGGAAGAATCCCCACCCAACGCTTAAAATCATACTTTGTCCCTAAAGTATAAATCAAATTAAGAACAAGGATTAGAAATACTTTTTGAGGTCTCTAGTCCTAGCTAGTAGCATATCACTTTCTCAGATTTCCATCATAGGGGACAGGGGATCCATACTTATGTTTTCATCATGCTCCTTATCTTAGATTTGGGTACTCAAACTTTCCCTAATCTGCAAACAAATAATTAAAAATAAAAACAAAAGTGACACTATATAAGAAAAAATAACTAACTCTAGTACAACATGGGTTACCTCCTAAGTGGTTCCTGATTTAATATCGTGGCATGACTCACAGCACAACCATTATCCATGATCTCTCAATCTATTCTTCCCTTTTGACTACAACTTTCTTTCCTTATTTACTCTACCAATCATTCTATTAAAATTTTCCCTTTTACCACTTTTCTCACCTCATGTAGAATTATATGTAAGCTTTTTAAGCTCTGTCTTAGTCATTAGTTTAGGAAATTCCATGAGAGAGTCAAAAAGGTAATGAAAGTTAGCACTCTTCTACCCCATACTTATCCACTTCTATAGCTATGATCGTGCATAAATCTCTACAGTGTGAGGGTTCGTTCAATGCTTTGTACACTCTAAAAATAACCGCTTCATCATCTAGTCTCATTTAAGTGTGCCCTCTCTCACATCTATCAATGCTCTACTGGTAGCCAAAAATGGATGTCCCAATATAACTAGTACCTTGTGATCTGCCTCATATTCAAGAACAACAAAGTCGGTAGGAATAATAAACTTACCTACCTTAATGAGAACATCTTCAATGATTTCTTTAGGAACCAGTATAGTTCTATTTTCCATTGGTAGCACAACTGATGTGAGCCTTGGGTTTTATAAACCCAATATTTTAAATACATAAAGGGAAATCAAATTTATGGTTGCTCCTATATCTCTCAAAGCATAAACAACATCACTTTCACCAATTTATATGAGGAGGGTGAAACTCCCAAGGTCCTTGATCTTTTTGTACATTTTGCTTATAACCATAGATTTGCACTCTTCTGTAAGTGCTACAGTCTAAATATCACCAAGTCTCCTTTTGTTCGCTACCATATCCTTTAGGTACTTAGCGTATTTGGTCAGTATTTACAAACCATCTAACAAAAAAAGGTTAATGTATAGTTCCCTAAATATGTAACAGAACTCTTTAAAACAAACATCCTTTTTTTGCTTTCTTAAGCTTTTGAGGGAATGGTGGTGGTGGTCGATGTCACCCAAATTATACCTCCCAGAAAGTATAAAGTGATAGATGATCAAATATAAAATTCAATGAGGTTGGGGTCGATCCCATAGGGAATGGGACTAAATTCAATTAAGTATTTGTCTAAGTAATTGGCAAGTAAGTAAAGAAGGGAGGTTTTGTGAATCAAAGTATCAATTGTAATAAGTGTTCATTTTTTGGATTTGTAGCCAGTATAGGAAAGGAACTAGGACTATGTTCCCCAATAACATCATAACTTAATATGTTATCCGTACTTTAGTGATCTTTTATGGTATTCTGCATGCAGAATCGATAGGCTATGTATCATATAATCGACTATGTTACACCTATTATAGATGACTATCCCAAGCATAAAGTTTAATGTGTCATGAGTGTTGCATTGTCGACCCCGATCTATGATCCCAATATAGTTTTTTCTGCTTACCAGCTCAAGCCTAATTAAATGAAGATAACTTCAAATTTTGTTGTTGATTCACTATTCCAACTAGACTACCCTTGCTATAAGTCAGGGTAGATATAGGATAAGTCACAATGTTTGCACTCATTGAAAAGTATACAAATCTAAAACAAACAACAATATATTCCCCATAACCCTTTGAGGATCACCTTTTACTTTGGAAACTATTTTGTTAATCTATCATGGTTACCACAACCTTAGCTGTGGTGTTTATCTAAACATAATTACAAGACTACAAAAAAATTTCTAATAAGAAAGCATAATCATGAACTTACAATAATAAGATAAAAACTCTAAAATATTATTTTGAATTAAAATCCTAAAAATCAATGTTTATGATTCCACGACCAAGAATGTGCCTATGAACCATACAATAATGTCATAGAGCGTAAAATAATCATAAAACATAATGAGAGTATTATAGGCATAAGTAGAATCGTATCCAAAACTATGTGGGAGAAATAAGTTGGCAAGTTTCTACGACTCGTAAACATGTGTCATGGATCAGCCTATGGGTCATGGGTCCCTCTCGTGGAAATCATATTGCTCTTGTCTCATCAATATCTGGTTCACAACTGTAGTCCATGAGTCGTAGGTTGAATTCACAAATTATAGGTCCCCTCTGTAAGAATTAGAATTTGTCTTCTCCTATAGCTTCTCATTCACAATTTGGTTACATGAGTTGTGGGTTAAGTTCATAATTCGTAAACCACATCCACCCATGGAACGTAGAATTCTCCCTCAAGTTCTGAATCTTATTCACAAGTGCCTTCCAGAGGTAGTGGATTCAGTTCACAAATTGTACACTACACCCATGGAGAGGATGGTACAGTATTGGTTGAGGATGCCCTTATTAGGGAAAAGTAAAAGTAGCAGTCCTACTTTCATAAGTTTTGAATGACGAGGGGGATAAAGGTTTTGTGTTGGGGACTTGGAGAATTTTGAGAAGTGTTACGATTATGGTTATTGTAGATGTATCAAGGTTGGGGAGGTCAATGGGTCTATTCGCAGGATGCGGCGGGGTAGGGCGACGGGTCCAAACGATATTCCAGTGGATTTTTAGAAGAGTATTAGTAGGGCAGGTTTGGAGTGGTTAACAAGGTTGTTTAACATTATTTCTAGGACATCAAAGATGTCGGAAGCGTGGAGGTGGAGTACAATGGTTCCTTTATATAAGAACAAGCGAGACACTCAGAGTTGTAACAACTATAGAGGCATTAAGTTGTTGAGTTATACTATGAAGGTTTGGGAAAGGTGGTAGAGTTGAGGCTGAGAAGGATCATGAATATCTCTGAGAATCAGTTCAGTTTTATGCTAGGTAAATCGACCACTGAGGCCATTCACCTCATGAAGATATTAGTGAAGCGGTTTCAGGAGAGGAAGAAGGATTTACTTATAGTGTTTATTGATCTAGAGAAGGCATATAATAGAGTTTTAAGGGAGATTCTGTGGAGGTTCTTGGAGGTTAGAGGGGTGCCCGTAATATACACTAGGTTGATCCAGGACATGTATAATGGGGAAAAGGATCGTGTGAAGACGGTAGGTGGGGATTCAGAGCACTTTTCAGTTCTGATAGGGTTGCACCAGAGATCAACTCGTATCCCATTTTTATTTGCCTTGGTGATGGATATTTTGACGCGACATATTTAAGGGTAGGTGCCTTGGTGTATATTATTTGCGGATGATGTCGTACTGATTGACGAGACTCGGGGATGATTTAATAATAAGTTGGAGATTTGGAGACAGACTCTTGAGTCTAAAGGATTTCGATTAAGAAAAATCAAGATAGAGTACTTAGAGTGTAAGTTTAGTGAGGTGTCGCAGGAGGATGGAGTGGTGGAGAAGTTGGAATCGCAGGTCATTCAGAAGAGGGAGAGTTTCAAGTATCTAGGATCTATGATTCAGGGCAATTACAAGATTGATGAGGATGTCACACCTCATATTGGGGAAGGGTGTTGAAATGAAGGCTCGCTTCAGGAGTTTTATATGATAAGAAGGTTCCCCAAAGCTTAAAGGTAAGTTCTACAAAATGGCAGTCTGGCCGGCCATGTTGTATGGAGTGGAATGTTGGCCAGAAAAGAACTCCCACATCCAAAAGTTGAAGGTGGCGAAGATACGAATGTTGCAATGCATGTGTGGACATACCAGAAAAAATAGGGTGAGGAATGAGATTATTCAAGAGAAGGTGGAAGTTTCTTCGGTGGAGGATAAGATGCGAGAAGTGAGGTTATGTTAGTTCGAGCATGTGATGAGGAGGGTCTCAAATTCTCCAGTGTAGAGGTATGAGACACTAGCTATGGATGGTTTTAGGCAGGGTAGAGGTAGATCAAAGAAATATTGGAAGGAGGTGATTAGGTATGATATGGAGCAGTTATAACTTACTTAGGACATGACACTTGATAAGAAGGTGTGGAGGATATTGATTAGGGTAAAGTGTTAGGGGTGGGAGTGCATTGGTAACAATAAGGGAGCATTCTTTTGTGTTTGTAGTTTTTTATTCATGGTGTTGTGTGATGTCTATGATTTCGGTTAGATAGTTCTTATTTTTTATCTTGTGGTTGTAGTATTATTATGTTGCTAGCGGTGTTAGTTTATTTTGCACTTATCTTTTGTGTTTGTTATACTATTATTGGTTCTAAGTTGGGGGTCTACCGAAAATAGCCTCTCTACTTCACCTGAGGTAGTGGTATGGTCTGCGTATACTCTACCCTCCCCATACCCCACTGTGTGGAATACACTGGGTATGTTTTTGTTGTTGTTGTTGTTATACTTCTTCCTTCCTTGATTAATTTTGATCCTTTTTTCTTCGTTTCATCTCTGAACCCTATTCTTCTACACTACATTACGAAAATTCATCATACTCACCAAATTACCAAAGTTCTTGCATATTTTCTTTGTTTTAAGCCTAAAATTATCATGAAATTATGGCACATCAACACCGTCAACTTAGAACATTTGCATGTCCTTAAGAAAATAAAAAAACATAAACACATATGATGCTTAACTTAGAGAAACCTAAGGGACCTATGACAATCACTTCATTTGGTTTTAGCACAAAATTTCCACCCCCTCCTATACAAAAATTCAAAACCACCGTGTGTACACCTAGGACATATTATCATGATACAAAAGAAATCAAGCGATGACATCAGATTATAAACAAATAACTATGCACATATGCAAATGAGATTACCCTAACAAATAATAGCTAATAATACAACCTATGTACTCTTACAACAAAGAAGTCTCATAAATTCACAGTATAATAATAAATATCAACATAGGAACTGCATCAAAGCACTCACCTCATAAAGAAGTTCAAACAGTGTGCGTGAAATACTATAGGCTTACCCTTATTTTCTATGCCTTAGTTTTTTGGTCGGTATGACTAAGGTCACTATAAGACTTTTATCGGCTTGTAATGAAGGCTTGGGGACGGGTATGGTAAATATGGGTAATGTGACTCAACCCTCATTGACACTACACTTATTTGTGACTCCACTTTTCAACATTGTTCATTTTATTCTCCCTTATTCTCCGTCATTTATACTTAGATTTGAGTGTGGTTTTTGATTTATACTTTTTATATTTTTTTTCTTTTGCAAACTTTACTCATCACAATTTTTTTCTTTTATCCTACCACACCTAAATTTATTTTCTTCTTTTTGTAACTTCTTCTTCATACGTATATCAAACTTCTCATCTCTATGATAGCCATCCTCAACTTGGGCGATTTGTCTGAGTTGAGGTACGCAATGTCCAATGAGTGACCAGGGCCAAGATAGGTTCATTGTAAGTATAAATGGAAGGTCAATATGCTAATGAAAGAAAATGGTTGATTAAGGCTCAAATTCGGGATGAAAGGGTACTTATTTTATTTGGTCAGGCATTTAGGCTAATAGTGGATTTATTTAAGAACATAATACGTTCCTTCCCAACCAACTATCGTATAACCTAGGCAAGACTAACCGGGAAAGTTTTGAATTGCACACACCAAGTGAACAAGGTAACAACGTCACACCCATATAGCACAGGGTTACACCATAAACTATTACCTATCAAGTTCATGCATTGCTAAGCTATAGTTATTTTGCATATGATACTAATTCCATAACAAGATCAAACAATGGTCACAATTTAGCGCAACCACAACACATAATTTAAAATACAACTTTAGGAGGGGTATCCTTTAAGCATTGACAAAAAATCAATTACGAATAATTGGAAACTGAATTGCACTAAGGTTCCCTATTTTTCTCCTAATTAAACACAACAACATGTAACATAAACAAAACATAAATAACATTCCAAACATGTCAGTTCTACTATGATAGCATACTTAGGGAAAAGAAAATATGGCAAAAAACCCTCGAGTGGTGGTATACCCCACCCCCAACTTTGAAATGAGGTACTAACCTTAGTGCATAACTATGGACATAATAAGAACAAAGAAGTGAAGGCATACTTGAGGATCTTTAGGCATCAAATGTGGACTCTCCGCAGTTAGAGCGTCAGAAGGCACCCCAGGATCGGAGCTAGGTGGTGATGGTTGGTGACTGGATAAGGCTCCCAACTCTCGTTGTTCACGGAAATCCAGTCAATATGATAATCAGTGAAATATGCCTTAGCTGCCCTCTTAAAGTCTGTCATAAACACATCCAAACCTGCACAAGGATCGTTGGGGCTCCTTGCCCTTTTGCACATATTAATGGGGGCTTATTATCCTCGAACAAATCAAATACCAATGTTGGCATTATAGGAATCATCTACGGAATAGGAAATTTAACAAGAGTGTGGCTGGCCAAGAAAGCTCGAACCTCTATCCTTAATGTAGCCACCTCATCCCTTAGACTGGACAAAACTAGAAATTGGGCCTTATGCAGCCTGTCACCTATTCAAATCTCAAAACTATCTATTTGTGCATACAACTCTTATGTAAACCGCTCCATTACAGTCATCACTTAGGCTTCTACTAGAGCCTTAGATGTAACAATCGATGTTTGGACCTAAGGCTTAATCTGGGTCAACAACTTGGCCAACTGGGAATCAGTATGTGTCTGCCGCTCAACCAACTAAGTCTATCTATCAACTAACTGTTGCAAAAACTCACGGGACACTGAAACCATGCCAAAAGAAGGTAGATAGAGAGGCAAAATAAAGGTGGATGGTGTAACTCTCATGTCTTATACACCATAACTACCTACAAGGGTTGTTCTCTCAAATGGTTGGCTCAATATCTCTCTCCCTTACTACCAGGAACTGGGGTGTCTACTTGCTCATTTGCGTCCAAAGTCCCCTCAAATAAGGCTGCTCTTGATGAAGTAGGCTATTATGACTTCCTCTAGGGAATCAGGTAGGTATCATCATATATCAACCCCACATTCGCTACATGGTTCGCCTCTGCTGCATGATCAACACCCGACAGTGCCACTATGCTCTCTGCATCACAAAGCTTCTGGATAAGGCAGGGAACAATAAACTTGTGACATCTCTAAATGGCCTCTCATGTATATCATCACATATGTACTAAGAATCAATGTCACAACTGACCAGAATGCTGGCCACCAGAACTGCTAGGTCAAGGGTGAGATAATTATCAGTTCCAGTAGGGCCCAACTAGTTTTGCACAATAGTCCACTAAACCTTTCCCGTAAAGTATAGGGATGACTTCTTTATCTTCATTTTCCCTACAACCCAAGTGGCATCTACCCTATTTTTAGCAATGCAATTAGCAACCTAGCTCATTAGCTCCCGCTTTTGCTGAGGATCCTTTATTTTGGTTCTATTTTTCACCATCTCTATTTTATAATCAAACTCAATTATACTCACCGATACCTCATGTTCGGTCCTAAACAACAAACACTAAATAATCTGCTCGGATATATCAACTCAAGTACCTCAAACTAAAGTGTGAGCCAAAGGAGGTTAGTCCTGAACTCACTGTCTAAGAGGTGTGATCAAGTCAATAGAAGAAACATATGAGGCACAAAACTCGTGAACCAACTCCAGACTATAGCTCTCATAAGGCTCCCCCATCTAAGTAAACCAATAGCTATTAAACAAAATCCTTATATCTGAATCTCCGCCAGATCAATTGTTTAACTATGGGGTTCCTCAGCAATATTCCTTTTGAATCCACCCCTCTCAGTTGGCTCCACATCCCTGTCATAGATCAATTTCATGTCCTGAACACACCACTTTCTATTTTCTCGGGCTATGGAAAACTAGGCATTTTACTCGACTAAGGGTAACATTAAAGTATTTATGGAGCTCTATATCTCAGTACCCAAACCTAATATAGAAGCAGCCTTTTACTTACCTTCACCATCACCGTCGTTAGACTTATCGCCCTTTTCAGATTAGGGAACAACAATACTCTCTACACTATTACCAGACTCAAAAGACTTATCTCTCTATTCAGACTGGAGAGCAGCAGTGTTCTCCTTACTGTCACCTGACTTAAAAAATTCCTTTCCCTCTTCAGATTGAGGAGAGTTGTATGCCTATATAGTAGGATCTAATGGAACCTGTGGTCTAGCTATAGGGCAACATGTGTGGCCTAAGTTGCAACTTGATATTTTAACTATTGCCTCATATGGTGAGGTATAAGTGGAGCATTATCAATATGATATTCCTACAAAGATCCACTTATCTCCAATTCTAAAAACTCATCTTGGATCCTAGATTTAGGTCTTGGAGATTTATCCCTCCTTTTGGATGTGGGAGTTGCATCACCTCATTTTTGGGTGGCATGGTACTTGTGTAGAAAGAAGAATTAGCATGCAAAACAATGACTGGGAAATAACAAAGAATTGGGTATTGCATGGTTGAGGTTCATAAGTACAGTCTATGAGTCGTAGATTTGGTTCACAACTCATAGAATCCACTAGTGAACTTTAAGTCTGAAAATCATGAGTCTAGTCTACTAGTCGTAGGCCGAGTTCACAGTTCATGGAACCCATTGATAAATTTTAGAAACAAAACTTGAGCTGCAGAAGTGTCAGATCTAATTCTTACGATTCAAATCCATGACTCGTGAACAAAGTTCATGAATTATAGTGGGACTGGTAAGTTCAAATCGAGTCTCCAACATATTTCCACCATTTATATGTTCTAACATTGTAAAAATTATCAACAACTTGGTTCGTACTCAATCATGCCAATTTAACTATGCGTATTTCTTATGAGTTGGAGAATATCAAATCACAACATCAACCTTACTTTGTGTAAGGATGAATCAAAAGTAAATAATCATAAACTAAATTCGACATACCTGTGTAAATCTGAGAATTATGAGTAATTAATATCTAATTTCTATCCAATCTTGAAACTCTTAACACTAGTTCAATCGGGTTCAATGAACTTAGGTTCTATGGGAGTGAGGATCGGATATTAGGATTTTGGGTTTTGGTAGGGACTTTGACCATGTATTTTAACTTTAATGAAAAGAGAATTAAGGTAATAGGGTTTTTAATTAGGGATGTCCAAATTTTAAGTGTACAAGTCGGGTCGTATGTTTACCTAATTTCCACGAGTTGAATCAACAAAATTGTATACCTTGTCTATGACTTGCGGGTCAAGTTATGGGACCCAATTGTGTATGATTTCCATGAGTTTAATCAACGAGTCATAGACCTAGTCTACGACTTGTGGTCTAAACTCATGGACCATGTCCTCAATCCAACAAGTTTGTATTATTCCTCTGATTTGAATCTACAGGTCGTAGACATAGTTCACGACCCATGGACTCAACCCATGGAACATGATCTGGGAACAAAAAATCTATTTTGATTTTTACGAGTCTAGTCTATGGTTCGTAGGCCTAGTCCATGACTCATAGACTAAACTCGTGAGTATACTTACCTGGAGTTTCTCTCTTTTCATCTTTTTCTTGGATCAGAAATTCCTACATACTTCAATACCATATCCTGATATTGCCAAACCTAAGAAAAGCAAAACCAAATGAAAACAAAATACTAGGATTTCCTCCCAAGAAGTGCTTGATTTAATGTCATGGCATGACATGGCTATATTGGATACTCAGAATTCAACGACAAGACCATGGCTTGACTCCTATGCAACATCTTATTTAACATCGCAACATGACTCAAATTGGCTTGATTTCTCAAACCTCTTCCAAGTACACTTCACAAATCAACCTTAGGTCGCTGTTGTCACCCATGTAGAGTTTCTCTCATTGACCATTTACTTTAAACCTCTTCCCATATTTATTCTCAAGTTCAATTGCACCATAAGGGAATACCGTAACCAATCTATATAGGTCATTCCATTTCGATTGTAAATTTTCAGAAACTAGCTTCGGCCTTTAATAAAATAGTAGTACCATGTCACCAGAAGTGAATTCTCATATTTCAATATTTCCATCATGATATAACTTCATCTTCTCCTTATACAATCCTGATCTCTCATATGTGTGGAGATAGAATTTATCCATCTCATTCATCTGTTCAAGTCTCAATTTGGTTGCGTCTCTCTAATACAGATTCAGCCTTTTCAATGCCTATAATACTTTATGCTCAAGTTCAATAGGCAAGTGGAATGCCTTTCCATACACCAGCTGATAAAGAGATGCACCAATAGGAGTTTTGGATGCGGTCCGGTATATGCACAGTGCATTATCTAACTTTCTTGCCCAATTTATCCTATTAATATTCACAGTCTTTGCCAAAATAGACTTGATCTCCCGGTTAGAGACCTCAACTTACCCTCTCATTTGTAGATGGTAAGGTGTTTTCACCTTGTGTTACACTGTATTTATCAAGCATGACCTTAAATAGATAATTGCAAAAATGGGACCCACCATCACTAATGATAACTCTAGGTGTCCTGAATTTGGAGAATATATTTATTTTCAAGAAAGATGTGACACTCTTACCTTCATTATTGGGAAGAACAACTTCCTTCACCCACTTCAAAACATAGTGTACAATTACCAAAACATACTTTATGCCATGCGAACTTACAAAAGGACCCAAAAAGTCAATACCCCAGACATCAAACAATCCGAGCTCAAGGATAATAGTCATCGAAAGCTTATGTCTTTGCGAAATATTCCCTTGCCTTTACATTGGTCATATGCCCTTAAATAGTCATGGGCATCTTTGTGAATTGTGGGACAGTAATATCCATATTGCAAGATCTTGTGAGCAGTCTGCACACCTTCATGGTGTAAAGTGACATGCCTAAAAAATACTCATCATCTCAACCTCTAAACACATATTCTAATTAGAACATCTACACAGACCCAAAACAAGTATGGCTCATCCCAAAAGAACTTATGAACCTTATGCATGAACTCCCTTCACTGTTGAAATGACATAGTTACCGAAACTATATCACTTGCCAAATAATTGGCAAAATCTGCGAACCAAAGAATTAAGTCTTATGATGTTGCCAAGACTTGCTCATATGGAAAAGTATCATCAATTTCAAGATCATACCCTAGTTTTAGCAGTGCTTCCTCCGCAACGCATGATACATGGTCGACTACTTAATTTTCAGTGCCCTTTTAATCCTTAACCTCAAAGTTAAATTCCTAAAGCAGAAGTACCCATCGAATCACCCTTGGCTTTCAATCCTTCCTCTCCATAAGGTATCTAAGATATGAATGGACAATATGTACAATGACTTTAGTGCCTATCAAGTTATTCCGAAATATCAAAAACAAAAACACAACAGCCAACAATTTTTGTTCGGTCATAGTTTAATTTTCTGGGCAAAATTAAGTGTGTTTCTCTTATAGTAGATGGGATGTAAGATATTTTATCGCCTTTGGCCTAGGACTACTCCTAGTTCCACGCCTCTAGAATCGCACGTCATATCAAATAGCAATGTCCAATCTAGTGATACAATAATGAGAGATGAAATCAACTTCTTTTTTAGATACTTGAATGTTTGTAGACATTTTTCACCAAACACAAACTTTGCATCCTTAATGAATCACCTGTAGAAACCTGCATGACCTAAGAAATTATGACTACCCTTTATAGAAATAGGTGGAGGAAACTTTGAATCACCTCAATCTTAGCCTTGTCAGCTGCTACCATTTTTTAGAAATTTTATGCCCAAGAACTATCCCTTCCCTGACCATAAAACAACATTTTTCCCAATTAAGCTCCAAGTTGCAGTTTTGACACCTTTGCAAGGCTTTGGACAAATAAGTCAAGCAATCATCTAATGAATCACCCACAATTGAAAAGTCACCTATGAAAACCTTAATAGTGTCTTCTATAATATTGGAAAAATGGACATCATATAATGTTAAAAAGTTGTGAGAGCATTACATAGACCAAAATGATCTTTTTAAATGCAAATGTCCCATATAGGCAATTGAAAGTGGTCTTCTCTTGGTCCTCGGGAGCATTGGAAATCTGATTATACCCCAAATAACCATTAAGAAAACAATACCATCCTCTACCAGTAAGGCGGTCTAACTTATGATCCATAATGGCATAGGAAAGTAATCCTTCTAGATCCATGAATTTAGCTTTCTGTAGTCAATAAAAACTCACCATCTAGTGACTGGTCCCATAGGAACAATCTCACTCTTCTCATTGGGAATCACAGTGATTCCACCCTTTTTTGGTGCACATTGGACTGGGCTTACCCATTTGATATAGGCAATCAAATAAACCGCACTTGTATCCAGCCACTTGATGATCTCTTTCTTCACAACCTCTTGTATGGGTGGATTTATCTATTGGTGCTCAGAGCTAGGTTTACAATTCGGTTCCAATTGGATTTTGTGAGTACAAATCCCAGGTAGAGTTCTAATAATGTTGGCAATGGTCCATCTGATGGCCTTTCGAACCTCTACAAAATAGATAATAAAATCTCAACTTGCCACTTAAATAAAGCAGCTACAATGCTAACCGACAAGGTATTATTGGCCCCTAATAATGCATAACACAAATAAGAAGGGACTTTAGCTCCAAAACTGGAGGCTCCTTGATAGATAGTTTAGCTAACGATATTGCTCTATTCTTCCTATCAAGATCATACTACTTTGGTGTATAATTGTAGGAAACCCTACCAACAAGTGCATTAACCATCGTATCACATTTGATAGTATCATCACTGTTAAATTTCATTATCACAACTATAAGTGCCTCAATATCAAGTCTTTCCACAATAAGGATCACTGACTCATCTTTACCTATGGTATCTATCACAGAGATCACAAGCATATCCTAAGGTTGCTTCATAAGTTGTTATACATTAAAGGTGATGCATTCATCATTAAGACAAAACTTTATCTACCTAGTCTCCATATCTACTAATGCCCTACCCGTATCTAGGAAAGGTTTTTCCAATATGATTAAAATCTCAAAGTCAACACACAACCAAGAAAAACAAAATAAGTAAAAAATATGAAAGATGCTACCTTTACCAACATATCATAGAAGATACCCACGGGCTTCTTCACAGTGTGATCCAACATTAAAAGTCTCATAGAGATTGGTTTAGACAACCCCAACCCCAACTCCTTGTAAACAACTAGTAGTATAAGGTTAATGCTATAACTCAAATCTCAAAAGGCCCGTACAAATTTGAAGACCCAATAGTACAGACCTAATAGTACAAGGAATCGTGAAAGATCCTGGACCGAATCTTCCTTATTTTTAACTAAAGAGCAAGAGGTAACAACACTACAATGGTACACATTATCAGCAGGCTCAAAACTAATTTTTCTCTTCTTTGTCACTAAATATTTCATGAACTTCACATAACCCAACATTTGCTATTGAGCTTACATAAGAGAGATGTTCACAGATAACTCCTCCAGCATAGAAATAAACTTTGATATTTCCCCTCTTTGGTTTTATTCTTCAATCTTTGGGGAAAATAGAGGAGGTCAAAGAATGGGTTTCAATACTGGTGTGACTTCCTTTTCCTTTCCATTATCAGCCCCAACTTCCTTATAGTCATAACACGGTGCTTAGAGCCAAAAGTGACCCCAAGCTAACCCCCATGGCCTGGAAAGTATTAGGATATTAAAGAAAATAAACAAAATACTAGGCAGAAGCCAAACTTGAAGTAAACTGACAATAAATAGTAATGGAATCAATGTTAATACTATCTGAAATACTCAACAAACTGAATACATAGCTAACTATCTGAAAGCCTCTAAATCATAATGAGTTGTTGGGATAAGCCCCCAACTAACTCCAACTAACAGAAATAAAATTAAATGCTGAATTAAATAACTGATAACTAGTCCTCAAATGATGAGGACTTACCAAACTACTGCTGAGTGATATGGGAACGTGCTAAGTACGATTCGGGTACTGAGCTTCTGAATTTATATTATGAGACAATATAGCACAAAGAAGCATGTGATCAGTACTTTGAATGTTTTGAGTATGCGAGATGGGAAACTAACTGGTATAAACTACATATGAATGCATGAACATGTAAACCAAATACAAGTCCAAGTATAAACATGTATAAGATAAAACTAACTAACTGAATACTCGGTCAAGCAAACCTAAACTGAACATAAACTGAAACATGAATTGGGGACTGTGGGAGCTAAAAATAACTGACATACCCAAATCAAAGTTAATTTAGGTCCAACCTGTAACCCCAATTGGAAGGGTGCTAGTACCTTGATAAAGGTACCAACACTAGTTGACATGGATCTACTAAACGGATGTCCCAAAGGACTAGGGTGTCATGGCTCAACTGACGGGTGACCCCTTATACTAACGGTCTCAGCCTAACTGATCGGTGATCCGTCATCCCTGCATTCACTCGGTGCTAAGTACTACTCCAAACTGAATGACACTGAAACTTAAACTGAATTGCTCTTCATGATATCATCCTGAAAGTATCAACTATGGATAATCTGAAGTTGTCAAAGACATGTAAATTGATATATGTATGAGTACCTAGGTATGGGGTGTTCATAACCCACCAGCTTTGACTAATGCAAACTGAACGTGATAATAAGGAAAACTGATCATAATAGGGAATTTCATAATTCAAACCAAACTCAATAGTTTATCAACCAAAAGGTGATTTTATGATTCTGAGTATGACAGGATGATACGCTTATGGGAAAAATATGTACTTATGGTTTAATTACAAAAATAAATTGAAAGGATTAGGTAAACTCATATTTGACCTAAAACCCAAAATCTTAAGGAAGTAATAAACTTGGGAATTGAGATTTTTTTGAGACTCAATGAATGGAAGGGAAACATTGATGAAATCCCACAAACCTGGAGGTGGAAGCCTTGGAGAAATTCTTGGAATTTGAACTTGAAGTTGAGAAACCCTAACTTGACTTTGGAGAAGAATAATCTCACCATTCTGTTGGTTTCAATTGATTTTTTGACTTAACGGGGAATTTGGGAAAGTTTAGACTTATATACAACCCTTGGGGAAACCTAAACAACGCGTGTTAGGAGTTAAAAGATTGGGAAAAGACTAAACAACCTATTTCAAAATATGTAGGAAAAAGTTGATACTAGTCATAACAACTACGACTCGTTAGGTCAGGTAATGAGTCATGGCCTGAAATCGCTATCAGAGATTCTACACCTTGGGCAATTACTATTGTGACAATAAATTCCCTCCTAGCGATTCATTGGGTCTAATAACGAGTTGTTAGAAGGAGTCATTATAAGGGCTTAATTTTTAGACTTCTTTCTGTTGTGATGATGGGTCCACCTAATAACTCGTTAGGACTGATAACAATTCATATGCTGGACTCATGACCAATGAGATGAAGTTTGGGATTCCTCACTATTGTGGCAATGACTCATTATGTCTGACAATGGGTCATTGCTAGAGTCATTGTCACTGGTAGTTGACAACCCCTAAGGCAAATTTTCCAGAACTTCTAGAGCTCAAAAACTCAAGGTATTACATAAACACCTGTAGGAAATTCTACACAAGCCTTCCAGTTGTAACTTTCTTTACTAATAACTTATCATCTCAATAATCAAAATATTTTCTTGATCCCAATTAACCCATAACTCTCTAGAGAACCTGTGTATTACCTTTTATAACTTAATATGCCAAAACCCACCATTGATCCACCACTATCCCACAATATAACCATTTAAAAAAATCAAATCCAAATGCACCAAAATCCACAATACTCAAGAATTCAACCCTAATCCAATGATGCACTCTAAGTGAGTCACCATATAGAATCTATACACCCAATCCACCACTAAGGAACCATCTATGGGGTAGCAATATCAGTAGACCCAACAAAAGACCATAAACCATAACAAGACTTAATGTTGAATAAGAAAACATATTAGAAGATGTAGACCCATAATTGATTTTACCAAGAGAAATCAAAGGAGGAAAAAAATCATACTTGTGGCTATAAAATCAGAAACTCCTACCTCATATCCATCCAGTGGAACCTAATACTGAGACCTGTCATCTTTTGGTGCAACTGATAAAGTATCTCTCCACCTATGCTTTGGGAAATCCCTCTTATAGTGCCCAAGATGCTCCCATAAGAAGTTAGAGCTTGTTGAACTAGGACTGAAGAACTTAAATGTCCACCCTGATCTAACCCTCTCTAAGCATGACCACGAAGACCCTAACATTTATAATGCATATCACTACCATAATCAAATCCCTGGGATCTTAAGCCCCCAATCCTCTTATGTCTCCACACAAAATCCTATCAAATATTTGAGCAAACTGATCTGACAAAAGAGGAGGTAATCTAACTGGTCTACCCTCTACAAAGGTCCTCTACCACTGTCTAGTTGGCTTAAGAACTGAAAGGAACTGAAGTCTACTCTATTAAAATGCACCAAACCCAACTTATGCAATCTCTCACGGAAACCAAGCAAGACCATGTAAGCATCAAACCTAGGATCTCCATAAAAAAGAGATAGACCTGTCCTCATGAACTCTACATACCTAGTTGGTCCTTCCATGGACATGAAGGTAAAGTTAGTTGACATGGAGAAATCCCCAATAATACCTCATCAATACTAGGAGAATGAGTAATAGTCACATGTGCATCTGGAGTTTGAAGGCCTAAAGTAGCATGTTGAATCAAGGTATGAGCTACCCTTTGAACATAACCCAACACTCAAACCAAACAATCCTTAATTATAGGTATGGTCACAGGTGGTGTCATTACTAGCCTAAACCTTTCTAACTAACTAGACCTACCATAGCTAGCAACCCTCGAATCCTAAAGAGGCAACTCGAACCTGACCTTTAGCTGGTCTAGACATCTCGATCTGACCTTTGTCTCAAACCTACTCCTTCCACGCACCAAAGATGCGGGCTCTAAATTTTAGCTAAGGAAGAATGCATACTCACCATTTATGAGAGATTGAATAAAAGATTTTGATTTAGCGAAGCTATGAATGCACAAAATAGAATGAAGAAATATATTTTCTCTAAAGTCATGTATCCTCTCAAAGATAGATAATGGACATCTCTATTAAACGCAGTTTGTACTAATAAGACCAATGTATTTAGGGATCTAATGCCAACTTTTCATGACTCAAAAGAAACATGTAATGGCACTTGATGTACCTTCCTAACAAGTAAGTCTAACCCAACCCAAAAAAGTATGAATTAAGGAAACAAAAAATGAAAATGAGAGAATAGCATAAACCCAAATTTATATAAATGAGACATAAGTCTCAAAAATACATCCCAAGTCTAGTTGTCACTAGTACAAGCCTCTAGTATAGATTAAGAGTAATAGAAACCGTGTGAAGTATCTTAAATGTGAGGTAAAGCATAAGATAAAAAATGAGAGATTTGGGTAAGCTAAAAGTCTGCCAGTCACTACCTCAATCTCCGCATACGTCAATACTGGAAGAAAAAAATTACAGTGTGCTACTCAGTCCAATACCTGCACGACATACAGAAAATAAGAAAAAGAAAAGAAAAGCAAATGCAAGTATGAAATAATATGTACTCAGCAAGCATCATCGATAATCGACCCTAATTCAAAGTGATGGCGAGAACCACCACCCTAACTAACCAAGGTTTCCTAAACCATATATAACCCACCATATTATACTACCTTATCCTATTAGGGTAGACCAACAAAACTATTAACTAATATATCAAGTACAGGGTAGGCACATTGATCTAGGTGAGTCAACACTATTTATTTTATATTCAATAATAAGGGAAATTATTTATGAATAAGACTCGCTATGATATAACACGATTAATCAATTAATATCAACTAATACCATGGGCTAGTAGCAGCAAAAGTGTATATATATAAAACTATATAACAGACTTCCAAAAGGTGCTATATCACTTTCTTTCCGATCAAGCCACAGTCATACCCCAAGTCTCATAATACCTCAACCTCTCAATTAATATAAAGGGATATAAGATAATTTAATAAAGTGAAATGAATGGTCAAACATAATATCACAAACAAGGTTCTATCACAGCAATACAATACAAGAGTAACTACAAGAACAATACCAAACCATACCAAGAAATTTCAATGCAATGAAAATAATGCAATACAATGTAGTGACAATGATGGAATGATGATGAATATTTGAATGTTATCGCACAAATTTTTGTTTACAATGATCGAGCAACGCTTCTTCCAAAATAAGACATATGGGAATTTGCAATCCATATACTTTCCATAATCTCAAATCCACCTCTCCTCAACTAGCGTTCATGGATTATGGTTCCCACAATATCTCATAAAATATTTAATCAATCCAAGCGGCATATTTCTTGGTATAGGCATATTTAAAAGTATCTCAATTTCTTTCAAAATCAGTATTTCTTAGTAGTATCAATCTCATGAACATGTGTGAATAATATGAGGATATAATACTCACAACCAAATAAGTATGAAAATATGAATCAATTTAATACAAGTATAAGTGAGCTTAAAATCAACTCCATATGACAATGTTCTATGATGTAATTCATCCTAGGGTACCACTGGTATAAATAGTCATGCATGACAATCAATAATATAATTTACAAGTCCCTCATTTGAGTATCAACAATATAATAAAGGCAACTTAATTCACAATAATAAATATGGCTATTTGATGTACAATAATGGTCGATAATAACAAGTCAAGCCCTTACTTGGAACACAATGATAATTATGGTAATTAGATACATAATCATGACCAATAATATAAACTCAAGCCTCCACTAGGATACACGATGATAAATAATTTCTCAAGTAAATGATAATTCTCATATAAGCCCCCACACGAACAACATAAAATTACACGAAACCTAATATCAATATATCGTGAAACTACCCAAACCCAGCTCATTTTATAGATAAGTCTCATCCATAATTACAAGTCCATTTATACTCTAAGTATTCTCTCAAACTCTATTATTCCATCAATAACAATATTAACAATTATCCTGTAAAGGTAACTAAGCCTGATCATCACAATAAAGTCCACTAAACAAGATTCAAGCCCTAAAATAGGCATTCAATTAGCAATTATTCAAGATAACTAATTATCTATCTACACTCTATTCTAGGGATATTGCAAGTAGCAAGACTAACTAGGATAAGAATTTATCTAACTACAATCTATCATTAGACTCCGATATTCATGGAGATACTCGCCATTTTATCTAAATGGAAACCTCAGTCCTAAACGAATCAAAAAATACAAGCAATAAGCATACACCACATAAACACTTTGAAAAAAGTTAAGGTACATCTTAACTTGCATTAAAAGAAGAATCGCAAGCTAAAATGCAGCCCAAAGCATCAACCGAAAGCTCAACTCCCTCGAATCAACATCGAACGTGTTCAATCTAATCAAATATAACATGTACAAGTCAAAAGAAGTCCAACGATACCCATATCAGGAATATTTATTATGAGTCCAAAATTTACGTCAAAAATTATTTTTGAAAATACAAGGGTAAAATTGGTATTTTATTAAAAAATTAAATTCTTCACAATCATAGGAGTTATAGTTGAAGAACCACACAAAAATGAGTAGAAATCGAGCCTCAAATTAAAGAAAAACCCAAATTACACTTTACTGGGTAAAATCCCCCAAAATCATATTTAAAATCAAGGATTTGAAGTAGTTTTGAAGATGACATTAATGAAAAAATATGGAATAAAGATTTAGGAACTTAACCACGGAAGAAATCTCAAAAATTCCTTTGAAATCACCCTAATCAAAGCTCTAGAAGTCTAAAAATAGAAAAAAATAATTCGGGGCCAAAAATGGAATCAATATTTTGTCCAGGTCTGTTGGCTTTCATGAACGCAGGCCCTTAGTCACGAGCTTGAGGTTTCCCTGAATCAAACCTTCGCAAACGCGAGCCCAAGACTCTGAACATAAAGAAGAAATAGAATATTCCTTCAAGAAAGCAAAGGCAAGGACAATAGAGCTTCGTGAACGTGAGTCTAGGATAGCCAATACGAAGAAGAAGGGGGCATGCACCAGAAAATAATTCAAAACCAACAAAGGCACAAGTCAAAATATTTTGAATGAACCTTCAAAATTCGTGCAAAATCCTACAAATATAAATCAATAATACTACTAGGCTAATTTTAACATTTCGACTTAGTAGAACCATCAGATTTCCAAAAAGAGATCGTTTTCAACTAATTAGCCCCTAAAACCTCCATTTGGTCGTATTTAACTAGTTTCTCATCTAAGAGATCAAAATACAAAATAAGGACTCAGGACTCGAACTAACCACGCTACTAATTCAAAATTAATATTTCGAATCTAATGGAACTATCAAAATTATCATTTGAGGCTCAAATCACTAAATGTTGACCGAAGTCAAACTAACCCCCTCTAAGGATGTTCAAACCCACAAATTCATTTAAAACACTTCTGAATACATTGAGGACTATGCCAGCTATTTTCAGAACTAATAGATGATATAAAGAAGCTATGGAAAAGGGTTAAATAATTAAAATATAGAAACCTCTAAATTTCACTATGAGGGTCATTACATTGTTAGTCTCTATACTTTTTCCGTTGTGAAAATAATCCTAGGTATACTTTTAAGAAGGTATTGAAAATTATGAATATACTTTTTCATAATTAGAAAATTAAGTTTCTAATTGCAAGTTGTAGCAGTTTTGATAAAATAGTAGTAAAAACTTTTTTTAAAAATTAATTTTAGATAGTCCCCATATTTTAAGGAAGATATACATGTGGGCTAAAAATAAGGAATTCATTCAGTAGTCATCTTCCCCTCTATATCAAAAAGATTTAATTTTAAAACGGAAAATAAATATCTTCTTTCTCTTTCCACATAGTTATCATTTCATTTTATTAAAGAAAAATTTTACTATGAAGTAAATCCAACTATCAAAATTTATACCCTAAAAATTGGTGCAATTTTAAACCTGAAATAAATTTGCTTTTAATTTATGTATAATTCATACATAAAAGACATTGTGTAAAAATTGATAAAGAAATACATGAACATTAGTTTATATACCTATTACATACACTACATTATTTAAGTAAAAATAAAATTGAAGAACACTAATTTTATATCAACTTTACAATACTTGTTGAGGACACAAATATCAGCTTGTATACTTATTTCCTACATAGAGTCTGTCTAAAATCCTCTAATTTCTCTCTCTACGTGAGAGTTGCATTCTCCCAGCATGGGAGTTTTTTCCTCCTAGTAGGATTCTAACTCTTATCTGATGAAGATATCTTGAACTTTACTGCAGATAAGTATCCAACAACAACAAACAACCAAGCCTAATCAAATTCTACATGATTTTGAACACGTTTAGCCACTCAAAACAACCAAAATACTATCCCTGAATCCTAGAAAAACACAAAAACATATCAGTTTACTATTTTTTAATAATCAAACCACCTGTTTTCATCAGTTACTTACATATTTCTCAAAAATTGAATAGGTGAATATCAACAATGGAAGAGGAAATTACGGAACGACTACAAAGCTTTATTCTAACAGAAGACGAGAAAGATGCGATTGAGCTCGACTTCCCTGATATTAAAACAAGTTTACAAGACTGTGAAGTAAGTGTCCTCAGAAAAATTATTGTGGATAAAGAAATAAGCTTACAAGGTGTAAGAAACACCATACCAAGGGTGTGGGGTTATCTCGATGGACTAAGAATTTTAAAAATAGAGAAGAATCTCTTTCAGTTTGTGTTTACAAACAAAGAAAGCATGAGTAAAGTCTTGTTTGGTACCCTTGGCTTTTCGACAAGTACCTGCTAAATGTACAAGCTTAGGAACCAGGATTAAGAACCGATTCAACAGTGTTTAATATATGTGAACTATGGCCAAGTGTGGAGTATTCCTTTACATTGGATGTCACGAGAAGTGGGACGAAAGATCGGACATTCTCTAGGAGGAACAACAGATGTTGTGATCTCAGAAAATGAGAATAGTGAGGGAAAGTACATGCGGGTTAAGGCGATGATGAATATTGATAAAATACTATCAAGGGGAAAGTTGATTAAATTGGATCACGGAACAAAATGGGTAGAGTTTACATATGATAATATTCCCTATGTTTGTTACTATTACGGGATATTAGTACATAATGAGAAAACTTGCAGTACAAGGGAAAAAGATGTACGTGCAAGAAACTTGAAAAATAATTAATTTGGTGCGTGGATGAGGGCATAAAATCATCTTATCGTCAATGAAAATTCAAAAAAACGAGAGAGAAATGAAGTTTTAAATAGTAGCGTCCAACGTTATATAATAAAGTCAGTGAGAACTAGGGATGGAGGAAACAATAATTTGATGCATCAAATAATGGAGGGTACTGGATCCTCAAAAACACATCCCGTAGGAAAGTCGGATAGAGTACATGATATGAAGTTTCATGATTCAAAAGGGAGATCAGTAACAAGAAAGGAAGGTGAAAATGAATTTAATAAAAATATGAACGTTGGCCACAAACTATTGAAAAATGACGATCAGACAAAAGAACGGAACAAACAAGATACGGAGGCAAATATTTTAGTTAACGACAACATGGTTATTGATCTGAGTACAAAAAGTAATAAGGGGACGGGGATGATACAACAAGATGAAAATAAAGAGGAACCCGTATTTGTAGATACAAGCGCCAAAAGAGCAGAAAAAGAGTTATATATTTTATCAAAAATGGGTTTCGGTGATACGATAGATGAAGGATCTTTTGAGGAGTACTTTCAGAGAGGTGCGCAAGTAGATAATACAGAAATCCAAATTAGTAACAACAAGAAAGAGCAGCCAGCAATAACCCAATCCAAGTCGAAAACGACAAACTCTCAGGTATTAAAGCCTAACGTTTCTACTTCTACTATACCTACTTTAATAAATATTCCAGTTGAGGTGAGTAAAGGAGGAGAAGATAATGTTATGGATATACGACTGGATAACAACACTGCTAGTAAAGGGAAAAAAAGAACTGGAAAAGAGTAGAGAAAGGAACAGGGTGTACGCTTAATAGTATAACGGCTAATTCAAAAAATAACTTATTTGAGGTAGTAGTGACTGATTTAGGTACCAAAAATTGGGGTTATAAAAGGCAGGTGGAGAATAATGAGATGTTAGAAGTAGAGGCTACAAAATTTAAAACTGTGGTGGAATGGGAGGCCAGCCCAAAATGGCTTCCTTCCCTTAAATAAAAATGATGGTGTGGAATTGTCGAGGCTTGGGTGGTCCTTGACAGTTCCCTTTTTGAAGAAGACGATAAGTCTCCACTCTCCTAGTATGGTGTTTCTAAGCGAGATAAGAATCAAGAAAACGTGTTGTGAAGAGTTCAGAGGCAATTGAATATGTATCATGCAATCATTGTAGACCCGATTGGACTAGCAGGAGGGCTATGCTTTCTCTAGAATGACGAAGTGCAGATATGTCAACATCACTCTACTTCCTTTTACATTGAAATATATGTGCATGATATAACGGTGAATAGTAAGCAATGGTTTGTGTTTGTACACTTAAGTACGGATAAAGCTATTCGTAGGAATCAATTACAAGAACTTTGCGGTAGATATAATAGTTGGGAACCAATGTGGGTTATGGCTGGTGATTTTAATAACATTAGGGATAATTCTGAGAAAATAGGTAGTAGAGTTTGAGATGAGTCTTCATTTACAGATTTTAAAAACTTCTTATGGGAGATTGGCGCTATTGACTTAGGTTTTAATGGAAAACCATGGACTTTGTGGTGTTATAGAGAAAACAATGGGATTATTCAAGAAATACTTGATAGAGCTTTATGTTCCCCTGAATGGAGACTTCAATTTAATTAAGCGAACATCAACCATCTAGAAACGGAGGCATCTGAACACTCGACATTACTTATAAACTCTGAACCTAGCCCTATAAAAAGGAAAAAAATATTCTTTTTTGATAAAAGATGGAGCGAAAAACATGAAGTAAATTAGCAATTGAGCAAACTTAGAATAGAACTGTAGAAGGTAATAAGCAATCTATTGTGAGTTTCAAGTTAAAAAGGTGTAAACTTGCGCTACTATCTTGGCTTCGAGATGGTAAGGGTAACTCTAGGAAAAAAATTCAAGGGATTAAAAGAATAGGATTGATGATCTATAAAACAACATTAGACCTTTTGATATTACTAATCTGAAGGAGCTTAAGAAAGAATTAGGCAAAACTTATGAAGATGAGAAAATCTTCTGTAAATAAAAGTCTAGAGCGTTATGGATTCAAGAGGGTGATAAGAATACTTTGTTCTTTCATATAAATACTATCCAAAGACGTAAGTGTAATAAGATTAAAGGCTTTCAATTAGAAGATGGAAAATGGATCTCTGGACATAAAGAAATTGTTAGAAGTACAACATTTTTATAAGAATCTTTTTACTACTTCTAGACCATCCGACTTTGACCCTATTCTGACTTTAATTCATCCAGTAGTTGATAATGATATGAATGATAATCTGATTATAGAGGTTATGAGTGAGGAGATTAAAAAGGCAACATTTGATATGAATCCCCTAAAGGCGCCAGGAGTGGATGGTATGACTCCTTTTTTCTTTCAAAAGTATTGGAATATTTTATCAAGAGATATATGTGAAGCGGTTAAAAGTTTCTTTCGTTCAGGGCGTCTAATTCACTCTTGGAATCAAACTTTTATTACTCTAATACCAAAAATAAAAAATCCCAGCGATATAAGCCAGTCTAGACCCATTAGCTTGTGTTCACCGGTTTACCAAATTATTGCCAAGATTATAGTTGCAAGAATTAAAAGATACCTGCCTACTATTATTTCCCCTAACTAGTCGGCTTTTATTGGCAAAAGGCAGATTGTGGACAATGTAGTTATAGCGCATGAGTTCATTCATATGTTGAAGAATAAAAGGCGAGGAATAAAAGGCGAGGAAATGATAAGTATATGGCTATAAAGTTAGATATGGCCAAAGCATATGACCGAGTGAAATGGACTTATTTACAAAAACTAATGACAAAAATGGGTTTTCATGAAACTTTTGTTAGTTGGATTATGCAATGTGTTACTACCCCTACTTATAAATTTAATATTAATGGGGAGGTAGCGGGGGAGGTGACTCCTACAAGGGGCTTAAGATAAGGGGATCCTTTATCTCCATATTTATTTCTTATGTGTGTGGAAGGATTATCTAGAATATTAAACCAAGCGGAAGCGAATGGAGATATTCAAGGGTTAAGTTTGATTAGGAGAGGACCGGTGGTTAATCATTTGTTTTTTGTTGATGATTCCTTTATATTTTGTAATGCTAATATTCAAAATGCTTCAAATATTTATGATATTCTTAAAAAATATGAAGATTTCTCGGGTCAAAAGGTAAACCTTTTTAAATCAACTATTTTCCTTAGTAAAAATACTTCTGAAAGTGAAAAGAGTGAAACTATCGCAGCAATAGGGCAGCTAAGATCTACTGATCTTGGGATGTATTTAGGCTTACCGGCAGTAGTAGGTAAATAAAAAAAAAAGAATGTTGGATTTTATTAAGGATAGAGTTAAATCAAAAATCAAAGGTTGGAAACATAATTTCTTGATCCCTGCGGGTAAGAAAGTAATGCTTAAATTTATTTTATCGACGATACCGTCCTATGCTTTATCATGTTTTCAATTTCCTGATAATTTTTGTAAAGAGATTACCACTATTTTTTTTTCAATTTTTGGTGGGGACAAGATGAGAGTAAAAGAAAAATGCATTTTGAAAGATAGGAAAACCTTTGTATTGCTAAATCGTATGAGGGTATAGGGTTTAGAGAGTTAAAATCATTCAACCAGGCCCTATTGGCTAAACTAGCTTGGAGAATCTTAACCCAGGAAGATTCTCTTATCTCTAGAATTCTTAAAAGTAAGTATTTTCAGAATACTTTCTTCCTCAAAGATACTTCCTCTTCTACTAGATCTTGGGTATGGAAAAGCATCATTTGGGAAAGAAACCTTTTACAAAAAGGTATTAGATGGAGGGTGAGATCCGGAGATAGTGTAAAGGTTTGGACTGACCCTTGGATACCCAACGCATGTGGTTTCAAACCTAGGTTCTCTCAATCTCAAATGGATTTAGAATTACAAGTGAATGACCTTATTGATCATAGAAACCACACTTGGAAGCTTCAAGAACTTCAGAAGAGGTTTGCTATAGAGGATATAAATAACATTTTGTCTATCCCGATCTCTAGTACTAGATCTCCAGATAGAATCATTTGGCATCACACTAAGTCGGGAATCTATGAAGTGAAATCTGGTTATCATTTGGCGAGGGAAATTGATAGAAGTAGTATATCCAATAGTGATAGACCTCAATCAAGTCATCAGTCTTTTTCTACAAAATTCTGGAATTTTTTATGGTCTATGAATGTCAAAAATAAGTATAAACACTTCATTCGTAAATGTATCCTGAATGTGCTTCCTGTGAATGATATGATTTCTAAAAGGCTAAAAAATAATTGTAATGTCTGTAAGAGTTGTGGTGAGGAAAGTGAAACTATTAAACATATGCTTTTTAGATGTTGGAAGGCTAAGATGGTTTGGAAAATTTGTCCTATTAAATGGCCAAATATCGAAAATATCACAGTATTTACTAGTTGGTGGAAAGAAATTTTTTATAATACTAATAAATACCCTGATTCTATTGAGTTAATTAAATTAAGTGTCTCCATAATGTGGCAAATTTGGAAGGCTAGAAACTATAGGAACTTTAATGGGGTAATCTATGAATCTAACGAAATTGTAAACAAGGCTCTTTTTGATTTTCAGGAATATGAAAGTAATGCACTTGTTACTCCTTCTCTCACATTGGGTCCTGACCATACTACTAATAATACAATTATTATAGAACAAGATTTTATGGTTATGTTTGCAATGCTAGTTTACAAAAGGAGAAGAATATGGCAAGCATTGGAAAGACAGCTATGGATAGCTCTGAAAATTTGCTTCAAGCCTTTAGCTCCCCACTTCAATTTGTTGGGAAGACCATCATTGCAGAAGCGCTTGCAATTCGAATTGCATTGGGAAAAGCTCAAGAAAATGGATGGACAAAGGTGCAAATTTTATCAGACGCAAAGAATGTAGTGGACATGGTTATGAAGAGGAGTGTAGCTTCATGGTAGATAGATACCACGTGCGAAGATATATGGAAGCTAATGAGGATGTTTGAAGAAGTTTCAGTTATATATATTCCTAGATCTTGAAATATGATAGCGCACAATATGAGACAGATTAGTGTGGACTTCTTGTTTTCTTTGTTGGGTTGTCAAAGATGCTTCTGCATCTTTTAACTCTTTAAATTCGACTTTGCATTAATAAAATAAGGATTTTGGTTGAAAAAAAAAAATTACTTATTTCCTACATTAAATCGTTTAACAATATGTAAAAACTGAAATAACCAGTTTTCATATTAATTTTAATCCCTAAAACTTGATGCAATTTTAAACTCAATTAATAGTTAAAACAAACTTGTTGTTGACATGGATATCAATTTATATACTCATTCCATATAATAAATTATTTAAAAACTTGTAAAAACTACGTAAAACTAACTTCCATATCAATGTGAATGTTAATTGAACCATATTCTACATTCATTGACCATAACCAACAAATAAATTCAACTCCCAAGATTTTTACTCTAATCTTATACCAATTTCCATAGAATGTAAACTATCACCTTCCGTATTGCAAAAAGTACTATTGTTCTTTTTTTTTCCGAATAACTTTCGTTGTAATTATGATTTGTAAAAACTGTATTTTAATGAAATTTTTTCGCCTTTAAAGATCAAAAAGGTTGTGTAATTTTGTGTTTCAATCAGCATATAATTTTTGATTTGTTGATGAATAGTAATTAGGGGTGAATGATGTCTTTTGTTAACTGTCCTTTTTTGTAAGGAATGCTTTTAATAAATAAAAAATAATAATTTATTTTTCTATTTTGTTAAAAAACTTTTATTATATATTGCAATCTAAGAAATATTGCGATGACTTGCAATAAATAAACTAATATTGTAATATGTAGAGTTTTTTCCTTTTTTCTTTTTATTAAGATGATCAAACTAATATGGAACAAGTTGTTATGAATGGGGCTTGGACCCGGGTTAGCTAGGCAGTCCAATATCACATAAGTGGCTATGTATGAGATTCGGGTCGATGGATAGGGTGTCTTTCATGAGTACTAGGATTATACGTATTGTGATTATGCTTAAGATAAACCATGTATCTTTCATCTCCATTCTCTGAGTCCTTCTCATCCCTTCTTCTATGTTCTTCTATAGTTCTGTAATTTCACATTAGAATTTCGGTTATTAACTCAACAATCGGTCTCTTCTATTATTGTGAGTGTTCAGATTATGGGGTTGTTCATAGAGAGGAGTACACTTTCTGGAATAAAGGAACTCGTGGGGGATTCTTGATTGGATTATTTTTTATCTAAACATTGAGGTAATGATTTTCTAACACCCTTAAATTATTATACTTGATTTTGGTTGGATGATCACCATAAATCATTAGATCCAAGAGTGTTAGCGATGATTATTTTTGCCCTAGTTTCCCAATTAGAAAATTTAAGATTTGACCCAGCTAATTTAGTTAAAATCGCAACGGTTAAACCCTCCGTAATTATGAAAGGTCTCATGCAACCATGAAGGCTTAACCAGCCTAACCACTCTCTTGTTTGTGATCGCGACCACCTGGTACGCGACCATGTTTATCAAGGCAACTATTTTGAGTTCTCAACTTGTCTGAAACAATCCCGAGCTTCACGGGTTTCAACTCAAACCAAACCTATAAGTCACCAAATGACTATATCAGCATAGAAAAAAGTAATCGTTTACACCCTAAATTATATTCAAAAAGTCTAAGACACAGTCAAACTATTATGACGACCTTTTACACACCTATACTACTTAAAAGTAAATTTATTTACACCCCAGACGCTGATGTGGCAATAAAATTAAAAAAGAAAAGAAAAAAAATAGCGCATGAAAGGGTAACGATGGTGTTTGGTGGTGTTGTCGTGAAGAAAATGCAATTAGGTGACATGGAATTCTTTTTAGTAAAATCTGACGAAATCTGATGTGGCAGTGACGAGGCAACAATGTGGCGCGAATGTAAATCACTTCCCATCATGTGACTAGTTGTAGGTGCGCAAGGGTGGACATAAATTCACTTTTACATAGTTGAGGTGAGTATTAGGACACTTTAATAGTTAAAATATGTCTTAGATTTTTCGAATATAGTTTAGGATGAAAACAATGACTTTTCCTTATCAGCATATGTATATGTTCAAAACACAGATTAGAAAATAAATTCTCAAGGGATCATGTTGTTACCCTTTAAGCACTCAATTATCTATTCCAAATCGATGACTATACCCTTTAAGCACAAAGTTATCTCTTGCAAACCATTTTATCTGTCACCAGTTATACATTAAAAGGGAACAATTGTGCTATTTGCCGAAATAATCTAGAAATACTTATGTAGAATGAATTTTTACGATGCTATGAAACTGGAATAAATGAGTTTTTCCATTGGTATTGTCGCGGATCTAGGAGCGCCAAAGGTGTTTACTTAAACCTCCTCGACAAAAAATTACACTATATATATGACACATTTTTTTTATTTCTATTTTTAGCTTATATATATAGAGATAGAAAGAGAGAGAGAGAGAATTCTCTAAACACTAGAGATTAACTTGGTGGTTTAGGGGATTCAATTTTTCACTTTGAGGTTGCAAGTTGAAAACTGAAGCGCACAATCAAATTCATTACGAGATACCAATTTTCAACTCAATGGATCTTTCCTTTGTCAAAAAGTAGGAAATAGAGGATACTTTTTTGAAAAAACGTGCTCAATCCATTTATCCTTGTATATCAAACAAATAATTACCTATGGAGATTACAAATTATTGAGGACGAATCATATACATTGAAATTGTATCATCGAGGCCATAGCAACCATGCCAACTAAGTACACTTCGTTTGTATGGTAAGAAAGTTTTCTTCTTCATCTCTTTTAACACGTCCCTCTTCATCTTGTAATGCAACTCATGAGCCGAAATTGGCGCCGTCTTCCTCCTTCTCGAGCTCAATCCCACCTTCTTAACATCTTCTTGACGCAATTTCTTCACCAATGCATACTTGTTTAACTCTTCCGTTCTGCTACTCACTCGACTCTCAGAAGCACTTCTAAACAACAATAAGTCCTTCAATTTCCATGAGTTCCATAGTGATATCAACGATGAAACAGAGGACTCTGCTTCTGTTTTTTCTGTATTAATACTTTCATCATTTTCATCAATTAACAACAGATCAGCAACAACTCTCATTGGAGACAATGATCTCGTTGCTTTGTGCCTCCTGGATCCTGAAGAACTCAATTTAGAGTGTTGATTTCTTTCTCTTCCTCGACCATCGTCATTTCCTAGTTCATTATCTTCTGCAATTGATTCAATTTCTTTCTCCTTTTGTTTGGACTCAAATGATAGTACTGGCTTTGGCTTAATCTTTCCACCATCAAATAGCTCGTCAGCTGCTGTTACTGAACTTTTCTCCATTTCATGTCCGATAAATTCAAAAGCGTAACCATTTGTATCATCATAAACCACATCATCATTAGTTTCTTGGTAAAGGGTGGAGATACGGATAGGGCTAGTGGGGGTACTGAAAAAGAATGTTGTTCCAAAATATTGAGGACTTGAAGGTGCACTTATATAAGGAGAAGTACAAGCACTGTCAAAGTTGAAATCTGTCATTTCTGTCATCATTTGATTTATGTACAAGATATTTTGGGCTATTCAGTTTGGTGAAAGAATGGGAAATTTAGTTTGAGAAAAGTGGAGAAGAGAGTGATTTATATAGAGTATAGGGAAAAAATTGAAGGAAATGTGTCTTTTAAGTTTTGAATGAAGGAATGGTGACATTGACCAACTTAAAGGGTCAAACATGATTAAAAAACTTGATTAGGTTAATTGTGGACTTGATTAATAGTTTCCAAATTTTTTAATCTTTTTAAAAATATAAATTAACTCATACCCACAAAACTTATCTCTCTCTGCAAATCAATCTCTCTTCTCTCATTCTCTCCATAGTTTCTCTCTCTAACTTCTCACAACCAATAACTTTCCAAATTTCTCCCTTCAATCTTGTGCAATTTCAACCTCTAGCAACAAATAATTTTGAGTTCTTGCCCATTCTTTTTTTACTTTCAACCGTCAGTCGACGTGACAACATTCTCCGGCGACAAAAACTTTAGGTTCTTCATCGTTTCTTTTCTATTTTAATCGGTAAAAATTTAGGGCTTTTAAGTTATGTCGAAAACGAAGAACTTGATTAGTTGGTGTTTGTTATTTTTTATATGTTTTTTGTTATTTTTTTTAATGTTTGTTATTTTTTAGTTGAATGTCTCATCTGGATGTATCTGCTACTGTTGTTTTTTAACAATGGATAAAACATGTAACGTGAATCCATTAGATGAGTAATCTTTTGCAACATATATGACTAATATGTTGCACAGATTAGTAATTTGTTGCTACATATATGACTAATATGTTGCGCAGATTAGTAATCTTATGCAACATATATGACTAATCTGTTGCGCAGATTAGTAATATGTTGCAACATATATGACTAATCTGTTGCAACATATATGACTAATTTATTGCAACAAATGAGTAATCTTATGCAACATATATGACTAATCTATTGCAATGTATATGAATAATTTGTTGCAACAAATGAGTAATTTGTTGCAACATATTTGATTAATTTAATGCAACAAATGAGTAATCTGTTGCAACATATATGACTAATCTGTTACAACAGATTACTCATCTGTTGGATTCATTTTATAGTGTTGTAACATGAATCCAACATATGGGTCATCTGTTGCAATAGATTAGTCATATATTGCAACAGATTACTTACTTGTTGCAATAGATGACTCATATGTTGGATTCATGTTGTAGGTTCTATCCATTGTAGTAGTAGCAGATACACCAAATAAGAAATTCAACAAAAATCATAATTTTACTTACAAAATAAGCTATGAAGTAATGTCCAAACGATATATGAACAAAATTTGACCTAAAAAATTTTTCAAAAATTTCAACAGCGGCACAACGAATAAGTAAAACACATGAAAAATTTCATGAAACAGGTAAAGAAGACAAAAATAATATACCATACATCAAATGCAAAAGGATCAAGGGGACAAACGTTTAAGTTTTCTAGTATTTTAACTGCTTTCTAATAGTTGACCCATCTGTTACAGCAGATTGTCTATCTGTTTGATAATTTCCAATAGATGAATCATCTGATGCAACATATTAGTCTTCTGTTGATTCAAATTAAGCAATTATAAGTAATAACTAAATTGATTTAGCTAAAATTAAAGACGTCTTTACACAATGTGACAAATATTTGTGTTCTAAAAATATTTGAGTTCCCTAATATTTTGATTATTTTTCAACAGATTATTTATTTGTTGCAACAAGTTAGTCATCTATTGCAACAAATGTTTATAACAGGTTAGTCATTTATTTATTCAAATTAAGCAATTATTAATAATAACTAAATTAATTTAATTAAAATTAAAGACAAGTCTTTAATACAAGACCTTAGACAAGAGGACAAATGTTTAAGTTCTCCTAAAAATATTTGAGCTTTAGTATTTTAAATTGCTTTTCAACATATATCTTGTCTATTTAATAATTTCCAATAGATGAGTCATATGTTACAACAATTTAGTCATCTGTTGCAACAGATGTCTATATTTGTTTGATAATTTTTTATAGATGAGTTAGCTATTGCAAGAGGTTAGTCATCTGTTGCAACAGATGTCTATATCTGTTTGGTTATTTTCTACAAATGTCTTTAACTGTTTGGTCTTTTCCAACAGATTACTCATCTATTGCAACATGTTATTCATCTATAAGCCATTATTAGTAATAACTAATTGATTTAACTAAAATAAAATATGAATTAATAAGTTCAATTACAGTTTCAATTAATCTCATGGTAATTATACGATCAGCTAAGTATGTTCGTCCTGAGTAGAGTGATCAATTGACCAATTTTATTTGAAATGATTCAAACTAATCCATCATTAGAAATAACTATATTGATTTAACTAAAATTATAGATGAATTAGTAAGTTCAATTACGATTTCAATTAATCTCATAGTAAAAATGGTGTATTGATAAATGATGATTTGTTATTATTTCTGTTGAATAAATCTTGCTATTGATTTATTTTTTCAACAAATAAATAATCTGTTGCAACAAATGAACAATCTGTTGCAACAGAGGAACCATATGTTGCAAAAATGAATCAATTACTCCAACAGATGAGTCATATGTTGCAATAGAAGGGTCATCTATTGTAACAGATGGACCATATGTTGCAACAAACAGATCATCTGTTGGAAGAACTCAAGGGTCATGACTTTTCGATCATTTAATAAAAAAATTATTCGTAAATAAATAATATAAAAAAATATGATAAACACAATTTTGTAGCTATTTAATTTAAATAACTAAAATACCAAAAAAATTAAAAGTTATGACTTTTCACCTTTTTTGTATTTAAATCTATTATTTTAATTTAAATAATTGAAAAGTCACCAAGTTCGATTTAATTAAGATATATAATTATTAAAAAAGAGGTGAATATGTAACACACCGTAAATTTTTTTTCGTACACTTATCGCGATTATATGGAGTCCTAAAGGCTTGCGTATGGGTTAAATTAAGTTTATGGTGTTCGGAAGTATCCCGTCAATAGTTGTATGTGTAGGTATTGGAATAAGCTTTCCAACGATATAAAGTTTGCCCAAAACAGAGGAGTATTTCATATAAGCGAGCACATTCGAAATTTCAAAACGGTGGCCGGGAAGCCTGTGAACAGTAAATCTGCAGGAAAATTACTGCAGCTAGGCAATTATTTTTTTGGATCAACTTTAGACGATCATAACTCCTTGTACAAAAAGAACTGTGTGAGCTGCTATATATCGACGAAAATCTCCGAGAGTCTTCTTTCCGATGAAATTGGTTTCATCCAAATCCAATATCTGAGTAAGGAGCTATACCCGTTTTACTACAGCCTATCAAAAAAAAAAAACAGAATTGTGGGACAGATTTTTAGGTCAACTTTAAATGACCATAACTCCTTGTACAGGAAGAACTGGGTGGTATACTTTATATGAAAATGAAAGCTCTTTGAATTATCTTTCCAATGCAATTGGTTTCACCCAAACCTGATACCGGAGCAAAGAGTTATGATCGATTTACTTCAGCCTATCAAAACTGTCCACTGGGGACAGATTCGGATTTATTTAAATTTTTAGGGCAAAATGGTCATTTTCTATTACCTCTTGGACGAAAATGGGTCTTTATAAACCTACACTTAGCCTCATATATATCATATACCATCCAATTATTAAGAGAAGGTGAAACCCTAGCCTAATTTCAACTTTATATATTTTGTGATTCAACCGTAGAAAATTCGAATTGGTTCCGTAGTTGTGTTCACCATCTCGAAAGCTTCGTGAAGCACCCCATGGTTATGTAAGGAGGATTCTAAATACAAGAGTTCATTGTTAAGGTATGAATATTGTTTATTCTTGATTCTTATCCATGAATAAGTATTGATAAAGGATTATGAGTATTGTCTTGATGTTGGAAGATAACTAGAAACATAGTTATGAATTGTTTTGTATAAATTGTTAGTAGTAAATTATGGAAGTTGTTGTATTGGATTATGGGGGATGAATTGTGGTGATATATCATTATATTAGTGGTTATGTATGCCCAGTGATCATGTTGGTATTGAATAGTGATTAAGAAGGGAAATAAAGGCTAAGAGTGATGTTGGGGGATATTTCATGAAAATGCATGATATGTGAATGTAATAAGAGTATAAGAGGATGTATGTAGCACTCTTATTGATGAGTTAAAGGATTACTTCCTAGAAATTATTTGGTGAAGTTAATACCTAAATGGTAAGGTTTGGTTGCTAATACTAGTTTGCCACAAATGACTTATTGTAGATAAGTATTCGAAGAGTACGGGAAGCCAAGTTGGACTTATATTGAAGTGGTTATATCAAGGTATGTAAGACATACTCTATCTAATCTTTGGCATGAATAATGACCCATGGCACTCTCAAGTAAGCTTCCAACATTGTCCTACGACACATGACACATAATAACATCATATGATCTTCGACACTACCAATTGAACTTGTTTTCACTTTTAAGATGTCCGGCTAGTCAAAAAAATGTTCATATACTATTGTTGACTCCGAAATGGTTTAATGAGGTATCCATGATTCTCTACTTCATTTTCATGATATTGATTACCTATTTACATGCTTTCCTATTGAGGTATCATGGTTTCAAGTTCCATAAGGTGTGACCACAAAGTAACCAATCTCAAGGATTAATTGAATTAAGAAATGGAATGTCTGTATTTTAAATTGATGATATGATGTATTGTATTAGTACCACTGATCAGTTGGCCATTGTATTATAAATTTTATGTATATATGCTATTCCAGGGGTGGTCCCTGATGTATTGTATTAGTACCACTGATCAGTTGGCCATTGTATGACATATGTTATGTATCGATAAGGATTACGGGAAGTAATGATATGAAAGTAATGTGCAGGTATCCCATCAGCTCTTTTAAGTGTGGTCTACTCATACTGTTTATTCACTGGTTTCTGGGTTCTGTTGATCTTTTGTATCTCATCTTGATACTCACTGCCTTACATACTCAGTACATATTTTCGTACTGACGTCCCTCACGGGGGACCCGTATTCATGCCTGCAGGAACAGGTACTTCAGGTCGTACACCTCCGCAGTAAGAGCCAGGACATTCTGTTGTTAGTGGTGAGCTCCAGTTGTTTCGGGGCATCCCAAGTCGTTTCTATATGTATTTTTGGTATTTGTATAAAAGTCTTTTGTGGGCGGGAGTTTGTCCCGACCCTAACTCAGTTGTGTATCTATGTAGAGGCTTTTGTAGACATATTGTACAGCCATAGGAGTGTTTGGTTGATAGACGTGATGGCTCTGACGGTCAATTACTGTTTATATATATATATTTATGCATGTCTGCTGGGCTGATGCAGGTACTGTTTTCTTCTATTTACAACGAAGTGCTGCCCAAATTTCTAATTTTCATAAGTAATGTAAATGTGAAAGTATAGGTTATGAACGGGTTCTCCCGGGCCTCCTCGGCTACGGGTGCCAGTCCGCTCCAATGGGATTTGGGGTATGACAGAATAGTCGTCATTTTTTGCCTAACACACTGCACTACTCACTCATTTAATCTTTTATAAATAGGTCTCCTCAGCTCTATCTCTTGTATCTTGTCTTGCATAAAACCGTCATTATATCTTCAATAACTTCTCTTTCAAAAATAAATTTCTTGTTCGTCCGTTGAGGTATGCTTTATTTTCTTGTTCTAATATGAAAATTATTAACATGCATCTATTTTCTAGTTGAGTTTCACATTTTTTTTGTTAAACTACCTGTTGGTACTATTTGTGGTTTAGTATTTTACGTTATTTGTTCATGCATGTTCTAGATATGACTGATCTAATTTAGTACATGGCAATTCTGTTTGACGCCGTGTAGGAACTTGAAAGGCTGGTTCATGAACTCGAGTGAGAGTTGGGCTCCACGACAGCAAGGGTGCTTCATGGGATTCGAAGGCTGAGGGGTCTGTTGCCCAATGGATTTCCGATTGACAATAATAATAATAATAATAATAATAATTAGGTTATATATATTTTTTATCATTTGTAATTTATTTTATCGGATCTACCTAATGTTGTAAATATTTTTTATGTAATGAATGAGAAAATCTTTATTTGATCGACTGAGTTTATTTTTTTTTTCATTCTACCTATTTTTTTAAGATGTTGAGAGGTGTGGGTTTTTGAACATTCGGGAGAGGAAAGAGTCAATTGCAAGAAAGAAAGTGTTTAGTTAAGACCAAGGTCATAGACTAAAATTAAATAACAACACAAGATTATTTACTATTACAACAAAATTAAAGATAGATTGATAACAGATGACCCACCTATTGCAACAGATGGGTAATCTATTGGAAATGACCAAGTAGATAAAGACATCTATTGCAACAGATTGATCGTCTGCACAACAAATTAGTAATATGATGAAAATGACCAGACAGATAAAGACATTTGTTACAACAGATTAGTTATCTATTGCAACAAATTAGTAATCTATTGGAAATGACAAACAAATAAAGTCATATGTTGCAACAGATTGGTCATCTGTTGGAAATGACCAACAGATAAAGACATTTGTTACAACAGATGATCAATCTATTACAAAAAATGTGTATATACGTTTGATAATTTTCAACAGGTAACTCATCTGTTACAACAGATTAAATCTGTTGCAATAGGTTATACACTTAAATGATCATTAATTACTATGAGATTAATTGAAATTGTAATTATTAAATTAATTTAGCTATTACTAATAATGGCATAATTTGAACCATTTCAAATAAAATTAGTCAATTGATCACTCTACTCAAAACGAACACACAAAGATGATCGTGTAATTAATATGAGAATAATTGAAATCGTAATTGAACGTATCAATTCATCTTTAATTTTAGTTAAATCAATGTTGTTATTACTAATAATGTCTTAATTTGAATCATTTAAAATAAAATTGGTCAATTAACACTTTACTCAAGACGAATACACTTAGATGATCATGTAATTACTATGAGATTAATTGAAATCATAATTAAATTACCAATTCATTTTTAATTTTAGTTAAATAAATTTAGTTATTACTAATAATTGCTTCATTTTAATTATTTCAAATCAAATTGGTCAATTGATCATTCGACTTAAGACGAAAACACTTAGTTGATCATGTAATTACTATAAAATTAATTAAAATTGTAAGTGAACTTACTAATTCATATTTAATTTTAGTTAAATCAATATAGTTATTTCTAAATATGTCTTGGTTTGAATTATTTCAAATAAAATTGGTCAATTGATCACTCTACTCAGGACGAACACACTTAGTTAATCGTGTAATTACCATGAGATTAATTGAAATAGTAATTGAACTTATTAATACTAGTTAAATCAATTTAGTTATTACTAATATAATGGCTTAATTTGAATCAATAGATGACTAAGATGTTGCAAAAGTTGAGTAATCTATTGAAAATAACTAAACAAATAAAGACATATATTGCAATAGATTAGTCATCTATTGCAACAGATTAGTAATCTATTGGAAATAACAAACAGATAAAGTCATATGTTACAACAGATTGGTCATCTATTGGAAATGACCAACAGATAAAGACATTTATTACACCAGATGACTAATCTATTACAACATATGTGTATATCTGTTTAATAATTTTCAACAGATGACTTATCTGTTGCAACGGATTAAATCTGTTGCAATAGGTTATACACTTAAATGATCATTAATTACTATGATATTAATTGAAATTATAATTATTAAATCAATTTAGCTATTACTAATAATGACTTAATTTGAATCATTTCAAATAAAATTAGTCAATTGATCACTCTACTCAGAAGGAACACACTAAGATGAGCGTCTAATTAATATGAGAATAATTGAAATCGTAATTGAACTTATCAATTCATCTTTAATTTTAGTTAAATCAATGTAGTTATTACTAATAATATCCTAATTTGAATCATTTCAAATAATATTGGTCAATTGACACTTTACTCAAGACGAATACACTTAGATGATCATGTAATTACTATGAGATTAATTAAAATCGTAATTAAATTATCAATTCATCTTTAATTTTAGTTAAATTAATTTAATATTACTAACAATTGCTTGATTTTAATTATTTCAAATAAAATTGATCAATTGATCATTCTACTTAAAACGAAACACTTAGTTGATCATGTAAACACTATAAAATTAATTGAAATTGTAAGTCAACTTACTAATTCATCTTTAATTTTAGTTAAATCAATATAGTTATTTCTAATTATGGTTTAGTTTTAATCATTTCAAATAAAATTGGTTAATTGATCACTCTACCCAGGACGAACACACTTAGTTGATAGTGTAATTACCATGAGATTAATTGAAACTGTAATTGAACTTATTAATTCATGTTTAATTCTAGTTAAATAAATTTACTTATTACTAATATAATATCTTAATATGAATTAATAGATGACTAACATATTGCAAAAGATGAGTAATCTGTTAAAAATTACTAAACAGATAAAGACATCTGTTGAAAATGACCAAACAAATAAAGACATCTATTGGAAATGGCCAAACAAATATAGACATATGTTGCAACAGATGCTAACCTGTTGCAATAAATGACTCATCTATTAAAAATTATCAAACAAATATAGACATCTATTGCAACAGATGACTAAGTTGTTGCAACTGATGACTCATCTGTTGAAAATTATTAAACATATAGGATATATGTTGGAAAATAATTTAAAATAATAAAGCTCAGATGTTTTTAAGAGAACTCAAATGTTTGTCCCCTTGTTTAAGATCTTGTCTTTAATTTTAGTTAAATCGATTTATTTATTACTAATGATTGCTTAATTTGAATCATTTTAAATAAAATTTATCAATTGATCATTCTATCAAGGACGACTACATTAATTGAAATTGTAAGTGGACTTATCAATTTATCTTTAATTTAGTCAAAATCAATTTAGTTATTACTAATAATGACTTAATTTGAATCATTTCAAATAAAATCGATCGATTGATCGCTCTCCTCGAGACGAATACACATAGTTGATCATGTAATTACTATGAGATTAATTGAAATTGTAAGTGAACTCATCAATTCATCTTTAATTTTAGTTATATCAATTTAGTTATTATGAATAATGGCTTAATTTGATTCATTTCAAATAAAATTGGTTAATTGATCACTCTACTCATGACGAATACACTTAGTTGATCATTTAATTACTATGAGATTAATTGAAATTGTAAGTTTATCTGTAATTTTAGTTAAATCAATTTAGTTATTACTAATAATGACTTAATTTGAATTATGTCAAATAAAATTGATCGATTGATCACTCCACTCGGGACGAATGCACTTAGTTAATCATGTAATTACGATGAGATTAATTGAAATTGTAAGTGAACTCATTAATTCATGTTTAATTTTAGTTAAATTAAAATAGTTATTACTAATAATGGCTTAATTTGAATAATTTAAAATAAAATTGGTCAATTAATTATTCTACTAAGGATGAAACACTTAATTGATAATGTAATTACCGAGATTAATTGAAATCATAATTGAACTTACTAATTCATCTTTAATTTTCATTAAATAAATATAGTTATTTTTAATAATGGTTTAATTTGAATTATTTCACATAAAATTGGTCAATTAATCATTCTACTCAGTACGAAACACTTAATTGATCATGTAATTACTATAAGATTAATTGAAATCATAATTGAACTTACTAATTTAGCTTTAATTTTAGTTAAATCACTATAATTATTTCTAATGATAACTTAGTTTGAATCATTTCAAATAAAATTGGTCAATTGATCACTCTACTCAGGACGAACATACTTAGTTGATCATACAATTACCATGAGATTAATTGAAACTGTAATTGAACTTATTAATTCATATTTTATTTTAGTAATCAGTTTAGTTATTACTAATAATGACTTAATGTGAATCAATAGATGACTAACATGTTACAACAGATGAGTAATCTGTTGGAAATGACCAAACAAATAAAAACATTTGTTGAAAATAACCAAACAGATATAGACATCTGTTGCAATAAATGACTCACTTGTTGCAACAACTAATTCATCTATTGAAAATTATCAAACAGATATAGACATCTATTGAAACAGATGACTAAGTTGTTGCAACATGTGACTCATCTGTTGGAAATTACTAAATAGACAAAATATGTGTTGAAAAGCAATTTAAAATACTAAAGCTCAAATATTTTTTAGGAGAACTCAAACGGTTTCCCCCTTGTCTAAGGTCTTGTCTTAAATTTTCGTTAAATTAATTTACTTATTATTAATAATTGCTTAATTTGAATCAACAAATGACTAACCTGTTATAAGCATTTATTGCAACAGATGACTAACTTGTTGCAACAAATAAGTGATCTGTTGGAAAATAATTAAAATACTAGGAAATTCAAACATTTTTAGGAGAACTCAAATATTTGTCTCATTGTCTTAAAGACTTATCTTTAATTTTAGCTAAATCAATTTAGTTATTACTAATAATTACTTAATTTGAATCAACATATGACTAACATGTTGCAACAGATGATTCATCTGTTGAAAATTATCAAACAGATAGAAAATATGTTATAATAGATGGGTCATCCATTAGAAAGCAATTAAAATACTAGGAAACTTAAATGTTTTTAGGAGAACTCAAACGTTTGTCCCCTTGATCCTTTTTATTTGATGTATGATACACTATTTTATCTTCTTTACCTGTTTCATGAAATTTTTCATGTGTTTTACTTATTCGTTGTGCCCTTATTGAAATTTTTGGAATTTTTTAAGTCAAATTTTGTTCGTATATCACTTGCGCATTACTTCATAGGTGATTTTATAAGTATAATTATAATTTTTGTTGAATTTTTTATTTGGTATATCTGCTACTGCTATAATGGATAGAACCTGCAACATAAATCCAACATATGAGTCATTTGTTGTAACAAGTGAGTAATTGTTGCAACATATGACTAATCTGTTGCAACAGATGACCCATATGTTTGATTCATGTTACAACACTATAATATGAATCCAACAGATGAGTAATCTGTTGCAACAGATTAGTCATATATGTTGCAGCAGATTACTCATCTGTGCAACAGATTAGTCTTATATGTTGCAACATATTACTCATATATGCAACATATTACTCATCTGTTCGATTCACGTTACATGTTTTATCTATTATTGAAAAAATAGCAGTAGCAGATACACCCACATGAGAAATTCAACTAAAAATTATAATTTTACTTACTAAAATCACCTATAAGTAATTTCCAAGTGATATATGAATAAAATTTGACCTAAAAAAATTTGATCAAGTAGCAATAGTAGTGGTAACAACAATGTTCACCAACAAAAAGATGATGATGATGATGAACAAGAAGAGATGATAATGAAGAACAAGATAATGATAATGAAGAAGAATATGATGAATAAAGCAACAACAATGAACAACAAATATCATGAAGAGAGAGAAAACTCCAATAAATGAGAAGAGAGAGAAACGTGTCTTTTTTCCATCCATTTCTAATTATATTAGGTTTTACATTGGATCAAAGTATAAATTAAAAAACTTGTAGGTTATTTTCAAACTTTTCTTACTTTCTTAATCCTTACTAAAGTAATTGTCACTTCTACTCACCTCTCATTTTAAAACTCTTTTGTCACCTGGAGCCCAAAGCCCCGAGTATATGAGTAGAAAAATACACAGAAATGCAGGGAAGAAGAGTGGAAGTTAAGAAAGAGCTAGGAAAGTGAACAATTTGACTTTAATTAGAGATATATTAATTGATCTTGATATTTTAATTTTCTTTTGGAGATTAACCACAAAAGAAATTGCACGTGAGATTTAGGGTTTGTTTGGTACGAGGAAAATGTTTGGTATTTTATTACTTATATTTTCTTGAGTCTAACATAAACAAATATATATATATGCAATTATCATTTAATAGACAAGTAGTATTACTATTTGTATGTCAAATTTATCATTTGTATTTGTAAGTAAATATGTATCATTTGATACAAATGTAACACTTGTATTTATATAATTTATTATTTTTATTTGTACTTCTCAATTTGTATCAGTAAAATACAATTCGTATCAATGAATATACATACAAATTTTCATAGAAAGATGAATAACAATAATTTTACACTTGTTTAAAAATAAAATGATGCAGACAACTACAGATTAAAACACAAATAAATAAAATTATAAATACAAATACAATATGCGATCAACTTAAAAATATAAATACAAAATAGTTCTTTAAGAATACAAGAGTATCGACACTAATATAATATTAATATAAATACAAATAAAATAAAATAAAAAATACAAATACAATTTGCAGCTAACTATAAAATATAAATGGAAACTAATTTTTTAAATACAAGTGCGGGTTGTATAAAATAAAAAAGATGATGTGAACTATAAAATACAAATATAAGTGTAAACTATAAAATACATACAAATACAAATGTGAACTATAAAATTCAAATACAATTATATCAAAGAATACAAAAATATAAATAAAGGTACAAATGCAAATACAATAAACGATTGTGTTATTTTCATTATTATCCATGATTTGTATTCGACATAACCATGCTTTTTAATAATATAAAAAAAAGATATAAAATAGAAAGAAAAAATATTAAAAAATAAAAAGGTAAAAAAAAAAAAAGAAGAAGAAAGAGAAGTAGAAGAGTAAAAGAAGGGAAAGAAAAAAGAAGAAGGAAAAGAAACGAAAACTAATAAAAAGAAAATGGAAAAGTGAAAAAAAAAAATAGAAGTTATAGATAAAATAGTAAAGAAAAAAAAGCAAAAAGAAAGATAAACAAAAAACAAAAATAAGAAAAACAAAATGAGAATAAAGACAAAAAAAAAACAGAAAAAATCAATAAAGAAGAAAACAATAGAAGATAAAAAAAAAAAGAGGGGGAAATGGAAAAGTAAAAAAAAAATAATAGAAAAAAATAAAAAATAAAATGATGAAAAAATGGAAAAAAAAAAAGATAGAAAAGGGGCCAGAGATAATAATAGAGAGAGAATAACGAACAATTAAATTTTTGTGTTTTTTACTCTAAGAAAAAGATAATATCACACCCGTTTTTCGCTCGAGGTCTTTTTCCAATTAAAGTTACGGTTTTGAATAAGGATTATTTTTATCATTTTTAGAGTCGACACTTGAAATTGAGTTATGGTGTTCCAAGTCACCTTATTGAATCTCTAATCAAAAGGAAATGACTCTTTATTGACCTGCGAAAACAGAAGACCGAGTAAGAAATTTTGTTGACCGAGGGGAAGGCGTGAGGCACCCCTCGAGTCCCGTGATTCTAGCCAGTCGCTTTATTGATTTATACTTAACTTAAACTATTTGAAAAAAAATTATGTTAAGGCCTAAATTGCTTATTTTTTATTATATCAAAAATATTTATTTATACTTCTTATATTAAATAAATCGGTGAAAGTTAATTTTAGAAAAAATATCTACCAAGGTGCATTATGCATCCTTGAATTTTTTTTTTCTTTTTAATTATATCACGGAAAGATGTGTACGGCATTCTTGATTGAGAAACATTTTAAAAACATGTAACAATTTATCTTTTAAAACATTAATTTATCTTTTGTAAACTTGTAACAATTTATCTGTTTGAAATGCTACTTAATCTTAATGGTAAACTAAGCAATATTTAATTGAGACAATTAATTAATTCGACAAAAATAAATATCACAATTTATAAATGACATTGAAATAAAAATAAAAATAATAATAATGATAATAAAAATAATAATAAATAAAATAAGAAAGAAAGACATAAAACTACTTGGATTTTGCTAATTGTGTTCCATTTTTTCATTCCGTTCGGTCTCTGTTTCTTTTACTCGTTTCCCCATATATTTTTTATTGCCCAACTTCTTTTTGTTTTTAATAATTTTTTTATGTGTATATCTAAATATATATCCATCTCACTGTAGTTTTTCTTATAGGGATGTTTAGGGTAATAAAAATGTGTGCATGTGTGTGTGCCTTTTTTAAAATTTTTTTTTTTTGCATGCACACATGTATGGATCTTGTTTCAGGCTGTGAAGAAGCCCTTGGCCCCAAGACTCATCAACATCTTACGATGAGACATCGGGCTACCTGGCAAGAGTCAATAAATTGGTGAACCTATGAGAGACGCTTCTAATTCTTTTCTTTCTCCTGACACTCACTATCCTACCCGAACAAGAAATTTGTTGAAATAATTGTGTTGGGATTTATCATAATTAGTTCTTAATTATACATAAACTTAACGTAACTTTATAATCTTTTAATATTATTAACTTTTAAAAATATAACATTCGAAATTCAAAATCAACATAATCAATATTATTTCAAGCCAACAACGAGTCATAAATAAAGACGTGAGCACCAACTACATAATAGTGATAAATTAGGCATACAGAATAATATAAAAAGTCATTCTAATAACTTCATTTATAATATCATTTACGACTAAACTTATAAAAATAAATAGTATAAATTTAATAAGAACATATAAGATTTAACTAATCAAAGGAAGCACGAACAACGTCCAAAAACTCAAATGAAAACCTCACAACTTCGACCCTTTTCTGTCCATGTGTATATGGTACAGTGAGTATAGAAAGATGGTGTATCAATGTTATTGGTTGAAGAAAAATGTTTGAGGGAATCTTAATTATCAAAATGGGTGTTTGTCATTTTTTTTTAATTGTTTTCTCTCCTGTTTCTTTTTGTTTTGTAATGCAGGCATATATATTGCACGCCTCTTTTTCGTTCCTTCTCCTTCTCTTAGTGTTTTCTTTCTTTGGTTGTCTTTTTTTTTTTTTTTACTAAAAATTACCTATATACATAAGTTAAAGTTATATAATTACATTAAATTCCAAATTGATAAAATATTTATACAAATCCTAAAATAATTATAAAAATTCCTTTATTTGATAATTTCTAACTTTATATTTATTTTTTGTTGAAACAGGCTAGCTTTGTGGTTGTAAAGATAACTGCAATTTGTACACTGAGGCTACTCAAAAGAATAAGTGATTTGCTACGATGGGAAAAAAATACTTATCATCACATCCAAAGATGTAGATTTTGTACATTATACATTACTTTATTTAACACAATTATGTATAATGTAAGTTTTTGTATATATAGAAGAGGCTGTTTTTGTATTAAGTCGAATTATACAATTATAATCTATGAAATTTGTATAAGGTTACATTATACATTCTGACAAGTTTATAAATAAATAATATATAATGTTAATATTTTATATGTATGCTGTAACATTATATATTCTTGAAGTTTTTATTTGAAAGTATAAGATATAATATATCAGGCATTATACATTAATTATTTTAGAAGACTAATGTATAATATAAGTCTAATGATATATATTTTCAATATGTTATACATTAGATGTTCTTATTACATTAGTTGTGTTTTATGTTGTATTTTACAGTTAAAAAGTTATTTTTGTATAACTTTTCATTATACCTTCTGTCAAGCTTATAGGTCATACATGTTTAAAGTGAAAAATTTAGATGTATAATATGACATTATACATTACTATAGTTTATTTTTAAAATGTATAAGTTGCCCTTATACTTATTCTAATGTATAATATAAGCCTGAAGATATATATTTTAATATGTTATACATTAAAAGTTCTTATAAGATGCATTTTATGCTTTATATGGTATTATACTATTAGAAAGTCTTATTTTTGTATAAATTTTTATTATACCTTCTGTCAAGATATATAGGTCATACATGTTTAAGGTGAAAAATTTAGATGTGTAGTATGACATTATACATTACTGCAGTTTATTTTTTAAATGTATAAGTTGCCCTCATACATGTGAAATTGTTGTGTATTTTACTTCAATTTTTTTACAAACTTCGTCAATATTCAATTTCATCGCGATCGTAGCAATCAATTTCAAAAAGTTAATACTTTATGAAATAATAATTGCATCACTTTTATAGAATTGATAAATGATTTTCAACTCCCCAATTCCGAAATGACGCAACAATATGGTGATGTTCATATTTTTTTTTCGAGAATTGAAGAAAGACGAAGACAGCTTTTTTTTTCAAAAACGTCATTAAAAATGAGGAAAAGTAACAGTGATGTTTAAGAGTTTTTTTTTTAATTTAAATTTCAGTTATTTTATTTAATCATACAAAACATAATTACAGGAAATTAATGACTTTATTTAAGGGAATGAAAGATTTTATCTGATTACTCTTTCCATGAATGTAGGAGATTATGTTTTATCATCTTACCTTAAATATAGGATTAACTGTTTTATCATACATTCGAGCTATGTATGATGGGTAGCCGATTGTATGAGTATATTTGCGAAATTCGGGAGAGAGAAAACTAGAAGGGATTTTATGTAATTAGTTTCAATAGGTAGGGGGTTTATGTTGTTTACCGTATTTTTCAATCGTTGTCCTCCCTTTTGGTTTTTGTCCGTGTGTGTCTTATATAAGTATGTAGGATTGGAAAGTTGAGGGAGTTGGAGGAAAAGGTGGGGGTGGTTGGGGTAGTTTAGGATAAGATAAGATTTTCAAATTTTAAATCTTTTTTTTCTCTTTTTTTTAAAGAAGACAATAATAATAACAAATAAAAATAATAAATAAATAAATAAAATAACAATAATAATAACTAATTAATTTTTATATTTAATAAAATATAATAAAATTTTAATAGTTAAAAATAAATATAATTAAGATAGTACTAAAACTACTAAGTTATTTGTTTAAAATTTAAAAAGAATATTTTTTAAAAATTTTGTATTATTTTTTAAAAATTAGAATAAAATAAAATAAAAAATTTCAAAATTAACTTTATTTTTTAACTAAACATTTATTAAAATAAAAATAAAAATTTAAATAATATTCGACCAAATATAAATATTTAATATCAAAAAATATATCTATTAAACTCGGGGAGGGTCAAAATCACGTGTCTGCGGACAATAGATCATCATTTTTTAAATAAATAGCTCAAGTTTGATATTTTGTCAAAAAATAGCCGGTCGGCTATTTTATTTCAACATTATAGTTTTTTCTTAATGTGTAAACAACATAAATCCCCTAGACAATGAAAATAATTACACAAAATCCCTTGTTGTTTTCTCTCTCCCTTTTTTTGCAAACATACTCATGCATTCGGTCACATATTATATATTGGTCGAATGTATGATGTAAAAATTTTATGCTTTTTCCCTATATCATAGTTCGTAACCATATAACTTGAAGTTAGAACATGATTATAAATGCACATTAACTATGTAACTTACCCTCTATAGGAGTAAGTAATTGTTGAAACGCACGGTGTATTAAAATATTGTATATTAATAGTTAATGTGTAATAAATGTATGATATAGCATTATACGTTTTTAACATGTATGAAGTTAGAAATACAATAACGAAATTTAACTGAATTCAATTTTAAAAAAAAAAAGTTATATACAGTATCATTCCAGTAAATTTACGAATGTATAATATGTTTTTATACAGTCAAATCAATGTATAATAAATGTGAGTAAACGTTTGAATGTATAATAAGTTGTTATACATTCAAAGCAATGTATAGTGAAACTGTGCCATTCCCGTAGACTTATGAATATATAATATTTAATTATACATTCGTATCAATGTATGATATAGCATCATACATTATAAATGTGCATGATATTAACAATTTCTGTAATCTTTTTACAACTAATAAACGTTTTACAACATGTATGTTGTTATGTAATACATACGTTTAAAACGTATTAGTCTTTAGTTCAATGTAAGATTCACTTATAAGTAAAGATACATAACAAGAAACATATTATGTGTTCAAAATATAATGTCAGATTAATTAGTAATATGTTGTTTTAATCATTAACAAATAAGTGAAAGGGAAATTCAATAAGTGAAAGGGAAAACCCCAGTAAATATTTTCTTTGGCTTTGGCCTTTAGTTTCGTCCCCCATAGTTGGTAAAAAAGACAACGTAATAAGCATCCACAATGCCTAACACCAATAAGTTCATAATTGACCCAGTCCTTTAAGGGCTGTACGAAATCTGAATACATTCCAAACCATCACTGTTCAAGATCTATACATAATAAATTCCTTCAATAAAAAATTTAAATTAAAAAAAAAGAATTACGCAAAATAATAGTCAAAGGGTTTTTTCAATTTGATTTTGTTTTGTTATTAAGAGTGTTTATTTGATTAATTCGGGTTTAATTTTTTTTTTGAAAAAGAAAAAAAATAATTTTGGGTTTATGGATTCCGAGTAGAGAAAGTGGAATCCGTGGTTAAGGAGAAGTGAAATGGTGAGGAAGAAGGGAAGGTAAAATTGGAATTACAACTGCTACTCATAATCATAGATGACATACTAAATAAATGGAGAGAAAAGGTAGCAAGATTTTAAGAGAAAAATATGGAGCATAATTTGGAGCAAAATATGGTTGTTTGGAATATATAAGAAGGAAGAGAGAGAAAATAAAAAAGGTAGGGATTTAAGTCATTAATTTAGGATTTTTGTAATTTCTTTTTCAACATGGGATGTAATGTAATAAGACAAAGTTAGCATGTGTGTATATGCAATTTTTTGTTTCTTAATTTGGGTCATTTTGGGCCATGTAGTTCAGATATAATATATATATATATATATCATATTGATACAATTCATATACAATACTTATACAGTTTCAACTTGTACCATTCAGCCTTTTTCTATAAATATTTTATTTTATTTTTGCTACAAATTTTTTATCTGAAAAATATTCTTCTTTTTTTGTTTGTTTAAAAATAATATTTAAATATAATTATATAAAAACGGCATAATTGTTATATAGAATATGTATCTATATAAGATATATGTATAGAAATTGTATAGTTCTATCAAATATGTATATGTATAAAATATATATACAAAATGTATAGAAAGTGTATAAAAAATTATAATTGTTGTATAAAATGTGTAAAAAAAACTTATATAATTATTGTATAAATTGTGTATCGAAACTATATAAATTTCATATAAAATATTTATATGTATAAGATATGTATAAAAACTGTATAGAACAAGCCAGCAAATTAAAACGGGTAGAAAATGAAATTTGAATTCCACGGCCATTTTTATGGAATTAATTTCAGTCGAGTGGTCATTTGTGTCCTTTTTCCTATTACTATCCTACTTAATTTTTTAAAATATTGTCAACAACAACAACAACAAATCCAGTATATTCGCACGTAGTGGAGTCTGGGGAGGATAAAATATACGCAGTCCATACCACTACCTCCAGAGAAGTAGAGAGGTTGTTTTCAATAGACCCCAACCTTTAAAGTATTGTTATTTAACTTAAATATGAACTTAAGTTTGCTAGAGTGGGGTGGTGTGGTGAAGGTGCGAAGGATTGTGAGGCGAGTGGAATACCAATTATGAAACTTGTTTAGTTTACTTACATTAAGAAATTATTATTTTTATTTTAGCAAACTTTTTATTAGAGAATATTTTTTTCAAAAAATTTAACCAATAAAACATCAAAAACTCAGAAAATATTTTATGAAAAATATACTCATACGTATCAAACACACCCTTATATTATTATATTTTGTTGCTTAGGTTAAGGTCAGAGAGATGGTGCTGCTATATAAAATTACCAATAAACCTTAAGCTTTCATTTATTTTAAATATATTTGGGCTTAGGGATGACTTGACATTAATTAATCTTTTTTCTCAATTTAGCAGCTAGCTGACAAGACAAGAAAAGGAAAACAACAAGGGCAATTAGAACATAGAAATTAATAAAAATCTTATAGCAACCTTTCACCTAAATTATTGTTTTTGGTGTTATAAAATATAAAGTAAGAAGAAAAAGAATGAAGAGAAAAGAGAGTAATTTTTATTTATCTTTAGAATTTCTTGAGGGGTTCAATTATAATGAAGGAAAATCCTTTTATTTATAAAGGAAACTAACTTTGTCTCAAAAATTGGGTTTCAAACTTTTTCATAAATAGACATTCATTATATGGTAATACATTTATAACACTCCTTCTTGAATGTCTAATTGATAGTGTCTCATTAAAATCTCAGTAGAAAAACTTCAATGAAAAAAATCTAGAGAATAAAAAAGAGTACACATCTCTAATAATACGCATATATGTTGCCTCATTAAAAACCTGATAAGAAAAATTCAATGAGACAAAATCTCGTAAGGAAAAAAGAGTACAACTCGTATTAACTCCCTGTAATAAGAACATCCTTGAATCTTTACATCCCGATCTTGAGCACCGTCTTCTTGAAAGTTACAGTTGGAAGAGACTTGGTGAATAAATCAATCACATTATCAGTTGAACGAATCTGTTGTATGTTAATATCATCATTCGGAGCTAATGTGTATAGAAAACCTTTGACGAAATGTGCTTCATTCTATCTCCTTTTATAAATCCTCCATTAAGTTGTGCTATGCATGCTGCATTATTTTCATATAAAATTATGAGTATGTTGTTACATTTCAAATCACATTTTTCTCGAATGAAACATATAATGGACCTCAACCACACACACTCTCGGCTTACTTCATGAATAACTATTATCTCAGCATGGTTCGGTGAAGTGACTAGGATAAAATGCTTTATAAATTTTCAAGATATGGCAGTACTCACATATATATATGAACACATACCTTGCTTGAGACCGAGCTTTATGCGGCTTAGATAAATACTCAATATCAACATAACCAACAAGATTAGAACTGCAATCTTTAGAATAAAATAAGCTCATGTATTTGATCCTATTCCGATGCCTTTTAGTAGGAGTAGAACTATATCTTGCTAACAAATTGATCAAAAAGGCTATATCAGGCCTTGTAGTATTTACAAAATATATTAGTATACAAATTGCACTAAAATATGGTACTTTATAACCAATCCAATTCAGTATATTTCTTATTTCAGCAAATAATCTATTGCTTTTGAAAACTCTCCAAGAGTTCCAATAATTTTCAAGTTACAAATTTATGCAGTATAAGGATTATAAATTAGTTTCCCAAAAACTTTTATATGTTTCAAATATTTTGAATCCTTAAAAAGTTTTCATATAAATTTCGTCAAGTGACAATATTAACATTTCATGCGTGACATCTTCAAGTGTCTGGACTGTAAATCAAATAAGTTTTATACTTATTAAGATGCATCCTTTCATGTCACTTGATAAATAATTCTATGTCATCATGTTTAAATAAACGTAGAATTCAGATCCTCATAATCTTTTATAGTATTGCGTCAATATTGTATCAAAAATATTATCGATGATATATCATTTTGTATCAGTTCATAATATGGCATAACATTTTGAGATCTCATTACATCTCTATTTTCAGGTATCTAAACCATTTATAAGATTTCATGAAGTTTTATGTCATTGGCTCTTTAAGAGCACATTGTCTCCTTATTACGATCATTTACTCCTTTTTCCTTTTCAAGAATTATTGCTTTTAGAATCGATTGGTCTACCACGCTTCATACATGTAGTAGAGTTTATCCTTCAGACACATCCAATTGGAGCATTTTACAGCTAAATATAATATCAATTTTTGGGTCAGCAAATGCTCCTAGCATTTGAACTTGAATTATCTTTTGAATAATAATCATATTGATGATAATTCACAACATATTTCTTAGTTATTTATTATCTCCTCCTCATGTTAGGAAAACTAACATACATCTCAATTTACTTTAGAGAATTCATCTTTATGCATCACTGTATATTTATTAATCATACTCTGCACATCAAAATTATTAGATGGAATAAGTAGTTCCTGACGTTGAACCAATTGAGAGGGAAAAATTAATCATATTTTTTAGTCTAATGTAAACAAATGATATTGTATGCAATATATTGTACTTTAGATCAACACATGAAGCTTTGTTCTTATAAGCAATGGTTCAACTATTTATTGAAGGCATTCAACGTCAAATCAACATTATCAAGATGAATTATCTTAATTATATAATCTGTAAATTATGCTCTTAACTCAATTTATATCGAGCAAGCAAATTTATGAATGTCAACTGCAGATTGACAATAAACACTCATGTGATTATCTTTTATTGATGCATCTTAATATATATCACATAATAGGTGAATGAGCCCTTATTCACCTTCTATACTTTTCAGAATTTAGGAAATCCATCCCCAATATTTAATTGGTTCAACCAACTTATCATGAGAATAAGCAATATGAAAAGTTCATGAAATTTTTTTTTTTGTTCTTCAATATATGTTTAATACTCAATATGCATATTTTCAGAATGTCGCAATTATTCATTCAATTTATGAACTTTTATACTAGTAAACTTCAAGTTTATCATGACATGTACCTTTTACTTTAGTAAACTTCTTGTTTATTGTGACATGAATTTTGTATCAATAAACAATAAACTCTTAATTTATTATGGCATGTGATTTCATCATGTTTGGGTAACTATTCACATTTGTAGTTCTTACCATAGTAACTTAAAAATATTCAATCTTTCAATTATTCTACCTCTTCTGGAGGTGGATTGTGATATCTTCACAACTAAAGACGCGATCGAATTTATAAATTTTACTAATACAGTCACATTCACCCCAGGGTATGAATCTGTATTTAGAACAATCAAAATTCCCATTTCCCAAGAATGAAATATAATTGTGCCTTAAGCGTGTCAAATTATGATGACTTATAGCTTTTGTTTAGATATTGCTACTAAAAGAGCAAATCGAGGCATACATATGATTTACTGATGCCACATTCACTGCAAGGAATGGAGCATATTCAATAGAACAAGTTTAATGACTTTCACCAAATATATATTATTTTGCCTTAGCCATCATTATATCATAAATATGATACATTAAAATTAAAACTCAATGTCTTATCTATATAAAGGTGTCTTAGGCTAAAATCATGGTGCACCGAGACTCTAAACCAAAGTCTTACCCTCTTAACGAGATGAGACTTAAATCCATCATCATACCTTTTAATAGTATTGTTCTTCATGAACAAACTTAATGAATAAATAATTTCGAACCAATCAGGTTCTCTTAGATGTAACGAACCCAACATATATTTACTTAACTCAATTATATAATATAATTGATATATGAAGCAAATATAGACAAGTAGAGTTTCTAATTTTTTTCATAAATAAACATTCATTTATGGTAATACATTTATAAGATTTCCTTTTTCTTTTTAGATATTTTTTGTCAGTTGAGGAAATTTATAAGTTGATATGTATTTTTTCCTGTATAACAACAAAAGAAGAGGTAATGAGAGGCAAGAAACACTATTATTTTCTTCTTGTTCTTTGGATCAAAATTGCACGTGACGTATGAACACTAAAAAAAACATTTGTTAATAAACATGCTCATAGTAGACATTTTTCTTTTTATAGATCATTAATCATTTGGAAGAGTTGACAGGTACAAATTTGACAGGTTGCTTATCTAGATTCTAGATGGTCGAATTTTGTTGATTTATTCTTCGTTACTATGCAAACACGAATATTAAATGAGATAAATTACACATGATTTTATATTTATTTTCCTGTATAAAAAGAAATGTCTATATCTATATCTATATCTATAATATAATTAAAAGTGTAAAGACCTTTAAAAAAGTGATTTGAACTTTTTGTTTTTCATTAAAACACTATCCTTTAGACAAAACTGTATTTTCACTATTTTTTTAATTTATTATTTAATTATTTTTATTATATTAACTAAACTCCTAAAATATATGGCAGGAGAATTAATTAATATTTTCCTTTGTACTGATCAATTAGAAAGATACCCCTAAAATAGCATAGAAAAATACTTCTAAAATAAGATTTTATTAAGGAAATACTTTTATAAATATTGAGATGCACGTTAAACTAGAGAAGAAACTGATTTACTTATTGAGAAAATATGATTGACGCTCATCTAACTTGATTCAGTTGTATGTCTAGATTGGTGGATGCTTAATTTTCTAACTCTTAGCTTCTTCACTATTTTTGTCAACATAATAGAATTCAACATGTGCGTATATATATATATATATATATATATATATATATATATATATCTTCTTTGTTTTCATTCAAGTCATTTTTTAGTGTCAAAATTTTCGCTTAGACAAGAATTATTTTCATCAAAACTGAAGTATTGTGATCGCTATTATATTATTTTGTTGTAATTTACAAGTCGTTGATGAATTTACAGGTGGTAGATGAATGCCGGTCGTCTTTGAGAAAATTTTTTTAGCTAAAGGTTAGGTTTAATTCTATTGTTTTTATATCTCTGTTTTGATTTTTTTCTTGTGTAAAGATAAAGTTTAGTTGCATTATTTTGATATCTCTATTGTCGTATTATTTTATTATAGTTTATGAGTGGTAGATGAGTGTCGGACGGCTTTGAGAAAATTTTTTGTGTAAAGGTTAGATTTAATTATATTGTTTTGATGTCTCTATCATCATATTGTTTTGTTGCAGTTTACAAGTGGTAGATGAATGTCGATCGGGTTATTTTTTTGGGAAATGATAAATTTAATTAAATAAATTCTCTAAAAGATGTTGAATTCAATTATAGTATTTATATTTATTATTTAAATAAATATCTTATTTAGTATAATATTTTAACTTAATAAACGCGCAAAGCGCGTACACCTAAATTAGTATAGTTGAAACAGCTGTAGCATGCTGTTATCGGTCATCATGCATGTTTTAGTTGCTTCAACGCTGATTTTTTATAGAGGGCCAACTTAAATTTCCCTGTGTTCTCCTCTAGCCTTTTGAAGTACTTCCTATTAATGTGGCTCCGCAAGTATTTTCATTTCTATTATAACTTTACTGTATTATCATTAATTAATTATTATAAGTTATTTAAATATTTAAAAATAAATAATATTTGATAACAAAAATAAAATAGACGCAAAATGATAAATTAATTATTGATTTTTTAAACTGGAAAAATAAAATTGGATAATTATTTTCTAAGTTGTGCGGACTATTCACTTTCGATGTCACACCTGTTTCAAAGTCTTCAAAAATACACTTTTTTGAAAAATCCAACACACATCTATAGACATTTTTAAAGAGTTGAGTAACTCAGATTATTTTTAGTATACCGAATAAGTAAAATGGACGAATGCAATAGTAGAAATATACCCAAAATAAAAAAAAATAAAAAATCTTACCTTTTAATGAGTTAATTTACCAAGGCATAAATGTGTAACTTATTTCAAAGCATAAGTTTAAAATCAAGACATAACAAAAGATGAATAGATCAATAAAAGTGTATACAAAATTGCAATTTCACATATCATCTATTTTTTCTAAGTAAAATAAAAATATTACAAAAAAAAAGAGAATAAAAAGAATAACATTGGCCCATTCATGCGTTGAAAATATTCATTGGCCTAAAGCGAAACTTTAAAATGAGGCCTTAATTTTTTTTTATTTGAAGTCTATTTCTATAGCTATTTGAGATGCAAAGATATGAATAAAATTATTTTATAATGGACTTCTCTTAATAATTTCTTTTAAATTGATAATATATCTAATTCATTCAATTTCTCGAAAGACTTTGTTGATCGCAAGATTTTATCAATTTTAGTTTTGGAACGTTTCAGCTGAGATATTTTTGCTGGAAACCCTATAAGCACTATACACACTTGAAGAATAATACTGAAATCTTTATATCTTCTTGAAATATTGCTTACCTTTTTACTCCCTCCGTCCCACTAATTGTTATGTTAAGTCTTTTCAAGTTCATTAGGCAAAATACTAAATATAAGATATAGTTTACTAAGTTATCTCTATTTTTTTTAATAATCGAGCATTATTAAGAAGAATATTTTTTAATGTTAAAGGTAAAGCTGGAAATAACTATCAATTTTAGTCTTGAATTCTTAAAATGATAATTGTTTTTGAGCAAAAACGACATTAAAATAAAATAAAAATATTAAAAAGTACTCAATATTTTTTAATTAAAAAAATATACAAAACTATAAACCTATAATTGCTAAAAATTGAGTCCCCAAAAATTGGAGGCCTAATGCCTTAGCTTCAGTGGCTTTCATGTTGAAGCCGGCCTTGTGATAAGCCATTGTTTCTAAGGATTAAAGTACCATTTTGGGATGAAATACTTCCATTTCAATTAATAAAACACAAAATTGGTGCTATCGTGCACTCACCGAAATTGGGAAGGGACGGCCAAAGAAAGAGAACACTACAACGATTCAACTCTCTGAGTTCATGGCATCAGATGTCAACGATGGTATACAGGGGAAATCAACTCCCAGAGCTCTAATAAGGGATGGGTTTGAGATTCTTACCTCTAAATCGACCCCTGTTCTTTAACCAGGTAAGAGTGTCACTACACGGGTGGATAAAGCAAGGCGAAGTAACTAGAATTCGACCTTAACAGATGTGATAGTTGGGAATGTTGCTCTAATAGGACCAACTAACCAAGATTTGGAGGTCAAACCCAATTTGTATGGAAGGAGACGGTGTCTCCCTCGAAGGATGCGAGTGTGGAGGAATTGATGAGCAAAATGGGATCTGCCTAGAGTTCAAGACCTTTTATTGGTATAGGAGTTGCAAGGTCTCAAGTTGCGCAAAATGAAACTACTGCTAAAGAAAATTTGGAGCCACTAAAACCTCCAGATACTCACTAATGGTACAAAAAGTTGGGAAAACATAGTGACAGGGAATAAGTTTACAGCAAGGGAAATGAGCCTATCTTATATCGCTCTGACAATACATAATCGAGGAAAAATTGTAGAATTACATAAAGATGAAATTCAAAAGGGCACGGATAAATGGAAAATGGTTGTAATCTTATATGTGGTTGGAGACTCACCTACCATAGGGGCAATTGAAAGATTCACTGCAGTGCATTGGAATTTTATGGCTAAATCCAAAGTTTTTTTTACCATAATGATGGCTTTTTTGGGCAAAACTTAATACCTTGGAGGGGAATGAGTTTTTGTACTCGGGTCCATGTACGTTCAATAATAAACCTATCATTATGAAGGCATGCGATATTGGGTGTATTTATGCACTTTAGCGTTGTTATCCTAGATTATTTAGCCTTATTTTGAGGATAACTTGTGTGCTTAAAGTGTTAACAATGATATAAATAAGCATTAAAGTATTTAAGTATGTGATTACATTGTTCATGGTGGATGTCAAATAAGTTTGTACTCAAATGGGTCACTTAGAGTTCAATTGAGGAAACTAGTGTTACTAGATTGAGCTAGGTATTTGTCTAGTCTATCTCAATAAATTTTAATATGCTTAATGAGTTTCAAATGGTTTGATAGTGTATTTATGTGTGAATTCCTTGTGCGAGTAAGCGTAACTTGATTCTTATACCCATTGTGTTATGAATAGCATTTATATGAGTGATTATGGGTAACTCTGTTGTTGTGAGGGCACATGTTTGATGAATATGGGTGATTTGTATGATGTCTTTTATTGAGAAATGTGCATGATTTTTCCAATGTGGTGAGTCAATTCTTGAGGTTAGGATGTTTATAAGTAGTGTTTTTGAACTGTCAATTGTGTACATAACATGCTTAGTGTAGAACTTGCATTCTGTGTAGTCATTGTAGCACTAGCTTGAACGTTTTGCATGTAGTATTAGAAAAGTAGAGTCTCCTCATCTTAAGATTCTAAGAGTAAAGAGTTTTTCGAGGATGAACAAGGCTATAAGTGTGGGGTGGTGATGTTGGGTGTATTTATGCACTTTAGCGTTGTTATCCTAACTTATTTAGCTTTGTTTTGAAGATAACTTGTGTGATTAAAGTATTAACAATGATATAAATAAGCATTAAAGTTTTTAAGTATGTGATTACATTGTTCATGATGTATCTCAAACAAGTTTGTACTCAAATGGGTCACTTAGAGTTCAATTGAGGAAACTTGTGTTACTAGCTTGAGTTAGGTGTTTGTCTAGTATATCTCGATGGATTCTAATGTGTTTAATGAGTTATAAATGGTTTAATAGTTTATTTATGTGTAGAATTTTTTTTTTAATAATGTGCAAGGTTCAATTAACTCAAACCAAGAGTCAAAACATTAAGCTTAAGATCATTGTGGGCAAGCCTAGTCTTAGCTTGTGTTTCTAGTCATCATTCTTGATATTGTTTTATTTTGATCTCTAATTTGTGGTATGTGCTAATGTAGGATCTATTGTGAGATGATTATGGTGATATATGGATGTATATAAGGCTGGAAAATGAGTGAAAACACACCATTAAGGCTTGGAAAGGAGGACAAAGTGCAAGGCAAAGTTTGGACATAAAAATGCAATTTCCAGTGAGGTATCGCGATGGATCCACGATGCGACACCAACACGACTTGATTATGCAATGCACCAAGGCCCTAATTTGACTCAAACAATCATCTCACCATGACCCTCACTCAAGTTGATTACATAATATGGCGTAACCCTTATCTCAAACATGACCAAATTGGTTTCTACTATAAATTGGATGTGTTGCATGTTATGTAATTAGTTTGTGATGTCTTGGAGGCTTATAGGAGGCTTCCAAACATGTTTTTTAGGTTTTGATATTCCTTAAATTTAGTTTCTTTATGGTTTTTATCACGTATTAAATACTTGGATGATGATTATGTCCATAAGTGGATAAACGCCCTCTTTCTGGGGTTAAGGCCAAGGGCATGATTACTATTGCTTTGAATTAATTTAATTTGGATTTCTTATCATTATTGGTTGTTTATTTTCCCTTGTTTTAAGTATTCTATGGATTCATGACCCTTAGAATACATTTATTATTGATCATGTGATCTCGGGAAGGGGAATAAGAAGATAGAACGTGGGTTAGATAGAACAAGGTTCTAATTCCTTTATGAAATAAGGAATTTTAATTAGCGACTAGGATAGGGATATACCTAGAATCCTTGTTTGATTCACATGTAGGATGATAGCTTCATGAGTCTAATTGGATTATTACATCCCCCCTCAATGATGTAGTTGTAATGTCCAAGTTAAATAGATGATTAGAGTATCATGTGAAAAACCCAATGAATCAATAACCAATATAAGTAACCAACTAATGAAGTTCAATAGCATAGTATGATTGTTCACAGTGCCTTAACCCCGGGCTTACATCCATTGATTATCCCAAGTCTTTACTTTTTCGCATTGTTTATAGTTTTTTTATTTTACAAATCACAAACTCTCTTTGGTTACTTGGCATCAATTTAATCTCAATCATGAAATTGAATTAAATAGTTGTTTAACAGTAGTCCCTGTGGGATCAATACTTGGCTTTTAAAGGGCCACTATACTACCTGGTGAGACCACGTACACTTGCGTGTGCGCTTGGGTGCAATAAGTTTTTGGCGCCATCACCGGGGAATTGTAATTTGGCAACTATTTTTATTTTAGTTTTACTTTTTTAGATTTTTTTGGTGGTTTACGCTTGGTCTTGGTTTTGTATTTGCAGGAAACTGGTTTTCAGGCCAAGTAAGTTGGCAAGGGATAGGGAATTGGTTGAACCAAGTCCCGAACCCGAGCAACACTTTTATCAATGAAGGAGAGAATCAATCCTTCTCTCTCATATTCTGCAAATAGAAGAATACCAAGACTATCCTGCTCTCATGGCTGAAGAACAAGCAACACGCAAGACAGTTCGAGAAGTGGAAATTCCACTTTCAATAAATTTGACCTCCCCTTTTCAGAAACCCGCTGCTGAAGGTAATTTTGAGCTGAAGAATAATATGGTCCAGCTTTTGAACAGCAGTGGACAGTTTACCATGCTTTTGCATAAAGATCCACAAGTCCATCTGCAGAATTTCTTGGAGATCAATGACACAATCATCCCTATAGGTGTGTCAGCTGATTAGGTGAGGCTGACACTATTCCCCTTTTTACTGTTACGGGAAGCAAAGAAGTGGTTGAATGCTGAGACAAAAAATTCAATCACAACATGGGATGACTTAGCCCGAAAATTCCTCATTCAATTCTTCCGTCTAGCAAGACTGCGAGACTTCACAGTGAGATTGTGTGTTTCAAACAGAAGCCAGACAAGAATTTATATCATGCTTGGGAGTGGTTCAAAGCTCTTCTTCGAGACTGTCCATACCATCAACAATCCAATGAGGTATTAGCTCACACTTTTGTAGAGGCACTTGTCCATAACACAAAAATTTTGCTAGATTCAGCTGCAGGTGGTCAAGCTTTGGAGCTAACGTATAATGAGTTGTACACTTTGTTGAACTGCATTGCTCAAGGGAATCTCGAGTGGCATTCAGACTCAAGGAATACTATAAAGAAGATTGCAGGTGTACTGGAGGTGGAATAATTTACTGCAAAATCTGCCCAGATTTCTGCACTGTAAAATTAGATAAGCAACATGAAGTTGGGAATCACACAACCTGCAGCCACAGTTAATGCAATTCAACAAGTTACAGGTTGTTGTAAAGTTTGTGGTAATAGTGGCTATTCGACAGAGATGTGTGTTGTAAATCCTAAGTCCTTGATGATACAAGTACGATCACGATCATGGACACTTTTAGAGTATTTTAAAGACCACGTAAAGAGTATACAAGTCTAAGTGTGAAGGAGGCCTAAAACCATAGGCTGTTTTTGGAGCCCTTTTCATTAAAGGGTCTTTTAGTTTTTTGTCTTTTATTTTATAATGTAATATAAATTGAAAATTGTAGGGTTTAGTTGGTAGTTTTTATGAATGTTGAAGAAAGAACACTCCTCTTAGAGAGAGAGAGTCCAGAATCGAAACTAGGGCATAACATAAGGGTGGATTCTCTTGTGTGTTGCATTTTGTTTGATACGTTGGTGCTTGGGTGATGGACGCCTCTCTTGTGTCAATTGTAAGAGTTAGGTGTTTGTTGTGTGAAGTTTTAAAGGTCCAAGAGTGGAATATGCTCTTAGGTTGTTAAGACTACATCAACACTTGTCTAACTATCTATCTTGTATCTTGTTTGTGTTTCGGCTTCTTGTGTTGTTAATGTAACCCGTTTGTTCTTGTTGCTATTGTAATATTGTGGAGCTTCATCTTGTGTTGATAAAATTATTGTTGACTGGCTGTTTTGGTGTATTAATACCTTGTATCCTTTTTTTTCTTGTTCTAAATAGTGAATCCGAGAGAGGTCCCCATTTGGTCCACGATTTGTTGTGATTTGTGGACTGTTTTGGGGTGTGATTTTGTGCTTCCTTGTTTGTTACATATCATTTGGTATCAAAGAAAGGCTGGTCTTTGTTCCCGCAAAGCCAATCTTGGGTTTGATTAGTAAAAAAAAAAGGTTGATAAAAACTGAAAAATTCCAGAAAATAACAATCTATCCATTTTTGTGTTCTTGGCCAAAAATTGTGCTGTGTTGTTGTCTTGGCCGAGATTTACTTATTTTTCTTGACTAGATCTTGTAGTTCTTTTATTTTTCTATTATGTTTCTCATGTTGGTTCTTTCCCACCAATACTAAAAGTGTCTAGATCTAAAGGTTGAGCTTATTGACATTGTTGTTGTGAACTTGAAATGGCCATGCGTTGATCCTTATTGTTGAAGGTTGGTGTTGTTGTTGTTGAGTTCTTGATCTTAGCTTTGTGTTATTGTTGTGAATTGGTGTCTTAAGAACTTCTTGTTGAAGTTGTTGAAAGGTGGAACTTGACAAAGTGTTGATTGAAGTGTGAGTCCAACTTGAACCATAGACTCCAAGATTCAAAAGTTTGTGTTCTTGGTATTCTTGGTGTTCTTCACCAATTTTCATATTTTATTGAAAAAAAAGTGGATGTTAGATCTAAGAGGGTGAAGGAAGGAGGTGTAGTATTTGTTAGTCATCAAAGACTTTTACCACCACTTCCAACCACTCAAAGACTTTACAACCCTTTTCCAACCAACTTCTATGTTTTGAGGGCCTTGTTTTAAGGGAAAATACTAAAAAAGTCCAAGTCTTGAAACTTGAGTTGAAAAAGAGTTCCAAGACTTATTATTTACCTCCTTAAACAATTCCACCAATCCATATCAAAAATTGGTCAAGACTTGAACCTTGGATAATAAAACTTGACAAAACCGTGACCAATTGAGGGTTGCCACATCATCACTTTTTTAATGTTCACCGATAATTTTTAAGCTCAAATTTTAGATTTCTTAGTTTTATTTTATTGTTTCTTTAGTTTCGTTTGCTGATTCCATTACTAACTTACAAGCTAGTAGTAGAATGTAAGTTAGTTTTGAAACCATTCTTTGTGTATACGTTCCTTTGTGTGTCTTATTCGAAACCATTCTTTGTGTATACGTTCCTTTGTGTGTCTTATTCTTTTGACTCGTTGTAATACTTGGTCCATCTCTCAATGCTTCATGGAGTACAAGCAAGGTTACAACACTTGTGAGATCAAAGTGTGAAAATTCTGAGAGACAAAACAATAGAGAGGGAGTGTGAGGATCATTCTTGTACAACAAACTTGCTTGTTGTTTTGTAGGTAACTTTTGGCCATAATGGAAACCATTTTGTCCCTCCTTGATGCTTTGTCTCGAGAATTTGCTAGGGCAATTGTGGGTCTTGAAAAAATTGACTCGTATGTGGTAACTATGATTGAGAGGTTGGATCGAATAGAGATTAGAAGGAACTCTCGTACTTTTACTCCCGAAACCTTACTTCTAATGACCAATCCTCCAAGACCACCACCTAATTCCACAATTCAAGCTCTAAATAGCCTTCAAAACCGAGAACAAGATAGACCACTTCCCCCGCAAATTGATCAAGTCTAACAAGGAGGAATTGGAAGCCAATTTCCTCCTATCCAAACTCCACAACCGAAACCCCACTTAACTAAAGCAAGCCTCTCAACCGAAGTTCCACTACACCAAACCCAACATATCCATACAGAGGAGAATGGTAGAAAGGAACATGAAAGATATAGGGTCTACGACAATACTTGTATGATGGTAGGAGACTTGTTTCGGATGAGATTGAAGACAAGGATCAAGATGGAGAGGGAGCCGAGGTTCAAAATGAAGATGTTAGCCGAAACTCATTCTCATTGTATCCTCAGGTTCACTTTGTTTTTTATGGACTGTTTTGTGCACTTTCTTGATGTTTTGCGGACTGTTTTGGGTGGTTTCTTTTGGAGGGTCAATTGCACTAGGTGAAGTCATAAATTTGTGGTCAAATTCCTCTCAAGATGGAGATGGTGATATGAGTACAATTATGATTATGGATATTTTTTGAGTATTTTGAATACCACCTAAAGAGTGCATAAGTCTAAGTGTGAAGAAGGCCCAAAACCATCCCAATCACACTTCATGGGCTGTTTTTGGAGGCCTTTTCATTAGAGGGTTTTTTAGTCTTTTGTTTTTAATTTTGTAATGTAATATAAATTGAACATTGTAGGGTTTAATTGGTAGTTTTTATGAATGTTGAATAAAGAACATTCATCTCAGAGAGAGAGAGTCCACAACCGAAACTAGGGCATAGCATAAGGGTAGATTCTCTTGTGCGTTGCAGTTTGCTTGATACGTTGGTGCTTGGGTAGTGGATGCCTCTCTTGTGTCAATTATAAGAGCTAGGTATTTGTTGTATGAAGTTTTAAACGTCCAAGAGTGGAATATGCTCTTGGGTTGTTAAGACTACATCAACACTTATCTAACTATTTATCTTGTATCTTGTTTGTGTTTCGGCTTCTTGTGTTGTTATTGTAACCCGTTTGTTCTTGTTGCTATTGTAATATTGTGGAGATTTATATTGTGTTACTAAACTTGTTTTTGGGTGGTTGTTTTGGTGCATTAACACCTTGTATCCTCTTCTTTCTTGTTCTAGATAGTGAATTCGAGAGAGGTCCCCATTTGGTCCACGATTTATTGTGATTTGTGGACTGTTTTGGGATATGATTTTGTGTTTCCTTGTTTGTTCCGTATCACGTGATGTATGTGGGAAATTCTCAAAGGCAAAATTATGGGAACGGCTACAATCTAAAGTGGCAGACTCAGCCACTAAATCAGCCATAGAATAGAACGTCCAACAACAATAGCTTCAGCAACCACAGGTTCAAAGAAATCATACCACAAATAACAATATGGAAGAGATGCTGAAACAGGTGTTAGCTTATCAAACACAGTTGGCAGCAGATATAAAGAGTTAGCGGGAAGACATGAAGACTCAACAGGCGACTACAAGGAACTTGGAGTTGCAGTTGGAACAGCAACAGCAGGCATTAAATATCAGGCCTTAAGGTGGTTTACCATGTGATACTGAACCTCCTAAACAAGTCATGGAAATCACTTTGAGGAGTTGTAAAAAGTTTAATAAACAACCTCCAAATGCAACTAAGGAGGTAGATGTAGAGAAAGCTTCTAAACATGTAAACGTCAAAGTTGCTAAAAATTCGGGAAAGTGTAAGTACTCGAAAGCAAAATTTGCTGAAGAGGTGAAGAATATCCCACCACCACCTTTCCCACAGAAGCGTATAAAGGCAAAAGAGGATGCGTTTTTCAAGAAGTTCTTTGACACGTTCAGAGAGCTTCACAATAACTTAGCTGCTTTAGATATTTTACAGGGAATGACAAAGTATGCTAAGTACTTGAGGGATGTGATTCCTAATAGAGTTAAGCTGCAAGATATGGAGGCTGTAGTACTCACTGAAGAGCGTAGCTCTGTGGTGACGCAGAAGATACCCAAAAAGCTTAAGGACCCTAGGAAGTTCACTCTCCCCATTCAAATTGGCAATAGTGAGGTGGTCCATGTACTTAGTGACTTAGGGGAAAACGTCAACTTGATACCTCTTTCCTTGTTCAATACTTTGGGCTTGGGTAAGTCGAGATCGAGCTTTGTGCTGCTGCAACTGGCAAACAAGATCATAGCCCATCCTGAAGGAGGGATAGAGGATGTTCTCATCAAGGTTGGTAAGTTTATTTTTCCTACTGACTTTATTATTTTAGATTTTTAGGCAGATGAACATGTGTTGATTATTTTGGGACGTTTATTCTTAGCGATGAGAGGATCTTTGATTGGCATGCGAGAGAGTACGCTCATAATAAGGTTGGAGGATGAAGAGAAAGTTTTTAAAGTGTACAACCCGCTTAACACACTATCCCATTACAAGGATTTGTGCATGATTACTGTGATTGAAGGGGATAAGTGTGGGGTGGTGGAGATGGTTCCATAAAAGACCTCTTTGAACTTCTTCATTGAGCAACCTAAGCCACAACAACCCAAGCAACAACTACCTAAACCTGACATAATGCAGATTGATGAGCTTGAAAAGGATATAGTTGAGAAAGTTGTTGACCTTGAGAGTGCACACTCAAGAGGTCAGAAATGAATAAGAAGATGGCTTCTAAGTGTGAGGAAAATGATGAAGGAATTTGGTTAAGTTGGGTTGGGTTGTGCCACGACACTAAATCAGGCGTTGCTTGGAAGGCAACCTAAGTTAAGTAGGTATGTTCTATTTTTAGTTTTTTTACTTCACTAGTTTTTGTTTTTGTTGAGTCACAGGTTGATGGAAAGTCTGAGTACCAGAAAACTTGAGCTAAGGAGCATGGTAAAAACTAAGTGTAGGGTCCCTAGACCCTCTTGATGTATAAAGATGCTACTAGCTTGGCCTAGAGGCCTCAGAGAGTATTTCTATCTCTACTTTTAAAGTATACTTTGGGGACAAAGTAGATTTTTAAGTATGAGGTGGGGAAATTCCCATTTTTAGGGGTAATTTTAAAAAAAAATTGTGTTATAAATTAGTGGGATTTCTTGTTGGTGCTATATTTGATTGCACGATGCAAGTGTTTTAGCTATAAAAATATGTTGATTGTGTGAATTACTACTTTTGAGACTCCTAGACTCATGATTATGACTTTTATACTTGATGACTTAAAGTTAAATTTATGTGATTATTTAGTTGAGAGTCTATGATGATCCTACTTGAAGTTGAGCATGCACCATGTGTGATGTAAGGTTGTAGTATATTCCTTATTACATTTGACGTATAGAACTTACCTAGTGTGTGTGCAAAGCAAAATAAAGAGTGAGGGTTTAGGAGATGATATAGGGGATTCTTTGATAGCTTATTTTATTGCTTCTTTTTGACCTACCCTTGTGCATAATCCTAGTAAACCCCATTGAGCCTTTAGCTTTTTCTTTAGAAGTGTCATGTGTAGCTTAATCCCTTCTTTGATAGACCTTAATTTTATCCAAAGCTCCTAAGCACTTTAGTGTAATATTAGTGAGTTAAGGAGTGTGAAATTGAAGAAGAGAAAGGTGAAAATGAAGCCCCAAAGTAACAGTTATTGGTGTGTGTAATTGTTATGTGTTGTGGTTGGGAGTTAGAGAAATTTGTGTTTGAAAATTTCCCATTTTTAGCCCAGTTATATTACAATGAACCTGTTTTGGCCCTAGTCCACCTTGGATATTGTGCACCTTAATTAAGGCAAATTTCTTAAGTTGAGGGTTGCTATCAGAGGGGTGCATGATAAGTCTTCAATTTGATCACCTGCTAGTATCTTTTAAGCCTAAATTATCATGCTTTTCCATTGATTTGATGGTACTCTCTCACTTAATGCTCATTCATGTAGGTGAAAGTAAAAAAAGAAAGATGGAAAAGTCATTCAAGTCATCACGGAGCCAAATGTGAAGGAAAAGAGTCATTCGGTTTGCATCTGCTTTGGAGCTGCTAGCCATCTGCTCTCTATCTTCTCTCCATCCACTTTGGATTCGCTGAAGCAGATCAAGAACAAGGTGGTAGTTTTGTAATTTTCATCAAATGTAGAGTGAAGATTAAAATAGGGTTTTAGCTTCTTTTTCAAGACCTAGTTTTCATCTTTTAAAGATAGCCTCTCTTTTAGTTTTTTAGCTTCTCTCGTCTCTTTTAGCATCTATCTTTTCATCTTTTGAGAATTTTGTACTAAGCTTGAATGGAAAATATATGTTAGTGATTTTCCATTGAAGAATTATTGAAACCCCAAGTGTGGAACTACATTGTCTCTATTTCTCATTGGATGAAGTTAATGATAACTTTGGTATATTCTTATCCCTTTTATCTATGAGTAGCTAATTTCCAATCTTGGGGTTATGCTGGCTTAGGTAGTAGTAGTGCATAGGTTTTAGCTAATTATTTTTCTAATTAGTTAGTTGTGATGGGTGTTGCATTTATTTCATGAATTAATTGAGAGTTGGGGGTTGCAAACTCCAACCACCCTAGAACCCATGTCATTCTTGAAAGAGAGGACATAGGTGAGGAATAAATGCAACCAATAACTTGATTCATTTCACTTAATGATATCTCTTAAACATAAGGATGTCAATTGAGGCAATAGATGTAGGAAATTGTCACACTTGTGAGGTGTTCGAAAGAACCCATTTGTGAAATTTGGTGTTGTAATTGAAAGATTGACACCAATACATTAACATCTAGCCTACCCATGACTTTTAGCTAAAAGTTGAATAAATGGCCAAATACCCATGCATGATCCCACACCTATAATTGCATAACCCCAAGGCTTATTCTCAATTGAATTCACTCCTAGCATTCTTCAACGTCAAGCTAGTGCACTAAAATTAAAGTAGTTGTCATTTATAAACACATTCAAACTAAATCCCCCATTTTACATTGATACTTGCTTTATTCACACTATGGGTCATATTTTAGTAGACTATCAATACTCTTGAGTTTTGAATTCCATGCTTTCACTCCTTGTGGATTCGACCCCAACCTAAGTTGGGTTATTATATTGACAACGATTGCTTACACCCATTCAAGAGTGTAATTTGAGTGTTATCAGTGCGTAACATAAATTGGATAAGAAAAAGGGTAAAATTGAATGATATATATAGCACATTCCCACCATAGTGTATGTGAGTAAGCTTAATAAGATCAGGTAAAAAAAATTGGGATAGGAAAAAGTGATTTAATTTGGTCGATAGAGTTGAATTAAATGTAAAATGTGATGCATTATTGCGCTTAGGGAAGATAGTCACTATTACTAGCCAGAATAATTCCTATCCGTCCCTTAGCCTATATTACAACCTTTAAAGATCTATTTGATCTTAAGCCTTAACATTATGATATTAGTGGAGCACTACACTAAGGGAAAGCCTATGGTTCATTATGTGTAACTTGTGAATTCCTTGTGAGAGTGAGCGTAATTTGATTTTTGTACCCATTGTGTTATGAATAGCATTTATATGAGTGATTATGGGTAAATCTTTTGTTGTGCGGGCATATGTTTGATGAATATGGGTGATTTGTATGATGTCTTTTATTGAACAATGTGCATGAGTTTTCCAACGTGGTGAGATAATTCTTGAGATTAGGATATTTTTAATTAGTGTTCTTGAACTATCAATTGTGTACATAACATGCTTGGTGTAGAACTTGCATTCTGTGTAGTCATTGTAGTACTAGCTTGAATGTCTTGCATGTATTAGTAGAAGTGTATAGTCTCCTCTGCTTAAGATTATTAGAGTAAAGAGTTGTTCGAGGACGAACAAGGCTTTAAGTGTGGGGTGGTGATGTTGGGTGTATTTATACACTTTAGCATTGTTATCCTAGCTTATTTAGCCTTGTTTTGAGAATAACTTGTGTGATCAAAGTGTTAACAATGATATAAATAAGCACTAAAGTGTTTGAGTATGTGATTATATTGTTCATGGTGTATCTCAAACAAGTTTTTACTCAAATGGGTCACTTAGAATTCAATTGAGGAAACTAGTGTTACTAGCTTGAGTTAGGTGTTTGTCTAGTATATATCGATGGATTTTAATATGTTTATTGAGTTTCAAAAGGTTTGATAGTGTATTTATGTGTGGAACAACTTATTTATAATGTTCAAGGGTCAATTGAATCAAACATAGAGTCAAAACATTAAGCTTAAGATCATTGTGGGCAAGCCTAGTCTTAGCTCGTGTTTCTAGTCATCGTTCTTGATATTATTTTGTTTTGATCTCTAATTTTTGGTGTGCACTGATTTAAGATATTTTGTAATCTGATTATGGTGATATATGTATGTATACAAGGCTGGAAAATGAGTGGAAACACACCACAAAGGCTTGGGATGGAGGACAAAGTTCAAGGCAAAGTTTGGACGTGAAAATGCAATTTCCAGTGAGGTGTCACGATGGAGCCGCGACGCGACACCAACATGACTTGATTATGTAATGTGCTGAGACCCCAAGTTGACATAAACAATCACTACACTGCAACCCTCACTCAAGTTGACTACACAATGCGGCGCAACCCCTATCTCAAACATGGCCAAATTGGTTTCTACTATAAATGGACGTGTTGCATGTTATGTAATTATTTTACGACGTCTTGGAAGCTTAGATGAGGCTAAAAACATGTTCTTTAGGTTTTAATATTCTTTAAATGTAGTTTCTTTAAGGTTTTGATCACGTATTCAAATACTTGGATGATGATTATGTCCATGAGTGGCTAAACGTCTCCTTTCCGAGGTTAAGGGCAAGAAAACATGATTACTATTGCTTTGAATTAATTTAGTCTGGATTGATTATCATTATTGGTAGTTTATTTACCCTTGTTTTAACTATTTGAAGAATTCATGACCCTTAGAATACATTCATTGTCGACCTTGTGATCTCGGGAGGGAAAATAAGAAGATAGAACGTGGGAGTAGATAGAACAAGGTTCTTATTCCTTTATGAAATAAGGAATTTGAATTAGAGACTAGGATAGGGATATACCTAGAAGCCTTGTTTGATTCACATGTATGATGATAGTTTTATGAGTCTAATTGGATTATTACATCCCCGCTCAATAATTTTGTTGTAATGTCCAAGTTAGATAGACGATTAGAGGTCGGGAGATCATGATCATGTGAAAAACCCTACGAATCAATAACCAAGATAAGTAATCCAGCTAATGAATTTCAATAGCATAGTATGAGTGTTTGTAAAACCCTGGGCTTACATCCATTGATATGTCCTAACTTTTTACTTTTCCGCATTGTTTATAGTATTTTTATTTTACAAATCAAAAACTCTCTTTGGTTACTTGGCATCAATTTAATCTCAATCGTGAACTAGAATTGAATAGTTGTTTAACACTAGTCCCTGTGGTATATATACATGGCTTTTAAAGGGCCACTTTACTACTTGGTGAGACCATTTATACTTGCGTGTGCGCCTGGGCGCAACAACATAGATAGCTAAATTTGACTTTCATGAAGAGTTCCTTAAAACCATCCAATTATGGGTTAAGTTGTCAAAACGTTCATTAAATTGTTAGGAAGGTGAGTCATTAATTCATATTGGGAGCTGTCTTAGTAATCCTATCTATGCGGATGATTGCACTTCCAAGGTGTATCATGTAATCTATGCCAGGATACTTGTGAAGATGGACATAACAGTCTCCCTGCCCACCAAGGTAAAACTGCAGGACCCCAATGGTAGACAATTTGAGCAGCCGGTTGTATATAATTGGAAGCTAATATATTGCAACACTTGTTTGCAAATTGGTAGTAGTTTTCAGAGAAATAAAGCTCCACAACAGCAACAAATAACACATAATTGGAAGCAAATTTTCCACCGGAAAACAAAAACTAACCAAGAGGAAGAAACTTTGGTTGATGAATAGGTTGTTGGTCAAATGATACCACAAGAGATAGACAAGGGGCGACCAACTAAATCCACTTTTTGTTTACCACAAGTTCCTACTGATAAGATGACAATGAATGATGGTTGGAAAGCTGTTAAAGGTAAATCCGCAGTTAAAGAAAGAAAAGTTCCCATGGACACTACACCTGGTATAGAAAATGGTTTTAATGTGTTGAGCATGCAGGGCCATATAGTTGCATCGACAAGTTACCAACTAAATAATCCATATAGAAGGGAGTGGAGAAGGGAAGGCAACCACCAACTTTCAAATGAAGTTGATCACTTGGAACGTGAGAGGACTTAATAAGGTGTACAAACACCGAGTGATGAAGAAGTTTTTGATAGAAAATATGTTAGTTTGATTGCAATAACTGAACATAAAGTGGATGAAAAACATGTTTGTCGTATAGTAAAAAAATAGATCCTTACTGGATATAATGCAACAACTATATACCGTAGAGCAGAGGCAGAATATGGATCCTTTGGGATCTAGATGAAGTACAATTCACCTTGCTATCATATGAAAGTCAATTTATCCATGGTATGGTTAACGTTTATGCATTGAGAATAGAATTTAACTTTACAACTGTATATGTACTACACACAATTGAGGATAGGGGAGTTTTATGGACAGACATGCAAAATTTGCAACAATCCCACAAGGGTCTTGGATTTGTATGGGTGATTATAATACACTGCTTACTGGAGGTGATAAAATCCATGGCACAAATGTTCAGGAGTGCAAAAACATGGGATTTCCAACAATTTCTATTAAATTCAAACATGATAAAATTGAGAACAATAGGTAGGGATTATATATGGACCAATGGTCATGTGTGTAGTCGTATTGATAAGGCTCTTGGTAACTCTGACTGGATGATTCAGATGACAGATCTTGATGTGATAGTGATGGATCCTTATTTTTTTGATCACTTGCCACTATGCATCAAGTTTGAAAGTAGACCTTGCAAACCGAAACCTTTCTAGTTTTTTAACCATCTGGAAGGACACAAAGACTTCATCAACTCTATTAAAACATCTGGAGAGGGTGTAAGCAACAACTGATATGTCAGAGGTGTGGCGTAGACTCAAAAAGCTGAAAAAATCTTTTAAAACTCCATCTGGTTCAGAATTTCAGGGCGTTGATATCAAAGTAAAATACAAGACAACAGCTCCAGAATATTTAGGCATAAATGTGGGATAGTAATACCTCTCTTGAGTTATTCGCTGAAGAAAAATGTTTAAGAGGGGGACTACCAAAATGGGTGTCCATTGAGAAAAACATCTATCAACAAAAATCTAGAATTCAATGGTTACAACTTGGTGACTTGTGGCCGTGACGGACATCTCAAACCATGAAGGCTCGGGCACCCATCTCTATCTGGAAATCATACACAATGTTTATACGATATAAAGAAACGGGAAAAATGATCATACGGAAAAATGGTCAATCTCATTAGTAAACTGAACAATTCAAAAGGAAGTTCTTAGCATTCAAATCACATAACACCAGTTTGCGAAATCTATAATAATACAAGAGTAAATATACGTCTAAAAACTAGTACAAGGCCCCCAATCGGACCATAAAACAAAACAAAATAGTAATGTCCAATAACCAAGACCTTCCGAAATAAGGGAGGCTCACCAACTGCAAACTTCGGACAAATAATCTACAGCTTAGTGGGACCCCGAGACTGTGCCTCAGATCCTGAAATATGGGGGTCAATACAGATGTACTAGTACATAGATCAATCCAAAATAATGTACTTTTATACAACATAAGTGAGAGCAATTTATAAACACTTTACATAAGATATATGAAAAACACATGGGCATATTTACAAGTATTTGAACATTTATTTGAAATCCACGACTCACTCTTTATCTTACTTCTAAGCTAGGTGGTACACCCTACAACTCTACAATTCCACGGGCTATATGAAATCCTCCCTTAAATCGGCAACCAAGCCCTCAACCCAAGTTTGTCTAATACGCCAAGGGGCACTAGGCCCACGTATGGTCCCTCTTGGGGATATAATAAACCCGTATCGACAAAACATGATTTCTAGCAATGAGCCATTACACTCAAATGCCTTCTTCGAAAAACCACCTAACTCTTTTTAAGCCCATTTTTAACTCTTTAAGACATGCATTCTTTGAAATCAAAATCTAAAAATCTTACTCTGTTATGGCATTCATCTGTTTGGTATCGTCATACCAAGAATTGTAAGTCATATCTCTAAGCCATACATTATCATGTTATAGCTCTTTCATTCAAAATAATGTTTAGACCACCAAGTCATTCAAACAGTATAAGAGAATTCATATTTCAAAACATATGTCAAACCATGCAAAGATTCTCTCTTTTCAATATTTCAACAAATGGTGGTCATTTTCTCAAAACAATCATGAAATTCCTTCGATTATCACATTTAGCATTTAAAAATAAAAAATTGTCCCTCTCTTCAATTCTCAACCAACACAAAGTTCATATAAGATAGTAAAGCTCTTGACTCATACTTTAAGACATGCAATTTAGTAACCAATAACTTGTAAATCAAGAAGTAACACAATGAGAGAGGGAAAATTCATTATTCATGCTCTCAATTCATGTATCCAAACTAAAAATACATATATACATATACACGAGAAAATCAAAATTCAAGGGAAGGCCTCAAGACCAAAACATTATATGGTTGAAAAGGATTCATAATACATATTCTTTAAATTGTTCTCAAAACCCTTCATAAATATGTGATTTCTAAAACTTGAAAACTTAATAAAACAATTTCACCATGCACGTGTACTTTTGGAAAACCCCACGTACCTTAGATTACTTAGTTCGAAGGATAGAACCCAAATCTTGATTAGTTTTCTTGAAAATCTTGACTTAAGAGCTTGATTATTATTGATCTTTGGGGGTTTAGGGTTTTCTTGAAGAGGAGAAGAGAATAATGATGTAACAAATTCTCTTTGGGGGCTTAAATCTTTTGTTTTGGACGGTTTTGGATGAGGTAAATGACCCTATTTCCCTCAAATATGGGAAAACAGAACTGGAAAATAAGGGAGCGTGCTATGGAGCATGGTCGTATGCTCTGGAGCGCCAAAATGGAGCATGCTTTGCATGCTCCATCGCGGGCTCCCTCAGGGGTGGACTGGAGCATGCTCCGCAGGCTAATTGCCCAACCTCACTGTCTCTCTCACAAAAATGGCTATAACTTTTCGCTCGGGTATCGGATTGAGGCAAAATTGGTATCGTTGGAAAGCTGACTCAATTATCTACAATTTGGTGGGTATTTATCTGCAAAATTCTGCATATATTAAAAGTTATACACGTTGAAAGTATTTCCTTGTAGAATCGAATACAAAGATTTAGCCGAATCAAAGGTTCTTAGCTCAACTTCGCTCTAAGTGATTCCTATGAAGATTTTTCACCTCGAAAGCACTTCAAACACGAGGATATAGATCATGAAATTTATTCTCACTAGAAAATAATTTCTATTAGAGCTTACACATGTAGATATAATAATTTGATTTCTAGTTCGAAAATGTTGAGTGTTACATTATCTTCCCCTTTGGATCATTCATCCCCAAATGATGGGTAGGGACTTTTTGAAGCTCTAAAAGTTTAAAATAAAGAACTTAATATCTTATTGAACATTTTTTCACAAAAAAATATGCAAAGGCATCAAACAAGCTTCATGATAACTCTTAGAGAAACGTGTAAGCACGAAACATGAGATAACGAAACTTGACATCAACATGATCAAAACATTGTAAGGCATGAATTTTCCTAAGAATCCTCGGCCTGATAAAGATTGGTACAAGACATGAGATGAGATTCTCACGGGACATAAGAATAGAAGCATTCTCCATCTTACAAGATACAACGAAAAGTTTTAAACTTAGAGACACTACTTTTCTATGCCCCAAACAATAAATTACATGCCTCATCATTTCCAACTTACAATTCTCCCAATACACATCTAACCATACAAGTTTGAGTCTCACTGCACAATACTCCTATGTTGAAGCCTAACTTAGAGAAAAGAGGTGTTAGTTTAAGCTATGGGACTCTATACTCTACATCTCTTTAAGAAGATTTACTTTACCTTATCACTACTGTCAAACACACTTAAGTTTTAAATCAAGGAGTGCTAACCACACAGCGCATTAGTTTGTGTTTTCATTAATCACAACTCTTAATCCTACCATTACTACACCCACTCCGAGGATCTCCCACTAAGACCAACAATTTTAATCACTCTTACATAGACTTTCGCCATATATCTCCTTCCTAACTATTTCACATAACAAAAGTTCATCTCCTTCTTTCCCTCTTCTCTTATAATTTTAGCTAAAGAAATTGCATCCAAAATTCTCAACTTCAAGAACATATCCTTCCCTACCTCATACATCACACCATTATACTAACATACGGAGGGTTATTGAGGGACCCAAGCATAAACATCATGAATGAAAGTAACACTATCAGACCACAACTTATACTTATTGCACTACACAAGGAGGGACATGAGGTGAAGATATGATAGAATAGACACGAAGTGCTTCGTATATCAAGTGTCTGGATCATAAGTAAAGAGTTTGGCATAAACACAACACAACATGATTTCTTAGGACAGACCACAATGAGAAATATGGGTGAATATATCATGAGTTACATGGCATAAAGCCGAAATTTACGTAGTTAACAACTAAGACAAGGATTGCCACTTGAAGCGATTGATCCTCCTTTAAAAAACTAAAAAATTTCCATGAGTTAGCATAAAATTTATCACTTTGGCCAATCCCGACGTAAAATGAATCGGTAACATATAGAAAACATAGTTTCTTCGAACCACGCATTATGTCAGACATGGATTTTTATGGATTATGAGCAATATAACATACAACTTGGATACTTGGAATATTAGATCACTGAGACACCATTGCTTCTGTTTTGGAGGTTGGAACATTACACGAGTTACATAGAGAACTCAAACCTTAGACATAGGAAAGACTTGAATACATAAGACATTGGTACAATAACCTCATTAATTGAAGTTGGAGGAATTTGCTTGAATAGGAATAGGATTATCATGACTCCTCCCCACAACTTCCCACACTGAGAAAAATTTTGGGAACTACCTTAATTTATCATGTTCTCCTTAGATCAAAGTCACAATCCTAGAATTGAAGGCATATCTTCTCATTAAGTCTACAATCACAACCCTCAACACAATGGGGTATCGCTATACACTTAAACGCTAAACTCCCCCTTGATAAACTACACTATGAAGGCATTGCTTTCCAGAAATACTGCTCTTAACTTTCGCTAGCCTCTATAGCCATCACCCTAAAACTCACACTCTCATGAGCATACATGTTTATACTCCTTATCACGTAATATTTCCTTCTTCACTACTTAACACACCAATATTAGACCTCTACTCACATAACTTACAACTTAACAAAATTTGTGAAACTATGCCAAAGGCATCTATTGCCTACCTATATTTCCTCATTTCAACTCTACATAACACCATATAATAACTCCCTCGACTTCTCCACACTAAGAAATTTGCGGACATAGATTGAGTGTATATGACACTCATACCCATAGAACCTTATCTAACAACATGATACCAGGGGATAACTTATTCTTATATACTTACGCCCTTATCCAGTTAATGACTCAACCACAATTCATTAGTTTTAACACCAGCCCTCATGGCTATATATATAACACAATTATCCATTCCTTATTCTGCAAGTTGCCAACCTAGTCTATTTCATACATTACACCAAACCAAATAATTCATTCCCTTAAAACATGCATCATTAACTTAAGATACTATTCTCACCACCACAATCCACATCTAAAGATCAAGCCTATTGTTTAACAACACCAATCATATGAAGCATGCCACATACTATATTGATCAATCGAATAGAAATATCAACCTAAGCCTCTTATTTCACTTAACTAGGGATGTACATAGGTCGGGTTGGTTTGGTTTTCTATTGAAAAAAAATCAAACCAATTATGTCGGTTTATTAAAAATATAAACCAAATTAAACCAACATAAAATCGGTATTTTCGGTTTAGGTTTTAGTCAGTTTTTTCAATTTTTTGGTTTTTCTTGAGTTTTTTTATAATCTTTATTTTTGACAATTATATTGTGATTAAAGTTTAGATCAAGTATGTTTTCATTCATGTGCTAATGAAAAATCACAATTATGAAAAAATGAGGAGCGAAAAACTCTCTTGAAACTAAAAAATAAGATGGAGAGTGAAAAGTTTAGGTTTTAAGTTTATATTGAATTTTGGATCATTTTATTAGAAATTAATGGATAAATATTACAACTTAAAGGACCAAATATGAATATATATATATATATATATATATATATACATCTATTTTCTGAATATTGAAAATTAATAAAACTAACTAAAAAGTATTTAAAAAGTAGATTATAATTAATATTTTATATATAAAAAGTTAAATTATATACATGCATCTATATATATATAAATATATATATATATATATATACACACACACATCTATTTTCTAAATATTGAAAATTAATAAAACTAACTAAAAAAGTATTTAAAAAGTAGATTATAATTAATATTTTATATATAAAAAGTTAAATTATATACATGCATCTATATATATATATATATATATACACACACATATATATTTATATATATATACATATATATGTATACATATATATATATATATATTATGTCGGTTTGACTTCTTTTTTGTTAACATCAAACCAAACCAAGAATGGTCGGGTTTTTTTTCAAACGCCAAACCAACCAAACCAAACCATAGGTCGGTTTTTTTTCTCGGTTTGGTTTGGTTCTTCGGTTTGGTTTGACTTGACGGTTTGTCTGTACACCCCTACACTTAACTATGGCCCATAAGTTCATCCTCTACATAACATTACTGCTACACCTCAAAATCTACTACATGCCTTCTCACATGTACTACTAATTTACAACTACTAGAGAAAAGACAAATCAAGGGGGTAACATCACATAATAGGGATAGTCTATCTTAATCTTATATTATAACCCATTACAATCCTATCAACATATTCCACTTTCTCACATCATAGTTATTTACCCATGCATACATCACAACTACCTTCAAAATTCCATATACAACAATGAGTTTTTACTTATAACGTATTGGCTAATCTAACTGTCTCCATTCACAGCCTACAAGGGATTTCTATAACCATCATAACTATCCACTCTAGGCTCCTTCCCTATTTTGAATAGGTAATAATCATAGCCAAACACTTCCTCCACAGACTACCATATAATCTACAAATATTGCTACCACATTAGTCAATCACTATAAAATGGTAACCCATTCCTTGATCAATGGTTATACAATTAAACCAGCTTCTTTTCACAAAAGTCACCTTCATTCTGACTTTTAAGCTTGTGACTTTATATCACTAACTTCTAGATCATCTTACTACCAATAGGGTATGGCACCTTAACACATACTACTACTCCGGCGAGAATATTATTCCAACATTCTGACACACATCATTACCCTTAAGCATAATATCTGTAATAAGGGTTTCAGAAAAAGAACTGAATACACTCCTCTCAGGCTCAAATGCACGGTTGATGTAGATAGGGATATAAGCTTAAATCAATACACTTATAGAACTCATGGACTATTCTCGAGTCCTTGTGTCATCTCATAACTTTATGGATAACTCAATTAGATAGAACCACACTATTGGGGGAGCTAGACTCTTAGACTTGTATCGCCTCTACAATGAGGCATGGCCCATGAAATTAGAGCAAGTAAGGAATTTGGATAACATTTCTTATGGACGAAGATATAACACGACCTAGAGTATGAAAGAATAATAAACAACTCTTAAATGCCCGATAGCCTCCTTATTATAAGTGTGGAACACAACATACCCATAAGTAAGACTCTAATAGGCACGACTTCATAGACAACCTAGGACCATAAATCATGCTCTGATATTAATTTTGTCACGATCCAACCCGAGGGCCCTGGCCGTAATGGCCATCTCAAATCATGAAGGCCCAGGCACCCATCTCTATCTGGCAATCATACACAATGTTCATACAATATAAAGAAATACAGAAAATTACCATACAAAAATATGGTCAATCTCATAAGTAATCTAAACAATTCAAAAGGAAGTTCTTAGCATTCAAAACACATAACACCAGTCTGCGAAATCTCTAATAATACAAGAGTCAATATACATTTAAAAACTGGGATAAGGCCTCCGGTCGGACCATGAAACAAAACAAAATAGTAATGTCCAATAACCAAGACCTTCCGAAATAAGGGAGGCTCACCAACTGAAAACTTCGAACAAACAATTTACAACTTAGCGGGACCACGAGACTATGCCTCAGATCTTGAAATATAGGGGGTCAATACAAATGTATTGGTACGCAGAGCAATCCAAAATAATGTACTTTTATACAACATAAGTGAGAATAATTTATCAACACTTTACATAAGATGTATGAAAAATACATGGGAATATTTACAAGACTTTGAACATTTATTTGAAATCCACGACTCACTTTTTATCTTACTTCTGAGCTAGGTGGTACACCCTACAACTCTACAATTCCACGGGCTATATGAAATCCTCCCTTAAATCGGCAACCAAGCCCTCAACCCAAGTTTGTCGCAAGGGTTGGAGTCTCTATATACGCCAAGGGACACTAGGACAGCGTATGGTCCCTCTTGGGGACATAATAAACCAGTATCGGTAAAACACGGTTTCTAGCAATGAGTCATTACACTTAAATGCCTTCTTTGAGAAACCACCTAACTCTCTTTAAGCCTATTTTTAACTCTTTAAAACATGCATTCTTTGAAATCAAAATCTAAAAATCTTACTCTGTTATGGCATTCATCTGTTTGGTATCGTCATACCAAGACTTGCAAGTCATATCTCTAAGCCATACATTATCATGTTACAGATCTTTCATTCAAAATAATGCCTAGACCACCAATTCATTCAAACAATACAAGAGGATTCATACTTCAAAACATATGTCAAACCATACAAAGATTCTCTTTTTTCAATATTTCTACAAATAGTGGTCAATTTCTCAAAACAATCATGAAATTCATTCGATTATCACATTTAGCATTTAAAAATAAGAAATTGTCCCTCTCTTCAATTCTCAACCAATATAAAGTTCATATAAGATAGTAAAGCTCTTGACTCATACTTTAAGACATGTAATTTAGTAACCCATAACTTGTAAATCAAGAAGTAACACAATGAGAGAGGGAAAATTCATTATTCATGATCTCAACTCATATATCAAAACTAAAAACACATATATACATATACACGAGAAAATCAAGATTCAAGGGAAGGCCTTAAGACCAAAACATTATATGGTTGAAAAGGATTCATAATGCATATTCTTTAAATTGTTCTCAAAACCCTACATAAATATGTGATTTCTAAACTTTAAAAACTTAATAAAAAAATTTCACCATGCCCATATAGTTGAGAAAAACTCCACGTACCTTAGATTACTTAGTTCAAAGGATAGAACTCGAATCTTGATTGGTTTTCTTGGAAATCTTGACTTAAGAGCTTGATTCTTGATCTTTGGGGGTTTAGGATTTTCTTGAAGAGGAGAAGAGAATAATGATGTAACAAATGCTATTTGGGAGCTTAAATCTTATGTTTTGGACGGTTTTGGATGAGGTAAATGACCCTATTGCCCTCAAATATGCGAAAACAGAACTGGAAAATAAGGGAGCGTGCTATGGAGCTTGTGTCGCATGCTATGGAGCGTGCGTCGCATGCTCTATCGTGGTCTCCCTCAGGGGTGGACTGGAGTGTGCACCGCAGGCTAATCACGCGACCTCAGTGCCTCTCTCACGAAAATGACTATAACTTTTCGCTCGAGTTTCGAATTAAGACGAAATTGGTATCACTGGAAAGCTGACTCAATTATCTACAATTTGGTGGGTATTTAGCTATAAAATTCTATGTATATCAAAATTTATACAAATTCAAAATAAACCTTTGTAGAATCAAATACAAAGATTTAGCCGAATCAAAGGTTCTTAGCTCAACTTCGCTCTAAATGATTCCTATGAAGATTTTTCACCTCGAAAGCACTCCAAACACGAAGATACAGATCATGACACTTATTCTCGCTTGGAAATAATTTCTATTAGAGCTTACACACGTAGGAACAACAGTTTAATTTCTAGTTCAAAAATATGGGGTGTTACATGACTCCAATTCTGCTCTTTTCTATGCCTCAATGAAGAACAGAACAAGTCAAAATAAATCAGGAAACTCATAAATCCTGCATGGGTCATACTACAATGGGAACAAACAAATCAGAGAAGAGATCATTGGGGATCATAAAGGCCTCCTGGGTTCATGTGCTTCAATCCTTCCAGCGATTCACCCTGCAATAATAGAAGATGATAGAATACTAGGAAGGAAACAACAACTTTCCTTGATAAAGCCAATCACAAAAGATGAAGTCTACAATGCACTTTATGGGATATATGACTTAAAGGCCCCAAGATGCATTTCTTTCTTCTTTAAGAGAGCTTGGACAATCATAGGAGTAGACATCCCTGCAACAGTTATTCAATTTTTCGACACCAGTACTATGCATATGCCTATCAATGTTACCACAATTATTTTGATTTCAAAGGTACAACACCCTTCCTCTATAAGAGAACTTTGACCTATCTCTTGTCATACTATTTTACATAAAATCATTTCTAAGATCCTTACAAATAGGCTTCAAGGGGTAATGGACTTCCTAATTGATAATACTCAATCAAATTTGGTACCTGGTAGGTTGATATCTGGCAATATAATCCTTAGTCTTGCACTAGTGAAAGGTTATAGAAGGGCAAGAGTGTCACCTAGATGCATGATAAAGTTGGATTTGCAAAAAGCTTACGATTCTGTGGAATGGATTGTTATGAAATAAGTTTTTATTAGTCTTAGTTTTCATAGTGTTTTTATTGATTGAATCATGTAGTGTATCAGAACTGCTTCATATTCTATCATGATCAATGGAAACCCAACATTACCTTTTAGAGCCAAATAAGGACTTAGACAAGGGGATCCCTTATATACCTACCTCTTTGTTCTTACCATGGAATACTTGTCTAGAATGTTAAAAACCCTCAAAACCAATATTGATTTCAATTACCACCCTCGGTGTGAGACGTTGAACGTAGTTCAACTGGTTTTGTCGATGACCTCCTCTTATTTTGTAGAGGGGACACAATCTCTGTCCAGTTACTTTATGAATGTTTTGAACAATTTTCTCAGGCCTTTGGTTTGATTGCCAAAATGAATAAAAGCTCGATCTATTTTGGTGGGGTAAAAAACAGAGTACAACAGGGGATTATCGGGTGTTTGGGATTCCTTAGAGGTGAACTCCCTTTCAAATACTGAGGAGTTCCCTAAGTATCAAGAAACTCTCCATACATCAATGTCAGCCCCTACTTGAGAAAATACTTGGGAGAATCACATATTGGACCATAAATTCCTATCATATGTAGGTAGGTTGCAATTGTTAAAAACCTTACTTTTTTCCAAACTTATTGGTCTCAAATCTTTGTGTTGCCCAAGAAAGTTTTGGGAAAGATCAAGACTGTTTGAAGAGTATTTGTATAGACGAGTAGTGTGGAGAATTCAAAAAAAGATTTATTAGTTTGGGATAAAGTTTGTCAACCAAAGACTGTTGAAGGCTACAATGTACCAGATCTATATACATGGAATAAGGTTGTTATATGCAAATTACTATGGAACCTTTGTAAGGAAAAAAACCGATTGTGGGTGCAATGGTTGCATGTGTACAATGGAAAAACACTGCCAGTGTGGGATGTGAAGCCAAAATAAGTAGCTTGGATGATTCAGAAGATTTTGAAAGCCACAAATTACGTAGAGAAAGCAGGCCACACAATAACTGATTTCTTAAATTGGACGACCTTCTCTATTAAAAGTTTATACTTGAAGTTGAGAGAAAACTTACTTGTAACAATATGGGGTCGCCAAAGTGGTTATTTATAATGAACTTGGTTGTGCAAAATAGACTGCTAACCAGGGATCAACTTGTTGCTTGGGGTTGTATTGATAACTGATATAATTTAATAATAATTGATCTTATTGATATTGAAGGGGTTACAGCTGTATATATAGAGAACTGAAGAATAGCTAATTACAGAATAACCCAGATGTATTTAATAATTATATATGTAGTCTATTATCCCCCCGCAAGCTGATCAGCGGTAACGAGGGGCAGCTTGGAGCAGAGATACTGAAAAGGCTGTAACGGAAGAGGCTTGGTGAGAATATCAGCAAGCTGGTCAGTAGATGGGACATAGTGCGTGGCCATCGTTCCTGCAAGTACCTCATCGCGAACAAAGTGACAGTCGGACCTAACATGCTTCATACGATCATGAAGGACTGGATTTTTGGTAACACAAATAGTGGACTGATTGTCACAATAAATCTGTGGTTTCGTCGGGGGAATGCCAAGTGCATCGGTAAGGTATCGTAACCACATGGCTTCAGCAACACCCGCAGCCATGGCACGATATTCTGCTTCTGTGGAGGAACGGGACACTCGCGTTTGCTTCTTGGTGCACCAGGAAATCAGATTCGGTCCCATCATAACAATATATCCAGTAGTGGACTTTCGATCATCTTTGTCGTTAGCCCAATCCGAATCAGAAAAAACAGATATATCAAACGAGCCCTTTTGAAATAAAATTCCACATTGAAGAGTACCTTTAAGATAGCGCAGAATGTGTTTCAAGGCCTGAAAGTGTTGTTCTGTGGGAGCATGCATTGATTGGGAGACTCGATTGACTGCATATTGGATGTCCGGACGAGTAACAGCAAGATAATGAAGTCCACCGACGAGGCTCCGATATAGTGTAGGATCGGCAAAGGGAGTATTCGGCCCTGGGGATGGGCGGACTGCCATGGGAGTGACCGCGGGTTTGCAGTCTGTCATTCCAGCTCGATTTAGAAGTTCAAGGGTATATTTTGTCTGATGCATCAATATGGTTCCCGATTTGCGGATGAGTTCGAGGCCAAGAAAGAACTCCAGAGGACCGAGGTCCTTAAGTTTGAAGTCACGATGCATAGCCTCAGTAATTTCAGTGATGAGTGATGACGAGCTGCCTGTAATAACAATATCATCCACATAGATAAGAATGATGACTGTCCCTCGAGAACAGTGAAGGGTGAAGAGGTTGTTGTCATGATGGTAGGTGCGAAAACTAAGACCCTGCAGAAAAGTAGAGAGGCGTGTGTACCAGGCACGTGGGGCCTGTTTCAGGCCATACAGTGATTTGCGAAGCTTGCTAACATAGTGAGGACGGTTGGGATTAACATATCCCGGTGGCTGAACCATATAGATGTCTTCCTCAAGATGACCATGAAGAAAGGCATTGCTGACGTCTAACTGATGAAGCGGCCAATCACAGTGAAGAGCAAGAGACAAGACCAGACGAATAGTCTGTTGCTTAACAACAGGGCTGAAGGTCTCCTTATAATCCACACCATACTCCTGATGATACCCTTTTGCAACCAGACGTGCTTTATAGCGAGAAAGAGATCCATCTGAATTTCGTTTGATGCGAAACACCCATTTGCACCCAATAGACTTTCGGTTACTAGGCAGAGGTACCAAATCCCATGTACGTTGTTCATTCAGAGCCTGAAATTCCTCATCCATAGCTTGGCACCAGAAACTATTTTTGGAGGCTTGGGTGTAGGTAGTAGGCTCAGTTATGGGATGTGCATCAAAGGGTATTTGAGTGTGGTAGACTTTGGGTTTGAAGGTAACGGCCTTGGCTCGGGTTGTCATAGGGTGAGTGTTGAGTGGAGGGTGATTAGGAAGGGGTGGTGGAGTTGTATGATGTGTGGAAGGGGGTTGGGTGGGGCTGCCGTGGGAGCTGGGATGTGCAGCGGTGGATGGGGTGGGTTGTGTGGCAGTCGGCTGGGTGTTTGGGTAGGGGGTTAGGGGGTTCGGGTGGGTGGGTGGGTGGTTCGAGTGGGTAGTGGCGTAGTGGGGTACCGGGTTAGGTGCCGAGTGAGCCGGAGCATGAGCGCGTGAAAAGGACGGGAATAATGGCACAATGCCAAGTGGATTGGGGGAGTATGGAGTAGAGGAAAGACTTGTGTAAGGAAATTGTTCCTCCACAAAACGAACATGACGGGAAACATATGTTTTCTGAGATACAGGATCGAAACATTTGTAACCTTTGATAGTGGGATGATAGCCTAGAAAGACACAAGGGGTGGACCGAGGTTGAAGTTTATGTTGAGTGTGTGGACGCAACCAGGGATAAACCAGACACCCAAACGGGCGGAGATGGATGTAGTCGGGTGGATGATTGTAGAGACGGGCATATGGAGTGGAGTTGGAGAGAGTGTGAGTGGGCATGCGATTTATGAGGTAGTTGGCAGTAGCAAAGGCATCAACCCAAAAGGAAACAGGTAAGGTGGAATCATGGAGGAGCGCAACAACTGTTTCTATTAGGTGACGGTGTTTGCGCTCAGCAACGCCATTTTCTTCAGGGGTATATGGACATGAAGTGTGATGAAGAGCCCCTAGACTTTGAAGAAAAACACCAAATGCATTGTTGACAAATTCTTTGCCATTGTCACTTCGAAAAATTTTGATTTTGGCATCAAATTGATTTTGAACCATTCGGTCAAAGTTGACAAAAACAGTATAAGCTTCGGATTTAAATTTCAGAGGATAAAGCCAAGTGAATTTACTGTAATCATCAACAAAACAGATATAATAACGAAAACCTTGAACAGAAGGAACTGAGGTTGGACCCCAAACATCAGAATGAATTAATTGAAATGGCGCAGTGGCCTTGTGTTCAGACAGTGAAAAAGGTAAACGACAAGATTTAGACACTGAACAGGACTCGCAATGTAATTTCCCTGAAAAATTAAAACCTAAGGAAGATAAAATGGATTTGGTGATGGCGGATGATGGGTGCCCAAGCCGGCGATGCCAGGTGGACGAGAGAATGGCTTGACTCACAACAGACGGAGACCTGGATGGAAGAGTGTATAGCCCATGCTCACAGCGGCCCGTGTACCGCACCCGGTTCGTGGGATTGTCCACTATCTGGAAATTGGTGTCATTAAAAATGAGGGTGCAGTTATTTTCTTTAGTAAAGCGATAAACAGATAAAAGATTGGATGTGAGGGAAGGGACGTGGTGAAGGGTTGAGAGATGAAATTTACCATTTGGGGTATAGACATACCCAGAGCCGGTGTTTGTGATGGGAAGGGATTGACCATTGCCTACTGTAATAGTTTCTGAGCCATGATACGGATGAGGAGCTTGAAGTTGTGAATAATCCGACGTCACATGGGTGTTAGCACCTGTGTCTAGATACCAATCGCCAGATTGAGCGTTTGTGGACGCATGCATCACCCTTGATCCGCCGGACTGGCGATTTACATTCTGCGAGTCATCATAACGATACCAGCAATTAGCCGCAGAATGGCCCCGTTTAGCACAAATTTGGCACGTCGAAAGATCTCGTGTGGGCCCCCGCTGGTTTCCTCATCCCTGTCCGCGGCCTGAATGGAAGCCGTCCCTCGATGGAGGCCCGCCTCTGCCTTGCTGCCCGGCGTTCCGACGGTCACCGCCGCCGCTGCCTCGCCCTTGGTTACGGCGATCGTCACCGCGACCCCTGGCCGAGCCCCCGCTGCCAGCCGAGTAAAGAGCCGTGACGCCAGGGGTGGAACTGGCTTCTCCGAGCAGTAATTTGTGTTCCATGTCTAGATTCAATTCTTCTGCATGAAGCCAGCCAGACAGTTGATTCAGAGTGATTTCGACAGGTGAGAGGTGAATATGATGTTTGAGAGAGGAATAGCCAGACGGAAGACCACGTATCACGGCATTCACCACGTCTCGTTCAGGAATAAGCTCGTTCACAGCATCTAGGTCAGACAGAATAGAGGCCACATCATCAAGGTATTGAGTCATCGTCTTCGTTCCCTTCCGAAGAGTATGCAATCTGTCACGCAACTGAAAAATATGAGTCGTGGACACAGAGTTGTACCTCGTGGCTAGTGCGTCCCAAAGTGAAGCCGATGTGAGAAAACCCCGGGCGTGTTTGTGCACAGAGGGGCTAAGAACGGCGAGAAGACAGGCTCGGATCTGAGTGTCTACGATCATCCACGGAAGGTAGTCGGGATTTGGGAGCATGACGCCGTCCTCCTCGGCTGTCTCGGGCGGCGGCTTCTCCGCACCGTCAATCCATCCGAGCAGCAAGTTGGCTGCGAGGGCGGTGCGGACGTTAAGTGCCCAGGCCGGGTAGTTGTTGTCAGATAATTTTTCGGGGATGAGATTGTGGAGATTCCTGAGCAGTAATTTTACTCCAGACGGTAAATTTGACAGAGGATCAACAACCTTGTCCATGGCGCCGACCTACGGCGGAGGAGGGAGGCCGTGCGGCGTGGTGTAGACGGTGGCGACGGTGCACACACGTCGGAAAAGAGGAGAGATTAGGGTTTGGGCGGAAGAAGAAACCCTAGCTTTGATACCATGATATAATTTAATAATAATTGATCTTATTGATATTGAAGGGGTTACAGCTGTATATATAGAGAACTGAAGAATAGCTAATTACAGAATAACCCAGATGTATTTAATAATTATATATGTAGTCTATTAATAACATATCATGCCCCCTATGTGATTAGGATGATGAGAGTGTCAACCATCTACTTTTCGATTGCTAAGTGACTGATTGCGTATGGAAGAAACTATTGGATTGGCAAGGGATTACGAGGCAAGTCTTTGGATGGTCTGAGGAAGTAGCATGGGTCATCATAAATGTGAACAGAAATTCCGCGGCTGTTGAGGTTTATCACATGACTATGGTTGCACCATCTATCATATCTGATAGGAAAGAAACTTACGATTGTTTTAGGAGAAGAGCCAAACCACTGTACTACTTACCAGGATCATTACTTGGGAGGTTAGCTTTAGAGGATCCTTAAGGAGTAAACTTGCAGGGAAGATGAAGGAGCATAATTTTTATCTTTTATAATTTGTTTGGTATGATCTTGTTGGTATAAATACAGTATAACCTCGATAAATTAATACTCGATAAATTAATAACCTCGCTAAAATAATAATTTTCTTCGGTCCCGAGTCGGGATCAACGTGGTAAATTAATAATTCACTAAATTTATAAGATAATACAAAAAAAAATTCATATAGGTCCCATTTGATATATAAATTAATAATTCATCTGTATCAAAATATTTCATACATAATACATAATTAAACTAAACAGGTTTCTGAAAATATGAATCTAATGTTGTTTGTTTCTTCTTGAAATCAATATCACCTTGAATCTCATCTCTAACCCTTCTTACTGCATTAAGAATATCAGGTGTAGTCTTCTCATATTGCAAAAGGAAGTGATGTAAGGTGATTGTTGCTTTCAGAGCATCTTTGCGCGAAACTTGTTCTAATTCCACACTATCATCTTCCACTTCATCTTCTTTATGTGTTTCCATAACACACTCAATTATTTGTTCATCCGTAGGTAGCTCAAAACTCGTATTATTTTCTCCCGGATAATTCAAAACATCTTCAGCATTCATTGCATTTCGATACTTCAATCCATTGATTAGATTCTGCAATTGTTGTAAGCCATCATTATTCAACTGTTCTTGATTTTCCGAGGATTCATCATCTAATAACCTAAGTTTACAATGCTTAAAACAATTTGCAATTGTACTTGAGTTGACATCCATTTTCCATGCCGAGATTGCAAGATTCATTGCATCTAAAACATTAATCTTTTCTGAATTTGAGATCCCAATTTCATAACCCTCCAAAAGATTTCGATAAAATCGCCTACGATAATGCATCTTAAAAGCTCTTATGATCCCTGCATCACAAGGCTTAATCTTTGATGTTGTGTTAGGTGGTAAAAAAAACAATTCAACATTTCTCAAACCTTCGACATTTTTTGGATGAGCAGGACAATTATCAACAATTAAAAGAATTTTCCTGCCGTCCATTTTTGCATCAAGTTGTTGAACATATTCTTGGAATAGAACCTCAGTCATCCATGCTCTTTTATTGGCTCGATATTCATAATCCATGCTTCCCAAATTCACATTCTTGAAACAACGTGGTTTTAAATACTTCCCAATGATCCATAAAGGAATTTTCTCAGAACCATCCTCATTACAGCAAATAACAACTGTAAGTCTTTCTTTATCTTGTTTCTTACCTTCAAGTTGCTTCGTTGTAAGAGAATGATCTGGTTGTAGCCTAAAGAACAATCCAGTTTCATCCATATTGAAAACATCTTTCTTAGCAAACTGATCAAGTTTCTCTCTGATGGATTGTAAATTGCTCTCCATGGCCTCCATATTAACTGATCCACTTTCTCCAAAACGACGATATTGCTTGATACCGTGTCTTGATTTGAAACGCTCTAGCCAGCCTTGAGAAAAATGAAAATCAGGTGTATCGATGGGATACATCTTTTTTAGAAGCTCTTTTCCCTTCGTTACAATTAGTTCCCCATTCATATTAACACGCTCTTGGTAATGAATAAACCACTCGAACAAAGCCTTCTCTAATTCTGGAAATTTGGCAGCTTTATGTCTTTTAGCTTCATCTTTTGGAATGTCGGCTGCTGATAGATACTCTGCTGACCTCTTGATCGTGTTTGATATTGTGGCTTGACTCACTTGCAAATTAAACTTCTCTAACACCCATTGTTGCAATTGCTTTTGAGTGCATGCTAGATTTTGTTGTTTATACTCACACAGTTCTCTACGTATACCATTAGTCATGGTTGATTTTTTAACACCTTTGAGATGAGAAGCCATTTTTTTTGTTTTTTGATTTGAAGACTTGCATAATACATCTATTTATATAGTAACTTAATTAATGTATGTACGTGTAACTACATTAATAATTGAGTGGATTTATACATTTTAATGAATGTAGCATATAACTACATTAATAATTAAGTAGATTTATATATTTTATTAAGATATACATAGAATATTGAAAATGTATCAGCAAAAATACATGAATTTGGTTAAGTATGCATAATTAATAGTCAATGTAGAAATTAGTTTTCACGTACACCTAGGTACATTCATAATATGGACCCAAAAAGTATATAATTTATAAATTAATAATTATTAATTTATACGATTAATTAATACCTCGCTAAATTAATAAAATTTGACGGTCCCAACAATATTAATTTATCGAGGTTATACTGTAGTGAGCTTTGGGGGCTGTTCAAGCTTGTTTTTTTTTTTTTTTGAATCTTGTACAAATTTGTTATTGATAAATAATTTACTTACCAAAAAAAAGTACCCTTTTTTAGCATGTACGATATATACATATATAGCAAAACGACCCTCAAAATTAGTCTTTCAACTCGAAATAAACTGCTAAAAATGCACAAAAATACACTAACGTATGAATATTTTTACATATGTTACATGAGCCTCACCGTCAAATAGGACGAGGTGGAAATTAGAAACTGTATATCAAACAAATAGATAAATTTACACATGGAAAGAATCAGATTATTAACTATTGACAAGTAGTCATGTACATTGAAATTGTATCGTCGATGCCACAACCACCATGCCAACTAAGTACACTTTGCTTGTATGGCAAGAAAGTTTTCTTCTTTATCTCTTTCAAAATGTCTCTTTTCATCTTGTAATGCAATTCATGAGCCGAAATCGATCCATTCCTCCTCCTTCTCGAGCTCAATCCCACCTTCTTAACATCTTCTTGACACACTTTCTTCACCAATGCATACTTGGTCAACTCTTTTGTACTGCTATTCACTCAACTCTCTGAAGCACTTCTGAACAACAATAAGTCTTTCAGCTTCCACGTTCTGGCCCATAGCGATATCAATGATGAAACAGAGGACTCTATTTTTGTTTTCCCTCTCTTGATATTTTCTTCGTTTTCATCAATTAACAACAGATTCGCAACCCTCAGAGGAGAGAATGATCTTGTCGCTTTGTGCCTCCTAGGACCTGAAGAATTCAGTTTAGAATGTTGATTTCTTTCTCTTTCACGACCATCGTCATTTCCTAGTTCATTATCTTCTGCAATTGATTCAACTTCTTTTCTCTTTTGCTTGGACTCAAATGATAGTATTAGCTTTGGCTTGATCTTTCCACTATCAAATAGCTCGTCAGTTGCTGTTACTGAGCTTTTCTCCATCTCATGTCTGTCAAATTCAAAAGTAAAATCATTTGTATCATCATCAATTGCATCATCATTGTCATGAATAACGTTAGTTTCTATGGAAAGAGCGGAGATACGACTAGGGCTAGTGGGAACACTGAAAAAGAATGTTGATCCAAAATGTTGAGGACTTGAAGGGGCACTTATATAAGGAGAAGTACAAGCACTGTCTAAATTGAAATTTGTCATTATCTGTCATTCTGTGTTTATTTGATTTATGTAAAAGAAATTGTGGGCTATTTGATTTGGTGTGAGGAATGGAAATTTAGTTTGAGAAGAGTGAAGAAAGAACTACTTATATAAAGGAGTAGGAAAATATAGAGAGATCGCAGGGAGAGGAATGGAAGTAAGGAAAGAGCTAGGAAATTGAATGGGTTGACTTTAATTAGAGATATATCAATTGCTCTTAATATTTTAATTTCCTTTGGGAGATTAACCACAAAAGAAAATGCACATGAAATTTATGGTGTTTTTGTTTCAAAATGATTTTCTCAAAAAATATGTGGTTTTGTATATTTGGCAAACACCGGGGTAGGCAGAATTTTTTATAAGCGGTGTCACCTTTAAAAATGGAACAAAATAGCAAATTCTTGAGATAGACACCATCATATTAAAATCATCTTTTGTTACATTATAATATAACCAATCACACTCAACAAATTATTGAGTACTAAAACATATTACATAATTAAAGGGCATCACTAAAGTTTCCCCTATGAGCCAAATTTGATTTGGAGAAGGGCCAAACCCAACAATTGCCTTTTCAAAAAGCTGTTTTTATTATTGCATCACAATATAGTTTGAATGACATTTTTAAATGCTAAATTTTTTAATCTCAACTTATGAGAAACTTAAATAAACTCTTTTAAAGATCGACCTTTTCTTGACTTGTTTGCCCTTCCTTTCAAGCGAGATAAATTTTGAGATGTTATATTTGATTTAAAAAGTTTGGAAGATATTTTAAAACATATCTCTTCACTAGATTACAACTTTAACACAATTAATTTAGATACATGTTAAATACTTTCATAAAATCAAACAAAGAAGAAAACAATTAATTTCTTCAAGAAAATCTAATTAAAAAAAGAAGAAAATAGTAAGAAAACATATGGTGAAAAAGGCTTCAAAACTATTTAAAAAACAAACCACGCTTGGGTATTGATCCCTTGACATCCAACAATCTAAATGTTACCTTTACCAGTAAATCGACTCTTAGTCATTGTGTGTTGTGAGCGTCCCTAAATTAATTAATCTTGTTTTTTTGAGGAGGGGGGGAGGGGGGTACAAATTCCTTAATAGGTATATAATATTTTTTTCTCGAAGAAGCAGTGTCAGGTGACACCATTTTATGCAAGATGGGTCATCACTATTGATAAATAAGTAAAAAATATTATTCTAAAAATAAGGTGGAGTGAATGTTTTCTTAGTAACAAGCGGGATGTAACTTATTTTTGTTTTTCGTTTCAAACTATCTATTATTTTTCTTTTTTATGCGCCTTTTAAAAAATAGCAGTTTCAAATTAGCTATTATTTTTTTTCTTTTATACGCCCCTTAAAAATCAATAACTTCTAGGAATTTTTAGTATTTTGTCTTAAGTATAATCACTTACGTATTAAATATTTATTCAATTGAGGTGTTTGTAGTCATGAAGAACTCTAACTACTAATCAAGGATAAAATAGGAGAATAATTAATATTGTCCTAAACTTCTAAGATTAGAAAATTACGATAGATAATTTGAGACGAAAGTATTTGGTAAGTAAGGAAAAGATCATAATACGAAAAATATTTTATATAATTTAGACAAATACTATTGGGGTGGGATAAGAGGGTAGGAGTGGTGGGTATAGAGGCTATGGAATGGGGTGGGGTGGACGTGGTGTGGAGGGTTGTGAGGAGACAATTAAGGTAGAATGCTACTTATGAAACTTATTTCCTATAGGCATATTAAAAAAAAAAAAATTCTTAATTTTGAGAAAGCTTTTTTTTCCTAGAGAAAATATTTTTTTTGTATATTTTTTATCAACAAAATATAGGAAAATTAGAAAGCATTTTCTGAAATTATCCAAACACACCCTTAGATTATCATATTTAGTTGGTTTGGCTAGGGTCAAAGATGTGGTGCTGCTATAAATGACACTTTAGCTTTAATTTATTTTAAGTATTTGGGATTAGGGATGACTTGGCAGTAATCTTTCTTTCTCAATAGCAGGCTAGCTGACATGACAAAGAAAGGAAAACAGCAAGGGAAATTGGAAAATAGAAATTAATAAAACTCCAGTCACCTTTTCAACTTTGGTGATTGTCCTTTTTTTTTCTTTTTTTTTTTTAAGTTATTGGTTTGGTAGGTAAAGAATTGACAAGTTATAGTATAGTTTTTCCTATATTGTATAACAAGTAACGCCAAAAGTATATGAGATAATGGGAGGCAATAAACACGAATTATTTTCTTTTCCGTCTTTGGGTCATAATAGCACGTGAGGTATGAACATTAAAAAAAATTGTGTTGTTAACCAACATGATCATAGTGGTTCTTTTTATAAATCATTTGGGACAGTTGACATAGACAAAATTGGCAGGTTGTGTTTCTATATTCTGGTCGATCATTGTTGAAGTAAACTTCATTACTGTGTAAATACTAGTATCAAATGAAGGTATAATACATGAATACGTCAATTAACTTTGTCTCAACTTATATTTATATTCTCAAACTTTGGGTTACATTAGTAGATACTTAAATGATCATAAAGTTGAATAAGTAGACACATTCATCCTATATAACAAATCATCTGAGATGCATGTGTGACATTTGACATATAGAACGTGTGTGTCTATTTATTCAAATATTATGATTAGAAACATTCACATCAGATGAGGTAGAAACCAGGAAAAGTATAATAAGTAAGTATTTACACATGGAAAGAATCGCGCTATTAACTATTGAGGACGAGGAGTCATGTACATTGATATTGTATCATCGAGGCCATAGCAACCATGCCAACTAAGTACACTTCGTTTGTATGGTAAGAAAGTTTTCTTCTTCATCTCTTTTAACACGTCCCTCTTCATCTTGTAATGCAACTCATGAGCCGAAATTGGCGCCGTCTTCCTCCTTCTCGAGCTCAATCCCACCTTCTTAACATCTTCTTGACGCAATTTCTTCACCAATGCATACTTGTTTAACTCTTCCGTTCTGCTACTCACTCGACTCTCAGAAGCACTTCTAAACAACAATAAGTCCTTCAATTTCCATGAGTTCCATAGTGATATCAACGATGAAACAGAGGACTCTGCTTCTGTTTTTTCTGTATTAATACTTTCATCATTTTCATCAATTAACAACAGATCAGCAACAACTCTCATTGGAGACAATGATCTCGTTGCTTTGTGCCTCCTGGATCCTGAAGAACTCAATTTAGAGTGTTGATTTCTTTCTCTTCCTCGACCATCGTCATTTCCTAGTTCATTATCTTCTGCAATTGATTCAATTTCTTTCTCCTTTTGTTTGGACTCAAATGATAGTACTGGCTTTGGCTTAATCTTTCCACCATCAAATAGCTCGTCAGCTGCTGTTACTGAACTTTTCTCCATTTCATGTCCGATAAATTCAAAAGCGTAACCATTTGTATCATCATCAATCGCATCATTATTATCATGAATAATGTTGGTTTCTCTGTTGAGGGCAGAGATACGTGTAGGGCTAGTGGGGGCACTGAAAAAGAATGTCGTACCAAGATGTTGAGGACTTGAAGGTGCACTTATATAAGGAGAAGGACAAGCACTATCGAAGTTGAAATCTGCCATTTCTGTCTTCATTAATTTATGTACAAGAAATTGTGGGCTCTTTTGCTTTGGGTGTGAAGCTGGGAAATTAGTTTTGAGAAAAGTGGAGAAGAGAGACAACTTATATATAGGAGAATGGAAAATACATAGAAATGCAGGGGAGAAGAGTTGGAGTTAGGAAAGAGGAAGGAAAGTGAATGATTCGGTTTTAATTAATGATATACAAATATACAATTATTGGTCTTAATTAATTCTTTTCTTTTGGTGATTAACTACATAAGAAAATGCACATGACATTTAGGTGTTTTGGATAAAAATATTTTTCTCAAAAATATGTTGGTTTCTTATACGTTGCTAAATAAACTGAAAGTATTATTCAATCCCAGGAGCATAGTTGAAGTCAATATTTTCAGTTTATAATTTTAACCGCTATTATTCTTATTTACTGAGTTCTTCGTAGATGTTTTTTATACATATTAAATAATTTTTATAAATATAAATACATTATTTGACCTAAAGTTATTGAGTTCTGCTGAATTCGTAGCTATCATTTTGTTTATGCCTTCTGATAGGGGGTATTGGATGTGTAGGAGAACTGGGAGGAGACTTTAATGTGAAATTCTATTTATGAAACTTTTATTTTTCTTATTTTTATTATAAAAGTAATTTTGTTCATTTTTAAGAATTTTTTTTTTTCTTTTAAAAATAAATTTCAAAAAGTTGATCAACAAAGCATGAAAAGGTCAAAAATATTTTCATACATATCACACCCTTAGGTTGTTATATTTAATTTTTCCTAATAAAGGGCACTAAGCCCAATTTTAATTTATTTTTTTAAAAGGTTATTATATTTATGAAAAAGGGCCTAACATGCCCTTTAACTATATAAAATAGTGCAAAAACGTCCTTCGTCTATCTATTGGACCTAAAATGTCCTTTTCATCTATCTATTGGGCCAAAAATATCCTTCTCACCTATCTTTTGTACCTAAAATATCCTTTCCGTCTACCTATTAGACTTATTTTGTCCTTTATTTAGGTAAATTACATAAAAAGATCATCTGTAAAACTTAATTACATAATTAATAACATTTTTTTAATATTACAAAAATAAAATTTCTTTATATATATATATATATATAGCCATTTAAAAAAATCAAAAAAATAATTATAATTCCTAATTTAATGTTATAACTAATTATCAATTCACCTTAATTTAAGATATATATTTTCAATCTTCAAATTAATAGTGGAAAAGATAATCCCTGCTTTCAAATCTTTCTCTCTTATATTAAAACTTTTAAATATTTATAAATAAACTAAGTATTTCATTATTTGCTCGTGTATGTTTCATTTTATTTTCATGTAAGTTAATTGTCTGGTATTATTTCATTATCGTGTATTTTTAGTTCAAATGTAACGAGTTAACCATAGTTTTTTATGAATAAATATTTATGGAATAAAAATCATTATGTTACAAGTACATATACACCCTGTATTTTAGTTGTATAAATATAATTTATGGAATAAATATTTATGAAAGTACTTTTCTTGTTAAAAAATCATTTATTAAATATAAATATATATTTTCACTATTACATGATATAAATTTTTTATATCTAAAATACACCATGTATGTTTATGGTATAAATATAATCTATATGATATAAATATAATTTGTATGGTATAAATATATCATGTATTTTTATGATATTAATATAGTTTGTATAATATATAAATATATCATGAATTTTTATGGCATAAATATACCATATATTTTTATGGAGGCATCGTGAAAGCAGACAATAAAAATGAAAAATATAAAATTTTAATATAGTATATAAAAATGTCTTTTCATGTAATTTGCTTAAATAAAGAGCAAAGTAGCCTCAATAGGTAGACGAAAAGGGCATTTTAGGTCCAATAAGTAATCATAAAGGACATTTTAGGCATAATAAATAGATGAATGACATTTTTGCACCATTCATAGTTGAAGGGCATTTTAGGCCCTTTTCCATTATATTTAATTAGTTGGTTAGGTTAGGGTCAGAGATGTAGTGCTGCTAACTGCTGTATAAAATCACCAATAACGCTTATGCTTTAATTTAGTTCTAAATATTTGGGATTAGGGATGACTTGACATTAATCTTTCTTACTCAATTTAGCAGCTAGCTGACAAGACAAGGAAAGGAAAACAACAAGGGAAATAGAATTTTTTTAAAGAGAAATCTTATTGTCACGTTTTCAACTAAATGGTTCTCTTTTTTAAAAAAAATAATTATTGGATTGTTAGGTAAAGGTATCGATAATTAGTACCTAATACATATTTTTTCCTACTAGTTTAGATGTACGCTTTTTGCGTGTGTACCTCGATATTTATTTAAATAATAAAGATGAATACAATAATTAAATTCAACATCTTTTGGAGAATTTATTTAATTAAACATAATTTTTACAAAAAAAAAAAATTCTCAAAGCCGATCGACATTCATCTACCACCTGTAAACTGCAACAAAATAATACGATGATAGAGACATCAAAACAATATAATTAAATCTAACTTTTACACAAAAATTTCTCAAAGTCATTTGACACTCATTTACTACACCAAAAAGATTCTCAAAACAAAGCTATAAAAATAATACAATTAAACCTAATCTTTAGCTAAAAAAAATTTTCAAAGCCGACTGACATTCATCTACGACCTGTAAACTACGACAAAATAATACAATAGTGATCACAAAGCTTTAATTTTGATAAAAATAATTCTTATATGAGCAAAAGTTTTGACACTAAAGAATGACTTGAATGAAAACAACGAAGATATATATATATACACACACATTGAATTCTATTATGTTGACAAAAATAGTGAAGAAGTTGAAAGTTAGAAAATTAAGCATTCATCAATCTAGAATGCAAGCAAAACAAGTTAGATGAGCATCAACAACAACAAAAAACCCAGTGTATTCTCACATAGTGGGGTCTGGGGAGAGGGGGGAGTAAGATGTAGGCAGTCCATACCACTACCTCCGGAGAAATAGAAAGGTTGTTTTCAATAGACCCCCGACTCAAGACAAGGAATAATAATCAAATCTGTAATAAAGCATATAACAAGATGGCAAGACATAAATACGCCATCTACAAGGAATAATAAACAAAGAATAGTCAACATATTCGTAATAAAGCATGTAACAAGGTGACATAACATGAATAATACACCGGCCAAGTAATGCCCTACCCCAACGACCTAAGTTGGCACTAGCTTTCTATCCTAATTCCCGTCCTCTAGATCTTCCTATCTAGGGTCATGTCCTCAGTGAGATGTAACTACTCCATGTCCCGCCTAATCACCTCTATCCAGTATTTCTTTGGCTTACCCATACCCCGCCTGAAATCATCCAATGCTAGTCTCTCATACCTACGAACCGGGGCATCCGTGCCCCTCCCCATTACGTGTCTGAACCATCTCAATCGCATTTCTTGCATCTTGTCCTCTACCGAAGCCACTCCAATCTTTTCCCGAATAGTCTCATTTCGAACTCTATCACCCCTAGTGAACCCACACATCCAACGCAACATTCGGATTTTCGCCACTTTTAATTTTTAAATATGAGAGTTCTTGACTGGCCAACACTCCGCTCCATACAACATGGCCGAACGAACTGTCACCCGATAGAATTTGCCTTTAAGCTTGGGCGACATCTTCTTATCACACAACATCCCCGGGGCGAGCTTTCACTTCATCCATCCTGCCCCAATACGGTGGGAGACATCCTCGTCAATCTCACCGTTCCCCCGAATCATAGACACGAGATACTTCCAATAAGTAAATCAGTTTCTTCTCCAGATTAACGTGCATCTCAATATTTATAGAAATATTTCCTTAATAGAATCCTATTTTAGGAGTATTTTTCTATCCTATTTTAGGAGTATTTTTCTAATTGATCAGTATAAAGAAAAATATTAATTGATTTCCTTTCCATATATTTTAGGAGTTTGGTTAATAGAATAAAAATAATTAAATAATAAATTGAAGAAAATAGTGAAAAGATAGTTTTATTTAAAGGAAAATCTTTTAGTAAAAAATAAAAAGTTTAAATTACTTTTTTAAAAATTTTCACACTTTTAATATATTATAAATTATAGATTATATGTATAGATTAGAGATATAACAACAAAAGTATATGAGGTAATGAGAGGCAAGAAACACGGCTTATTTTCTTTGGGCTTTGGGTCAAAATTGCACGTGAGATATTAACATTAAAAAAAAAAAAAAGCAAATAAATTAATAAACATGCTCATAGTGGGCGGGCATTTTCCTTTTAATAAACCATTTGGAAAGTTGACATAATTGGCATGTCGTTAATCTAGATTCTAGATGGTTGATTATTGTTGAAATAAACTTCATACATGATGATTAACCATCGTTTCTACGGATTAACTAGAGGAGCATGACTCGTGTCGGTACGGACCCAATATTAAGCTATTTATTTATTTTTTTAATCTTGATATATTTAATAAAAAATTTTAATGAAAGGATTGCATATGTTTTTTAGGATTCATCTGAAATCTAGTATGAGTTCAACATATGTTATTTTAATATGTATTTAGATAATTTAAGTTGTTAACTATTGTAATTTATAATATTTTTTATGTAATTTTTAAATTAATATAGTTACTTTTCTTGTCCAAATTTTTGTGGCATTGATAGTCAATTATATTTTAAAAATAATTTAAGTTTTTAATTATTGTGATTTATAATATTTTTCTTATATTCCAATTTTCGTGACATTAGTATAATTTTAAGAGTCGACCAAATATTTTATATCTTTTAAATTTTTTAAGTTGTTAATTATTGTGATTTCTAGTATTTTTCATGTAATTTGTTTTGAAGTATATAACATATTAAATTATTTTTAGATATTTTAAGTTGTTAACTATTATAATTTATAATACTTTTTATGTAATTTTTAAATAATGTATGCTACTCTCTTTGTCCAAAGTTTTGTATAGACGATAGACAATTATATTTTTTAAAATAATTTAAATTTTTAATCATTGTGATTTATAATATTTCTATTTCAACTTATGTGGCACAATACTTAAATGACCATAATAATTAATTAGGAGTGATATAGTAAAATGTAATTATTATTATTTATTATTTATTATTTTTATTATGTGTATGTGTTGATTCAAGAAGAATTTGAAAACATTTAGAAATGTGTTGAATGTTACAAATGTTAATAATCCATTTGGTGCTTCTTGATTTCTTTACATTTATCTCTTGTGTGCTTTTACTCTTTTGCCCTTTGAGTATATGTAGTAATTTTTATTTTAAAAAAAATATCATGAAATTTTTTATTCATAGTATATATATATATATATATATATATATATATATATATATTATATAGTAAAATCGTGGATTCAATATTATTAATTTTTCAATACATAAGTGACTTATAATAATTAATTGCGGGTGATACATTAAAATCACGATTGAAACAGCAGAAATCAGTCAATTTTTAATTTTTCTTTTGTTAATTATTGTTATTTACAGTACTTTTTATTTCATTTTCAAATAATATATATTGCTTTATATCTTCTTTTGTTCCGTCTCAATTTATGTGGCACTAATATAATTATAGTCAATCAAATATTTTATGTTGACATATCATTTTGTTATTCTTATTTTTCTAATACATAAATGACTTATAATAATGAGTGATATAGTAAAATCATTGTTCGAAAGACGAAAATTTAATTTAAAACATTAAAAGTTAATTTCGCATTTTATGTCTATTTTATTTTTCATTAAATATTATTTATTTTCTTTATACCTAGATGACTCATAATAATTAATTAAGAGCGATTGATTATGTTATTACTATAAAAATTAATATAATTTTATCATATCCAATAGTAATCATCGATAATTCACCGAAATAGTATATTAATTAAATACGGAATGCTATATTTGCATATGCAAAATATGATATTATTAAATATTATTGGATAGTGCATTATATTTATCTTTCATAATAATAAAATTTTACTATATACTTTTCTTTATTTCATTTAAACTTGATACATATTGACCCAACACAAATTCTAAGAAAATATTCATTAGAAATTTATTTTATTAAATTAAATTTATTAATTTTGAACTTTAAAAATTTAAATTTAAGTTTAAATATTAGTATTCTATATAAGAAAAAAACAATTTTAAAATTTAAATTTACTAAAATAAATAAATAAATAAATAATTTTCTATATAAAAGTCAATTAAAATAATAAAATTGATTTACTTTAAATATTTAGTTGTAATTAATTAAGATAATTTTTTATTTTGTCATGATTTATGGTGCACCGATAAAATTTGAGAGTTGAATAAAACTTTTATCTATTTTTAAAAAAGTATTTTAACTTGTTAATTATTGTGATTTAGAATAATTTTACATAATTATCAAATAATATATTTACTCTTTGTGTCCCAATTTATGTGGCTTCGATACAATTTTGAGAATTAACTAAATTTTTTATATATCTTTTAAATATTTTAAGTTGTTAATTATTATGATTTGCAATACTTTTTATTTTATCTCAATTTATGTGGCATTGCTAAAATAATGAGAGTCAATAAAATTTCTATATGCCTTTTAAATATTTTAAGTTATTAATTATTATGATTCGTGGTAACAAATTAGTTTTGAACAATATAGCCAATTAAATAAATAATAAAATTTTACTTTCACTATGTAGTTATAGTTAATTAATATAAATTAATAAAATATATTAAATATTTAAATCATTATGATGAAACAATGAAATTTTTATATATTGGGGCATGACATGTAATTAAGTGGGAGTGAAGGGTTTTTTGATAATTTCATGAGAACCTCTTATATATAGTAGAAAAGTATTTTTTTTAGGGTACGTTTGATATGAAAGAAAATGTTTTCTAAAAATAAATAAGTGACTTTTTTTTCTGTTTGATATTTAATTAAAATATTATTTTAAAAATATTTATATATAATCTAGACAAACATTATAATTTATAGGAGGTGGGGGTGTGGGGTACTGGGGTTGTGGTCTAAGAGGGTCGTGTGAAGATGAGGTATGTTGGAGTGTGGGAAGAAATTTATTGCGGATTTTATTTTTCTTATATCCATTAAGGAAATTATTTTTTGTCATTTTTAAGAAATTTATTTTCCTCAAAAATATTTATATTTATATATCTAACTAACGAGACAATGATTTTCTTAGTACCAAACACATCCTAAATGGTTCTTTTTTTTGGGGTAAAAGAACACCCAGGAAAGCATAAAAAAAAATTTTTTTTTTTTTTTTTAAAAAGAAGATAGTAATGTACATTAACATGAAGCGGAGATCATTATCACATAAATTCAAGAAGTTGGAACTTGTAAAGATTACTAGATATGCACGGCCCGTGCTGACATGAGCCTAATATATATTTTTTTATTTCAACTTATATAAGTAAATAGAATTTAGATAATTAATCATTAAAATAATTTAAATTTTTAATTATTATAATTTATAATACTTTTTCTTCTATTTCAATTTAAATGACAATAATATAACTTCGAGAGTCAGCCAAATATTTATATTTTTAAATTTTTAAAATTATTAATTATTTGAATTTTAATTTTTTTTACATAATTTTTTAATAAGATATGAATACTCTCTTTGTCCAATTTTAAGCGGTACATATAAAATTTTGGCAATTAGTCAAATTTTTAAATATTTTTGTTAATTACTATTATTTACAGTACTATTCATTTAAATCTTCAAATAATATGTGTTGCTTTATATCATCCTCTATCCCGTCCCAATTTATATGACACTAATGTAATTTTGACAGTCAATCAATTTTTTTATGTTGACATATCATTTTGTTATTCTTAATTTTCTAATAAATAAATGACTTATTATAAGGGGTGGTATAGTAAAATCATTGTTTGAAGGACGATAATTTAATTTAAAACATCAAGAGTTAATTTCATATTTTATGTCTATTTTATTTTTTTATTAAATATTATTTATTTTCTTAGTATTTAGATGACTCATAATAATTAATTAAGAGAGATTGATTATGTTACTCTTATAAAAATTAACATAATTTTATCATATCCAATAGTTGATAACTCATCAGACTAGTATATTAATTAAATAGGGGATGATACATTTTGCATGTACAAAATATGATATTATTAAACATTATCGGATATTCCATTATGTTTATCTCTCATAATAATAAAATTTTATTATATATTTTTATTTATTTCTTTTTTACTTGATACATATTGACCCAACACAAATCTTAAGAAAATATTCATAAAGAAATTTATTTTAATAAATTAAATTTATTAATTTTGTACTTTAAAATTTTTAAGCTAATTTTAAATATTAACATTTCCATATAAGAAAAAATTAATTTTAAAATTTAAATTTACTAAAGTAAATAAGTAAAAACAATTAATTAATTTTGAATATAAAAGTCAATTAAAATAATAAAACTTATTTACTTTAAATATTTAGTTGCAACTAATTAAGATAAAATTATTATATTATTAAATTACTTAAATTTAAATAATTTAAGAGAGTAAAATAAAAAATATGAAATATTTAATTATACATTTTAATAAGTATGGCCCCCACCATATTCAATAGAACTTAGGTATTATTATAATTAAATAGAAAAGGGAGGACTTTTATTTAAGGTTATGATTGTAATTAAACAAAAATGACTGGGCTTTTTCTTTAAAAGTGATGCTAAGGTTCAACAAGTAAAGCATTAAAGATAATTATAATCAGCAAGTTAATTCTACAAAAAGACCATTATATCCTTAACCTTTTTATTAGTACCTTTAAGCTGCCATGTTGAAAGTCCCTCTTCTTATATACTAGGGGTAATGGCCCGTGCTAACACGGGCCCAATGTGAAGAGCATTTTTAGATTAATTATTGTGATTTATAATATCTTTTTACATAATTTTCAAATAATATATGTTACACCATCTGTCTCAAATTATGTAGTATTGACACAATTTAGAATTGTTAACTAATATTTTTTTTACATATTTTAAATTATTAATTATTGTAATTCATAGTACTTTTTATTCTATCCCAATTTATGTGACAGTAATAAATTTAGAGAGTCAGCTGTAATTTTTTTTACGTTTTTTTAAAAATTATTTTAAGTTGTTAATTATTGTGATTTATGATACTTTTACGTCATTCTAAAATATATAATAGATTAAAAAGAAAAAATAAAATAAAAAAATATAAAAGGAAATATCTAAGCAAGCAACACAAACAAACATGCGGATCTGTTGCTTGTTTATCATCCTCTATAAGTGAGGTAATAAATTACCATTTAAGTGTCATAATATCTAGATGAACATAATAATTAATTAGAGGTGATATAGTAAAATCACGATTGAAACATCAAAGCATACATACCTTGAATGACTTACAACAACTAATTGAAGTGATATAACAAAATTACTATAAAATATATTTGTGACAAAAATTTAAGTGGGTCTCATATAAGACACCAAGTTAATTTAAAACAACAAAAGTTAATTTATCATTTTAGGTTTACTTTACCTATTTATTAAATATTATTAATATTAACACTTAGATGACTTGCAATAATTAATTAGAAGTGATATTTAGTAAAATGACGGTTGAAACAGTTGAAGCAGACATGTCATAAATATTTTTTTTTAAATATTATTAATTTTTTAATACATAAATGATATATAATAATTAATCAAGGGTGATATAGTAAAATTACGCTTGAAGCAGTTGAAGCAGATATGTCATAAATATTTATTTTATTTTTTAATTAAATATTATTTATTTTTAATTACATAAATGAGTTATAATAATTAATTAGGGTAATATAGTAACATCATGGATTGAATATTATTTATTTTTCAATACATAATGACTTATAATAATTAATTAGGGGTGATATAGTAACATCACTATTGAAGCAGCTGAAGCAGACATGTTATAAATGCCAATTTTAATTAAATATTATTATTTTTTTAATATATAAATAATTTATAATAATTAATTAGGGGTGATATAGTAAAATCACAATTCAAGCAGTGAAGCAGTCATGTTTTAAATAACCTGTATTAACTAATTAGAAGTAATATAGAAAAATTACTATTTTTTTTAATTTAAGTGAGCCTCATATAATACATCAAATTAATTAAAAACATCATTAATTAATTTATAATTCTATGTCTATTTTATCTTTTTTTATTAAATATTAATAATTTTTTAATACTTAAATGACTTGTAATAATTAATTATGAGTAGTATAATAAAATTACGATTGAATCCGCTGAAACAGACATCTCAAAAATATTTATTTTAGTTATTTTTATTAAATATTATTAATTTTCTATCACTCAAATTTTATTTAAAATCACATGGAAAATAAATTTAATTACTTAATCATATTAAATAATGTAATTTAAACCTACAAATGAGAAACATATGAAAATCTTAGGGTCCACAGTGTATGTCCTTAGGGGCATAGTTTGTTATTTAAGTGAAAGAAGTGGTTACTTTGTAAGGATATGATTTGTAATTAAGTGAATAGGGTGTGCTTTTTTTTAATGCTTTGCATAAAATAGTACAAACAATAGTGCACAGGAGACAACTCTTAAAGCAATTTAATTCTTATAAGCTTTCTTTAATTACCTAAATACCCTCAAAAAAAATTTAAATGCCTGATAACAAACATGTCGAAAACCACTCTTATAATATATAGACTAGGAGGGATGGGCCCGTGTTAGCACGAGCCCAACATCAATTATGTTTAAAGTATTTTAAAATTAAAAATAAATATTCAAAATTTGATACTAATTAGATGCTAAATTATAAGAATGCATAACAAGTTGGGAGACATTTTAAGTTGTTAACTATTGTAATTTATAATTTTTTTCATATAATTTTTAAATAATATTCATTACTCTCTTTGTCCAAACTTTTGTGGCATTGATAGTGAATTATATTTTAAAAATAATTTAAGTTTTTAATTATTGTGATTTATAATATATTTCTTCTATTCCAATTTAAGTGGTACTAATATAATTTTGAGAGTCAACCAAATATTTTATATCTTTTAAATCTTTAAGCTATTAATTACTATAATTTATAGTATTTTTAACGTATTTTTTTTGAATGGCTTGCCCAACAACTATATGAGTCAAAAGTTGCACTTCGTTTCTAAGATCTTGATTAGCATCATTAATAGGTGCTCTGGAGATATAGTTCTCCTCCCCCTTATTTCTTCCGAAGTGGAAGAAGTTTCTGATGCATGCTCAGCTGGAGCCTCACTTTGATTAGCTGATATAGTGGGTGACTTACTAGTCGCCTCTCCGGCAGCCACATCTACTTGTTTATCGATATTCTTACTTTTGGTAACCGGCATCATTACTATAATAAGAGAAACAAACGGATTCAGTGGTCAACTATGACTTCATATACAAAATAGGCTCTATCGCACGATCTAAGACATGAAGAAAAGAAACAATTTCTAAATGTCCATAGCCTCCTGTTTATAGATGCGGTGCATGACACACCGATAAACAAGACTCTACGTAGACACGGCTTTGTAGACTCACTAGGATGAACTTCTCTGATACCACTATTGTCACGCCTCAAATCCTATTGGGGCGGACTGGAACCCGTAACCGAGGAGGCCCGGGAGAACCAGCTCATAACCTTATACTTCCCATGCATACCTCTATGACAACCCAAAATTCGGACAGCATCATGTCGCTTATAAAAAGAAATAATCACCTGTATAAGCTCGAGTACACATATATATGTATATACAATACTTGGCCGTTGGAGCCATCACGTCTATTAACAAAACACCACCTTGACTGTACATTAGGTCTACAAAGCCTCTAGACAATACACAGAGTTTAACTAAGGTTGGGATACACCCCGCCATATAACTAACTTCTATACAATACCAAAAGTGATTGGATATGACACATAAAGCCCCGAAGCAAACTGGAGCTCACCAAAAGCAGCTGGATATCCTGACTCCTACTTGTGCGGTGTATGAGCTGAGGTACCTGTGCCTACACCATGAAATGCAGGTCCCCCGTGGGGGACTTCAGTACGAAATATATACTGAATATGTAAAGCTGTAGATAATCACATATGATATAGGAGCTCAATAGAAATCAGAAACAAGTGAATAAATCATAATAGGAGTGGACCACACTTACTAGCACTTGTGACAACCTGTACATTATATTTATTCAATAACTTTACCTTCGTTTTTATCATCTTTGTAATCATTACTGTACTGTACTGTGACCATTAGGCTGCCACCAGTACATATCAACTAGGATCGACCAATAATAGGCTTATGCCCCTAGGATACCACCCATAAACACATAAATAGGGATCGACCCATGATAGGCTTATGCCCCTGGGATACCACCTGATAAGAGAGAACTTCCATCACTTAGTTCAATTAATCTTTGAGATTGTTATTTCGGTCGCCACCGCATTTTTGATACTTTGAAACAATGATACATCAATAAGATACATATAAATAGACTATCAATGCAATAACGACGAAGTAAGAACTCATTGGCATATCAAGGAAGTGTTTTAGAGTCATCAATGCCATAACAATGAAGTAGGAACTTATTGGTATATCAATGAAACGTTTTGGAGTCATTAATAACACATGGATATTGTTTGAGTAACCGGATACCTTCTGACATTCATTAGTGCAATAAACATGTAAGATTTGGAAAACAAGTAAGTATTGGAATGTCTTGACATCTTGTAGGGTGGAAACAAGTTCATTGGTAACGTAGGACATCATACAAAACCATTATGGATCACATGTTACTGAATAAATTTGGAAACTTTCTTAATAGAACAATTGTTCACTTTCATGCCAAAGATATGGTATAGAGTATGCTTTACATACCCGACTGTCAACCTTCAATACTAGTCCCAAATGGACTTCCCGTCTTTTCGGATTACTTATCTACAATGAACATATATAGCAATCTATTATTAGCAACCAAACGTCACAATTCAATTATTTGAATTTCCTAAACTAGTGGTTAAGTAGTAAGCCTTAATTACACCATAAAAGGTGTCACTTTAACCCTCTTATACTCTAATTACATTCACATGCCATGCATATTCATACAACATCCTTCAATATCAAGTTTGGATTCATTTATCCTTCCAACCAATCCATTAAACCAAATTGAGCCATAGACATAAATAATCATCAATTCAATAGTATATCACCATATCCACCTTCCATAACTCAATTACCATACCCACCTTCCACAATTCAATACAACCAAACCATGCAAAATAGTCCATAACCCTGTTTCTATCACCTTTCAATAACAATCAATACATATAATCCTCTATCACACATATACATATGGAAAAGAATAAAGGAAAACAATATTCATACCTTAGAATTCACCTCTTGATTATGCAATCCTGTTTGCACAAATAATAGGTGCCGTTCGAAGCTCTCAAGATGACAAACGCAGTTATCGGATTACTTTGGAATTTCTACGATTGAATCAAAAGTAATTTAAAGGTCAAATTTGGCTAGGGTTTGTTCTTTCTCAATGATTGATGATGAAAATGAGTTTTTGAACTCATATACATGTATATATACACATATTGCCGTCCATAATATAATAGAAAATGACCAAAATGCCTTTAAAAGTAAAATAATGTCAAATTTGTCCTTTGGTAGACTATTTTGATAAGCTAAAGTAGATCGACCATAACTCTTTTCTCTGATATTGGATTTGAGTGAAATTTGTATCGGTGGAAGGATAATTCAAAGGGCTTTCATTTCATATAAAGTAGGTCACCCAGTTCGTCCTGTACAAGGAGTTATTGTCGTTTGAAGTTGAACCTAAAAATCTGTTTTGATAGGTTGAAGTAAAACGAGTATAACTCCTTACTCAGATGTTGGATTTGGATGAAACCAACTGCATTGGAAATAAGACTCAAAGATATTTCTTTTCATAGGTCGCATCTCTTCCATTTCATTATATTAAGGGAGTTATGATCGTTCGAAGTTGACCTAAAAATTCGGCTGGCCTCAGTAGTTTGTGTGCAGGAAATTTTCCTGCACATTTACTATTCCCAAATATCCCGGTCACCATTTTATAGTTTCGAACGTGTTCGATTATATCCGAAACCTATTCGTTTTTGGAAATCTTTATATCATTGGAAAGCTTATTCAATAAACTTCGCATGGAACCATCGACGGGCAAATTCCGATATAAATAAAATAAAAAAATTAATTCCACATAAATAAGACCAATACACGTACTTGAATACACCAATAGATGTACTTGAACACGGGGTGTTACATGTAGTCTTTCTTGAGCATATTTTTCCTTTTACCTTATCTACTGAAACTAAAACCTTTCCCTCTGTACTTAAATCTGTGCCTCCATGTTCATCATCTGATTGTATTAATGTTAGTGCATATGACACTTTGGGAACAGCTAATCAGGATGTAAATGTCATAAATAACAATTCTCATCTGGTTTCTGAAGGCTTAAGTTCTGAACCAACCCTCATGCCACCCTCAAATACCTCCAATCACCTTTACACACATGCATAAAATACACATACTACACCACCTACATCTTCAGAACTAGTAGTACAAATAAAGTCCCTATACATCTACAGGACTTCATCTGTCCCACCCTAAAACTAAGAACAGTTTAGTCCATAAATCCATTGTCTTTGACTGCCTTGTTCACTAAACACAATTACATATCTCACGAATCTATTGCATCCACCATTCAGTCCTTACTTAAAAATATTTGCAATTATGTTAAACCAAATTCATATGAAGAGGCTGCACTCAGTCCTGCTTGGCAGAAGGCCATGGCACTAGAGTTTGAAGCTCTTTATGCCAACTATACTTGGGACCTTGTGCCTCTTCCAACTGGCAAGCAAGCTATTAGATGTAAATGGGTTTATAAGATTAAACATAAGGCAGATAGAAACAATGAGAGATTCAAGGCCAGATTAGTGGTAAAAGACTACACTCAACAGGCTGGTGTAGACTATACTGAGACTTATTCACCATTAGTCAAGATGACTACTGTTAGAACTCTTATTGCTTGCACTGTTAAGAAAGGCTGTTCAATGTACCAACTTGATGTTAACAATGCATTTCTTCATGGAGATCTCCACGAAAAAGTATATATGCAAGTACCTCAAGGCTTGGAAGTATCTGATAGAACCTTGGTTTGCAAATTGAAAAAATCTCTATATGATTTGAAGCAAGCAAGCAGGCAGTGGTATGCTAAGATTACAGAGGCTATCAACATTCACATCATGGTTATTCCCTGTTCTACAAGAAAAATAGTTCTTTGACAGTGTTCTTAGCTGTCTATGTTAATGATGTTGTGCTCACTGGTACAGATCTTGAAGAAATTAACAACCTAAAAGAATTTCTCTACAACACTTTCAAGATCAAGGATCTTGGAAAGTTGTATTTCTTCTTAGGGATAAAAGTGCTTCAGACTGAAGGAGGGGTGATCATCTCACAAAGAAAGTTTGTTCTAGACCTTTTGAAAGAATACGATTGTCTCACCTATAGCAATTTTTCCTCTTTTCTTGATCCTAATGTTAAGTTGAGTGCTAACGAAGGTACACCCTTATTTAATCCCACATACTATCGGAAGTTGATTGGAAAATTGAATTTCTTGACTAATACTAGGTTGGACATAGCCTTTAGTGTACAACAATTGATCCAGTTCATGAAGGACCCTAGAATACCTCACTTGCAAGTAGCATTTCATCTACTTAGATACTTGAAAAAGGACCCTACTCTTGGAGTCTACTTGTCAGATAATCCATATTGCAGTGTCAAAGCATATTAGTTGGGCATCATGCCCCGATTAAAGAAGATCAATTAGTGGTTATTTGGTCTTTCGAGGAAATAACTCTATTAGTTGGAAGTCCAAGAAGCAGGAAACTATCTCATTATCCTCTGCAGAAGCTGAATACATATCATTGAGAAAGGTTGTAGGTGAGCTTGTCTGGTTGCAAAGATTGCTTGATGAATTGACAGTTCACAATCTTTCTCCCATTGCAGTGTATTGTAATAGTCAGTCTGCTTTACATATGGCTAAAAACACTGTGTTTCATGAGTGTACCAAACACATTGAAGTGGATAGCCACTTTGTGAGGAAGAAACTTCAGTATGGGTTGTTCGCACTTCACTACACAAAGACTTCAAATCAACTAGCTGACATCCTTACAAAGGCTCTCACTGGAATCAAACATACTTCTTTGTTGAACAAATTGGCAATGATATCCTCACCTCCAACTTGAGGAGGGATATTGAGAAGTCAAAGCATTTGTAATTAACTACATGTAATAGTTAGTTAATTAGACCATAGTTAGTTAAGCCTTAATGATTAGTTGATAGATTAGTTGGGATTGGTTGCTGACTCAACAGAGTCAGTTATGACATATGTGACCAGCTATGATTTTCAAGATATTTTGTGTATAGATTTTTTGTATATAACTACCTATTGATCAATAGAAGGGTAAGGATTCCCATTTTCTCTCTCAGTAAATACTCTCTCTGCAACTTTCAAATATTTTTCTTCTCCATAAGAATCCTTCACATGAGCTAAATCACTGCATTCCTCTTCATTTTAATAAGTGTTACAGAGATAATCGTGATTAAGTCATGTATAATTAAGTGAGAATTAGACAATTAAAATCATAGAGAAGCAAGGGTTTTACAAATAGCTAAGAGTACTTCTATGATCCTTGTTGTCTTAGCTGTTACATGACAAAAATCGTATGAAATAGATTAATGGGTGTTTGGATTGACTTCTTTTTAGTTGTTTTTAGCTTTTAAGCACTTTTTCAGTTTTGGTGGTGTTTGACACAGTAAAAAAAAATGCTTTTAAGCACTTATTTTTAAGTCAAAAGTGTTTGAATAAACCGAAAGCCAAAAACCAAAAGTAGAGTAATACCAACTTATGGCTTTTGGCTTTTAACCAATAAACTCTTTATTAAAAGTCAATCCAAACACCCCTTAAATAGAATCTCTGAAATCTCAAAGTCTAGCTGTTATCCGGGCTATCATGTGTCTGGGCACTTAAAACCTTCTCAAATGGTTCATTTCGACTCCTATTATTCGGTAGGAATGAGGCACATTCAGGTAATGATTGTGACCAACATTGATCCATTAAAAATTCGATTGTGACCTCCTCTACGCTGAAAACATGTTTGGTCAAATTGTCATCAATAACGATATATTTTTAACAATACGACCTGTATAACTGATTCGCATTGGACCCCGAGACGAGGCACCTGTGCGCATGGTTTCAGACACTTGAGATAGGAAAAACTCTTACATCTCAGAGGATTATATGCATGATATTCTTGAAACTAAAAAGAAAACCGATACACCTAAGATTATATCAAGATGTAAGAGTTTTTCCTAACATGAAACTAATTAGCTCACCCTCGATATAATCCTTATTCGTAAACTCTTACATTGAATCTACTCGATAGTCCCTAACGAAATCAAACCCACCTAAGAACAAAATTAGTCAAACAAGTTGTGCTATTGTTCCACTTTTTATTTCTTGGATATTGCATTTACACCAGGCAAAACATATCAAAGAGTTAACACCACTTTCATTCACAGAAGCAGATTGCACAAAAAGTATAGAAAGTCATAAAAACGAGGGCCCTATTCCTATATACACTCTATGATGTTGCATGTTGGTTTCTACTTCTTCCTTTTTCCTTTGCCTTTTTTTAGATTTTTTTGAATTGCCCTTCCCTTTGTCTGGCTGCTTTTTTTCTGTAACCTTATTACTGCTTTCAGAATTGGCGGTGATAGATGGTGGCCCAGCCTTCTCATCTTCTCCACACATGACTCCTTCTCTGGTGTTGGTACAATGCATCGATTATAAGGCTTCAAGCTTGGGCCTTCTTGATATAGCAAGCTCTTCAAAAGTTGTTCAGCATTTGCTACTTCCGAATTACTGTACAGTAAAAGGCAACAATTGCTCATGAGTTTATGTTCTTAAAAAAATGGAACTATTGCCTCCACACACACTTAAAATGTCTGTGAAAGCGTGCCAATGAGAAGAAGTACCATACGAACTTGAAGAATATATTCATTCCGGGAGTGTGTTATGGAGGAAGTAAATAACACAAAATATAGGACAACAACAATAACAAATGTTCAAATTCCATAAGTGGGGTCTAGGGAGGGTGTTTGTACGCAACTTTAACCCTACCTTGGGGATGAAGAGACTGAAAAGGTTATATCCGATAGGACATTCCTATAAAACAAAAAGGCTCAAGAAAGGATTACATCTGAACCTAAATCCAATTCCAAAGATGAGGTAGGGAGGTAGAGACTAGAGAGGTTGTGTCCGATAGGACATTGCTGTAAAACAAAAAGGCTCAAGAAAGGATTACATCAGAAGCTAAAGCCAATTCCAAAGATAGGGTGCTTCTAGCATGAAAGAATCTTTCCAAAATGGACTTTACACCCGAGCATATAATTTAAACCTAAACAATTTTATCTTAGCAACTGCGACCCCATTGGCCATTAGGACTCAAGATATTTCTGGGGGGTAAGTGTGGAGTTCCTTTTATGTTGATCTAATTAGACAAAATGAGCTCCCATCCATAAATACAAGTAGCATGATGTAATCCAGCCAAAAAGAATCCAAGTACACAATGGTAAGAAAGCAGCGTACCTCGAATCCAACAATGAATAGAGCTGTTGCAGCTCCTGAAGCATACTGTGCACTTCCTCACCAGCGTCAGGCTTCTTTACAGCGGACATAGTAATGGCAGCAGTTAAGAACTTTATATACATATTTGTTTCCTCCTTTTAAAAATAATAAGTTTAGTACCTTAACGATGATGAAGATGATGATGATAATAATAATAATAATAACAACAACAAGAACAACAATTTAATCCTTGCCTTGCAGACACTTCTACAAGTTCCTAAGTTATAATTAAAAGAGAATTAAGATTACCTTCATCTTCTGACCTAGTTGAGGTAGTTCCATCATATATTCACTGGCAATAAGCTTTAAAAATTCAGATATTTTCCCAAACAAGTCTCAATTCATGTGTTGCAGATTCTGCTCCGACAAAGAAGAGACTTCCGAACATGGCATTGTCAAAGACTTCAGTTGGTCACCAGATTTTGAGGGAAAAGTGGGAAATGGATTAGTCGTATCTTTTGTATCTGTGGAATTTGGAGCTTGTGACCCATTTCTAGCTCGAAACAGCATCCCGATAATGTCTTTTATGTTGCAGTTTGTTCCCAACTGCACATGAATGACATTATAAATCTTTGTAGTAGTATTATTATCACCCAGGTTGACAAACAAAAGAGGATATCTGGCGATTTGGAAAGCTATGCCAATTTTACTGATCTGGGTGTTTCACTTCAAACCTGATACAAGAATGCCATAGAAATCCTTCGGAAGCTGGTTTGCAACATCAAAGTTTCTGACCTCCTAGAAAAGAACATCATAGTATTTCCCGCTGTTTACACACAACAAAAATAGGATGACAACTAATATATTATAGTATGACTAAACTTTGATTTTTGATTGTAAAATCTATTTAACTGTACTGAGTTTATTGGAAAGGAATTAATCTACCATCCTTAACAGCAGAAAGATAAAACTTGTCCAAAGACTGTCTGTTTCTATCAACCCTGGAAGTGGATAGGACCTCAGATTGTTCAGAAATGAGCCATTCCACCAATGAAGATTTTATAGTGTAAAGAAATCCTTTAGACTCTGATACCACAATCAAAACATGCTCAATAAGTTACAAGAAACAACTAGGGGAGATATAGTCATTTAGCCTGATCCACTGTCCATCATAGGTATTTGTGATGCTATATATAATTTTTCGACTAATTTAAACTCCATAGCTTCACTTGACTTGGGAATTTTGCCTCTACAAGCATTGCCTGTTTGAGATTCTTCCATTTTTTGCCGCCCTAATGCAGCTAAGAATTTCCATGGATATTTTCCATGATTCTTTTGGAACTCAACCAATAATTTTCTTGTACAAATCATCAGATACTGAGGCAAGCCATATGATCATCACCCTTGCAATCTTTTCATAGCTCAGAAGACCTCTGGTTTTAATATCTTGATGGATAATGATGATGCATAGTTACTGTGGTACTATGCTTTGTTTTGATGATTTGACAAACTTGCTGAGGGACTAGATGAAGAACTAGGTACCCACACTAAGTCTATCTCAGAAGGAATAAGGGAGTCGGGTTCTTAGGAGGAATAAGTTGTAACTATTCCTCGTATGGGTCTTATTTCATAGGGACCATATGAGGGAGCAGGTCTATCGGGCATTGAAATTTTTGGAAGTCAAAAGTTCAGCTGGCAGCTGCACTTTTTGCAGGAAAGTGGTGCACAACAATAGATAAATGACAACTTTTATATCTACTAATGAGAAACTTTCTAGGTTTCCCTTATATGGACTAAATGAGGGACCAGGTTCCTTGACCGTTAAACTTTCTGGTTGTCAACAGTACAGCTGGAAGCTGTACTTTTTGCAGAAAAGTTAGTACACAGCAGAGGAACAACAACTTTTATCTCGACTGAGGAGAAACTTTCTAGGTTTTCCCTTCTATTTGCCATATATCTATAGATCATTATATGAGAGGAAAACCTAGTTTTTCAACAGCTAATAAGATTTATCTTCCAAAGCAAAATCCACTCCCATAAGAAGAACATTGCTTATTTCAACAAAGGGACCTGATCGAGTTGTTGCTTTAATCCTTATTGTAATATTAAGTCTTATGTCTTTTGTTCTTAAATTGTAAATATACTCCTATATTATAAAGAACAATAAATATTTCACTTGTCTATGTCTTTAGGTTGAGCCGCATTAACTAGAGTTAGTTAGTCGAATCATCTATTATTTTAGTCAAGTTTATTTTCACTAATCTTGGTGTTTCTCTTGGATAGAGTTACCTAGGAGTGTCAACTAGAGTTAGTTAAATCAAAGTGTGTTGTAGAGTTGCTGGACAAGTATGAGTAGAGTTACCTAGGAGTGTTGGCTGGAGTTAGTCAACGTAGGGGTATGGTAGAGTTACTGCATCAATCTTGTAATAGAGTTATTACAAGGAGTTAGGATTAAGAGTTTAATCCTTGTGATTAACGAAGTCTGTAATCATGTTGTGGCTTGAGTTAGTAGAGTTTGAGGGAAATCCTATGAGACAGGTCATGGTTTTTCCTCCCTTGAGCAAGAAGACTTCCACGTAATATATCTTCTCTTCTCTACTTTCAGTTTCTTTAAGTTTGTTCTTCAGTTTCCATTCTTAAACATAGAACCTGGTGAGGGACCAGGTTCCCATTACTGTGGTGAACTTGTATAGCACTCATTCTGTTATTAGCTGAAGAAACTGATAAGGGGCCTAGTCCTTAGTATCATGGTGGATACATACAAAATAACAATTGGTATCAAAGTGGTACTTCTTATATGGTTAACACTGAGACAGGATACTTTTTAATGGCTACTCCACCTCATTTTAATGAACTCAAGAAACAACAAGATCTATAGATAAAGAAACCCCAAAAGAAGAAAACTTTGGCTCTTAAAGATGCTAAAGGACAGTATAGTGATAAAGATAAAGACATAACTTATCTTACTTAAAGGTTTCAAATAGTGGTAAGAAAGAAAGGATGATTTCTGAGAAGAGAAAATGCAAATAAGTCTTCAAATAGAAATGAACTCTACCACACATATGGCAATTGTCACTTGATTAAAAACGGTCCAATGTACAAGGTTGAGTACAAAAATTATGTTAAACATGGTGGAGACAAAAAAAGAAGGGACTAGGTCCCAAAAAAAATCCAAAAGAAGAGCTGATTTGGGGGAATTTGTCCTGTTCTATCTATTTGATGTTTTTTTTGACCTAAGTTGTTATACTGATGGATATTATGAAACAAACCTAGTTGATAGAGTACAAAGAAGTAAAACTTAATAGCACTTTCCACGGTAGAAGTTGAGTATATTGTAGCTGCTTCATGCTATGCTTAGCTCCTATGGATTAGACAACAACTGGAGGTTTTTGGGATATTGTCTAGAATTGCTGTATTGTTATGTGACAACATTAGTTCTTGTAACATGGCCAAAAATCCTATACAACATAAGAGGATCAAGGATAGTAATGTGAGGCATCATATCTTAAGAGATAATGTGAAGAAAGGGAACATTTGCATACAATTCTGCAAGACCGAAGATCAAGTGGTTGATATTTTCACCAAACCTATGATCAAGGACTAGGTTGAGAAGAACAAACTAGAACTAGGACTGATCAAGTTGAATTGACTGCATCTATCTCAAAATTAGCTATGATTAAGGAATATGTATCCTTGTGGTAATTTATTTCACTAGGTCTAATTTAGTTCCATACCTTTTTTTAGGCATACACACATGATGAGAAAGCTAAATGAGGGACAAAGATGGGACATACTAAAGCCAAGCATCTTTTAGATATTGGAGGGAGGGACCAGGTCCCCCCCTTAGTAGTAGGGGTTAATTGGGTCGCTCATAGCTTGACTCAAATGAAAAATAATCCTAAAAGAGCATGGCGGTAGAGTAGGTTGATGATTTTTCTAAGCAATGGCTGACATAAAAGAGGGTTGGATAAAGAGGTTAAAAAAATGGTTGATATTACATAAAAGGTTGTGCTACATATAAGCGAGGGTTGAGGAAGAAAATTAAATTATTTTTACTATTTCCATTGGAATGAAAAATAAAAAATCTACCTCTAATTCTGCTAAATCCACACCCTACTTATGGGTAGACCCAAAAGCCTATGAGGAATAAGACTCTTGCTTAGAAGAGGAAAAAAGTTGATTAGTCTGAGGGACCTGGTACTGAATCTGGTTCCACCACTCCAACATAGGTATCTAAGTCTACTAAGGGACCAGGTACTACGTCCAAGAGGAAAATAATTCAAAATTTTACCATGGTTCTCACACGGAAAAATTGAATGAAATTCTGAGAAAATAAAAGGTCCTTAAGGGAAGAGTGTTCAACCTTGAGAGTTTGATCTTCTTAGGATGATTGAACCAGTTGAGATTGTTAAAATCTAAGAATTAACATATCTTTTTGATTTGTTGGTACCTAAAGTTTACAAATAAAGTACGAGGCTCTTACTATGGTATGGTGGTTGCTGAAGACGGTCTGAGTCTATCCATAACCATGAATAGGGAAAAGATTCATATTAATGAGATAACATTTGGGCAGATTCTAGTCATCCTACGAAGGGGACCAGGTCCCTATCAAAATTGACTGCCACTCCAAAGTTTGTGGCATACATTGGACGACTAGAAGATTTAACTGCTACTGCCTCATACCGAAAATCTTACTATTGCTTCTACAACAGACCTATTCTCAAGGATTCATTAAGTAATTTGAAAAATACAATGTAGAAAAGCTATACTGATGGACTTGTACTTCTGATGCTTTGCGTGCAAAGTAAAAGCTAAGAGCACATATCACCAGTTAAATGTTGAAGTTAAGGACCTGACCAAGAAACTCCTCTCTGCTTATTTTATTGAAAATGAGAATCTATACTTGGTCCTCTGCTCTCTTTCCTCCAAGCCTTCTACCTCCTAGTTCTCCTTGTTTCCTATTCTATTGTATCCTCCTTTTTGGCTATGTGGCTAATGTGAATATTTTTTATGCATTTTTATTTGATGTAATGTTTATGATGTCGTTCCTATGAATTATGAATGACATGTTTGCTTTGTCTACTATTTATTATTCCTTATTTTGGCTTTGTTTATTCGCATTAGTGTTGCCCTAGTGACCATGAATTAACCTAGTGTGCACTTTTCTTCACTTGGTTTACAATTATTACTTTTTTATGATGGCAAAAGGGTAAAGGTAGCTGATTCTTGATTCATGATTAGGGACTTGGTGTGAATGGAAGTGAAAGGACCTGGTAGACAGATGAGATATGACTAAAGATGAGTGCTAAGGGAATCTGGTCAAAAAGAGGAATATAACTGGAGGGACCAGACAAATAAGGAAAATAGTTTGTCATCATAAAAATGGGGAAATTAATGTACATAGAGTTTTGATGAATGAAAAACCTCATGGAGGGACCTAGTACATGAGATCCTGACCCCTGAGATGCATGAGTACATGGTCAAGTAGCATTTAGAAGAATTGCAGCAAAGAAATGGAACTGATTCATGAAGTCAAGTATGTGTGAATATTTTTAGGTAGATCTTGTCCTCAAGAAGGAAATTATTTCATGTGTTTAGCAACATCAAAAAAGGGGAAATTAATGATGCGTAGTTACTACAGTACTATGCTTTGTTTTGATAATTTGACAAACCTACTGAGGTACCAGATAAAGAATCAGGTACCCACACTAGATCGATCTCAGAAGGAATAAGAGAATCAGGCTCTTAGGGGGAACAAGTTGCAAATATTTCTTACATGGATCTTATTTCATAGGGACCAGGTCCATCAGGCATTGAACTTTTTGGAAGTCAAAAGTACAACTGGCAACTATACTCTTTGAGGGAAGGTTGGTGCACAATAATAGAGGAGCGATAACTTTTATATCTACTAGTGAGAAACTTTTTAGGTTTCCCTTATAGGTACCAGGTTCCTCAATCATTGAACTTTTTGGTTGTCAATAGTACAGTTAGTAGCTGTACTTTTTGTAGAAAAGTTGGTGCACAGTAGCGGAGGAGCAACAACTTTTATCTCGACCAATGAGAAAATTTCTACGTTTTCTCTCCCATTTTCTACATATATAGAGAACATTATATAGGAGGAAAACCTACTTTAAAAGCTAATAAGATTTATCTTTCAATTCAAAATGCACTCACATAAGAAGAACATTGCTCATTTCAGCAAAGGGACCTGATCGATTTGTTGCTTTAGTCTTAGTTGTATTTTTGAGTCTTGTGTCTTTTGTTCTTAAATTATAAATCTACTCCTATGTTATAAAGGATAGTAGATATTTCACTTATCTATGTATTTAGGTTGAGTCACATTAACTAGAGTTAGTTAGTCGAATCATCTATTATTTTTTCATCATTCTTTGTGTTTATCTTGTAGAGTTACCTAAGAGTGTCAACCAGAGTTAGTTGATTCAAAGTATGTAGTAGAGTTGTTGCACAAGTCTGGGTAGAGTTACCTAGGAGTGTTGGCTAGAGTTAGTTGACGCGAGGGTGTGGTAGAGTTTCTGCATCAGTCTTCTCATAGAGTTATTATATGGAGTTAGGATTAAAAGTTTAATCCTTGTGATTGTCGGAGTCTATAATCATGTTTTGGCTTGTGTTAATGAAGTTTGTGGTAAATCCTATGACAACGTTCATGTTTTTCCCCCCTTGATCAGGGAGGCTTCTACATAAAATATCTTGTCTTCTCAATATTTAGTCTCTTTAAGTTTGTTCTTCAGTTTCCATTCCTAATCATAGAATCTAGTGAGGGACTAGGTTACCATTACTTCGGTGAACTTGTATCGCACTCATTCTGTTATTAGCTGAAGAAACTGATAAGGGACCTAGTCCTTAGTATCGTGGTAGACGCATATAAGCTAACAGATGAATTTTTGGATAAAGTCACATAAAAATTCGCTTCTCCTTAGAGAATCATATTTTTTACCGATGACTATCGAGGATCCAGAGGGAAGGCTTTCTCAAAGTAATTGGTATATAACAACAAGAAATTCCGTAGTCTCCACTCAGCTTTCTTAGAATTAAGCTTCTTGGAGTTGCTTAAATATTTTGCAATATCATAAATATTTGTAAGGCACATTCTTTGCCTGAAAAGAGTCATTGAATTTGTAGTCGACTTATAGGAGGATTCAAGAGTTTCCAGCACCTTCAAACCAACAACAAGTAATTTGGTATGTCAATGATATCGAGAAGCATAAATAAAATATTGAAGATCAATAAATACCATCCTTTTGCTCTATCTGAAGAAACTTTGGTTAATTTTTTAAACCCATTCAATGTCAAAATGCAACAATACATATATTACATTGATATCATTTAATTTTTGCCTAACACCAAGTAATTTAGGCAAAAATTACAGAAGTTGTTATATTCACATATGTTTTCTATGCTAAGTCGCTAAAAAGATTTAAGAAAATCAAAGATATTCTTCTGATGAGTCGACAAATAGCAACTCGTGTGCCTTTAAAATAGGAATAAAATATGTCCTCAATGCTAAAATGAAGCATTTTTTTATGTTGATTTGGTTTAATTTAAGGGTAAATGCCTAGAAGTGATTAAAATAGCACAAAAGAGCGAAAATAAGCAAAACAATGGAAGATTGAAGCACAAATTGCAAAAAGGCATAAGAGAAACTTTGGCTCACCACGGCGTACCGCCAAAGTGATCGGCGGGTTGCTGAGCATGTGCCTCTATTGACAATTTTAACAAAAAATAAGAAAAAGCATAGCAAAATGGTGACACAATGAACTATTTGGTGCATCATCAGACTAATCAGCGGACTAGCCTCGCATTGCTAAAAGGAACAGGAGCCAGCCCAGGAGCTTGTCATGATGACAAATTAATGAGCCACGTACTCTTTGGTGCATCACCGACTTATTTTAGCGATGGGCTCTTCTCAACTGAATTGCCAAGCGGCGGCATTTCTGTAATTATTTGGTCAATTTTTCCAGATGTTATTTAATCTTTTTTGACCATTAGAAACCCTATCTTTTGTCAATTTTGCTTATGCTGAAGCTAGTAATCAAACCCTAATTATGGAATTAACTACTTTTAGCTTGGAATTTAGAGTTTTCTTGTGAAACATTTGAATTCTTTGGTGAATATGGATGAAGAATTTGGTATAATTTTTTCTTCTTTTATTATAGCTTGCAAATTTTTTATACTTGGGCTTATGCATTATTGAGTGTTGATTGTGCATGGGTAGTGATTATTTACCTTTGTATTAGCTTGTGAGTTATGATTTTAGCTAAATCTCTATGTTTTATCTTGTAGATTGAGGTTGTAAACTTAGTCTATGCTTGGATCTTTTTTATTTTCTGAAAAGGGGTACAAGAGTGATGAGATTTAGCAAACGAGACTTGACTAATATCATTTAAGTGGTAATGCTAATTATAAAATTTGGGTGTTCGAAAGAAGGCTACGTGAAATTTGGTTGTGGATTGAAAGATCATTTCCAATACCTAAAACCATGCCTAATCATGATTACTACTCATAACTAAGGTGTATTTTTACTTATCCGTGCATGTAATCATTCTCAAGAAAGCATAACCCCAAGTGTTTTGACTTATTCGATTATAACCTTGTTGCGTCTCATTTTGGAAAATCAATAGTTGATACTATTAATGTAATAATAAAAAAATTGTTCAAATGAATCCCCTTATTTTACTTTCTTGTTTAATTTTAGCGTTGCGATAGTTACTTGTGATAGTTGAGAGTGAATCTATAACTCTCATTCCCTATAGATACAATCCCGTCTCTTTTTGGATAAAAATATATTGACAACGATCATTTATACTTTTGTGGTGTAATTTGAGCATATCAAAATAGCACTATTATCGGAGAATCAAACATAGCGTTTATTCTCTTTAGTGTTATAAGTTACTTTAAGTCAGCTGTAGTGTATAGTTTACCTTGTTTGTTGTTTTTGTATCACATAGGTAATAACATAAGTCAAAATGATAGCGAGTTTGCTACTTTTGATGGGCATCTCGAGGATGACAATCACTTCAGAGATGTCAGATGAGCTAGTGCCATTCGAAAACCAACCGCGAAGGGGAATGTCGTGTTTCACATCACTAGTGTGATGCTTTATTTACTTTAAATGAAGGGATTGTTTGGGAGTCAATCCCATGAAAACTATAACCTTTATTTGAAGAATTCCATTAATGTATGTCTACCGTTCGATATTGCCCACTTATCTCAAGAGTTAATTCGATTGAGAATTTTCCCATTTTCATTGACGGGAAAAGCAATATTATGGTTGCGGGAGTTGCCCACGGGTTCTATCATATCATGGGTGGAATTGATGGAAGCATTCTTGGATCATTTTGTTCCACCATTGCAGCTATAGTTAATAGATGAAATCATTAACTTTTGCTAATTAAGCGGCGAGCTATTACATGAGGCTTGGCAAAGGTTTAACAAAAAGTTTTTGAAATACCCTAATCATGAGGTCCCGTACAAAAATCTTCTTCATATGTTTTATAGGGTTTTAGATCAATTGAACAAAATAGTGTCGGACAATGTGACTAATGGAGCTATAGTGAAACAAAATTATGGATTGCGGTAACATTATTGGATTAAGTAACCAAACAAAGTTGAGGTTGGCATAAAAGAGATACTGAGGTGGATGTGGGTGATCCCTCTGTATCTCTTGTAACCCTAGAACAAATAAATAAAAATGATGAGAGAGTCAAGAATATAGCTAAGATTATGACATAATTGGATCTCCTTACAAAGCATAAGATGGGCTCAACCCCAAAGTGGTTAATGTTATGTCTTTTAAGGGAACTAAACATATGATGATGATGATAAAATTGAGGCTCTTGATGAATAAATCTGGTTCATGTCAAATCGAACTGGGGTTCTCAACTTACCTATCAGAAGTCAGGCAAAAATCATGGTTGGAAGGCAAGGGACCGTGATTGGAAGAATTATAATTTAGATAGAGATTAGAGGGATAAGGAAAAAGATCAAGACCTTGATTGGAGAGATAAATATTATGACCATGATAGTATGTTCCTCCACATGTTCAAGTGAAAGGTAAAGACTAAATCTCTATTGACCTAGAATGGTTAAAAATGAAGATGTGCTTGCACACATCCTTTATGGGGGTTGAAGATGCTAAGAGAGATGAAAATCAACTTTTAACAACTCAACCAAACCACCACTTCACACTCGACCTTGATCAAATTACTTAAGACCTAATTGGGTCAAATTTTTTCTAATTTAAATGCAAGGCGAAAAGAAGGACTTCTTAGTGATATAGTTGAGAACAAGAAGAACATGCTCATGTCATGCCAATTATCACTAGGAGTGGAAAGATTATATGGAGAAATATCGTGATTCTTGATGAAATCCTAAATAATAACGGAGTTGATGACAAGTGATTGGGAAAATAAAGTGTCTTAAAGAAGAAGGAAGATGATGCAAAATCAAAAAGTTCCTTGCTAAATTTAGCAACCTTTCTATCAACATACCATTTTTGAAACCTTTCAAGAGATGCCTGGGTATGCTAAATTCATGAAGAACTTGATAAAAAAGAAGAGGGTTATGGATTTCTAAATAGTTGAGGTGACCCAAAACTATAGCGCAATAATGATTAGCACTATGGTTATGAGGAAAAAGGACCCGTTGCATTCACCATTTTATAGAGCATTAGAGTGTACAAGTTTGGAAAAATTGATTTTATTTTAGAACAAATATTAATTTAATGTCCTTGTCTGTGTTTAAAAATCTAGGTAGGGTGATCCTAAGCCGACTACCATGAGGCTTCCCATGGTGGATCGGTCTATAAAAGAGCCCATGGGTATGATATACGATGTACTTATGAAGGTTGACCATTTTATATTTTTGTCTGATTTTATGATCTTAGATTATGAAATTAATCATGAGGTTGCAATTATTCTTGATAGGACATTCTTGGCTACCGATCTAATGTTAGTTAATGTTGAGTATGGATAAATGAAATTCTAGGTAAATAATGAAGAAGTGTCCTTCAATGTGTGCATGTACTTGAAACAAACTATGGATTTGCAAGTGGTCTCCGTTATCAATGTGATTGATGATAAAATGGTTAATGCTATGGAAGTTGATTTAGGAGTGATCCATTAGTAGGTATTTTGTGGAACCTCGAGAAAGAAAAAGTTGAAGAATATAATGAGGTGGTGGAATCATTAACGGGTATTGTATTTTATACTAAGAATCCGTGTAAGTTGGACCTTGACTTGAAAAATTGATAAACTCCATCTGCCAAACCCTCAATAGTTGAACCCCCTCAACTCAACATAAAGCCATTGCTTCCTCATATTCAATATATCTTTTTGCATGAAGGTAATACTTTTCCTATTATTGTCACTAGAAGATCTTTTTCCTTGGCAAGTGAAGGCCACTAATCAATTTTCAGGAAGTATATTCAAGCTATTAGGTGGACTATAGGAGATATCATCGAGATTGCTTTCCGTATTTATGCCTATAAAATTAAGTTAGAGGTTGATCATGTACTTAGTATGGAATACCAACGAAACCAATTCAAGAAGTGATCAAGAAGGATATCATTAGTGGCTAGATGTAGGTGTTGTATATCTAATATCAGATAGTAAATAGGTCAGTTTGGTCCAGTGCATTCCTGAAAAGTGTGGTATTATGGTGGTACCAAATAAGAACAATGATGTTGTACTCGCCCGTCAGATCGCGTGTTAGAGATATGTATGGATTATTGAAAATTAAATTCTTAGATCGAAAAAGATCATTTACCTATATTGTTCATAGACTAAATAATGCTATATTGGTTGCCTGGGCATAGGTGGTATTGTTTTATTACGGGTATTCCAAATATAATCAAATTTGCATTGCCCCTGAGGATTAAGGGCAAACTACCTTTACATACCCTTACGAGACCTTTGCCTTCTAGCACATTCCCTTTGGGCTATGCAATGCACCCTCCATCATTAAAAGGTGTATGTTGTCTATTTTTGTGGACATGGCAGAGAAAACTATGGAAGTGTTCATGGATGACTTCTCCGTTGTTGGTAAATCATTTGAATCTTGCCTTGATCACTTCGGTAAAGATCTTGAGTGTTGTTTCAAAACAAATCTTTTACTAAATTGGAAGAAGTGTCATTTTATGGTCAAATAGGTGATTGTACTCGAACACAAGATATCAGGTCAAGGCATTCAAGTCGATCAAGCAAAGGTAGAGGTTATTTCTAAGTTACCTGCCCCTATTTCTCCAAAATTGCACATCCTATGTGTAAGCTTCTTGAAAATAAAAAGGAGTTTGAATTTGATGGTGATTGTCTAAGAGTGCTCAATTGTCTCAAGGAAAATCTTTTATTGGCTCCTATCATTGTGGCTTTGGATTGGGCATCACTCTTTAAATTGAAGTGTGATGTAAGTGGGTTGGCATTGGGTGTGGTGTTAGGTCACTGGATAGATAAACTTTTTCACCCAATCTATTATGCTAGAATATCCTTAAATAATGCTCAATGTAATTATACAGTGACAGAGCAAGAGTTGCTTGTCATGTGGTCTATGCTTTCAAAAAGTTTTGTGCCTATTTGTTAGGTGCAAATGTTGTTGTGTATATGGATCATGAAGCTCGATATTTAATGTCTAAGAAAGATGAAAAGCAAGATTGATTAGGTGGATCTTTCTCCTACAAGAGTTTGACTTTGAAGTTAAAGATTGAAAAGGGTGTGAAAATCAAGTGGAAAAGTTGTCTCATTTTGAATCGAATGAAGAACAGAAGAATGAATTCAAGATCAATGAAGAGTTTCACGATGAATTTGTAATGGCTATTTCGGAGAAGGCAGCACCGTGGTATGTTAATTTTGCAAACTACATAGTGTGTGCGGAACTCCTCGGTGACCTAAATTTCTATCAAAAGAAGAAATTTCTCCATGACGTAAAATGACACTATTTGGATAATCCTTACTTATTTAGGGAGTATTTAGATGGAGTGATTTGACGATGAGCTATTGAGGGAGAAATGAGAACCATTCTTGATGCATATCATTCGTCACCATTTGGAGGCCATCATGGTGGTTGCGTACAACTTCAACAGTTCTCCAAAGTGGTTTCTATTGGCCAATGTTGTATCATGATGGACATGAGTTTGTGAGGGCATGCGAGCAATGTCAAAGGCAAGAAGCGATCTCGATGTGACATGGAATGTCCTTACAACCAAGCATAGATGTTGAGTTGTTCGATATATGAGGGTTAGACTTAATGGGCATCCAATTACACTTATTTCTAAGATTGCAAAAGGTAGTAAACTATAGGCTTAATCGTCCACCATTGCCATGTCCCTCTATAACCCTTTTTAAAGGATGTTATGGGTTACCTCATGTTCACCTTCATCCCTCTTTCAAGGATGGGGAAGGGTTTCTAGAGTTTGGGATTTTCACCCATCAAACCCATTTGGAGATTTGGGTTTTTCATCCACAAATTGTAACTCACAAATTCAAGCAATGGTGGAATCCATACTCAACAACTAACAATCATGCAAACACAAAAACACCCACATATAATTACACTTTAGTTCAACATAATCCCAACACTAAATTACTTAGCTAATCATGAAGAAAGTAAAGAGAGATATACCATAAGGATTATCCAAAACATTTATTCTTCACAAAATTACTAAGAAATCAAGCCTCAAATTAGTTACACACTTGCCCAATCAGGATTTCTTGCTTTCAATTAAAAATTATCTCTGAGGTAAGCAATATCCAAAGAAGAAAGTTTTTTTTGCCAATATGGGGTTTGGGATTTGTCTATGCAATTTCACAAAACTACCCTGGGTTATATTCCTGCTGAACTACGATCGCGCAGGTTCAACCGCGACCGCACTTATGCTCCACGATTACATTATGTTGACCATATTGACTGACCACGACCACGACTTGAGGACCATGGTGGTGGTAACTGAGGCTGAACTGCTCTAGGTCTCCAGCTGCACTCTTTTTTCTTCTATTTGATCCCTTTTTAGCTCCAATCCATATCTTTTCACCTTCTCAACTTTATACCTGCAAAATGTGGATATTAGTGCATTTAAATCATAATGATGCCTCATTTTTTATACAGAACATGGTAGTGTGCACACATGTTTGGTGCAAATGAGTGATAAAATTACCACTCATCAACACCTCCAACTTAAAACCTTGCTTGTCCTTAAGAATTACCACCATTTTTCATGAGACAACTTCACATGTATGCCCACACTCTATTCCCAAATGATCATGATGACTCCAACTTGATTATTACCACAAAAAGTTCTTCATACATAGGAAAAATGATTTTTAGCGATGCACCTCAACATAAAATGAGATACTGGAGGACGAAATAGACTTTGAGGAGAAACCATATGACAATTATTTCACTCTAGAAATGACTCACTCGTTGAACTAAACCATAATATTATTCTTTTTATCTCATTGTGCGGAGGATGACAAAATCACCCACCTCAACTTGTTCACATTTCTCCTCACAAGAAAGAAAATTTCACAAACCTAGAAAGAAAATTTCACAAACCTAGTTGCCAACACTGCAATAAGGAGTTTAAGTGCAAACTCTCTCTCTCTCAAGAAATTCTCAATGTTAACAAGTACCATGCCATAGACTTACCCATATTTTCAATTCCCACTACAATGACCACACTTGGTTGGGAATCACAAAAGACTTTTTGAGCTTATAATGTAGGTTTAGGGTAGGGTAGGATATCAACTTAGGACAATAAGGTTAAACACTCCTTGAACTTCTACATCACACTCTTTTCACTTTTTACGATTAGGACACTTCTTTTCCCTCGCTATTTTGCCTACTATGCCTTTTCTTGGTTTTCCCACTTTCCTCTTTCCCCTTTTTTATGCATAAATCATGCATTACTTTTTTTTGTTGGATTTTTTCTTTTTTCTAATAATTTTACTTTATTAGGTTAAGCTTGTAGGCACTTTCTTATGATTTCATAGCCCATATACCCTTTTCAATTTTTACCACCCCAACTTAGGCTTTTAGCCTTAATTTGCATTCTTAAGTTCAAGGAGGATATGGTTTTAAAAAGGAAAAATAGAAGGGTCAAGGCTTGTAATTGTTTTCCAAAGAAAAGTGCAAAGGTTCAAAGAGGGTGACTAGGGGTAACTCCTATGTATTGGTAGGATTTTTTAGGTTTAGGTGGGTTTCCAATGTCATAAGATGGTCTATGATCATTTTACCAACGAAGCACAATCAAAATTTAGCCTTGAAAGACTAATGGGGCAAGTTCTAGATGGCACAAGCACACATGAGATGTAGACAAGTAAACTTACACATATGGCATGCAAAGTTCGTCAAGAGGGTTCAATTGTTCCATCCGCTCAAGACCAAAATGGAGTACTAACTATTTTTTGAATTCATTTTTTGGAGTCATAAAAAGAGGCAAAGTTTTATTATAAGGTTGCTCACATCCATGCCCTCAAATTTTGTAAAATTTTTGGACGGAGGGGGTTGTTTATTTTGAATCTTCACCATACATAATTTTCTAATTGACAACAACCCAAGTTATTATCTCCTATTGTGGCTCTAATATAGGTGGACCACCCACATGACCTCTCAGACTTCGCCAATGGGTATGAATGCAATCCCAATTCATCAATGCCATAGGTACTCAGCCTTTCTTTGCATTTATGACCCTGATGCTATAGGTACTAAGATTTCCCCTGTATCCATGGCTAAAAACCCAACCACGACACTTTTCTCTTAAGAATGTCGTCACTCAATCTATCATAGGGAAAAACTCATCTATTAAAACTAAACTAATGTAAAAAACTACAAACAAAGTAACTAATCCATGAACATGTGGGCACCATCAGAGTGCCCGAATATTACAACCCAAATAAAAATAAGAATTATCCAAAAGAGCAAAAAAGTATGCAGAAATATCAATAATACAAGCTCAAATCAAATGAATAAGGAGACACCCCCAACTGAAAAGGTAGAAGTATCCTAACTACATAAATAATCAAAGGTATATGAGATAAGGGTGCTCTCTAAAATTGCATCAAGGGCTTCTATCACTCTCAGACTTTGCATCATTACCATTCTCCTCAAGATCGGACCATTTGGCTGGGGCCTCATCATCACTCTCCACCTAAGAGAAAGGAAGTCTATCTCAGGGTTTTAGGACCTTCCATAGGCCCTTCACCCCTTCCACATCTTGATAAAGAACTCATCCCTCTTCTTATCTCTTATAACTATTTTTTATGTGTGATCTAAAAATCTCGGTGTGGCTCCACCAGAAAGGAGTAGGCTTTCTCAAGCTTACTAATGGTAGCTTCTTACTTCTTTTGGTACTCCTTGTACTTCTCATAATCGACATATGAAATATATGAATGATGGGTGGTAGAAGGCTCTCCTGGTCCTTAGGGCAAGCTAGACACAAACACCCTGTAGTGGGTGGCCTATGAGACTCAGAATCAATACATGCCGACTTTTCCATGTCAATATTTCTCTTTTTTCCTTTGCCAGGTACAACCTCTCCTCGAATTCTCAAAGAGTAGATGGGAGTACTAGGATGCACCCATGTATCACTAGCATACTCTTCAATCCTCGCTCTCCTACAAAGCTCAGTAACCAAAGAGGGGAAGAAGATATGCATACCACCTTGGTTCTTAAAGTGATATATTTTGTTGACCACAAGCTGACCGATATCCAAAGGGATGCCGTCTAGAAAGCAAGCAACCACGTGAGCATAAAAATCTGGGACCGCTGTCATGGGGGTGAAAGGAGAGACTCGACTACAAATAATGTGCAACCATATTCGAGCCTAAAAAGTGAAGTTGTTCATGGAGATGTTGCTTTTAGTCTTTGCCCAAGAGACTTTCTTTCTGGGGCACAGCCGTTATGCCAATAAACTCACTGGTTTACACCTCTTTGCTTTGAATTCACCCATGTCTACATGTTGGAGTCCATAAACATCATTGATTTGCTTAGCCCTAACTTTCACCGGTTTTCCCCAAATCTTAATAGTCATATTGAAAGGTCTGAGAAGGATACTTCGCTGATGTTGGCATAAAATTCATGGACCCATTATTCATTTATAATGCTGGGATTCGGGGCAAAGCACTTCCACCCTGTGGCTTCAAGTTTTTCATGAAATGGTGGTAGTTTCTTCGGCACATTCTCCAAGCAAATACCTCTTTTCAGGAGAAACTTTTTCTTCGGAAGATTACTGTAGTAGTGAGTATGGCACTCAGGTGCTATGAATCTGATGTGATCATACTTGTCTATGAGATTGTCCTGAAAGAACTAGGCACACATTATATCAATCAATGAAATTTTAACATGCAAACTATACCATATTATTCACTAAAGCTCATTGAATGGGTGCTTGGTGGTGTTAGGCTAAAACTTTGAAGTGCAGGATTTTTGGCATAATAGGAAACTGTCCTTGATTACCGCGATCATGTGCCATGAATGCGTTCGCGTTTCTATGATCACGACCACCTAGTCACATTCGCGTTGCCACGATTATGACCACCTGACCGTGGTCGCGATACCTGAGGCTGGTTTAATGCCAGCTCCCCGTGTACAAATTTCTTCCTAATTTTGATGCCACTAGCAAGCTCTACAATATGGATTCATATAAATACCAATTGAACAATGCTAATATGTGTCTGAATGTGCCCTTAAAAATACAGATATCATTATTGAAAGTTCATTAGGGCAATGTGTCAAACACTTGGTGTGCACACCTTATTTGTTTATATTTTCACATATTTTTGGACACTCAAGATTTCTCCATATATGTGCATACTTTACTCAAGAAGTCAACTCTACACCAATACCAAGTATGACAACATGGAAAGCATAACAATCAAGACTTTAGGCCCTCTCTTAATAATGCATTCTAGGGGCTATTTTCAAAATAAGAGCACAGATTCTTGATACCTAATGGATTTGTGATTCAAGAGGGATCCAAGGATGCTATTGTAGAGCTTACAATCTTGGCTGGAATTTAGCCTAATTAAAGATCAAAACTCAAAATAGAGTGTGAGAGAAATGGGGGAAATTAGGGATTAAGTGACTGAAATGACCACGACCACGGTCAGGTGGCCGCAATTAAGGACACGCGGATGACCATGATTGTGCCTAGGGACCACGATCATGGTAACTAAGAGCATTTCTGCTCCCTTATTTTTCACTGTTTAGATCTTTGTTCAATTTGTACAATTTTTTTTCTCTGTTCAGTTTTCAATGTAAAATTGCACACTTCCCCCTTTCCAAGCTCATCCAATGCACTCCGTAGTTCCACAAATGCATGAGTTATTTATATTCAAAATCTAATATATATACTACAAGGAAATGAACAAAATGGATATGAGCCACTTTCATGGCATTTATGGGTTGGCTCCCACCTAACACCTTAGTTAACGTCGTGGCACGATGTCTTCCTTCATCCATTTTCAAGGTGGGTCCTCAAGACCATCTTCATTTGTTCTCTCACTCTCCACATCCACCATAAAAATAACTTGGAGCTCCATGGTTTACTTCTTTATCTTGTATATTTTGAAAGAAACCTTATCCTCTTGTACCCTAAACTTTATTTCACCCATCTCTAATAATGGCTCTTTTGGTGGCCTAGAAAGGGCGACCAAGGATTATAGGTACCTCTTGGTCCATTTCACAATCCAATACCACAAAATTTGCCAAAAAAATAAACTTGTCCACTTTAACAAGGACATCAAATAAAATTCCCACTGGCTTTTTGATAGACCAGTTCGCCATTAAGAGTCATATAGAGGTTGGTGTTGGGGCATCCAATCCAAGCTTCTTGTAGATGACAAAAGGCATTACGTTGATGCTCGCACCAAGGTCACATAGAGCTTTTGGAAACTCATATGTCCCTATTATGCAAGTAATGGTGAACACTCCGGGGTCGTATTTCTTTTCCACAACCTTACTATCCATGATAACACTACACCCATGAGTAACCTCAATGGTGTCACCTTCAACAAGCTTCTTTTTGGACATCAACTTTTTCATTAGCTTAGCGTATCCTAGGATCTCTTGGGTTGCCTTGATCAATGGGATGTTTATAGGTAGATTACTAAGTTTTGCCATGGATTTCCTGACATGTTATAAATTTCATGACATGTTACCCGAAATATTAATAAACACGACATGTAAAATAAAATGGGAGAATTAGTTTGGGATTGGTTTGTAATGATTTTTGATTAACAAGACACGAGTATGACACTTTTGATGTAAAACCATGATTTGAGAAGATTTTGGGATTATGTCTACCTAAAAGGAAAAACATGTGGGTTGATGATGGTTTAATATGAAACTTATTTGTTAACTAAAAAATAGGCTAGGTCGAAGATCATTGTGGTTAATATTTTGATAAAACCATAATGATTTTACCCATTAACTCTTCCGAGCACCTAATAAGTGTGCAATTCGTAATCACCTAAAACCTCAATCAAGCATCTCTATTTCTAGGATGATGCTCTTAACATGATTTACCCTCCAATTACACTTATTTCTAAGATTGCAAAAGGTAGTACACCACAGAATTAATTATCCACTATTGCCTTGTCCCCTTATGACCTTCTTTTAAAGATATTATGGGTTACCTCATATTCACTTTCATTCTTCTTTCAAGGATGAAAAAGGGTTTATAGAGTTTGAGGTTTTCACCCATAAATTCCAACTCATAAATTCAAGCAATGGTGGAATCCATACTCAACAACTAACAATCATGCAATCACAACAACACCCACACACAATTATACTTTAGTTCAGCATAATTTCAAGACTAAATTACTTAGCTACTCATGAAGAAAGGAAAGAGATATATACCATAAGGATTATCCAAAACATTTATTCTTCAAAAAATTACTAAGAAATCAAGCCTCCAAAATTAGTTACACACTTGCCCAATTAGGGTTTCTTATTATGCTGACTATCTTGACTGACGATGACCACGGCCTGAGCACCGCGGTCACGGTAACTAAGGTTGAACTACTCCAGGTCTCCTGTTGCACTTTTTTTTCTTCCATTTGATCCCTTTTTAGCTACAATCCATATCTTTTCACCTTCTTAACTTTATACCTGCTAAATATGTATATTAGTGTATTTAAATCATGATGATGCCTCATTTTTTATTTAAAACAAGGTAGTGTGCATACATGTTTGGTGCAAATGAGTGGTAAAAGAACTACTCATCATAGTACAACTGGCACACTTTGTCTGTATAGTTTTGTCCTCTTGTGTAACAAACTTGAAGGTGCTATTTTTTAATGATTAGGATAACTAGCCTAATAATATTTCAACTCTAATCATCACTCATCTATAAAAGAAAAGAGAAGCTTTTTCATCAAATAAGGTTCTTGCATAAATCTAAAGAGTGAAGAGAGGCAGCAAAAACTCCATTTCAAGACTGCTCAAGCATTGCTCATGTTCTTATCATTGTAGTATGCTTAAATAGTGAGTGAGTGTTCTTGAGTGTTAATTTGTAATTGAACTACTCATGTTATAAGAGTAGTGTTTCAGTTTGTTGAGTGAATTTATTTGGTAGAGTTGCCTAAGTGTGAATCTAATGAGAGTTTATCAGTGTAGAAAGTCCTTGGTAGAGTTGCCAAGATGAGCTTGTAGAAGAGTTATTACAATGGTAGGCTGAATCTGGACTGATATCAGGATGTTGATTATAGTGGATATATGTAGTTCTTGTAAGGGCAATTCGTGGTTCTTCCCTTTCTGGGTTTCCACATAAATTTTTTTGTGATTTTATTCTTCCTGCACTGTCTTTAGTTTTAATGAACTCTATTGTTTTATTGATGATCTAATATGGATTTATGCACTTTACTGTTGTTATCCTAGTGTATTTAGCCTTGTTTTGAGGGCAACATATGTGATTAATGTGTTAATCACGATGTAAATAAGCATCTAAGTGTTTAAGTGTGTGATTATAATGTTAAAGGTGTCTTTCAAACAAGTGTGTACTTAGATTGATTATTTAGAGTTCATATGAGAAACTAGTGTTATTCGCTTGAGCTAGGTGTTGGTTTAGTTGATCTTGATGGATTTTAACATGTGTATTGGGTTCCTAATGGTATGATTGTTTGATTATGTGTGATAAAACTTGTTTATTGTGTTAAAGTGCAATTTAAACAAGTCAAGAGTCAATACTAAGTGAAAAATCAAAAGGGATAAAACTAGTATTCTTAGCTTTAGTTTCTAGTTCGTCGTCTTGGATGTTGTATTGTTTTGAGCTCTAATTTGTTATGTTTAATGCTATACAATGATTGGTGAGTTGATTATCATGATATATTGAAGATATAAAAGCTTAAAATAAAGTGGAACCAAGACAAAAAGGTTTGGAATGGATCAACATAAGAACAAGACAAGACTTGATATGAATTGGACACCTTAGATGTCCATGGCGCGTCGCAGACCAAAGAGAGGGCCAAATGGCTTGTAGCATACATAGGGATCTTAAAAAGGGACCAAAAACAGTGGTTATCTATGATATGGGTGTGTATCATAGCTATACATAGTAAATTAACCCCGCGATGCGTCCTAGTGTAAAAATCGGTAGTTTTGTCCTCCTATAAATAGGACACTTGTATTTGATGTTAGACACATTGGACGAGTTTGAAACTTGGAGAGGGGATGGAAAACACTTAAATTAGGGTTTTATTTCTTAATTTAGTTTATTTATGGATTTTATCATGAATTCATATATCTTGATTACGATTATGTCCATTAGTGGCTAAAGGCCCTCTTTTCGGCGTTAAGGCCAAGAGCATATTTACTTTCACTTTGAATTGAGTTTGATTTAATTGCTTATTATAATTGGTTGTTTTTTATCCTTGTAACTATTTTAAGGATTCACAACCCTTAGAATACATATATTGTTGACCTTGTGAACTCGGGAGGGGGAATAGAAAGATAGAACGTGGGGATAAATAGAGTAAGGTTCTTATTCTTTTATAAAATAAGGAATTTGAATTAGCAACTGGAATAGGGATATACCTAATACTTTCTTGGTTCACATGTAGGATTATTTCTAAATGCATCTAAGTGGATTATTACATCCCCGCTCAATGATGTAGTTGTAATGTCCAGTTAGGTAGAAGGTTAGAGGTCGGGAGACCATGATCATACGATAAACCCTATGAATAAACAACTAAGATAAGTAATCTAACAAATGAATTTCATTAGCGTAGTATGATAGTTCACAGTTCCTTAACCCTGGGTTTTCATCCATTTTTTTCCAAAGTTTTTACTTTTCTGTATTATTTTAGTTTACAAACTTTCAAAACTCTTTTGGTTACATTGTACGACTTTAATCTCAATAGTTGAAATTGAATTAGATAGTTGTGGATACAGGTCTCTGAGGGATTGATTTTTGACTTTATTTAAGACCACTGTATTACTTGGGGAGACCACGTAAACTTGCGTGTGCACTTGGGTGCAACAAGTTTTTGGCACCGTTGCTGGGGACTTGTAAATTGGAAATTGTTTTAGTTTTAGTTTTACTTTTTAGATTTCTTGGGTTCTTTACTCTTGGTCTTGGGATTGATTTTGTAGGAAACAACTTTATAGTCTAGTAAACTAGCAAGGGATAGGGAGTTGGTTGAACCAAGCCTCGAACCCGAGCAACGCTTCCATCGATGAAGGAGAGAAGTAATACTTCTCCCCCATATCTCTTAGTTTCAAGAGGAACAAAACAATCCTGCTCTTATGTCTAAAGATCCACCAATCCGCAGGACAGTTCGTGAAGTGGTAATCCTAATTCTGACAAATTTGATCTCTCTTTTTTAGAAATTAGCTGCTGGAGGTAACTTTGAGATAAAACAGAACATGGTGCAACTTTTGATCAGCAGTGGACAATTTATGGGGTTTGTACATCAAGATCCACTGAAACTCTTTAGAGATCAGTAATACATTTATCCCTACGGGTGTGTCAACTGATTATGCTAGGCTGACACTATTTTTCTTTTCACAATTGGGTAAGCGAACACTGTGCCAGAAAGTTCAATTACAACTTGGGATAACTTAGCCCAAAAATTCCTCATCCTATTCTTTCCATTTGGCAAGACTGCTAGACTGCGTAGTGAGATTATGTACTTCAAACAGAAGACATATGAGAACTTATACCATGAATGGGAGAGGTTCAAAGATCTTTTTTGGGACTGTCCATATCATCAGCAATCCAACAAGGTATTAGCTCATATTTTTGTTGAGGCACTTGACCATAACACAAAAATTTTGCTAGATTCAGCTGCAGGTGGTCAAGCATTGAAATTGACGTATGATGAGCTATATACCTTATTGAACCAGATTGCCCAAGGAAATCTTGAGTGGAATTCTGACTCAAGAAGTGCTACAAAGAAGGAAGGTTGCAGGTATGTTGGAGGTGGACCAGTTTACTGCTATATCCCCGCTCAGATTGCTGCATTATAGAATTAGTTATTAACTCAATTCAATAATATGAAGTTGAGGGTTACACATCCTACAACAACAGTGTATGTAATATTTAGCAGACAAGTACTTGGTGGTGGTTTGTGGCAATAATGGCCATTCTGCAGATATATGTGTCGCCAATCCTGAGTCAATGATGTTTATGGTAAATGTTCGAAGGTCGAATTATGGGAACACCTACAATTTAAAGTGACAGACTCAATCACCAAACCAATAATGGAACACCCAACAACAGTAGATTTACAACCACAAGCACAAGGAAATCAGGCCACGAACAATATGGAAAAGATGCTGAAACAAATTTTAGCTGCTCAAGCATAATTGGCAGTAGATATAAAGAGCCAACAAACAGATATGAATAGCAAAAAAGTGGCTACAAGGAGCTTGGAGTTCTGGATAGGTCAGTAAGCAGTAGTGCAGAATACCAGGCCTCAAGGTGGTTTGCCAAGTGATACTGAAAATCCTATACAAGTAATGACAATCACTTTGAGGAGTTGTAAGAAGATCAATGAAAAACCTTCAAAGAAAACTAAGGAGGTAGATATTGATTTGGTTCCTAAATAGGTAGATGATAGAGTTGTTGAAAGTTTGAGGAAGTCTGAGTACTCGAAAATAAAAGTTGTTAAACAGGTGAAGGAGAGACCACCACTACCTTTCCCACAAAAGCATATAAAGGCAAAAAAGGATGCATGCTTTAAAAAGTTCTTTAAAACGTTCGGATAGCTTTACATTAACTTACCTCTTTTAGATATTTTGCAGGGAATGCCTAAGTACTCTAAGTACTTGAAAGATATGGTCGCTAACAAAGTTAAGCTACAGGATGTCGAGATAATAGAACTCCCTGAAGTGTGCAACTCTGTGCTAATACAGAAGATATCTCAAAATCTCAAAGATCCAGGGAGATTCACCCCCCCTCCCCCCCATTCAAATTGGCAATAGTGAAGTGGTTCATACACTAAGTGATTTAGGGGTGAGTATCAACTTGATACCCCTATCTTTGTTTAACTAGTTAGGACTATAAAAGATGAGACCGAGCGATGTGATACTTTAATTGGCAAACCAGACACTAGCCTGTACCATAGTAATCATAGAGGATGTTCTCATCAAGGTTGGTAAGTTTATTATTCCTGCTAACTTTATTGTTTTAGATTTTCAAGCATATAAAAGAGTGCCAGTTATCTTGGGTGTAATCCCCCGCACTTTCCTAAGCTGGAAAATAAACCATTATTCGTATATGCAAAAAACCCAATTTCGTAAACCATATTTGGGCACCTAAATCACCAAGAGTGCCCTAGTTATAAGATATCTTTTGATGTATTAAGTATGGTTATATGATTCACTTAAGGTAGTACAAGCTAAGAGTTTTGAAATCCATCAAGTTTTAGTGTTTGAATTTGCAAGGGTCATCTTTGAATGAGCATAACTTGATAAATTTATGGTATTTTTGCATATTTCTACCCAAAAAATTATAGATAATTTAATTAGCCTTCCAACGATACCAATTTCATCAAAATCTAACACCCGATCTAGGATTTATGGCTTTGTGAAGTAGAGGGTGTCGCCTAACCAATTGCATATGGCCACTGGAAAGCATGTACGATAGAATATGCGGCGCCTATGTAAACATAGGCGATAGAATATGCGGCGCCTATGTATTGATTTCAAGCAACTTAAACACTCTGTTTTACGTTATTTCAAGGATAAATAAGCCTTTTAACATTCCTTACACGTCCCAAAATATAACCCTACGAATTTAATTGCTCCTAAATATATCATAACCCTATTATCAGTCTAAGTTCATCATCCAAGAGCACTAAAGGAGAAAAATAACTAGGGTTGCACAATCAATGTTGAGGGTCCAATCTTTCAACGAATCCGATACCATAAAGGTATGTGGGGTTTTTAACAAGATCCTTCTTTCATTATTGTGCCCAAATTGATGTTTACGTTTATAAATATACATGATTTTATATGCTTTACTATGAATTTGAGATGAAAACTTATATATTATATTTTGTTCAAGAAACTATGATATTTTGATGCCTTGAAGTTGGATACCATGAACTTTGATGATAATATCATGTTTAAAGTTAAATTTCCAGATTTTCATATGAGTTATACATGTTTACTACACAAAGTGTGAATCTTGAAATGTTTTGTTCAAGTATTGATATATGGTTTTGAACCCTATTTGAGATTATGATTTTTGTGAAGTAATGTGTTATACACACCTTGCGATTTGAATTATTTGACCTTTTGGTCTTGAAAGAGTTATTTTTGAACTCGAATGAGAAAAGAAATTCACATGTTGATTTTATTTTGAAGAAGGGGTAGCATGACGGCTCCCTATATGAATTGCTGAATTGTGCTATTGTGGGTTTTGTTTTGAAATGATCTGAGCTAAGTTTGGGAGTAGTCTTTAGCACTGAGTGGGAGGTATAGCTGTGATTGGTACTTCCCTAGAACAACGTGCCCCCATAGGATGTGAGCCTAAGGCTACTTGATATAGTGATCACTAGTGAACCAAAGATTAAGGTCCTATTCCATTGGCAAGGATAGGACATCTCTCCCCAATGTGGGTTGGACGTTGGACTCCATGTAGCTCACATGGTTTATGTTGGTTGTAAGAGGCTCCCAGTGTGTGTGTGTATTCTTATGTCTGAGATAAAAAGTGAAATGATTTGAAAGTTGAGTTGTGAAAGTTATCATTATTTTGAAAAGTTTTAATGATTTTATATTATCCAAGAGGTATTTCATTATGAGGTTTGATCATCTAATGAATTGGAAAGTGATTGAGAATTTATATGATGACTCACATGTTTTATTACACTCTCTGATGATTCTAGTGATCTTATTCGAGCGATGTAAGTCTTTCATTACATCATGCATGTCTTCTATAAATGCTTATGATATTGATTTTTAGATTTGCATGTACTCCCATATATTCGATCCATTTCTATGGTACTGACCCACATCTTCGGATGTGGGCTATATTTTTTTGGAATGTAGGTTCAGGTGCTTAGTCCCAGGCTCGACAGTGACTTTCCGGGCACGCTGTTCTACATCCTCTATTGTGGTGAGTCCTCATGATCCGAGGACGTGACATCCAAATTTCTGTTTCATTGAATAAAGTACTTTTGATACTGAGTATGAGTCAGTTGGGGTATTTCCCAATGGATCTCTAATGTTGTTGACTTTTAGAGGCTTGTTAGACTAGACTAGATGTTTGGAGTTGTCATGAGACATAGTATTTTGTTACTTTCTGCACTATTTTTGTCTTGATTTATGATATCATGGAGAATATTTTGAGGTTTGTATGTTTTAATCCGGTTGATAAGTGATGAATGATGTGAATACGGCTCAAAGGGTTAGCTTGAGGTTACTTATAGCCTTATGCACCGTGTGACGCCTCGGGACCCATTTTTGGGGCGTTATATTGGGATGTCAATTCTTAGCAATAGGAGCAACTTTAATAGATGTGAGAGAGGGCACACTCACAATAAGGCTGATGATGATGAGACGATTTTCAAAGTGTACAAACCTCTCAACACACTATCCCATTACAAAGATTTGTGTATGATTACAGTGATTGAAGGAGATAACTGTGGGGTGGTGGATTCTATTCCACAAATGACCTCTTTGGACTTTCTTATTGAGCAGCCCAAGCCACAACCACCTAAGACCGACTTGATACAAATCGATGATCTTGAAAATTCTATTATTGAGGGAGTTGTTAACCTTGAGAGTTCATACTCAAGAGGTAAAAAAGAGTTAGAAGATGGCATTCAAGTGTAAGGAAGAGGAGGAAGGAAAATGAATAAGTCAAAAATTAGGTCATGCCGCGACACTAAATCAGGTGCTACTTAGGAGGAATCCCAAGTTAAGGTAGGTTTTATTTTCATAATTTATAGTTTTTACTTCACTAGTTTTTGTTTTTGTTGAGTCAGAGGTTGATGAACAGTCTGAGTACCAGAAACCTGAGCTAAGGAGCATGGCGAAGACTAAGTGTGGTGTCCCTGGGCCTCCTTGATGTATAAGGATACTGCTAGGTAGACCTAGAGGCCTTAAGGAATATTTCTATCTCTACTTTTATAGTATGATTTAGGGACAAAGTAGATTTTAAGTTTGGGGGTGGGGAAATTCCTATTTTTAGGGTAATTTTAATTTTTTTTACTAAGAATAAATGTGGGATGTTCTTATTGGTGCTATAAATGGCTACATGAATGATGTTGGGTGTATTTATGTATTCTAGAGTTACTATTCTAGCATTTTTAGCATTATTTTGAGGATAATTCTTGTGCTATATGTGTTGATAAGATATAAATGAGCATTTATGTGTCCAAGTATGTGTTTACAATGTTTAATGCTGGTTTCACATGAATTTTGATTCAATTTGAGCATTTAGAAGTCAACCGAGAAAACTAGTGTAACTAGCTAGAGCTAGGTGTTTTTCTAATCTCTTGTGTTGGGTTCTAATGTGTTTTAATGAGTTAATAAAGTTGTTATTATGTATTTATATGTAAAACAACTTAGCTATAGTGTTCAAGGGTCAATTGGATCAAGAAAAGAGTGAAAACAATGAGTTAAAGCTCAATGTGAATTTAGCCTATGCTTAGATCATGTTTCTAGTTCATCAGTGAGGATGTTGTGTTGTTTTGAGCTCTTAATTGATATGTTTAATGATTTATGATGCTTTATGAATATATTATTATGATATATGAAGGAGATACAAGCTTCAAATCAAGTGTAAATAACTCAAAAAGGCTCGTAAATGACAACGGAAGCACAAGACGCAAGCTGGACGAAATTTGGACCCCTAAAAAGTATGAGGCGCATGTGGACTGTACAGGTTGTCAATGGATGATTTCAAAATATCACAAGATTAAGAAGAGTCCCAAGGTTTTGACCATTGGTGCATGCATCTTATATTGGAGTTTAAGGAGGCTCCGTGATGCGCTGAAATCGCAAACAACTATTGAAATTTGACAAATGTTTTAACAATTGCGAATATACATGTCACTGCATCGCGCCGATGCCCAAAATCGGGAGAATTTCGTGCAGCTGAAGTAAACAGCGTGGAAACCTAATCTAACTTGGTTTATAACTTGTCTACTATAAATATAACATCCTAAAAAATGTTTTAAACATCTTGGGACCTCTTGGAACATCCTAGATCACTTGGGACATCATTGGAGATTGTCACAACTTCTCTTTAGGTTTTATCATTCTTTAATTTAGTTTTTCATGGTTTGTATCATCATTCCAAGGGATTGGATTATGAATATTTCCATTCAAGGCTAAACCCTCTTTCCGGGGTTAAAGCCAAGAACATGATTATTATTATTTTGGATTAATTTTATTTAATTTGTTTATCATTACTGGTTGTTTGTTTATTCTTGTTTTAATTATTTTATGGATTTATCACCCATAAAATATATATATTGTCGACCTTTTGGTCTCGGAAGAGGGAATAGGGAGATAGAACATGAGAATAAACAAAGTTTGGGTTTTTATTTTTTATAAAATAAAGAATTGAACTTAGCGTCTAGGACAAGGATGCATTTTGATGCCTTACCTGATTCAAACGTAGGATGATAGCTTTACTTAACTTAATTAGATTATTGCATCCCCAATGTCCATATTAGGTAAAAGATTAGAGGTTGGGAAACCATGATCATGCAATAAACTCTACGAATCAACAACCAAGATAAACAAGTTAACGAAGGAAATTCAATAACATAGTGTGATTGTTCAAAGTGCTTTAACCCTGGACTTTTCTCCATTAATTGTCCCAAGACTTTTATTTTACGCATTGTTTATTTTATTTTTAGTTTACAATTATTCAAAACTCTTGGTGTTTATTTTTTCTCAATTAGTTAGACTAGAATTAGATAGGCGGCAAACGCAAGTCCCTAAGAGATCGATACTTGGGCTTCCTTGAAGCCACTATATTACTTGATAAGACCACGTACACTTGCGTATGCGCTTGGGCACTGTCAAGTTTTTAGCGCCGTTACCGGGGACTTGTAATTAGGTACCTATCTTATTTTTAGTTTAGCTAAATTGAGTTGTAAATAATTTTTGTTTAGTTCTTTTTATTTTCTTTTATTTTTGTTTTTATCACACTTCTTGACATGGCAGCTTGGGATAGATGGTTTTCAAGTGATGACGATTCTTGTTATTTTCTGTGAGGGGCCACATCAAGCGGCTTATTGTCCAAATTTTGATGGAAGTGCGTGGACGGGACCTTCCCAATATGAAGCAGATAATTTGAGGAAGTATGAGTACTCGAAAACTAAAATTATTGAACAGGTAGAGGAGATACCTCTTCCACCATGTCTATAGTGACTAAGCAAAGAAAAATATGAGGAGGATATTAGCCAATGTGTGGAGCAAACACAAGAATCGCAACCACTCGATTACCATCTTTATCTTGAGACTGAAAGTGAGAAGGTGAATATAAGTGAAGGTGTAGTAGATTGTGTAAATTTTGAAGTAGGATTGGTTGGGCCTCACTTGAAGCACTTTTCTACATTATGTTTAGATGATGTCTTACCTGTGGAATCATTTAAAATAGTGGAAGAGTGTGAAGATGAGGAACAAGAATCCTATATTCTTGATTTTGCATCGGTTAAGCAATATAAAAACACACCACACTTCAAGGCCGAGTAGTTTACCATGCATATTCTTTTACTCAGTTCCTTAATCTTTGTGCCACCTCCTTATGATTGAGGCAAGAAGATGGATGTGATGTTGGGGGTGAAATTTATATCCTTAAGGTGGATGAAAAAGTTGATTGGGTCGTGCCGCAACACTAAATTAGGCGCTTCTTGGGAAGAAACCCAAGTTAATTAGGTATGTTTTCTTTTTAGTTTTAAATTTTTTTACTTCACGTAGTTTTTCTTTTTGGTTGAGTCACAGGTTAATGGGAAGTCTGAGTATCATAATCTTGAGCTTTAAGCATGACAAAGATTGAGTGTGGGTTCCCATGGATCCCCTCTTTTTGTAAAGATGCATCGAGCTTGGCCTAGAGGCCTTAGGTAGTATTTCTATCTTTTTACTTTTAAATTCACTTCGGGGACAAAGTAGATTTTTAAGTGTGGGGTGGGGAAAATTCCAAATTTTTGCTCAATTTAAAATTTTGTAGGATAGGAATAAGTGAGATATTCTTGTTGGTGCTAATTTTGATTGCATGATACAAGTGGGTTTGTTTGAAAAAGCATGTTGAATTGTGTGAATTGCTATTTTTGAGACTCCTAGGCTCATGTTTGTGACTCTTGTACTTGTTGGCTTAATTTTAAATTTATGCTATTGTTTGGTTGAGAGTCTATGATGATCCTATTGAGTTGAGCATGTTCCATGTACGTGTGAGATTTTTTTATAATTCCTTATTGCATGTGATATCTAGAACTTGCCCGGTGTGTGTGTGAAGCGAAATAAAGAATGTGAGTTTAGGAGATGATTTAGGCATTTCTTTGATAGCCTTATTTTATATCTTCTTTTTACCTACCTTGTGCATTATCTTAGTTAAACCCCATTGAGCCTTTAGCTTTTTCTTTGGCAACCTCATAAGTAGCCTAATCCTTTTTTTGATAGACCATAATTTGATTCAAAAAGCTCCTAAGTGCTTTAATTGAAAAAAATGAATTTGAATAAGGAGTTTGAGAAATTGAAGAAGAAAAAGGTGAAATTGATGCCCCAAGGTAATTATTGCTGGTGTTGATAATTGATTTGTGGTGGAATTATGTGATATAATTGATGAAAGAAATATTGCCATAACTGTGAAAAAAAGAAAAAAATTGTTTCTTGCAGTAGTAAACTGTAAGACCCCGCGAAATTCTCTCATAGAATGAACCTTAGGGCGTGTCAAGTGAGGCATGATTCTAGCCCTAAAAGATTGAGAAGTGACTTCCTAAATTATTATTATGTTAACCATATAGAATTTCCCCAATTTTGACTTTTTATCACATGGGAAATTCGATAAGATTTCCGTCGATATAAGATTCGCCCAAATTCGATACCTGGATAAGAAGTTATGGCTAATTTAAGTCCTAGTCGTAAAACAACATCATTTTGGTGCTTGGCGCATCGCGGATAGGAGCTATTTGACAATTGTCAATTTTCAATGGAACTCTGCGATAGTGGCACGTCGCGGAGGACCCCAATTTCCCAATAGTCAATTTCCAGTGGCCTGGCGCGATTGTGACGCGTCGTGCTGAAGTTCCAGGTCTCAATTAGTGGGACAACGCGATGGCTCCGCATAGAGGTGACTACCAATTTCCTATTTGTCAATTTCCAGTAAGCCACCGCGATAGTGGCGCATCACGGTGGCCCATGAAATCGGGCTCCCTGTTCAATTTTTCCAGCTTCGTACAGAAGTTAAAAAGGGTATTTTGGACTTCTTCCAAGCCTTTTAAATCGTGAAAACACCAAATCAAGGTCATTTACAATCATTCTGTGAAGTCTCTCTCAAGTTTTCTCTCAACAAAAACCCTAAGTACCCAAAACCTATTCCAAGACTCAAGAATCCACCATACATTTTCTAAATTGAGTCAAGATTTAAGGTTCCCAAGTCAAGGGCTTCAAGAACCCTTATTCAAGAGTACGAATAGAGTTCCAAAAGCGAGAGTTCATCCAAAGCTTCTAATTCAAGGTATGTGGGGTTTTGAACAAGGGTAATCCTTTTACTCTTGTGCCCAAAGGCTTATTTAAACTACAATTCTCTGCAATTTATGAGATTTTACATGAAATTGAATTGGGGGTTTTCACCAATTGTTATTGGTTGTAAGCTTTTGATGTTTTCCTTGAATTGCGAGTCTAATGGCATGATTTTAACATGTTTTCTTGAGAAATTGCAGCTGGGTCTATACCCCATGATTTTAATCCTTGAGAAGTTAATAGTTGAAATGTTTGAAACATTGAAGTATGTGAGTATGTTGAGATTTTGAGAGAAATTGCTGAAATTTCCAGATTTCTACATGAGTTATGAATCTATATGCTATCTATTATGCTTTAGATGAGTTTTAACTTGGGATTGAACTGTGAGTTATTAATCCCTACTTGAGACTTGAGATTTTATGAACTATTGTGCTATAAGCATCCATGATTTGAGTATTCTGAAATTATTGAGAAATGTTTTGACCTAATGGTCATTGAGTTTTGAAATCCACTCTACTACATGAGATTACAGATTCGATTATTGAATTCTTATTGAACCATGAGATTATTCTAAAGTGGAATTTCATGAGATGAGCGGGATAAACTAAAGAGAGTAGTATTTAGCATCGAGTAGGTAAGTTACTACGGTTTTTTACCCCAAAACTCCGTGCCACCGTAGGTTGGGCCTGAGGACGAGTTTATGATTGTTATTGGTCCTAAGGCTAAGTTGATATTGGGCCCGAGGTCGAGTTTGTTTACTGATCACTGGACCTAGTTTATACTCCCTGGCAAGAGTATGACGCCTCTCCCCAATGTGAGGTCTCTTTCTTAGGAGGAAAAAACATTAGATTCCATGTAGCTTGCATGGTTTATGTCGGTTAAGAGAACCTCCCTTGACATTTAAACTTCGAGATCAGTTACCTCTCTAAACTAAAGTATTTTCCATTGAGATAAGATATTTTACTTTAAAACTAAAATACTTTCCCTTGATAGGAGTATTTTTCCCTAAAGCTTGAAATAAGATATTTTCCTAACGTGAATGAAATGCCTTCAAGTATGTTCCAAAGTTATATGACTTCGAATTTCAAGTATTTGAGTTCAAAAGAGTTATGAGTTCTTGAGCATTGAAGAAGTTTTACTCTCCATGAGACATATGAATGAGTTGAAAGTATTGCTTAAAGTTTCCTTTAGCCTTGACTAATGAGAATAAGAGAAGAGTACAAATTTCAAAGCTGAAAGTATAATGACTCATAAGATTGTGTTACATGTTCCATTTTACATGATTCATGAGCTTTGCATTTTATACTTATTCAAGCCATGTGAGTCATTACTTATTACATGCATGATTTGATTAAAGAGTATTGATGTTGTTTTATATAAATGCTTGCACCCCCACATACTCAGTACATTACCAAGTGCTGATCCACATAAACGTCTATGTGCTACATTATCTTATAATGTAGGTTCAGGTGCTCAGTCCCAGCCTCGTCAGTGACTTTCGAGTACCTCTGTCTATATTTCTATAGTGGCGAGTCCTCATGGTTTGAGGACCTATCTTCAGACATTTTTGCGTTTGAGAGACTATGTTCTTACTTTTAGTTCATTTCGAGTCAGTTGGGGACCTGTCCCAATGGCTATCTAGTTCATGGATTAGTAGAGGCTTTGTCAGACTAGTTATCAGACTGTGGTTGTGTTGAGGTTTTCGGTATTGCTTGGTCATTTGGACCAAGCATTTTCTCCGTATTTCCTTTCATATGATATGACTATGCTAGTGTTTGAATTATTTTATCTTCAAATGAGTGTTATTAGTAGAAACAAGCTCAAAGGATTAGCATGGGGCTACTTGTATCCTCAAACACCGTGTGACGTCCTGATTGATCCTAAGTTCATCATTCCGATATTAGTGGAGCATTACACTAAGGGCAAGCCTATGGTTCATTATGTGTAACTTATGAATTCTTTCTGAGAGTGAGCATAATTTGATTCTTGTATCCATTACACTATAAATTGCATTATTGTGAGAGATTATGGGTAGCTCTCTTGTTGTGAGGGGCACATTTTTGATGAATATGGGTGTATTTATGCATTCTAGAGTTACTATTCTAGACTTTTTAGCCTTTTTTTGAGGATGATTCTTATGCTATATGTGTTGATAATGATATAAATGAGCATTTATGTGTCCAAGTATGTGTTTACAATGTTTAATGGTGGTTTCACATGAATTTTGATTCAATTTAAGCATTTAGAAGTCAACCGAGAAAACTAGTGTAACTAGCTTGAGCTAGGTGTTTTTCTAGTCTCTTGTGTTAGGTTCTAATGTGTTTTAATGAGTTACTAAAGTTGTTATTATACATTTATATGTAAAAAAACTTAGTTATAGTGTACAAGGGTCAATTGGATTAAGAAAAGAGTGAAAACAATGAGTTAAAGTTCAATGCGAATTTAGCCTATGCTTAGCTCGTATTTCTAGTTCATCGGTGAGGATGTTGTGTTGTTTTGAGCTCTTACTTGATGTGTTTAGTGATTTATGATGCTTTATGAATGGATTATGATGATATATTAAGGATATAAATGCTTCAAATCAAGTGGAAACAACTCAAAAAGGCTCGTAAATGACAATGGAAGCATAAGTGCAAACTGGACTCAATTTGGACCCCTGAAAAGTATGGGGCGCGTGTAGACTGTACAGGTGGCCAATGTATGAGTTAAATAGATCACTAGATTAAGAAGAGTCCCAAGGTTTTAACCATATGATGTGTTTAGCTTATATTGGAGTTTAAGGAGTCCCCGTGACGCGCTAAAATCGCGAACAACTACTGGAATTTGACAATTTTTTTGACAATTGTGAATTTGCATGTCACTGTGTTGTGCCGATGCCCAAAATAGGAAACATTTCTGCCAACTGAAGGAAAACAACGTGTAAACCTAATCTAACTTGGTTTATAACTTGTCTACTATAAATATAACGTCCTAATAAATATTTTAAACATCTTGGGACCTCTTGGAACATCCTAGATCACTTGGGACATCATTGGAGGCTATCACAACTTATTTTTAGGTTTTATCATTCTTTAATTTAGTTTTTTATGGTTTGTATCATCATTCCAACGGATTGGATGATGAATATTTTCATTTAAGGCTAAACCCTCTTTCCGGGGTTAAAGCCAAGAATGTGATAATTATTATTTTGGATTAATTTCGTTTAATTTGTTTATCATTATTGGTTGTTTGTTTATTATTGTTTTAATTATTTTATGGATTGATCACCCATAAAATACATATATTGTTGACCTTTTGATCTCGGGAGAGGGAATAGGGAGATAGAACATGGGAATAAACAAAGTTTGGGTTTTTATTTTTTATAAAATAAAGAATTGAACTTAGCGTCTAGGACAAGGATGCATTTTGATGCCTTACCTGATTCAAACGTAGGATGATAGCTTTACTTAACTTAATTAGATTATTACATCCCCAATGTCCATATTAGGTAAAAGATTAGAGGTTGGGAAACCATGATCATGCAATAAACTCTACGAATCAACAACCAAGATAAACAAGTTAACGAAGGAAATTCAATAACATAGTGTGATTGTTCAAAGTGCTTTAACCCTGGACTTTTCTCCATTAATTGTCCCAAGACTTTTATTTTACGCATTGTTTATTTTATTTTTAGTTTAAAATTATTCAAAACTCTTGGTGTTTATTTTTTCTTAATTAGTTAGACTAGAATTAGATAAGCGGCAAACGCAAGTCCCTAAGAGTTCGATACTTGGGCTTCCTTGAAGCCACTATATTACTTGATAAGACCACGTACACTTATGTATGTGCTTGGGTTCTGTCAATGATGCAAGTGATATGGTTGAAAAAGCATGTGATTGTGTGAAGTACTACTTTTGAGAATCCTAGGCTAATGATTATGACTCTTGTACTTGTCGGATTAATGTTGAATTCATGTGATTTCTTGGTTAAGAGTCTATGATGATCCTTCTTGAGTTGAGCATGTGTCATGTGTGTGTGTGGTTATTTGTATATTCCATGCTGCATTTGATGCTTAAACTTGCCTGGTGTGTGTGTAAAACGAAATAGAGAATGTTGGTTTAGGAGATGATATAGGCATTTCTTTGATAGCCCTGTTCATACCTTTTTTTGACCTACCATTGTGCATAATCCTAGTTAGCCCCGTTGAGCCTTTAGTTTTTCTTTAGCAGCCTCATATGTAGCCTAATCCCCTTCTTTGATTTACCTTAATTTGATCCAAAGCTCCTAAGTGATTTAGTTCAAAATTAATTAAGTTAAGGAGTTGGAAATTAAAGAAGCTGAAAGGTAAAATTGAAGCCCCAAAGTCATAGTTATTGGTGTATAATAATTCATGTGTTGTGGTTGGGAGTGGAGTAATGTAAAAAAAAGGGTTGTTCAAATTAAATAAGTTGTGTATAGAATACTCCCACCATTGTTTATATAATTAAGCTTAATGAGATGGGGCAAAACAAAAGAATGGGGTATACGAAAGTGGTGTAATTTGGTTGTTGAAGGTGAGTTGATTGTATAATGTGATATATTAAAGCGCTTAGGGAAGATAATCACCATTACTGGCCAGAATAGTTCCTACTTGTCCCTTAGCCTGCATTACAACCTGTAAAGACCTATTTGATCCTAAGCTTAACATTCTGATATTAGTGGAGTACTACACTAAGGGCAAGCATATGGTTCATCATTTGTAACTTGTGAATTCTTTGTGAGAGTGAGCGCAGTTTGATTCTTGTACCTATTGTGTTATAAATTTCATTATTGTGAGTGATTATGGGAAACTCTCTTATTATAAGGGCACATGTTTAATGAATGTTGGGTGATTTATATGATGTCTTATATTTAGCAATATGCATAAGTTTTCCACTTGGTGAGTCAATTCTTGAGGGCAGGATGTCTTGGAGTAGTGTTCTGGAACTTTCAATTGTGTATAACATGCTTAGTGTAGAAACTTGCATTTTGTGTAGTCATTGTAGTTCTAGATTGAGTGTATTACTTGTAGTAGAAGTGTAGAGTGTACTTTGCTTATGATTTTTAGAATTAAAAGTTATTCAAGTACGAACAAGGCTTTAAGTGTGGGGTGATGATCTAAGGTGGATTTATGCACCTTACTGTTGTTATCCTAGTGTATGTAGCCTTATTTTGAGGGCAACTTTTGTGCTTAATGTATTAATGATGATGTAAATAAGAATCTAAGTGTTTAAGTATGTGATTACAATGTTAAACGTGTCTTTCAAACAAGTTTGTACTCAAATTGACCATTTAGAGTTCATATGAGCAAACTAGTGTTACTATCTTGAGCTAGGTGTTGGGCTAGTTGATCTCGATGGATTTGAATGAGTGTAATGAGTTACTAATTGTATTATTGTATAATTATGTGTGTAAATTGTTTGTAGTATTTAAAGTGAAATTGAATCAAGTCAAAAGTCAAGACTAAGTAAAAGATCAAAAGGGGCAAAACTAGTACTCTTAGCTTAAGTTTTTAGTTTGTCGTCTTGGATGTTGTGTTGTTTTGAGCTCTAATTTGTTATGTTTAATACTATAGTATGCATTTTTAGTTGACTATTATGATATATGAAGGATATACAAGCTTCAAATCATGTGTAAACAACACAAAAAGGCTTGGAATGGATCAACAAAAGCACAAGACAAGACTTGACGTGAATTGGACACCTTGGATGTCCATGGCGCGTCGCGGACCAAAGATAGGGCCAAATGTAATGTTACATTCATAGGTAGATTACTAAGATACCCAAAACTGTGGGTCTCTATAATAAGGGCATGTCGCGAAGCTAGATGCGGTAAATTAACCCCGCAATGCGGCCTAGTGCAAAAATTAACAGTTTTGTCCTCCTATAAATAGGACATTTGTACTTGATGTTAGACACCTTGGACGACTTTGAACTTGGATAGGGGCTGGAAAACACTTCAATTAGGGTTTTTATTTCTTTAATTTAGTTTATTTATGGATTTTATCATGTATCATATATCTTGATTACTGTTATGTCCATTAGTGGCTAAACGCACCCTTTCTGGGGTTAAGGCCAAGACAAGTTTACTTTTGCTTTGAATTGAGTTTGTTTGAATTTATTATCCTAATTTGTTAGGTTTTTATACTTTTATCACTATTTTAAGGATTTGCGTCCGTTAGAATACATATATTGTCGACCTTGTGAACTCAAGAGGGGGAATAGAAAGATAGAACGTGGGGATGAATAGAGTAAGGTTCTTATTCTTTTATAAAATTAGGAATTTGAATTAGAGACTAGGATAGGGATATACCTAGAAGAATTTCTTGGTTCACATATAGTATGATATCTTAATGCATCTAAATGGATTATTAAATCCCTACTCAACGATGTAGTTTTAATGTCCAGTTAGGTAGAAGGTTAGAAGTTGGGAGACCATGATCATACGATAAATCCTACAAATCACAACCAAGATAAGTAATCTTATGAATGAAGTTCATTAGTGTAGTATGATTGTTCACAGTGCCTTAACCCTAGGTTTTAATCCATTTCTTGTCCAAAGTCTTTACTTTTCCACATTATTTTAGTTTACTTTTAGTTTACAAACTTTCAAAACTCTTTTGGTTACATTGCACGACTTTAATCTCAATAGTTGAACTTGAATTAGATAGTTGTGGATACAAGTATTTGACGGATCATTATTTGGCTTTATTTAAGGCCACTATATTACTTGGTGAGACCACATGCACTTACATGTGGGCTTGGGCGCAACAATTGACTATGATTAAATTCAAGGGACTTGGTCCTTCACTGTGTGGTGCAACCCCCAAGGATTCCAAAAATCAGTATCAGAGTGAGGTTACTCTAAAAGGTTCACACCAAGAATGTCTTGGTCCACATGGCTGCTTCGTCTAACTTGAAGAAGGGCAATCAACCATAAGACCACCTAAATTCAATGGGCAATACTATGGGTGGTGAAAAACAAGGATGTTTGACTTAACTATAGCAGAAGATAATGAGCTAATGGATATTATTCTTGATGGTCCTCATGTACCTATAAAAGAAGTTAAATACGGAGATGTTAAAAGAATGGTTATCAAAACCAGGAGGGAGTTAAATGATGAAGACAAAAAATGAATTGAGAAAAACTTTAAAGCCAAAAAATTATTGGTCCGTGGCATAGGATCGAATACATACAACAGGATTTTAGCTTGTGAAATAGCTAAGGAAATCTGGGACTACTTGAAGACATCTCATAAAGTAACCACTGATGTGAAGGATACAAAAGTTGATATGTTGACAACTCCGTATGAAACCTTCATAATGAAAGAAAGAGAAACTATTCAAGAGATGTATACCAAGTTTACTTCTATCATTAATGAGTTGCATTGCTTAGGTGAAGTAATTCCCATATACAAATAGGTGAGAAAAATTCTTGGGGTCCTTCCTAAATCCTGGGAAAGAAAAGTGGATGCTATCATTGAGGCTAGGAACTTAAAAAATCTTACCATGGATGAACTTATTAGGAACCTAAAAACTCATGAACTTAAAAAAAAGCAAGGGCATAAGAAGATAGAGGTAAAAAGGGAAAAATCTTTGGCTTTAAAACCTTCAAGATCAGGGCAAAGTGAAGATGACATTGGTGTTGCCTACTTAGCAAAGAGAATTGTTTAAGCTATGAGAAAAAGTGGTCAGTTCCAAAGAAGTGGAAGCAGCAGCAGAAAAAGAGCCACTATGGAAGTTTGTCACAAATGTGGAAGTCTTGAACTTTTCATTAAGTATTATACAATGTACAAAGTGGACTCTCAAGAAAATTTCAAGACTAAAGGTGGCAAAGGAAGGAACAGGGACCAGGTCCCTATAAAATCAAGAAGACAGGCTGCAATTGATTTTACAATTAAGCAAGACTTAACTGGTTGGGGTGACTCTTCCAGTGAATCTGATAAAGCTGAGAAGTCTGCAGATGTCTCCATGTTTGCTGTGGAGGATGAGAAAGTGACATTTGATTCCTTGTTTTATTTTATGGAAAATACTGAAGATGAAGAATAAAATGAGGTAACACTTTCTAACCTTAAATAAAACTTGGACAACTATTCTCTTAGAAAGATAAAAAAACTTACAAATATGCTGATTGACTCTATGTGTGAAATAACTAAGAAAAAATTTTCTCTAGAAGAAAAGATGGAAAGTTAAGAGCTTGAGTTAATTGCTCTAACCCTCAAGCTATCTAAAATTGAGGAAATGGTTGCAAAGCTAAAATCAAAAAATTTAAGCTTAGTAAATCAATTAGAGAAAGCTACTAGTGCTTGTGATGAAGAGAAAATAATCCTCTAGAAGGAAATATAAAAAATTAAGAGATGGAATTGATAGGTTTGACTCTCTAGTTATCTGTAACTGAGCAACAGGTTGCTTAGCTCAAATTTGAAAATCTGAGCTTAGTGAGTCAACTGGTGAAAGTAGATGCTTCTAAAAGTAAATGGAAGAAAGAAGCATCAAAGTTTTAAGTTGAGCTTGCCGAGAAATTGGAGGATTCCTAAAAGCATCTTATGTCTGTACTCCATAAAAATGAGGAGTTGGAAGGGGACCTGGTCCGTCTGAAGGAAGAACTTAAAAAAATACCTACAATGGATTACATCCTATCCTTTTTAACATAACTGGTCAAGGTGCCATTAATGGGAAGGGTTTTGGTAATCAAGAAGGAACCCAAGTTCGTGGGTCTCAAGGAAAGGTTTCACATGATGCTAAGAACAAGGTCCATAAGCCCTATGTACTCATTGTAGAATAGACAGTCATGAAAAAGATAATTGTTAGAGATAGATTAGAGCTAGAATGAATGGTTTCAGATACATTCAACAAGATAATGCACATTCTATGGGTTTCAACCCTAAAAAAATTATGAAAAAGGAACTCTCTGCCTAGATGGACCAAAAAGGATTTGATCACACCATTTTCCTACTACTGGAAACTCAAACTTAAGTGGATTCCCAAATCAGACAAGTGATCATGGTATCAGGTATAAGGAAGGAAAATGAAACCAGGATTGATGAGTGATAAAAAAGATTAATGTTTAAAGGTCTGACCGTATTCTTTCTCCCAATATACTTCAGGTGGAGGTGTCTCAGGTGAAATAATTGATTTCAAAGTACCTGGTCCCTAAAAAAACAGAGTTAAAATTCTTAAGGAAAGTCTCAGAAACTAAAGAATCCATTCATGATGATAATAGTGAAAGGCTTAAAGGCGCAGATGAGAATAATGTTAATTTAGAATGCCAGTCATTGATCCCAGATCAACTAGAGGACCAACAAGAAATGGTCATGTCAGAATTCTCAGGGACCTGGTCCCAATGGAATTTGTATCAAAAGAAGGATCTTGAAGCAGTATGAATGATGCAAAGACTTGCACCTAGTTCTAAGAATTAATGGCTGATCTAATAATAATTCTAAAAGGAGGGTATACTGAGGATAAAAAGTTGAAGCAAGCAATGATTTAAATTGACTTGACCTAACATATGAATCAGTTCCTCTTCAAAAAATTGGCTATGTTCAGGAGGCAGGTATCCTTGGTAAATTAGGTACATATTTGTCTAACTCAGTACTATACCCTTGAGGGTATACACCCATGATAAGATACTTTTCTTCCTATCTAGAGGCCATCTTACTATTGACCTCTTGAGTGTGAACTCTTAAGGTCAATATAATTTGCAACACTTTCCTTTTTAGGCTCATCAATCATCATCATTTTGGGCTTAGGTGGTGGTCGCCTGGGCAACTCATTGAGCATGTCCGAAGAGGTCTTTGGTAGTTTGGCTTCTACCATCCCACACTTATCCACTTCTATCGATGTAATCATATGCAAATCCTTGTAGTGGGTAGGTGGATTAAGTCACTTATAAACTCTAAAAACTACTCTTTATCATCCAATCTTATAATGAGAATGCCCTCTCATATCAATCAATGCTTTTCCCGTGGCTAAGAATGGACGTCCTAGAATGATTGGTACCCTATTATCTACATCATAATCTATAACAATAAAATCAGAAGGAATTACAAACTTACGAACCTTTATAAGTGTTGACACCTAATTTTTGCCCTCCACGACTAAATTTAATCTCGAGTTTTCTTCAGTTTATAATAACATTAAAAATTTATTTCATCCAAATAAAATTTTTTTAGAATATTTTTGTACGTGATTTTTTCATTTTAAGTAGCGATTATATATTATCGTGTTCAGTTATACGAGATTATATAATTTGATTACTTAAATATTTGTTCTATGGAATATTGGATTTTAATTAAGGATTATTTTGAAAATAAATATAATGATTAAAATATTGATTTTAATATAATTTACTATCAAAATAATTTATTTGGTTAAATATGCATTTGATTTTATTAAATCAAGAAGCTCGGGATTAAAAGAAGTATTAATTCGTATCGAATTTCAATTTAATTTAGCCATTCTATTAGATTTGGCCATAATTGAAATCAAATTGTCCATAATTGCAATGCAATCCATCAATTAATTTTTAATTTGGTCAAAATTAAATAAATATGACTAAATTTTAAATCTCAATTCGGATTATATTTTAAATAACCCCAAAATTCCCAAATACACCTAATCTACCCAAAAATACCCCCTTTTTACGAAACAATAACAACAAGACCAATCTATTTCTCCTAACTCGTGACCCAACCCACTTCATCAAGCCACCAACCCAATTTTAACAAAACAACTTCACAACCCAATTGTTCAGCCCATTCCACAAGAAAACTTCAATATCCAGCAGCCCAATAACCCGATCCGGCCTACCTTTGGTTTCCTTCTTCAATACAGAACATACGTACATCAAAAACTTCAAGATAACAATACCGATTAACAAAACCAAAAAAATGCGTACAACAACAAAAATACCAGCAAAAATCCGAACAACTCCGACAACAACGTTAGACCCGATCCCAACTCCGAATCTGACCTGAAACAACGACCGCTCCAAAACCAACTCATATTTAGCACAACGTCAATGAAGCTTCTATAAATGGGATAGCTCATACGTACGAATTTGTATGATTTGGCCACCCTAAACCTTATCTTATCCCTTTGATTCGAAATTCCCTAAAAAATTCCCAAAACTACCCCTAAATAGAAAAATCCCACATCGGTGGGAGCTCAAATTGATTCCCCACTTTGTGTCCTATAAATATATGGTTCTCGAGCTAAATTCACCAAGTATTAAAGGGGTGAAAAACTCTTGAGCAAAAGAGTCAAGAATTTTTAGTAAATTTTTTTTTTGATTGATCGAAAGTCTAAAACGGCTGCTGCAGTAGTGGCAAATTCCGACGGAGCTTATGGTTCTGTTTTGCTACCTTGAAAGAGGTAAACAAATTTTTCAATTTTAATTTTATCATCAGTTTCTCCTTCATCTAATTCTTAGTGTTAGTCGCATCTTAGTTTAGTATCTTCGTATTAGTCGCTTCTTAGTTTAGTGATAATGTGCTGGAATTATTCGCTGTAGAGGGCTTTAATGGCCATAGGATCTGTTTGAAATGGTCGTTTTGATTGGATAAATATTCATATTACAATATTTGCTCCACTATCGACTTTGCACTTCTTTAATTTTTGTGATTTGAATTCACTGTTTCGTGTTGATATGATTAGGTCGCTGTTTTAATCAATACTTGTTTTGTCATTCAAATTCAGTTAACGTTTTGTTATTAACTTTGTTTAGGGAGGATTCCATGTATGATTTTATTATGATTTGTTGAAGGCTTAATGTTCTAATCTCATCATCGGTGTGTAATTTTGCCTCCAAAATTGTTGCAATACTAGCTTGATTAGCTATCAACATATTATTTTATATTTTGCATCATGATTTGATTTGCTAGTATTTAAGCTGACTATTTGTTGCATTAATTTCTATTTGTTGTTTTAGTTAAGCGTTAATAGTGGTTCACCAGTTCCTTGCCTTATCTCGTATTCATCATCAAATTTTCATGATCTAGTAGTTTATTCCTCAAGTTTCTATTAACTAGAAAATAAATAAATAAAAAAAGGGTTGAGAAAGGATGTAGGATATGTCATATAAGTGCTTTGTTCTGTTAAATATTACACTACATGTGTTAATGTTTTTTGGATGTCATAACACTAATTTTGATATTCTGATGCCAACATATTGATATCCTTTTTGCATAAGTTATTAAAATCCATTTTGATATCCTTCGTAGTACCAATTTCCCATTGTCGAATAATGTCTCATGTGAATGGATTGACTTCTTTCCTTGCTCTCCTCTCGGATTACCTAATTGCTCCCGTTGTTTTATTACTCCCCTTGTTCTCACTTAATAGATCCTTACTTCAGTCTTTATTTTAATTTCTTGATTCACTTGTTGTGGTTCGGATCCATTATTTTGTTCAAAGTTTTATTGCTATTCAAGTTAACCCATGTGTTTTCAGTCTTATGATTTATAAAGTTTTTCCTTGAATTTAAACTTATCTTGAGTTAGTTTTTCTTTTGAATTAATGGAAAATGCTTTTAATTTCTCCCTTGGCTCCTAATGTTTGATTGGTAGAATGTTTGCTTAACCATCTTGCCTCGTTTTTTCAGTTCATAAAAGTCACATCTTGTCGAATCTTAGATATGAGATAGTAACTCTTATAAGATTGGATTTTCTTGGTTATAAGTCTATTTATGCCCTGGTTTACTTGTGTTCTCATCAATTATTCTTCCTTTTCTTTTCCTAGTCATTGATTTTTTCTTAAATTATCCACTTCATATTTTCATTTTATCAAATCTTTTCCTAGTCTTAAGATATGTTTGTTTAACTTTGCTTGTTCAAAATCATGAGAATTTCTTATTTTATCTCATCCCCTCTATTAATTTGGATTTCCTTAATTATATATTTTCTTCTGTTTTGTGAATCATTGCTCTTGCTGCATTTTTGTTTGGATATCCTTTAATATGGTAGTCATTAATTTAGAACATATATTAATTCCTTCATCTTTTTCTTTGCATGAACCCACCTTGGAGTTCAAATGAACTTTTTCTCCATGCATTTTATAATGGTCCAACATGGCCCACTTTCTCGAGTCAAGCCAGAAGGAGAAAAAAAACCCGATTACATAGCGCATGGCTATAAAGAGTAGAAAGAAGAAGAATGGGTTAAATTTACCTTGAAGCGGCTAAGAGACTTGAAAGTCTTGTTTCTATATTTATTTATTTGTAATGCTGTCTTTATTTATTTCATTGTTTATTTAATTGAGCCTTGAAGCTAAAGTTGTAAATTTAATACGAGTGGGGCAAATTTTGGGCCAACTGGCCTAAAATAGTTTAGGACAGGTTTGGACAGGAGTCCAATTAGACTAGGACAGATTTCGTTGATTTGGGACCAATGGCCTAAGTCTTTTACTTCATCCTCCCTGTCCCCTCTTATGTGCTTATTTGCTTTCCATTTGCTTAGACTTGGTTTGATCCTTACTAAGTCATCCAAATCTATTTTGTACAATTTTTTTTAAATTAATCACTTTTTAACAATCAATCTTTCTTTGAAGTTAGTCAAAAGATATTTTCAAATAGTCCGGATAACCGCTAGTTAGCGAATATTTTAGGTGCTTTAAAAACTTCCTAAAATGTTAATAGGAACCGCTTACTCAGAATCTTCAAGTTTAAATGATTTGTCTATTTTGGATCGTTTAAAGTAACTTTATAAAGGTTTCTTAATTCCTTTTCAAAATTAAGTGGCGACTCTCAAAAGTCAAAATTTCCGCAAAATAGAAATGGCGACTTCACCGGGGATTTAAACTAGGTTCTAACCAAATGTTTGATTTCATCTTTTGATTAACTGTTTAATCGCTTACATGTTTATATGTTTTGATTTTGCAAAATTTAATTATTGTATCTCATATCACAATCCCGTATTTATTATTAAATTGTTTTGGGATTTAGTGGATGTCTCGGCCCCTGTTGTTCAACTCCAAATAAAGTATTGGAATTACGATAGTTTATTAGCACGTGAGTCGTCTGATGGCTGCTCGTATTTTCAAACCTAAGTCGTCCACTTGGGAACCTGTTTCAAACCCACTCTAGACACCTAGGTTAGAGCAAAATCAAAATCCTATTTTAGGCATGAGCCTAGGATGACCCAATACCCAAAGGGGTATTGGGCCCAATAGAAAACTTGCCCTGCGTCTATTGACCTCGAGTCAACTATAGACGAATCATATTTGTGTTTTAAATAAATATATGTTTATTTAATTCAATCCATTATCCTTTGAGGTTCGTGAGAAGGCTTTCTTTGCTTACTTTCGTGTAAGGATGCTTCAGTCACACATCAATTGAAGAAGGAATTTAAGCAAGCCAAGAAAGAAATTGATCGATTAGAACGGTTGCATCTAGAGCACAGTTATGCAAAAATTGCTTGATCATCAACGGATATCAGTAATGAAAAGATGTGGACAAAGCTAAGAGGGCGAAGTCCATAGAAGAGCATTCTGGAACTAGTATTTCCTACCCCCTGCATGAGACATTGTTCTTTTTCTCATGTTATTTTTCCCCTTTCCTAAAAATTGTATCCCTTTTGTGCAACTTTTGTAGGCATTTATGCCATTTATATACACCTATGAAGGTTTTTGGGTGGATAATGGATTGGTTTCAAAAAGTATATATGTCCTTCAAATACGTTAGGCAAACCCTTGGCTCAAAAGGGTCACCAAATTAGGATGCACGCTTATTACTGTATGCTTATGTGATATAATTGTTTATGTACTTATACGTGCTATGTTGATTTGAATCAAAGGCGAATTGATCCAATCCCATTTTCCATAGAGAATTTCTAGGCAGAAATATATCCCACTATACAAAAATCCGACCAAACATACTCAAAGTCTCCCAAGTCTCCCAGAAAATCTGCAATCATTCTTAAAACTTGCAAAATGATCTCTACTATTTAAAGAAGACTGACTATGGACTTAGAAGAAGCCATTATATTTTTGAACTACGTAGGGCTTGATTTCTCCTTCATGAGATACGTAGGCAGCCTTCCGGCCCGGCCCATGTCTTCAAAAGCTCTGTCGTCCTCCACTTTTTTTGAAAGAAGTAATAAGGTCAAAAAGTAGAAAAGTTGAGGCTTCCTGATAAATTTCATCTATCCGTATCACTGAGCAAAATCTTGTTCATTGAAATTCTCGAGTCATCATTACTTCATGGATCAATTCTCATGAGATGAGAAACAACTCCATGTGTTTACTTCCTAACTTATCATCTTGCTTTGCTTAATACTAATGGAATCTAACACGTCAGCCTTTGAGTTGTTTTTACTTTGCAGGTAATAGAAACTACTCTGTGTTGGCACAAAATGGCGCTACTTCACTAGATCTAAACAAATAAGAGATCCCCTTCTTGACTATAGCTTTGTTATAGGAAAAGAAAAATGACTAGTAGTAAAACTGGAATCTACAAATCATTTTTCAAACCTGTAAATGATAGTCTCGAGGATGGGATAAGGAAAATGCGAGGCAATAATTTTCCAAGACAATCGAGATCATGAAAGATTAATTAGAGAAAACATTATTGAATTAGACCTCTACTCCAACCATGACTCATCTCCCGTCTTACAATAGTAACTTAAAACCTGCCATTGTCATGTCATGTCAAGAAGTAAGATAATGACGAATGAGAGAAATAGCCTTAGAGCAGTTAACAGAAGAGTCAAAGAGTTCGAGAATCAAAGAATCCTAATCTAGAGAAAACCGAGGTGGTTAACTAGGAAGGCGATGACTAAGGGAATTGGACATTTGATCCTTTGTACTATAAAGACAAACACAATGCAAACGTCATGTCATCTATAGAAGTGCTTATTTCTATCCTTGTAAGATGGATAATAGTATTCAGGGCCATTTAACCCTGAAAATTCTCTTTATGTACTAACTACATTTGACCTGAATTCCCAAGAAAAGGATACGTAGGCGGCCTATGTCGGCTTCGGTAAACTTCTTAGGAGAATTTATCCCTTTTTTTATGTACGAACTATGTTTGACCTGAATTCCCCAAGAAAGGGATACATAGGCAGCCTTTGTTGGCTTCGGTCAACCCCTTAGGAGAATTTATCCTTTTTCTTTTATGTATGAACTACATTTGAACTGAATTCCCAAGAAAGGTATACATAGGCGGCCTATGTCGGCTTTGGTCAACCCCGTAGGAGATTTATCTCTTCCTTTTATGTATGAACTATGTGATGGACTGAATTCCCAAGAAAATGATATGTAGGTGGCCAATGTTAGCTTCGGTTAACCCAATAGACTTTACTATATATCCTTAGCATTGTTTTGAACTACGTTTGACCTGATTCTTGTGTCAATGGGATACGTAGGTGCCCCAATGGCTCAGTCATATAACTCTAGGAAATGGAAACTGGGGCAGAATTTTCAAGAAGGAATCTAAAAAATTCACAGTAGGAAGATCATCATCCCAACAAAGAGAACGAAGACTAACAAAGGCTTCGGATCCTCTCGAGTTGAGATCGTCTCAAACAACTTTAAACTGGGGTAGAAATTTTGAGGAGGTCCTCAAAATTTTCACTAATATATAGGAATATATTTCAAATTCCCCAGCACCAGAGGTCAAAGTCAAGCTTTAGAAGTCACCATTTGCGACAAAGTCTAGTTAGACTAAATATTCGGTTATGAATAAAGTTTTGATAGAAAGCCTCAACGATGATGAATCCTTGGAATTTCTCCATCAAATGTCGGAATACAGCTAGAACCAAGAGAAAGATATTCGTCGAGCTTATACATAACATAATTGGTAGAGATTTTCCAATGCATTTACAAGAATTTTTTGAAACTAGTACTACTTTCAAAAATCTATATAATTATTTTTACTTAGTAATTTCCTAGGAATCTATTGGAACGGGGAGTTAGGGAAGAAGTCCCAATATAACAGAGTACCCAAAAGATGGCGGGGATCAAACCAAGGATCAAAGAAGGTCAACACGGAGTAGTTTCAGTCAAAAACTATTCATTTTTCTGTGGATGCAGGGATCAGTACACAAAAAAAGAAATCTTTTTTCAAAAAATCCCCAAGCGGGTTGCGAGCCACACCAAAGTATATAATGCTCAAGAACTGTATTTTCAGGTGGCCTCGAAGATGGGTTTAATACACATTTATTGAGGACCTTTTAAATTGTCTATCTCATTTCTTGAGACCATGAAGGACAAATAAAGGCGCCGTATCTTTTTATGAATATTGTATTTAGAGTTTTTCTAAAAAATAGTCGCTAGCAAGAGTGACTTTGTGTCTACTGAATATTTACCTTGAGCACAGGTACATTCAAGGGAGTTGGCACAATAAATAAAACAATCAAAGGATCACTCAATAGGAGGAAGGTCAGAAAGTCATCCTCAAAATTTGCCTTGAAGCGAAGCAAACGGAATTTGAGTAATCCTCAAACAAGGGTTTTGCCCCATTTACTTGCATCCGGTGGATATGCTATTTAATCATTTCTTCAAAAAGAAAAGATTAATAACAGAATAAGTCATTCAAATTATGATGCTCAGTATTCGTCATTAAACTATCATAAAGCTTAACTGGGGTCGCCAGTGAGAGTGACATTGTGTCTCCTAACTGTGTCTACCTTAAAAATAGGTACATGTTGAAAGCAAAACGCAGACAAGCGAACTCAGGTGAAACTATTTTCAAATCACCGAAATAACCATATCATCTTATCACAGAGAGGGCCATTTCATATTATTTCTTAGAGGGATATTTCATTAACGAGAGGGCCATTTCATACCATTGTCAGGAGGGCCATTTCATGCCATTGCCGAGAGGTCCATTTCATATCATTGCCAAGGGGGCCATTTCAATGCCGAGAGGGCCATTTCATTTCATGCCATTGCTGAGAGGAAAATTTCATATCATTTTCAAGAGGGTCATTTCATTGCCGAGAGGGCCATTTCATACCATTGCCAAGAGGGCCATTTCATGCCATTGCCGAGAGGGCCATTTTATATCATTGCCAAGAGAGTCATTTCATGCCATTGATGAGAGGACCATTTCATATCATTGCTAAGGGGGCCATTTCATTGCTGAGAGGGCCATTTCATTTCATTGCCAAGAGGGCCATTTTATCTCATTTTATTGCCGAGAGAGCTATTTTATTTCATACCAGTACCAAGAGGGCCATTTCATTGCTGAGAGGCCCATTGTATTTAATATATATTGACGTGCGAGACACAAATACTGAAATCAAGGATATCATCAGCATTTAATATCTGTTGACATACGAGACAAAATGTGGGCGTCAAGGATATCATCAACATCTAATATCTGTTGACACGCGAGACACAAATGCTGGCGTTGAGGATATCATTATCATCTAATATCTGTTGACACACGAGACACAAAAACTAGCATCGAGGATATTATCAGCATCTAATATCTATTGACATGCAGACACAAACACTGGCATCGAGGATATCATCAACTTTTAATATCTGTTGACACGCGAGATAACTTATGCTGGCATTGAGGATATCATCAGTATCTAATATCTATTAACACATGAGATAGCATACGCTGATGTCGAGAATATCTCATCATTTTATGAATCAACCTCTAAATGCATCAAAAGCACGTGATTCAAAGGGATGTCTTTAAGTCGATATCTGAAAGCGAACAACATATGAGACTTACTAGAAATTGACAATATGGGGGTCATCTGTAAGTCATATTATTTAAAATAGGATAGTGTGAAAGATTACCTATAAGTTGATAGCCCATAGGTCATCCGTAAGCCACAACGACATCCTAATCGGATAGTGTGCAAGGTTACCCAAAAATTGGTAGTCCAAAGGTTATCCATAAGTCACAACTAAATCCTTATCGAAGAATATGCGAGATTATCAAATTGATTAGTCCAAGGGTTCTCTATAAGCTGCATCATATCCAAGATCGATTATGTGCAGGATTACCCAAAGACTAGCAATTTGAGTGATATCTATAAGTCGTATTATATCCAAGGTCGGATGATGTACAGGAACACCTGAGAGCTAGGGATTGGAGGGATACCTGTAAGCCATCTCTTATCCAAGGTTGGATAATGTGCAGGATCACCTAGAAGCTAGCAATTCAAAGGATATCTATAAGCCACCTCATATCCAACATCAAATAATGTACGAGATTATACAAAGATTAACAATTCAAGGAAAATCTATAAGTCGTATTGATTCAAAAGATGCGTAAGACTTACCCGAGATCATATGCAAAGAATTATTGGCAATAACTGGAAAGGTTATTATAGGCAACCAAAATTGTTCACCTCAGCATAATATTACACTATTGCAGGGACTATTCTGCATAAAGTGTGATCTGTGTCCAAAAGTATCACCCCACTTTGAAGACATATTCAATAGACAAATGAGATAATTATGCAATAACCAATAGAGTTGTTATGTCTATTTTTGCAAGTTATTTCCTTCCAAACAGGTACATGAAAGGGATGACTTTGCTTTTCAGGCAATAACTCATGTGTAGATATGGTAAAGACTATATACCTCTTTCATGAATTATGTTTAGCACTAATACTTTTGTTTAAGACATTGTCAAGAGAATCCGAGAGGATGAATATATCAAATCAAAACCACAGGTGAGGATGACTCCAGATGGGACGCAGCACAACATGGAACTCTTTCTTAGCAGTAAAATAGAACATAGGCTAGAGAGGGACATCGAGCTCTATGGACGCGAGCTAAAGGATGATCATCACCACCATCCAACCACACCCCTATTAGAAGGAATGTGGGAATTTTTGGGAAATTTAGATTTCAGCTTCACCTTTGGAATATTTCTAAACTCATACCGAGGGTAAACTTCTCTTTCTTTAAAATTCGAGTGATAGTGCTCCTAGAGTTTTGGAAATTATGTCCAGGTAAGTTCTTGCCTATGGATATGAAGGATCCTACACTCATGATTAAGACTTAAAAGGTTAAAATCCTCTTTTCCGCAACTCGATCAACTTGTCACTCATCCCGAGCCAAAGTTCGTCTAAAATAAGAGACTATCTTTTCTATCAATAGAGTCAAACTATAAGCAGTCTGGTTCCTTGAGTCTCGGGGATATGTAGGTAGGGATCTATGTGGAAAACTCAATTGCATTCCAACCTTCCCCCTAAATCCCTCTATTCCCCAGCTTTTCGGTTTCATCAAAACTCCAAATTCGAGATAACTTATGAGTTTTTGCAAGTCGTGCTTCACATTAAGATTTATGAACTACAAGTGGCCTGAATTCTCAAATAACTAAGATATTTAGGAAAACTGATACCAAGGTACAACTATAACTCTATGAAACTCGTATGAAAGTCAACCTTTTTCAGATTCGAATTTGTGGTCAGACAAAAATTAAGAACGTCAACCTTCCTTTGACTAGGGTTATTTGCATCCACCCTACCCAAAGGTAGGAGGCAGTTGTAGACTCCTAATTTTTTCCCTCCATGACTTAATTTAATCCTGAGTTTCTTCAGTTTTTAATAAAATTGAAATATTTATTTCATCTGAATAAAAATTTTTCAAAATATTTTTGTACGTAATTTTGTTATTTTAAGTAGCGATTATATATTATCGTGTTCACTTATACGATATTATATAATTTGATTACTTGAATATTAATTCTATGGAATATTGGATTTTAATTAAGGATTATTATAAAAATAAATATAATGATTAAAATCTAGATTTTAATTTAATTTATTATCAAAATAATTCATTGGATAAATATGCATTTGATTTTATTAAATCAATAAGATAGGATTAAAAGAAGTATTAATTCATATAGAATTTCAATTTAATTTAGCCAATCTATTAGATTTGGCCATAATTGAAATCAAATTGACCATAATTGCAATGCAATCTATCAATTGATTTTTAATTTGGTGAAAATTAAATAAATATGGCTAAATTTTAAATCACAATTTGGGTTATATATTAAATAACCCCAAAATTCCCAAATACACCTAATTTACAAAAAAATTACCCCCTTTTCACAAAACAATAACACCAAGACCAACCTATTTCTTCTAACTCATGACCCATCCCACTTCATCAAGACACAAACCCAATTTCAACAAAACAATTTCACAGCCCAATTGTTCAGCCCATTCCACAAGAAAATTGCAACAACCAGCAACCCAATAACCCAATTCGGCCCATCTTTGGTTTCTTTCTTCAATACAACACATGCGTATATTAGCAACTTCAAGATAACAACCCCGATCAACAACAAAGCCAACAAAATGCGTACACAAGAAAAAATACCGACAAAAATTTAAATAGCTCTGCCAACGGCGTTAGACCCGATCCCAACTCTGAATTCGACTCAAAACAATGACTACTCTAAAACTGACCCATATCCAGCACAACTTTAATGAATCTTCTAGAAATGGGATATATCATACGTACGAATTCATATGATTTGGACACCCTAAACCTTATCTTATCCCTTGATTTGAAATTTCCTAAAAAATTCCTAAAACTACCCCTAAAGAGAAAAATCCCACATCGGTGGAAGCTCAAACTGATTCCCACTTTGTTTCTTATAAATAGCTGGTTCTCGAGCTAAATTCACCAAGTCTCAAAGGGGAGAAAAACTGTTGAGCAAAAGAGTTGAGAATTTTCAGTAATTTTTTTTCAATTGACCAAAAGTCTAAAATAGCTACTGCAGTGATGACGGATTCCAATGAAGCTTGTGGTTCCATTTTGCTGACCCGAAAGAGGTAAACATATTTTCCCTTTTAATTTTATCATCAGTTTCTGCTTCATCTCGTTCTTAGTGTTAGTCGCATCTTAGATTAGTATCTTTGTATTAGTCGCTTCTTAGTTTAGTGATAATGTGCTGGGATTATTCACTGTAGAGGGCTTTAATAGCCATAAGATCTGTTTGAAATGGTCGTTTTGACTGGATTAATATCCATATTTTAATATTTGTTCCAGTATCGACTTTAAAATCTTTAATTTTGGTGATTTGAATCCACTATTTTGTGTTGATATGATTGGATCATTGTTTTGATTCAATACTTGTTTTGTCATTCAAATTCGGTTAACATTTCGGTATTAACTTTGTTTAGGGAGGATTCCATGTATGATTTTCTTCTGATTTGTTGTTGGCTTAATGTTCTAATCTCATCATCAGTGTTTAATTTTGCCTCCAAAATTGTTGCAATTCTAGCTTTATTAGCTATTAGCATATTATTTTGTATTTAGCATCATGATTTGATTTGCTAGTATTTAAGCTGACTATTTGTTGCATTAATTTCTATTTGTTGTTTTAGTTAAGCGTTGATAGCAGTTCACCAGTTCCTTGCCTTATCTCATATTCATCCTCAAATTTTCGTGATCTAGTAGGATATTCCTGAAGTTTCTATTAACTAGAAAATAAATAAATAAAAAAAGGGCCGAGAAAGGATGTAGGATATGTCATATAAGTGCTTTGTTCTGTTAAAGATTACAATACGTGTGTTAATGTTTTCTGGATGTCGTAACACCAATGTTGATATTCTGATATGAATATGTTGATATCTTTTTTGTATAAGTGATGTAAAATCCATTTGGATATCCTTCGTAGTACCAATTTCCCATCATTGAATAATGTCTCATTTGAATGGATTGACTTCTTTCCTTGCTCTCCTCCCGAATTACCTAATTGCTCCCGCTTGTTCTCACTTAATAGATCCTCACTTCATTCTTTATTTCGAGTTCTTGATTCACTTGTTGTGGTTCGGATCCATTATTTTGTTCAAAGGTTTATTACTATTCTATTTAACCCTATGTGTTTTCAGTCTTATGATTTATGAAGTTTTTCCTTGAATCTAAACTTATCTTGAGTCGGTTTGTCTTTTGAATTAATAGAAACTGCTTTTAATTTCTCCCTTGGCTTCTAATGTTTGATTGGTAGACTTGAAAGTCCCCTTTCTTTATTTATCATTCGTATTGCTGTCTTTATTTATTTATTTATTATTTATTTATTCATTTTGGGCTTGAAGCCAAAGTTGTAAATTTAATATAGGTGGAGCTGATTTTGGGCCAACGGGCCTAAAAATAGTTTAGGATAGGTTATGGGCAATATCCCAATTAGATTAGGACAAGTTTCATTGATTTGGGCCCAATGGCCTAAGTCTTCTACTTCCTCCCCTCTCTCCCCTCTTATGTGCTTATTTGCTTAGACTTGGTTAAATCCCTACTAAGTCGTCCAAATCTATTTTGTACAAATCTTTTTTAAATCAATCACTTTTTAACAATCAATCTTTCATTGAAGTTAGTCAAAAAATATTTTCAAAAAGTCTTGATAACCATAAGTTAGCGGATGTTTTAGGTGCTTTAAAAACCTTCCTAAAACGTTAAAATCAACTGCTTTCTTAGAATCTTCAAGTTTAAATGATTTGTCTATTTTTGGTCATTTAAAGTAACTTTATAAAGCTTTCTTAATTCCTGTTCAAAATTAAGTGGTGACTCTCAAAAGTCAAAATTTCTGCAAAATAATAAGGACGTCCTTAATTCTTTCTTCTAGCTTCACTATGGTCTTGTCCACCATTTGCAGCATCATAGAGCATGTTCTCGGCTCACCCAACCCAATAGTTTGAACATAGATAGTGGAATCAAATTTATACTCTCCCCTAAATCACTTAAGGCATGGACAACTTCACTATCACCAATATATACGGGGATGGTGAAATTCCCTGGGTCCTTCAGCTTTGTGGGCATTCTTTTACTACCACTAAGTTGCACTCCTCTATCAATGACACCGACTGAATATCCTGAAGCTTTACCTTATTTGTAACCACATCCTTTAAGTACTTGGTGTACTTGGGCATTCTCTGTAAAATATCTAAAAGAGGCAAATTAATGTGAATTTCTCAGAATGTATCAAAGACCTTATAACAAGTATCCTCTTTGGCCTTTTTGAACCATTGAGGGAATGGTGGTAGTAGTTTTTTAGCAAACTGCTTAGCAGCCTTAGTTTTCAGCTACTCATACTTCTCCAAATTATCAATATTTTTATTTGCAACATGTCATGGAACAATCTTTGTATCTACCTCCCTAGACTTCTTTGGATCTCTGTCACTAAGATCCTTACCACTCCTCAAGGTGATTTCCATAACTTTCTTTAGAGGTTAATTATCACTAGGGAACCCACCTTTAGGCTTGGTATCCTATGCCTGTTGCAATTGCCCTAACTATTGCTTTAACTACTTCTGAACTACTTTCTAATTTTTAATTTCAGCAGCTATTCGTTGTTGGTTTGCCAAAATCTTTTTTAGAGTCTCATCAATGTTACTAGCATGAGTATTATATTACTACGACAGGTTGTTTCCCTAAGGATACATTGGCTGAGTCTGCCTCTTTTGGTTATAAGCATTTGCATAAGTTGGATTATGTGCATTGCCCACAAAATTAACAGATTCAGTATTTGCACCAAACATATCTGAAAAGTGGATACTATTGCCATATATATCACACCATCCTAGGGTCTGCTGTACTTCATTCACTTGAGCTGGAGTTTGATTCACACCCAATTTGCTATATTGTATCATTATCTGATTTTGCATGGCAAATAGTTGAGCAACTAAGGCTGTGATACTATCAACTTTAATCATGCCTGCAACCTTTTTCACTAATCTTCTGGACATATCACCATGCCAGTCAGGATTTTCTTGAGCTAATCAGTTCAATAAAGTATGAAACTCATCATAAGTCTTTTCTAGAGCCTGACCACCTACAACTGAATCTAGTAAAATTTTTGTATTATGATCAAGGGCTTTAAAAAGGTGTGAGCTAATAACTTATTAGTGCTGATAATATGGACATTCCCAAAGAATAGACTTGAATCTCGCACAAACATGCTAAAGGTTCTCATCGAACTTCTGCTTGAAGCTCAAAATCTCACTACTAGTCTCCAGTCTTGTCAGATAGAAAAAATAGATGAGGAATTTTCTGGCTAAGTCATCCCATGTTGTTATTAAACTTGCCAGATCTATGCTCAACCACTTCTTTGCTTAACTCAAAAGTGAGAAGGTGAAGAGCATCAGTCTTACAAAATCAATGAACACACCCATCACGATAAATGTGCCACTGTTCTCCAGAAAGTTCTACAAGTGGACTTGTGGATCTTCATGTGATAACTCAGTAAACTATCCACTACTATGCAAAAACTGTTCCATATTCTGCTTTACCTCCTGTAGCTGGTCTACAAATAACAGAGGTCACATTAATCAAAAGTGGGATTGCCACTTCATGAACTGTCCTGCATGATGGTGGATACTCATCCATGGGAGCGGGAATTTCATAATACTTATGAATATGTAGGATACAGTAGAGAAGTATTACTTCTCTCCACCTTTGGTGTAAGCGTTGCTTGGGGGGATCTGGTTTAACCAACTCCCTATCCCTTGCAACTTGCTAGCCTATTAGCCTATTTATTGCAAATTCAGAAGCCAAGATCAAGTGAAAAGCACCAAAGAAATAAAAAAGTAAAACTAAATCTGACGTAATTGCCAATTTACAAGTCCCCGACAACGGTGCAAAAACTTGTTGCGCCCAAGTGCACATGCAAGTGTAAGTGGTCCACCCAAGTAATATTTTGTCCTTAAGAAAGCCAAGTATCGATCCTATAGGGACTAATATTAAGAAACTATCTAATTTTAGTTCAACTATTAAGATTAAATAGTGCAAATTTAATTATAAGAGTTTGAAATTTATACCTAACAGTAAACTAAACCAATGCGGTAATTAAGGTTCTTGTACAAGCAATGGGAAAAATCCAGGGTTAAGGAGCTGTAAACAATTATAATACATCATAGAACTTCATTGGTTAGGTTAATTATCTCAGCTGTCAATCCATGGGATTGATATTATGATTACGATCTTCTAAACGTAATCAATTATCTAATTTAGCCCCACAACTACACCATTGAGTGCGGATGTGAGAAATAAGTTAAATACACTCATATGTCACCTTAATTAATCCAAATATGGTACTAAAGTATATTCCTATCCAAGTGCAAATCATAGCATCATCTAATTGAGATTATGAACCTATTCTATACATCCCAAGTTCTACCCTATCATTCATCCTTCCGGGTTCACAATAGAGCTAAGCATGTATTCTAAGGGTTGAGAATTCTTAAAAAAGTGATGAAAAGGATAAAAAACAACCAAATTTATAAAAAACAAAAACCAAGTCAATTCATAACATTAATACTCATGTTCTTGGCCTTAACCCCAGAAAAGAGTGCTTAGCCACTCATAGATGTAACAACAATCATAATACAATAATCCATGTGTGTATCCAAGAATAAACTAAAGTAAAATGTTAAAAACCATATTTTCATCCTCCTTTATCAGTGTTAAATCCCTAAGGTTGTCCAAGGTGTATAACATAACGACTAAGTGTCCTATTTATACTTGGAATAAGATTACCGATTTTAACATAGGTCCGTGCCATGGCCTTATCGCGCCATCTAGGCAGCTTGGCACAACCTATTAATGGAGGCACACTAAATTTGAAATTCCTATGATTATTAAAAGGGCATTCCATAGCCTTATCGTGGTACCTAGGCATCATGGCACGCCAAGGAGTCCAAAACGTCCAACTTTAGCCAAGTCTTGTCCTATGCTTTTATCCTTTAAGTACAAGCTTTGTGATGTTATTTTCACTTAATTTAAAGCTTATGTAACATATATTTGTCATTATTATCAAATCACCAAGCATCCTATAGCATCAAACACCACATATTAGAGCTCAGAATAAGATACAAATCAAAACTATGGTCATAGCTCAAGCTAAGAGTACTAGTTTTATCCTTTTGATCTTTAACTTATTGTTTTGACTCCAACATCATTATGCACACACCTTAAAAAATAAATTTACATAACACTACATTTATATTCTTATATGTACAAGAATTCCCTCATTAATAACAAGAGAAATCCTTAAACAAAACTAATTAAGGTCGAATAACAACATTGAGTTACATAAATCCACCTTAGATCACCAAACCACACTTAAAACCTTGTTCTTCCTCAAACAACTCCTTACTAAAAGAATCATAATTAGAGAAAACTCCACACTTCTATAAGAAACAAGACATTCAAGCTAGTACTATGATGACTACACAGAAAGCAAGTTCCATACACAAGCATGTCCAGTACAATTAAGAACTCAAGAATACTACTTGAAAACATCCTAACCTCAAGAATTGACTCACCATGTTGGAAAATAATACACATTAATCAATGATAGAGATCATAGGCTGTTTTTGGGTAAACTCAAAATTAAGTGGTCGGGTCCCTTCAAAGTGGTGAAATTTTTTCCTAATCAAGCGGTTGAATTAGAAGATGACTCAGAATACCAATTTATCATGAACGGGAAATGATTTAAACATAATCATAAGTTGTTCCCAAAGGAGGTTATCTTGGAGGTGATCTACCTTTATGATGCTTAATAAATTAAGGGCAACATCGTGCCACGACAATAACTAAGACGCTTCTGGAGAGGCAACTCAAGTTGATTTTTGTTGTTTGAAATAATGTTTATTGATGTGTGTAGGTGAATAATAAAGGTTAAATATGGGGAACATGATATCACACATGTTTTAGAAGAAAAAATTGGAAAATTGTGTACCAAGATCAAGTGAGGAGGCTTAAGTACAAGCAAATTGATGTATCACCTTAACGGTTTCTCAACCTCAAAAAATCTATAATAATTGGTTATGGTAGGTTCCAATAGATGTATCACCAACATATTTGGAGACACAAAACCATCGCTGATGTACTTCACCAAAATCTAAAATAAATGTCCAATACATTGCTACATTCGGAGATAGAGATCAACATCGGTGCACCACCAATGCAGTTCGTAATGGAAAAGTGACGTTGAATTTGAGCGGGTTCTAAAGTGATGGTTTGAATTTCTTGACCCTTGACTTTATATTGCCCCTTGACCCATTGTATTTATTCAAATCCATTTCATTTAACTTATTTTCATTGTTTTTTTCACTCTCTCACTTCAACAACTCTTGTACAAACAAAATCTTATATCTATAAATCACAATACTGACATCACACATGCACCTTGGGGTTAAAGTTCTTGAATCCTTCTACAAAGTCTTCATAAATTTGAAAGGTAAGGCTCCAATTTTGCACTATGAGTTAATATGATTGATGAATTTAGTGTTCATAATGTTTTTATTTTGAATTTAGTTGTTCATAAATATATTTCGTTGGTTTTGTTCTTGAGCATTTGAATAATAATTATTTTCGCCTTGTGATTATAGATTAAGTGTTAAAAATGGGATTTGATATCATGTTCTTACTTGGTTACGCTTTGGGTTTGAGTAAGTAATTGAAAATCATCGTATTGTTCTTAACGGTAAAATCATCGTATTGTTATGTGCATAATCAAACCTTGGGTAGTTTGAGTACCCATGGTTGAAAAATTTGAAAAATCTCCATTGAAGGCTAAAGGCCATATTTTGAAGCTTGAGGAAGATGAAATTTTGATGATGGGTTGAGAACCTCGGTGATGCACCAAAGTGCTCCTCTTATCACTGAAAGTTATCGAATAGTTGGATAACTAAGGTGCAAATTGATATGCTTGAGGAGTATTGATATCACTCAAACTACACCTCCTTAGGAGGATAAAATAGTCGTTGTCAAAATACAGTAACCCAACTAGGTTGGGGTCAATCCCACAGGAAATAGGCCGATTATATCTCTCGAACTTATTGAAATCACCAGACTGTGCAGAAAAGTAAATGGGGGAGATTTGCTGTAATAGTAAAAAGTAACAAGAATTGGATGCTTTTGGTTGTAAACTATCTAAGACGAACACTAGGGTTGTGTTCCCCCTGGCTTCTAACTCTATAGATTTATCATGCACTGTCGAACTATTCTAATACCTTGCATGCAAAATTTGACAAGCTATGTTTCACTAATTATCTTGTGGACTTATTGACAAATTTTACTCTTTTCCTTGTGAGTCTAAAAGTATCACGATACTAACCCTTGCCCTAGATCCCAGATTAACTATTACCTTATGAGTCTCAAGTTATTAGATAAAAGATAATTATCTTAAGTAGATGAAGATGGTTAGCTTAGATCGACAATTAACTTCAAATCAGTGTTGTTTTCCTAGTATCTACCTATCTTTTGAAGTAAGAAGTAAATACTGGAGGGTTCATAATGTTGGCCATCGCTAAGAAATTAATAAATCAAAGAAAACCACAATACATGCAAGAATCTTTATCTAGAATTTCTTAGAACCTCCTCTACTTCGTTAATCCAATAGGGTTCCCACAACCCTAGCTAAAGGAATTAGCCACTCATTGTCATGACCCAAAACTACCCCTAGTCATAACACGATGCTTGGAACCACAAGTGATCCTAATATAACCCATGGACAGGCATATTGATTCAGCAATTGATTTAAATTGTATAAAAAAACTAAATCCATTGAGCAGAATATGATGACAAGGAAATCTGAATAAGTATAATACTGATAATGTTTACATCACGATAAAACTAAAGAAAGAAACTTGAATTACATATAATGACTCTGACAGACTATCTATGAAGTCTTTACTATACTGACTATAGATATCTAGGACATGCCTCCAACTATCACTAATCAATACATTTGAATAATAATAATACAGTACATAATATACAACTAACTGGAGTTCCCAAAATAGGAGAACTCATCACCTGCTGGCTGAAAGTTGAGAACTGTCTGATTATGATGTGTGGACTACTCCTGATACCTACATTATGAAACAATGTAGCCACACAGACGTATATATGGATCAATACTTTGGAATATAATGAGTAAGTGGGGGTGAATGCAATAAGTAAAACTGGATAGATACATTATCTTAAAACATGTATGCTAAGTGGAAGTAGACTCACCAAGAGACTGAAATCAATTGAAAGATGAAGTATCTTAAAACATGAGTAAAAAACTAATTTGATATGCTACTGAATCACTACACTTTGTTTCTTAAATCCTTACTTTCGTAGAATAAGTAGAACTGAAGCTGGGTTATGGTAAAAGATGAATAGTATATGTAAATCTCATATAAAGTAGGACATGCTGTAGAACTGAACAAAGGATCATATATGGATATTGAGCATGAAAACCATGAACATGTAAAACTAAAAATGCAAGACCAAGCATAAACATGTACTGACATAATCTGAATAACTAATAATCTGAATAACAGAATAACTGATGTCTAAATACTTGGTCATGCAAACCTAAATTGACATATTCTGAATAATGTACTAAGACTGTGGGAGCTATTATGTAACCTACATGCCCAAATCTAAGCTAATCGGGGTCCAACCTATCAGCCTAGTTGGAAGGGAGTCAGTACCTTACCACAGGTACTAACACATGGTGATGTAGATCCACTAAACTGGTGTCCCAAAGGACTAGCGAGTCACCCTGTACTGGCAGGTACCTCTAAAAGAGTATCCACCCTCTATTGGTAGGAAGACCTCTTATACCTACACTGGCAATGTAGTTTTAGAACTCAGGGATTGCTACTAAAGGTCACACCCTCTATTGGCAGGTTAGCCCCCATCCTCGGGTTCCCTCGGTGCTAAATTCTATTCCTAATTGAATGACACTAGTATTATTATGGGTATAACATGATGTCGTACTAACTGATAAGTGATCAACAAGAACTTGGTGTTCTAAACAAAATAATAAAACATGGTCTGACTGACTTGTAACTTGAAAATGGAAAGCATGTAAAAACACATAGGTATTGGGTGTTCATAACCCTCCATCACTGAATGATTTCTAAAATATGATAACTACACTTGGAACATTGGTAGAAAGTAGTAATTCAGAGTCCCAAAACATATTACATTTCAATACATAAAGGAGACACATAAATTTGAACATAGGGATGAGATAAACTTAGGACGATAAGAATTTCACGTGGTTCAATTCATAACTTTGTGATTGAACATGAAATCAATGGAGTATGACATGGTAAATTGAAATTCAAAATATAAAATAACCTAATTCATATGGAGACACATGTTGACATAAATTGAATCCAAATTACTAAGAAAATACATGGATTAAATTCATTATTAACATGGATAATTTTATAAAAGAAGGAGAATTTCATACTTTAATAAAAAAAGGGGGAGACTCAATGGGTGAAAGAAATCCATTGATGAATACCACACATACCTTAATTGAATGGATTCTTGTAGAAATATTGAAACCGAGACTTAAATCCTTGTGTTTTTGAGAGAAAAATCTTGAACTTTATTCTTGGGATAGGGGAGGTTTCTTAATGAGTTGTTTTTGATGAATATGGGTGAATAATGTCCTCTTAAATATCCCAAATTGTGTTTTGGACAACTTGGATTGAGGGGAAAGGACCAAATTACCCCCTTGGCCCATAGGAAGCTTGTATAATGGGGGAGTAGTCTCTGTAGCACAACCCTTATTCCTTGGGAACAGCTCTCATGATGCGACCCTTATTCCAGGGGAATAACCCTCGTAGCACGGGCCTATCATGGACCCTTATTGTTTCACACAAAAATGGTCATAACTTTTCATTTGGGCATAAGGAAATTGTTCACCACTTTTAACATTGTGAAATCATGAATTCTTGAAGGGGTTTTGGAAGTTACATTGGAGTTTTGCATTTATGAATTCTTTAATAATATTAGTGTTTTGGTCTTGAGGCCTTTTCCCAAAATTGATTTGAAATCTTATATATATATATATGCATGTGGTTAAAGTTGATAATTGAATTGAGAGCATGACTATTTACACTCCCTCTCATGTTATAACTCCTTTTGATTTTAGAATGTTATTTAAAAACATGGTATCAGTGTTCTTGACTATTATTGAATGATTTAAGATTTAATTTAAATTAATGAGAGGGGAGTTTTGGATGGTAATAAATTATGAATACATATATAATGAAAGAATTTCATGGTTTGCCAAAATATATGACCACCTCATGTTTATTGAAATGATTGAAAGGAGTAATCTTTGCATAATTTGATAAATGTATTGAAGAGCGAATTTTCTTGAATTATTTGAAGTATGGTGGTCTAAACTTTATGTTTGAAAGATAAAACTGTGATATGATTTTTATGGCTCAGAAACATGACTTGCAAGTCTTGGTATGACGATACCAATTCAGATAATGCCATAGTAACACAGAACAGAATAGAATGTGGATTTTTTTTTTAGATTTTTAGATTTTGAACTTAGAATGTTACACATTCAGAAAAGGATAAAAATAGGCATAAAGAGATGTTAGGTGGTTATTCAAAGAAGGCACGTGTCCAAAAAGACTCATTGCCCGAAACCGTGTTTTGCCGATACGGGATTATTATGTCCCTTAAAGGGATTATATGCTGGCCTAGTGCTCTATGGCGTATCAGAATTAAAAAATCCAAATCTTGCGGAAAACTTTGGTAGGGAGCTTGGCCACCGAGTTAAGGGAAGACTCTATATAGCCCATGGGATTAGTGAATTTTAGGGTAGACCAACCAACTCAGAAGTAATACAAAGATCAGAACTGCATTGACAAGAATGTCTTATGAATATCAAAGAATTTCCCATGTGTTTTTAACTATATCATGCATGATGTTTTCATGACTTGCTCTTATCTATTTTATATATAAATGCATTATTTTGGATTTCTTTGCATACCAGTACAATTGTATTGACCCCCTATATTTCAGGGTCTGAGGCTCAGTCTAGAGGTCCTGCTAAGGCGTTGACTTGTTCCGACAGAAGAGAAGTATGTGCAGTTGTTGAGCCTTCTTTATTTTGGAAGGACTATTTCTTTCCAGTCAATTGTTAATTAACTTGGTTTAGGTCCACTAGGGGCCTTGTCCCAGATTCAGACAAGTTATTGATGTCTTATGTAGTAGAGATTTTGCAGACTGAGAAAGATGTTGATTATATGTTGAAAAAAAAACTTATTTTCTGTATTGTCGAATATATTTCAAATTTATAAATGTGATTCCATTTATTATAATGACACATCTTTTATTTATTATTCGAGTATTATGCATGATTACCAAATGTAGAAGGGCGCTCAGGCCTCCATGGTTCGAGATACTCATTACGGACAGGGCCCTAGCTCGGGTTATGACAAACTTGCTATTTGAGCACGGTTCATGGTCCCAGTGTGTTTGTGAAATTTCATTGATTAGAGTCTTGTTTATGGGTGGGTAGCGCACCACACTTATAGGTAGGAGGCTACTAGGCTTTTAGGAATGTTTTCCTTCTTTGTGATTTAGTTCGTGCTGTTGAGTCTGAATGTCCCCTGATCACTTGTCTATTATATTTCAGAAAAGCTATCATGCCTTCACGTTGCTCCAATGATCAAAACGCCCAAACTGAAGATGTCTGTCCTACCCATAGGATGAGGACGTGTAACATGGTTCACTCTCCTAATTTTGTTGCTGCTCTGGGAGTCTCTCTAATTCAGACCAGTCCACCCAGAGTACCTAGGGCTTCCTAGTATGGTACTCATCATACCCAACCTCCCTATAGAGACATATCAAATGCTAAGTTTAGATAGTCGATGCATATGATCGTATAGTTGGTGGCTTCATAGGCTCGATAGTTGGAGGGTATTGGGTCTGCGTCTATCATATCTGAGGCTACATAGTTGGGTCAGTTTATGAGGATCAACCCGCCTATATTTATTGGTACAAAGGTGGAGGAGGATCCATAAGAATTCATAGATGAGATGAAGAAAATCTTCTGAGTGATGCATGTGGATGAAGTAGAAATGGTTGAACTAGCTGCTTATCAACTGAAGGAGGTAGCAAATCAGTGGTACTATGAGTGAAATGATTTGAGGGGAGATAGCACTGAGCCTTCTGTATGGGGCGAATTTGTGGAAACCTTTCTGGAATAATTCTTTCCTCAGGAGTTGAGGGAGTCCAAGCCTGAAGAGTTCATAAAACTGAAAGAAGAAAAGATGAGCTTCAAAGAGTACAACCTAAAATTCAATCAACTATGTCGTTATGCTTTGAAGTTGGAAGGAAACATGATAGCCCGTATGAGAAAGTTTGCATCCGGCCTTTTGGATGACTTGGTGTTGGAGTGTAAGGGAGCGATGTTGAATAAGGATATAGACTTCTCTAGATTGTCTATTCATATGCAGCAGGTTGAGGAGTACAAAAAGAGGGTTGCTAAAGCAAGGGAGAAGGATTGGCAGCCAAGAGGGCCCGACTAGAAGACCAGAATCACAGCCAGCCGCAAATAGTAATTGGGGTAACCTGTAGTAGAAGAAAAAGTTTTGGGGCAATGCTCAGTCTACAGCCAGCGTTCCAGCGCCTAGACCACTAGTTGACCGACGATCTCATAATTTATAGACTAATCATGCATCTGGAGCGCAGGGTACCAGTCCCAGGGTAGTTTGGCTCAACTGTATAGAACTTTTCCACGGTGTGAGACCTGCGGTAAGTATCACCCAGGAAAGTGTCAGTTGATCAGGATAGTATGCTATACTTGTGGTCAGACGGGTCATTTCCAGCGAGATTGTCCTTCCACTAGAAGGAACCATGATGGTGCTGTGTCCCAAGCAAACTTCTCCGCCCTACTATCACCTCCCAAAGGTGCTATTTCAACTATCAGAAGTAGAGGCCTCACCAGATGTAGTCACGGGTACGTTACAAATTTTCTCCCATGATGTATATGTATTACTTGATCTCGGTTCTACCTTGTATTATGTTACCCCATATGTGACAGTCGTTTTTGGGTTTGAGCCCAAAATTATTGCAGAACCTTTCTCTATTTTTACTCTTATAGGTGATTCTGTTGTGGCTAGGAGGGTATATAAAAATTATGTTGTATCTTTTTATAGCTGGGATACTGTGGCTAACCTCATAGATCTTGATATGGTTGATTTCAATGCTATCTTACGGATAGACTGGTTCTATTCGTGTTATGCCATGCTAGATTGTAGAACCCAAAAGGTTACTTTCTCTTTTCTGAATGAACCAGTGATAGAATGGAAGGGTCATTCTAATATTGAAAGTTCTTCTCTTCAGTCTGTCCCTGTGGTTAATGAGTGTTCAGAAGTCTTTCCTGATGATCTCCTAAGAATACCACCTGATAGGGAGATAGATTTTGGTATTGATTTATTGCTAAATAGCCATCCTATTTCTATTCCACCATATAGAATGGCTCCTACAGAACTAAAAGAGTTGAAAGAAAAGCTAGCAGACCTTCTTGATAAAGGCTTCATCCATCCTAGTGTTTCTCCTTGGGGTGCACCTATACTTTTTATATGTAAGAAAGATGGTTCCTTCTGTATGTGTATAGACTACTGCCAGCTGAATAAGGTCACTGTCAAAAACAAATATCCCCTTCCTAGAATTGATGATCTCTTTGACCAACTTTAGGGTGCTAAGTGTTTTTCAAAGATAGACCTTCATTCGGGGTATCATCAGTTGAAGGTTAGGGAGTCTGATATTCCCAAAATATCTTTCCGAACCTGATATATTCATTATGTATTCTTATTCATGATCTTTGGTTTAACTAATGCTTCTGCAGCCTTCATGGACCTAATAAATAGGGTGTTCCTTCAGTTTTTGGATCTGTTTGTTATAGTGTTCATTGATGACATTTTGATTTATTCTAAGAGTGAGGAGGATTATGCCAATCACCTCTGAATCATCCTTCAGACCCTCAAAGATCATAAATTGTATGCAAAATTTTCCAAGTGTGAATTCTGGCTTAATGCTATTGCTTTCTTGGGGCATATATTGTCTGGTGAGGGAATTAAAGTTGATCCCCAAAAGATTGAGGCAATGAGAACATGGCTTTGACCTATGACTCCAGTCAACATTCGGAGCTTCTTGGGTTTGGCAGAATATTACACAAGATTCATAGAGAGTTTTTATTTGATAGCTGCTCCACTTACCAGGTTGACCCAAAAAAAAGGTGAAATTTGTGTGGTCTTACTCTTGTGAGAATAGCTTTGAGAAGTTGAATGACAAGTTGACTACTACACCAGTTTTGACTCTTTTTGAGGGTACAAATTGTTTTATCGTATACTGTGATGCGACCCGAGTGGGACTTAGTTGTTTACTTATACAGCATGGTAAGGTGGTAGCTTATGCATCTAGGCAGTGGAAGGTGCATGAGAGAAACTATCCCACCCACGACTTGGAGTTAGCGACTGTGGTGTTCATACTAAAAATATGACGACATTATCTGTATGGGGTACATGTTGATATATTTACTGACCATAAAAGTTTGCAGTATGTTTTCTCACAGAAAGAGCTAAATATTAGGAAAAGACGTTGGTTGAAACTGTTGAAGGACTACGCTATGAGCCTGCACTATCATTCGAGCAAGACGAATGTGGTGGCCTACGCCCTTAGCAAATTATCTATGGGCAGTGTTTCACATGTTGAGGAAGGAAAAAGGGAGATGGTGAAAGATATTAACCGTCTTGTAAATCTAAGGGTGCGACTCCTGTATTTCAAATATGGAGGGGTAGTTGTGCATGAAATAGCTAAATCTTCCCTTTGTATAGAAGTAAAGGAGAAGCAGGTTGAAGATCCCATCTTGATGCACATTAAGAAAGATGTGGGTCAATAGAAGGTGATGTATTTTGAAATAAGTGGTGATTGGATTTTGAGATATCAGGGTAGGTTATGTGTGCCAGATATAGATGGATTACAGAAAAGAATCATTTATGAGGCTCACACTTTAAGGTATGTTGTTCACCCAAGCCCTACTAATATGTACCATGATCTTAAAACTATATATTGGTGGAATAATATGAAGCGTGATGTGGCTGACTTTGTTTCCAAGTATTTGAATTGTCAACAAGTTAAAGTAGAACACTTGAGGCTAGATGGTACTTCCCAAGAGATAGCTTTGCCTTTGTAAAAATGGGAGATGATCAATCTGGACTTCATCACTGGACTTCTAAAGTCTCGAAACCAGTATGATTCCATTTGGGTAATTATTGATCGGCTGACCAAGTCATCCCACTTTTTGCTTGTAAGGACTAACTATTTGGGAGATAATTATGCCAAGCTGTACATTAAAGAAATAGTTCATTTGCATGGAGTACCGATATCCATTATATTCTATTGATACGGATGGTAAAGCTGAACGCACCATTTAGACCCTTGAGGATATAATGAGAGCCTGTGTAATTGACTTTAAGGGTAGTTGGGTAGACCACTTGCCATTAATAGAGTTTGCCAACAATAATCGCTACCATGCCAACATTAAGATGGATGCTTTTGAAGTACTTTATGGGAGAAGATGTATATCACCAATTGGGTGGTATGAAGTGGGTGAGACATAGATGTTTGGGCCTGATCTTGTTCATCAGGCAATGGAGAAGGTGAAAATCATTAGAGAATGACTCAAGATAGCACAGATCTATCAGAAGTCCTATGTTAATTTTAGAATAAGTGAGTTGGAATTTGAAGTTGGTGAGTGGGTGTTTCTAAAAGTCTCCCCTATGAAGGGAGTCATGCGATTCGGGAAGAAAGGGAAGCTGATTCCTCGTAATATAAGACCATATCAGATTGTGAGAAGGATAGGCAGGGTTTCTTATGAGTTAGAGTTTCCTGCAAATCTGGCTTCTGCCCATCCCATATTTTATGTGTCCATGTTGAAGAAGTATATTGGAAATCATTCCCTAGTGTTGCCTGTAGAGATGATCAAGGTGACAAACTCATTATCATATGAAGAAGAGCCTATTGCAATCTTGGATCGCCAAGTCAGAAAGTTAAGGAGTAAGAAAATAACTTTGGTCAAGGTATTATGGAAGAATCAAAAGGATGAGAAAGCTACTAGGGAATCAGAAGATGACATGCGAACTAGTTACCCAGACCTTTTTGAGTTAGGGGGTGACGACATGGAAGGTACCACTCTTTTACTCTCTCTATACCTCTCTTCTTTTCTTTTCCCTGGTATGTTTAAAATCGTTCATGTCTGTATTCTAACCCATCATTCGGGGAAAAATGATTCCAGGGGGGATAATGTAACAATCCGTGATGTCCTCGACCAAATACCTTATTCCATAGTATGTTAAGTGGGTTAATGATCTGAAAATATTCTAAGTGTAAAAATGGACTTAGTCACTTTTAAACTCCTAAACTTGGATGTTTTTATTTTCAACCTTTCTGACCTCGGAAAGTTAATTTTTAAGTTGATTCATGATCGGGGGTGTCAAGGGTATGTCCCGGGTAAGTTTTAAAACTTTCAGACTAGTGTAAGAGTAAGTTTGGATGTCCAAAATAGTGAGGCCTCATGATAGGACTGTGTCGCGAGTGCCAGTTAACCCAGATAGATGTTGCATCGCGAGGGCTAATTAAACCAAATAGATGTCGCATCGCGAGGGCGAGTTGACCCAAGTAGGGGTCGCGATGTGATGGCAGCCCAATTTTGCATAATTTTATCCATAATTTTTAAGGGCAAATGGGTGTTTTCCTTCACCCTATTTCACCCAAGACACAAGATTTAATGATAATCTAAGCACATTAGGCTTGATACCATTAGAAACTACTCCTATTACTTTAAAAGAAAACCATAGCTTCTTCCTATAAGGTCAAAGGATTCATCTTCGAGTTGAAGAATTTTAATGAACCTAAGTGTGATTCGGATTCCACTCTTATTTCTCGGTGATATAAGGTATGTGGGGTTTTCCTAAAACTACTTGGGCATAAGGAAATTGTTCAACCACTATTAACATTGTGAAATCATGAATTCTTGAAGGGGTTTTGGAAGTTACATTGAAATTTTGAATTTATGAATTCTTTAATGATATTAGTGTTTTGGTCTTGAGGCCTTTTCCCCAAATTAATTTGAAATCTTGTGTATATATATGCATGTGGGTAAAGTTGATAATTTAATTGAGAGCATGACTATTTACACTCCCTCTCATGTTGCAACACCTCTTGATTTTAGAATGTTATTTAGAAGCATGGTATCAGTGTTCTTGACTATTGTTGAATGATTTAAGATTTGATTTAAATTAATTATAGGGGAGTTTTGCATGGTGATAAATGCTGAACATATATAATGAAAGAATTGTATGGTTTACCAAAATACATAACCACCCCATGTTTATTGAAATGATTGAAAAGAGTGATCTTTGCATAATTTGATAAATGTATTGAAGAACGAATTTTCTTTAATTGTTTGAAGTATGGTGGTGTAAACTTTAGGTTTGAAAGACAAAAGTGTGATATGATTTTTATGGCTTAGAAACATGACTTGCAAGTCTTGGTATGCCGATACCAATTTAGATAATGCAATAGTAACACAGAACAGAACAGAATGTGGATTTTCTTTCAGATTTTCAAATTTTGAACTTAGAATGATACATGTTCAGAAAAGGCTAAAAATGGGTATAAAGAGATGTTAGGTGGTTACCCAAAGAAGGCACGAGTCCAAAAAAGCTCGTTGCTCGAAATCGTGTTTTACTGATACGGGATAATTATGTCTCCTAGAGGGATTATACACTTGCCTAGTGCTCTATGGCATATCAGAATCAGAAACTCCAACTCTTGCGGTAAACTTGGGTTGGGGACTTAACCGCCGAGTTAAGGGCGGGCGGACTCCATATAGCCCATGGGGTTGTAGAATTTTAGAGTGGACCACCTAACTTAGAAGTAATACAAAGATAAGAACTACATTGACAAAAATGTTTTATGAATATCAAAGAATTGCCCATGTGTTTTAAACTATATCATGCATGATGTTTTCATGACTTGCTCTTATCTATTTTATATATTAATGCATTATTTTAGATTTCTCTGCGTACTAGTACAATTGTATTGACCCCCTATATTTCAGGGTCTGAGGCTCAGTCTAGAGGTCCTGCTAAGACGTAGACTTGTTCCAACAGAAGGGAAGTGCGTACAGTTGGTGAGCCTTCTTTATTCTGGAAGGCCTATTTCTTTCCAGTCAGTTGTTAATTAATTTGGTTTAGGTCCACTGAGGGCTTTGTCCCAAATTCAAACAAGTTATTGATGTCTTATGTAGTAGGGATTTTGCAGACTGAGAAAGATGTTCTTTAGATATTGAAAAAAAACTTATTTTCTGCATTGTGGAACAAATTTCTAATTTATGACCATGTTTCTGTTTATTATAATTCCACATTTTTTATTTATTATTCGAGTATTATGCATGATTACCAGATGTAGAAGGATGCTCGAGCCTCCATGGTTTGGGATGATTATCACGGCCAGGGCCCTGGCTCGGGTCGTGACTCCAAGTACATTATGTAAGCACGAATCCTGAGATAACAAGAATAAGGTCATACAAGGGGTATTATACTATCTGAGTTGGAAAACTTGAAAAACTGAGATCATTCACCGAACACTTATGAACTGAATTATGACTAAATATATGAATCATAGGTATGATGCTTGGACTGAACTGAACTAAACTTACAATTTGCATGGACATGAACGAATTACCTCATGGAATAGCCATACTCATGAAACTTCGGATAGTAAGACTAGATGGAAAGATGTAAAACCATAGGAGCTTATCTGTCTGATTTCTAATCTAAGCTACTGGCTATACAGACTAATCCATTTTGAAAGTTTTTACTCAACTGGAGTATTTCTTTAACACTTTTGCTAAGAAGTTCTAATAATATTAGGGAGAAAAGAATTTTGGGCATGATCTGAATAAGATATCTGAATAAGAAATCAAAACATGGCTACAACTTTATAACTGGAATATAGGCTAATAAATCATAAGCTAGGATAGAATTACTAGGCCTTAGGCAATGCAACTGCCCAATTCAAGCTTAGCCTCGCTCCTTAAATACTCGCATAGGTACCTATATCTACTCCAGCCAAAGTCTGAGTTGAGATACATACTCTCGCCATGTTCAAGCCTAACTTAAAATTACAAGGTGCAACATATAACACCGTAATACTAGTCTAAACTATGTATTCAATACCCTATGCATGTTTCACAACCCCCATCTTAAGAATAGTTCTTCTTACCACTTCAACAATTGAATTCAACCTCTTAGTAGGAATTCACTAGCGCACAATGCATCAATCGACTTATTTACCAACATAAAATTCAAGCCTATCATTATAACCACGTATGAACTTCTAAGCAACCAACCCACCTAGGAATTTTTCCCATATTCTCTAATACCTCTATCAATAAAAACTTTTATGTACTATCCCAAAGAAAACACACACAAAATTTCAACTAACCATGATTTATACCAAAAGCTTTACCTCAATCTCCCTTCACTCGTATAGCCTTATAGAAAATAAGCATACAACAATCTTTCCTCAGCAAGAAATATTTACTCTCCCCCATCTAAGCAATTGATCATTAATTGTTTATTACCGCTATCTTAACATTAAGGAGAGGTAACTTAAAGGCTAAAACATAAGTACCTAAAGCCTGAAAAAATACTATGCATAATTTTTACACTTAACTGAGGCCTGAGGAATAGAGTATCCATGACATGGTATCATTAAAGAGATCTAAACTAAGGACATACATAACATAATTTGAATTTTTTGCTGATCATTAGGAGTGCAACATGAGTATTTGGAACAAATCATACTGTAAAGCATGGGTACATGAATCATAAGCTGCATGACCTGAGTTTGGAGTTCATAAATTCATGGAATATTATTCGTAATGGTAAGTGAACTGGAACTCCTCATACTAGGAACAAGAAGCGCACATGATTCTCTATGATATGCATGAACATGAACTATGATCATGGAGATGATGTGTAAGTCATGAGTAGATATCATGATGACTAAAGTACAAAACTTTTCACTGAGATAATAATGGGTTGGGCATCTTTCTTCCCAAGTGTTATTTTACAACACACTAGCATCACTACAAAAATATGAGAGCCTGACTTGGTTACTTGTTCTATGATCTATTTTTTGGCTTTAAGCCACCATTCTAAGTCTGTGAACCACTTAATAAACTCTAATTGAACTGCAACGCCTTTACTCCAGAGTCCAAGATATAAAAATTCACATAAATAATAAAATCACCCTGAAAAACTATACCAGAAAGTGTAAAACCCATTCCTAATACTTCTTTCATAGCCTAGTAATATCATATGTAAGACCCCGTAAGATCCTAGGTTCATTTTAGCTCATTCTTACATATAGAAAGGGGTCCAAACTTAGAATATTTTACTAAGTGCTAGGACTTAGTCATTTCTAAAGCCCTCAAACTTTGATGAAAGCGATTAGCCCATGGCGCCCTGCCCAGTCCGGTGCTGGGGGAAGACCGCGATGGAGCCCGCAACACCCTACCCAGAGCGGCGCTCTAGAGCCCGCGCGCCCTAGCCAATCCGGTCTGTGTAATTTCTGTAGTTTTGTTCCACGTTTTAAAGGTTAAATGGGTCATTTTACCTTCACACAATAGGTATATAACACGTGATTAAAGCCGCAAATAGCATAATTGCTCATATTTTTCACAAAATCATCTCAAGAACAAGCCATAGTTTCATCAAGCTCAAGAATCAAGTCTCAAGAACTCACCACAATCTTTACAAAATTAACAATCAAGGTATGTTAGATGTTCATCCTTGGGTTTGCTTCCACCTTTGGAGTTTAAGAACCCTTTTTGAAATTTGAATTATGATGTCCATGCTATGAAGTAAATTATGCTCATGTTTGTTTTGTTTAATGGGTTTCAAGTTAAGATTTTTTATGAGTTTCCATAAAATTATGTTAGCATGTGTGTTGAATTATGAATCTCTCATGTCAAAACCCTTGAATTTGCAAGATTATATGTTGAAGTTATGATGCCTAATATGTTATTATTCATGTATCACAATCATGCTCCCCAAGTGTTTGATAGAATGTCCATGTGAATTGAATAGTGTAATCATGACATGTTAGCATGTGTTCTCATTCATGTAAAAGTTCATAACCTCCAAGTGTTTGACTAAATGCCTCAATGAACGAATTGTGAACAATTTACTATTGCTATGCTTTTAAGATTTGTCATGCTTTATTATTGATGCTATCGAGTCTTGGGGGTATTGATTACCCAAAATCTAGCTGTTTACTTAGTTACAGTAGTTATAGAATAGTTCCAAAAAAGGTTAAGAACAATCGTACTCAGTCAGTGATAGAACTCAGTGAAATCAGTCTAGTTTAGTCAGTTAACATGATCAGTCCCAGTTCAGTCAAGCTTCGTACGGTCTAGTAATTAGTTCAAAGTCGATTCAGTTGAGAGTAGGATTTAGCACCGAGCGAATCCATGGATGGGTCATTCCTACCAATTGAGGGTTTGACCTTTAGTAGTAGTCCCTGCGTTACAGAGCTACGTAGCCAGTGTAGGGTAAGACGTTCTCCTACCAGACTTAGGTTGATGCAATCATATATATATTCCATGAGTCTTCGTGCCAGATTAGGGTCGACCCAACATTGTTAGTATCCTTGGCAAGGTACTAACACCCTTCTAACTAGGTTCACAGGTTGGACCCCAACTCAGTTTATAACCGGGGTGTGTCGGTTAGATGAACACTCTTATAGTTACAATTTAAGTCTCAGTATTTAGTAAAAGAACTCAGACAGTTCTACAGAACCATGGCTATCATTTATCAGTTACTTAGCCATCAGAATTTTGTACTTCAGTTACAGTATAACTCTTAGTTATCAGTATTCAGTTATCAAAATTCAGTACTTTAGTTTTAGTCAAATTCAGACAGACATTATATCCGCAGTATTGTATATTCAACATGTTTAGTAGTTACAGTTTTGTGTACTCTCATTTAGTTACTTTATGATGTTCATTTAGTTAGTTATCATCTCATGCATATGAAACCATGTGTATCAACCTACCTCACTTAGCATACCAGTATATTCCACGTACTGCTGACACATACTCTTTTTTTGCGCTATGATGTCTAATATCATAGGTTCGGACGCTCAGGGTCTTGACCGTACTTAGAAGCTTAGGCTATCAACAAAAAATTTAGTGGTGAGTCCTCATTTTTTGAGGATAGAGTTTAATCTATATCAGCATTTCAGTTAGCTCAGTAGTTATTTCGGTTAGAGTTAGTTGGGGGTTTGTCCCATCAACTCCATATTCAGACAGTTAGAGGCTTTCAGACTAGCACAACCAGTTTTCAGTTTTCAGATGTTATTATCAGTTATTATTTCAATATTTTGAGAACCTTATGGCAATTTTAGTTATACTTCCTCATATGATTTTTAACTTTATTATTAAGTACTCACAGCAGGTACCAGTCATGGGTTAGCTTGGGGTCCTTTAGGATTGTAAGCACCGTGTGACACCCAAGGTTTAGTCTCGGGATGTTACATCATATCTCTAAAGTTATATTTTTCCCTAAACCCTGAGAATTAACATTACACCTTAACATCCAACATGAACAACCATAACCCATAACTTAGCTGGTAAGAGCATCATATACTACATAACTAGCCTTATTCGCACCTAGCAACTCAAGGGTACTATCAAGAACACACACGGTAAAACCTTAGAAATAATACAATTCCACATCATATTGGGTACACCTCTAAATCACACCTATACCATCATATTTAATTTCAAATCGATATACTTAAATTCGTGTATATACTATTTCAAGCCTACTGATTAACCTATAATACAACTAGCCCCATGGATACAAAATCTACTAAATTAAGAAAAATACTATCCTCACTTTATTGCTTCTAACCTTCGAAATTCATATTTCTAACTCTAGGTCATATGTTGTTATCGGATTCTGAAAAGGGATCAGAGAGCACATGTGACTTTGGATTAGTGCACGATTTTCATAAACATGAAAAAATCTTTCAAACTTTAGAACATAAAGTCATTGATGGGATACTTTTGAGCTTGTGTGCAATCCCATAACTGTGTTTGGGGACTGTCTGAGAAAACTTTATCTGTAAGAATTTAACTTGGCTACTTTGTTGCCTCATGAATAAGGTAGAGTTGGTATAAATAGATTAACATAAGAATCTACATAATTTCCTTAGAGAACACTTCTACTATACGATCTGAGACATAAAAGAAGGAAAACATTTCATAAATAAGTTGTAGCCTCTCGAAGAAAAATACCGACGTCTCTGTACCATTTTGCAAGACTCGACTAGACATGACTTCATAGACAGCCTAGGACACTTGAACTCTGTGCTCTGATACCAAGTTTTTCATGACCCAAGACTACCCCCTAGTCGTAACATGGTCCTTGGAACCATAAATAATCCCAATCTAACCCATGAACTGGCATACTGCTTAAGCAACTGATTTAAATTGCATAAAAAACTAAATTCATTGAGAAGAAATATGATCATAAGGAAATCTGAATAAGTATAATACTAATAAAGTTTACATCATGATAAAAATAAAGAAAGAAACTTGAATTACATGTAATGACACTGACTGACTATCTATGAATCCTCTACTATACCGACTATAGATAGCTAGGATATGCCTCCAACTACCACTAATAAAGACATATGAATAATAATAATAAAATACATAAACTGCAACTGATTGGATTTCCCAAAATAGGAGAACTCATCACTTGCAGGCTGAAAGCTGAGAATTGTCTGATTATGATGTGTGGACTACTCCTGATACCTGATGATAGGCGTGTATACACGCCTAAAGCACTATAATTTACCCATATTTTAGCTAAGTTTTAAGGACAAAATATATAATTCCTGCACTTTTAGTCCTTTTTCCTGTAAGTGAGCTAACCAACGTGATTAGCAAGTTTTCAGGTATAAATGATGAAGATTTCAGCATTTTATGGACTGGTTGACGCCAAAGGAAACTTCATGTAAGAAGGAAGACAACTTCTGGAAGCTTGTGAACTGAAAGTGATGCATGGAAAACTTGTCCCGGGCAAAAACAGTATTTCTAAATACTTGGGGATCAGCAGTAACCTAGTAGGAATATGACAAGGATAAAAACCCTATTTTAGTAGGACAAGGATAAAAACCCTATTTCAGTAGGACTAGGACAAGGGTGTTATAAAAACCCTTATTTGCTGAATTTTTCAGCATTCAATTCAATTCATTCATCCTATTTTCTATTCAATTCTATTTTTCTTTTATTTGACATTTAGTTCTTCACGTTACTTTCTGACAGAGAAAGCACGACTCTTGTGACCAACGTGAGATCATTCTAGTTTTGATATGATGATGATGCTTATGGTGATCTCCGTTGCACTCATGAGTAGCTAAACTTCTCTGTTAAGGTTATGGAAGCCTTCTGATAATACTATCTATTTCTATGAGTTTGTGAGTTCTTGATACGTATGCTACTTATATCATTACTCTCTTCATCTTAATTGAATTCTTGTGGTTGCAAACATATAGAATACGCCAGTATAGCATTAACTTGTTCGAAAGAAAAGTTACATGTCTGGAAAAGAGAGAGTGACAAGGAAATAGGGCTACCAACCCCTGTTTAAAAGTTAGTGCCGTAACTGGATTAACCTCTTGGAGAATTCGTACCATTAGTTATCCGCTTTAAGCTCGAAAGAGTTAAAGTGAGATAATCCTTGATGGTCGAAAGACGCTAGGATTTACCATAGAATACGAATCTCTATAAGTGCATGCATGTCTGAATTCCGTATAACTCATAGTTAATAGATACGTAGAACTCATAAGGTGGACATAACCCTAACTTAAAATTCTCATTGATTAAAATCTTACCAAACAAATCATTCCGTTTTTACTTTGCTATTTTGATACTTTTAATTCACACCTAAACCATCCCCCCTTTTTTATAGAATTTTCGACCAAAAGTCTACTAATAGTTGCTTACTTAGTGACCAAGTAATCCCTGTGGGATTCGACACCCAACCCAGTTGGGTTCTATATTTGACAGCGACCACTTACACTCTTACGAGAGTTGTAGTTTGAGCGTTATCAAATTTTGGCGCCGTTGCCAGGGAATACGGTTGTCAACTAAGTTTGTGATAATTACTAGACCCTTTGGTCAAAGATTCTCAGATTTTACTTTTAGTTGTTGTTTTTGTTTTATTCAGGTTTTATTCAGTGCATGCCCCATACTCGAAGTTCGGGACAACCATTATTACCCATAAATCCTGAACCACATCGTATTGGCAGCATGGAGGCGCAACGTCACATTGAAAGAAGGGTTGCTCAATAAGAGCAGGATAGACTAGCTGTGTTGGCCGCTGCCCAAGTACATCAATAGAATATTGATAACCCTGGGCGAGCAACAAATCCTGACGATGAGGACCTAGGTGATGACCAGTTACTAAACCCTAGGCGTGATGCTGAGGTGGCGACACCTGCTAACAGAAGAGATTGTCAAACTAGATTTAGACCTGAACGCCGAGTTATGCAGATCCCTTTTGATGATGATGATGACGATCTGGACGGAGCTGGTGCCACAGGAGCTATTATTCCTCTGCCATTGGCACCCGGAGCCAAGTTCAATATCACTAGAATCATGATTCAGCTTTTACAACTCAAAGGATTATTTGGTGGACTAGCAGGCGATGATCCGAATATGCATCTGATCAACTTTATCTCTACATGTAATCATTCGACAACCCAGGCATTGGACAGAATGCAATTTGGCTGCGTTTATTTCCATTGTCTCTATCTGGGGAGGCAACTCTATGGTTGAATAGGCTAACTCCTGATTGTATTACGAATTGGAGGCAATTGAAAGACGCTTTCCTAGAAAGATTCTTTCCACGATCCAAGAGAGCACAGTTGAGAGATGAAATCAACAATTTTCGACAGCTTCCAACTGAAGCTCTCCACGAAACATGGGAGAGGTTCAAGACGAAGCTTATGCGGTGCCCAAACCATCATATGACCAATGTCCACTTGATGGACATATTATACAGATCTTTGAATTCGGTGACTAAGCCAGTGATTGATAATGCTGCAGGAGGGTCATTCATGGATCTTACTTTTATTCAGGCAAGTGATATGCTAGATCGTATGACAAAGCAAAGTAGATCTTGGCATACCAGGGATTCTGAGGTAGCAAGCTCTACTATATCTATTGGCATGACTGCAGAACAGAGGCGTAGGCAAGAGGAACGTGACCAAGATATGGCTCACATGAAAACACAGATGGATCTTCTCACCAAGCACTTATTATCAGGGAAGACCAAAAATGTCAAGGCTGTTGTGTCGCAAGGAAGAGATGAATCTGATTCTGAGAAAGAAGCTAACTACTTGAATAATCAGGAGGGTTTCCGAGGCAATGCCCAAGGAAACCAAGGTCGGAACTATTATGATAAATCTGGATACAAGGACCGCGATCAAGGTAGTTGGAATAATAAGACTGACAAGAGTGGTTTGTATGTTCCTCTTGGAAATCGTGAGGCTGTGGCGTCTATCTCTGGAAAGATGTCCATGGAAGATATGATGGCTAAGCTGTTGAAAGGAGTGGAGTCAACCAACACGGGAGTAACTGAGGTAGTAAATGATTTGTCCTTAATGAAGCAATTAGTTGACTCGCATGCCACTGCAATAAAACAACTGGAGCAACAATTGAGTCAACTATCAGCGGCATTCAACCAAAGAAAATTTGGCACTTTACCTAGCGACACCGTGCAAAATCCAAGGAATAATGGATGATGTATGGCTATTACTACCAGGAGTGGTAAAGTGTTGGAAAGTCCGTCCAAAGGCAAGCAGGTAGTTGATAATACAGAGGAGAATGTTCTTGATAAAGAGTTTGAAGATGCCGTAGAAGCTGAAGTGAGTGCTCATGATGTTACACCTAGACGTCACCAGCTTGAAAAGAGTGATAATCGGAAGCAAAATAAAAAAGAAGTGGTGGAGGAAACGATTCCTCTTCCACCACCACCTTTTCCTTAGAGACAAAAAAAAAGGCTGATGACACTCCTGAAAAGGTTGATAATCGGAAGCAAGATAAAAAGGAAGTGGTGGAGAAAACGATTCCCCTTCCACCACCACCTTTTCCTCAGAGATTGAAGAAGAAAGCTGATGACACCAGGTTCAGTAAATTCATGACTTTGTTGAAGCAGTTGACCATTAATGATCCTTTGGTGGAGGCGCTAGAACAGATGACTGGGTATGCTAAATTCATGAAGGACCTTTTGACAAAGAAGCGGGCAGTAAGCTATGAGCTGGCGGATAATGTTCATCATTGCAGTGCAATCGCTACAAGATCGCTAGTTCAGAGAAAGGCAGATCCTGGTGCTTTCACTATTCCTTGCACGATTGGATCATTGGATTTTGCTAAGGCATTTTGCGATTTGGGAGCTAGCATCAACTAGATGCCGCTATCCATCTATAGAAAGTTGGGGTTGGGCGACCCTACACCAACCAATATGCGGCTCGTGATGGCAGATAGGTCGGTAAAATAACCTGTGGGTATCTTGAATGATGTGTTGGTGAAGGTTTTTACCTTCATCTTTCCTGTAAACTTTGTTATTTTGGATTGCAAGGTGGATTCTGAAGTTCCCATAATCTTGGGACGCCCTTTCCTCGAAACTGAAAGTGTGCTTACTGACTTAAGAGCTAATGAGCTTTTATTTCGGTTGAATGACGAAGTGGTCCATTTTGATGTATGCAAAGCAATGAAGCAGCCCAGCGATATGAATGTGTTCTCTGTAGCTGATGTTCATTATGAGGACGAGAAAGAATTATCTGTAGAGAAGCAGCTTATTGATGAGCCATTGTCTGCTGTGCTGTTGAATTGTGAGCGTGAGGAGGTTGAAGAATATGAAGAAACCGCTTATGCTCTAACAGGAATAAGGTCCTATTCTCATGCCCCTAATAAGCTGGACCTTGATCTTAAGAATCAACCTTCACCACCATCAAAATCGTCCATTGAAGAGCCACCAGTGCTAGAATCGGAAGAGCTCCCCAGTCACCTAAGATATGCATTCTTGGAAAGTGGAAATACACTTACGGTGAGTGTTGCGGCTGATTTAGGTGAACAACACGTAGAGGCTCTCATCTCTGCTCTGAAGAGGTACAAGAGAGCTATGGGTTGGACTATTGATGATATAATTAGTATCCCACCTGGGATATATATGCACAAGAGTTATCTCGAAGAATATTGCATGCCTACAAGTAAGCATTAGCGTCGTCTGAATCCATTCAGAAAACAATGCACCATATATCTCGATGAAGTCTAAGTAATCGAGATAACCATGTCGTGCCGCGACAATAAATCAAGCGCTAGATGGGAGGCAATCCATCATCTTTAATTGTTTTGTTTTACTAGGAGTTTGTTTTTGTAGTCGAGCCACGACCAAAACTAAGGTGCTTGATGGGAGGCAACCCATCGTTCTAATCGTTTTTGTTGTTTTTGAGTAAGTGTAGGTGCAAGACGTATAAAGGCGAAGATTGGTCTCAAATTTTGATTTGGAAGTGTGCTATGTTAAAGGTGGTAAGTTAGGAAAGAAGAAGAAAAGGCTATCGGTTAGGCATTGCCTATTCAAAACTAGGCAATGGTAAAGGCAAGGCCTATGTAAATCTAGGCAACGAACAAGGCAAGGCCTATCCTATGGCCTAAGCTCTCTGAATCTACAATGCCATAGCATAGGCGCCGCCTATGCCCAACAATGCTTTGCAAAAGGCGCCGCCTATGCCCAACAATGCTTTGCAAAAGGCACCGCCTATGTCAATTCCTTTTGTCTCTGAATCTAGAATGCCATAGCATAGGCGCCACCTATGCCCAACAATGCCATAGCATAGGCGCCGCCTATGTCCAACTAGGCGTTGCAAAAGGCGCCGCCTATGCCAAGCAGAGGCAAAGAATTAGGCACCGCCTATGCTCTCACTTTTTGGTCTCCTAACCCGATTTTTAATGGGTCAAACCCGACCCAAGCCTTGGGATATAAATAGAACTTCATCCTTAAGACAAAATCACATTGTTTACTCAATCTAAGCGCCGCCTACCCTTCCAAAATCTCGCAAACTTTTCTTTTTACTCATCTAACCTTGCATGATCATATTCTGAATCCATCACCAAGTAAGTTCTTCTTTTATATTCCGTAAGTGTTACAATACTACACTTATAATGTTTTGTTAGATCTTGAAGTGGTGTTGGTGATTTGAATTTGCTTGATTTGTTGTAATACAACTAAGTGAGTGAAAGAATACGTATGGGTGTTCTAGACTTGGTTCCAACCTGTATTTAATTTTGATACACTATCATACTTTTTCGACATGGTTAAGATAATGGCATAATATTGTAACTTGAAAGCTTGCATGTTTGAATAACCTGTCCATCAAGATGAAGATCATGATTGAATACAAGCATGATATGTTGCTATTATTTCTATACCATAAACTTGATTCAATCTCGACGTGGTCGTCTTGTTCCAAAAGTGTATTAATCCAAACCATAAAGTATGGTCAAGATTACATGACATAGAGTTGAAAAGAATAGTTAAAGACAACATGCAAGTATGACTGTGCTGGACATATTGTTGGAACATATCGCCTATATGTATGCCGATGAAGTCTGAGTAATCGACATCACTCACTTAATTAGTTTGTACCAACAAATTAAGTGTGGGGTGGTGCCATTACTGTTTGTTTTCCGATTACAGTGAATCTTCTGAGATGAAGCTAACATGACTCTATTAGGAGCTCAGGTAGAATGGCCCCAAAAGGACGACAAGAAAAACAAAAAGTGTCCACCTCACAAAAAGGTCGGAAAAGGGAAAGAAAAGAGCAAGTTGAATCCTCTTCGCTGCAAATACCTCGACGCACCCTTGGAATTAATTGGGGTACAATTTGAGGAAACTCTGAGGATGACGACTCTGATGATGATTCCGACGCAGGGGGTATGACCCCAGACATAGAGGAGGAGTTCGACTAACCAGGTTTTCCGTATTTATTTTCCACTGAGGGCAGTGTGTCCCATCTAAGTATGGGGTGCTGGTATTTGTATACTGTATTTCTTTGCCTGCATTTATTTATGTTTTTTTTGTTTTAATTAGTCGTTGATGCATAAAATTATTCTGATAGGCGGCATGGTATTATGACAAGAGTTTGTGCTAAAATCATTACTATTGAGACGTTTAGGCTCTAAGTATGACTCACTATGTGATAAGTCTGTGGTTGAATTGCGTCATTTGTTGGGTCAAGGGTCTATACTGCTCCCAATAAAGTTGACCATGTGCCTTGTGTGTGTGAGGTAATAGTATATTCTGTGTTGTGGCTGATGCTAGAACTTGCCTGATATGTGTGTAAAGCGAAATAACGAGTGCAAGTTTAGGAGATGATTTAGGCATTTCTTTGGCAGCCTATGATTGTTTACCTTCTTTTTACCTACCCGTGGACATTATCCTAGTTAACCCCCTTTGAGCCTTTAAGCTATCTTCTTTGACAGCCTCATATGTAGCCTAATCCATTTTTTTTCAAGACCATAATTTGATCCAAATTCCTAAGCGCTTTAAATTGTAAAGTCATATGACAAAATAAGAGGAAATTGGGTGAGAGTGATGCCTTCGAATGTATTGGTGCTTGGATTAGTTATGAAAAAGAGTGGCTATCATAGAGGTGTGTTATAAAAAAAGAAGAAAAGAAAAATGAAAAGAAAACTAAAAAGTTAGTTCTGTTAAAAATCGAATAACAAAAGAGGTGAGAAGGGGTGGTAGATTAAACGAAAGTAGAAAGATTGTTTGAAAGAAAGTGTAAATGGCATAATGTGATGTATTAAAGCGCTTAGGGAACTTAGTCACTATTTCTGGCCAAAATAGTCCTACCCGTCCCTTAGCCTACATTACAACCTGTAAAAGACCTATTTGATCCTAAGCTTAGAATTCTGATATTAGTGGAGCATTACACTAAGGGCAAGCCTATGGTCATCAGTTGCAACATATGAATTCTTTGTGAGAGTGAGAGCAAGGAAAATCTTATACCCATGTTTCGAAAAATGAAATACTTGTGAGTGATTATGGGTGATATATTGTGAGACACACATGGTTGATGAGTTTTGGGTAGTTGTGTATGATTCTTTGTGCCTTAACTTTTAGATACGAATTAACCATCATCACGAGTCTAGGTTGGAGGTTGAATTGTTTCTAGTAGTGATCAATAAAACTACTCATTGTTAATAATTGTCGTACCTGTCTTGATGAATATTTTGTGCTGTTACTGTGAAACCCTAAGTAGATGATTATATGGACATGATATTTTGTTCGAGGACGAACAAAACTTTAAGTGTGGGGTGTTGATGATAGGCGTATTTACACGCCTAAAGCACTATAATTTAGCCATATTTTAGCTAAGTTTTAAGGACAAAATATATAATTCCTGCACTTTTAGTCCTTTTTCCTGTAAGTGAGCTAACCAATGTGATTAGCAAGTTTTCAGGTATAAATGATGAAGATTTCAGCATTTTATGGACTGGTTGACGCCAAAGGAAACTTCATGTAAGAAGGAAGACAGCTTCTGGAAGCTTGTGGACTGAAAGTGATGCATGAAAAACTTGTCCCGGGCAAAAACAGTATTTCTAAATACTTGGGGATCAGCAGTAACCTAGTAGGAATATGACTAGGATAAAAACCCTATTTCAGTAGGACAAGGATAAAAACCCTATTTCAGTAGGACTAGGACAAGGGTGTTATAACAACCCTTATTTGCTGAATTTTCAGCATTCAATTCAATTCATTCATCCTATTTTCTATTCAATTCTATTTTTCTTTTATTTGACATTTAGTTCTTCACGTTACTTTCTGACAGAGAAAGCACGGCTCTTGTGACCAACGTGAGATCATTCTAGTTTTGATATGATGATGATGCTTATGGTGATCTCCGTTGCACTCATGAGTAGCTAAACTTCTCTGTTAGGGTTATGGAAGCCTTTTGATAATACTATCTATTTCTATGAGTTTGTGAGTTCTTGATACGTATGCTACTTATATCATTACTCTCTTCATCTTAATTGAATTCTTGTGGTTACAAACATATAGAATACGCCAGTATAGCATTAACTTGTTCGAAAGAAAAGTTACATGTCTGGAAAAGAGAGAGTGACAAGGAAATAGGGCTACCAACCCCTGTTTAAAAGTTAGTGCCGTAACTGGATTAACCTCTTGGAGAATTCGTACCATTAGTTATACGTTTTAAGCTCAAAAGAGTTAAAGTGAGATAATCCTTGATGGTCGAAAGACGCTAGGATTTACCATAGAATACGAATCTCTATAAGTGCATGCATGTCTGAATTCCGCATAACTCATAGTTAATAGATACGTAAAACTCATAAGGTGGACATAACCCTAACTTACAATTCTCATTGATTAAAATCTTACCAAACAAATCATTCCGTTTTTACTTTTGCTATTTTGATACTTTTAATTCATGCCTAAACCATCCCCCCCTTTTTATAGAATTTTCGACCAAAAGTCTACTAATAGTTGCTTACTTAGTGACCAAGTATTCCCTGTGGGATTCGACACCCAACCCAGTTGGGTTCTATATTTGACAGCGACCGCTTACACTCTTACGAGAGCTGCAGTTTGAGCGTTATCAATACCTACATTATGAAATAATGTAACCACACAGACGTATATGTGGATCAACACTGAGTAAGTTGGATTAAATACAATAAGTAAAACCGAATAGATACATAATCTTAAAACATGCATGCTAAGTGCTAGTAGACTCACCAAGAGACGAAAACCAACTAAAAGCTAAAGTATATTAAAACATGAGTAAAAAACATAATATGATAATCATGTGAATCACTACACTTAGTACCTTAAATCTTTACTATCTTAAATCTTTACTTTTGTAGAATAAGTAGAGCTAAAACTGGGTACGATCAAACATGAATACTATATGTAAATCTCATGTAGAGATGAACATGATTTAGAACTGAACTGAGGATCATGTATGGATACTGAGCATGAAAAACACAAATATGTAAAACTAAGAATACAAGACCAAGCATAAACATGTACTAACATGATTTGACTAACTGATAATATGAATAACTGAATAACTTATGTCTAAATACTTGGTCATGTTTGAATACTGTACTGAGACTGTGGAAGATATCGTGTAACTAACATGCCTCAATATGAGCTAATCGGGTTCCAACCTGTAACCCCAATTGGAAGGGTGTCAGTACTTTGCCAAGGGTACTAACACATGGTTATGTAGATCTACTAAACCGGTGTCCCGAAGGACTAGAGAGTCGCTCTCTACTGGCAGGTACCCCTAAAAGAGTGTCCACCCTCTACTGGCAGGAAGACATCTCATACCAATGATGGCTATATAGTTCTGAAACTCAGGAACTGCTACTAAAGGACACACCCTCTACTAGCAGGTGAGCTCCCATCCCTAGGTTCGCTGGGTGCTTAATCCTACTCTTAACTGAATAACACTAGTATTATTATGGGTCTAACACAAGGTAGTACTTTACTGATAAGTGCTCAACATAAACATGGTATTCTAAATAAAATAATAAAAACATGGTCTGACTGGCTTGTAGCTTGAAAACAAAAAGTATGCAAAAATATATTGGTATCGGGTGTTCATAACCCGCCAGCACTGAATGATTACTAAAATATGATAACAACACTTGAAACACCAGTAGAAAGTAGTAATTCAGAGACCCAAAACATATTAATTTCAATACATAAAGGAGACATATAAATTTGAACATGAGAATGAGATAAACTTGGGAGGATAACAATTTCACATAGTTCAGTTCATAACTTGATTGTTGAACATGAAATCAATAGAGTAATACATGGTAAATTGGAATTCAAAACATAAAATAACATAATTCACATAGAGACACATGTTGACATAGCTTGAATCCAAATTACTAAGAAACTACATGGATTAAATTCATTATTAACATGAACTATTTAAAAAAAGAAGGAGAATATCATACCTTAATCAAAAAGTGATTTTTGGGACCCCATGGGTGGAAGGAACCCTTTGATGAATACCCCACATACCTTAATTGAATGGGTTCTTGAAGAAATGTTGAAACTAGGACTTAAATCCTTGTGTTCTTGAGAAGAAAAGCTTGAACTTTGTTCTTGAGAAAGGTAAGGGAGTTTAGTTAGTTGTTTTTGAGGAATATGGGCAAATAATGCCTTCTTGAATGTCCCAAATCGTGTTTTGGACGACTTGGGTTGAGGGGAAAGGACCAAATTACTCCCGTGGCCCATAAGAATCTGGAATAGTGGGGGAATAGCCTCTGTGGCGTGACCCTTGTTCCCAGGGAACAGCCCCTGCGACATGACCCTTAATCTGGGGGAATAACCCTCGTAGTGCGATCCTATCACAGACCCTTACTATAAAAATGGTTATAACTTTTTGCTCGGGTATCAGATTATGAAAAAATTAGCATCGTTGGAAATATAACTTAATTATCTATCTTTGGTGGTTCTTGAGCTAAAAACTTCCACATATATAAAAAGTTATATATGTTCAAAATTGACCCTTGTAGTATTGAATATCAAAATTTGGCTAAATCAAGAGCTCTTAGCTCAACTTTTCTCTATGTATTTCCTATGAACATTTTTCACCTTATAAGCACCCTAATATTAGGATAATGATTATGAAACATATATGCACATGGGAATCATTGATTTTGAGTTTATACATGTATAAATGATGGTTCAAATTATATCCCAAAAATGTAGAGTGTTACACTCATCGTTGCAAGACAATTCATGGAATTCATACACAAAAACATAGACATAGTCTTACAATAATGAAATAATTAAACCCAAAGTCTCAAGTTGAATAATCAACCAACAACCAAGAAAAGGAGAATCCCAAAACCGATATTCAATCTTGGATTCAAAAGATGTTTGTGATAGTGTAAGGTTGCCCTAAGGGCCTATCTCTACATCTTCTCACTAAAAATATTAAAAGAGTATTTATGGATTAAACGGAAACCCTAGAAATCACATCCTAAGCAAAAAAGGAAAACTCGAGTAAACATACATAATAATGACTAAAAATATCATAGCAGTCTATATAGGTAACATGGAAACCCTAAAAAATTAATTCAAAATTATTAGGTAAAAGTGAGTTGGTGGTTACCTACAGACCCACCAATGGGTCATGGTGGCACCTACGCCCCTTAAGTGGGTGGATGTAGGTGATTCCCCAAAAATAACTCCTTGCAACTTATGTTCTGACACCTACGCCCCTTAGGTAGTACCTACGGGGCATAGGTGCCTAGGTAGGTGGTCACATTTAGTGTTTTGTTCTATTTTCTTTTGATTAGCTTCCAACACCTAGTTTCCTGCAAAATCACTCCAAAAACACATCAAGTCCAACAAAATAGACTTAAATAAATACATATATTCCAAGTTTAAGCTTCATAAGTTCCATAAAACTATGAAACATCAAGACCCTCAGCTTAGAATGTTCCATGTCCTCAGGCAACAAAATATAACTAAACAATACAATGATGCTTAATCAAGAGAAACCTAAGATATCCGTGGCAGTCAATCATTAACTTTTAAGATAAAAACATTGCCCCTCCTCTTATTTTAACACTTCAAGACAAACTATGTATAATAATAAAGCACAATAATGTGATACAAGGGAATTAAGATATGACATTACGTTAGCAATAAAATACCATGCATATGTAAAAGTTACACTACCCAAACAAGTAAGTAACTAGAAATGCAACTCAGGAACCCTCACAACAAAGAAGTCTCAATTACTCAATAAAATTATTCATGTCATTGCAGGGATGTATCAAGAGATACTCACACTCTTAAAGAAATTTGAATCTATGTGGATAGAATACCATAGGCTTGCCTTTATTTTCTTTACCTTAGCTTTCAGACAGTTGGGTTAGGATAACTATAGGTGAAACACCCTTGTTTTTGGACCCCAGAAAATTCCCTAAAATTTTGATCTTCGGACCCAATATGATCATGGGTACGAGTAATATTTTGGGGTATAGATTATATGGTTCGGTCGTATACTAACCAGTGTTGGCTGGTGGGATGGATTTTAGTTACTGGAATGGGTATGACTTAGGGGTACAGGTTGTATTGGTGGTTACAGGTCATTTAGTTCCTCAACTTAATCTTAAACTTGGTTGCTTAGGTTGGATCTGAGTACAAGTGGCTCACCATGAGCCATAAGACACAATATTAAGCATACTAGGGACTCACAAAGTAAACAGTGTTTAGTTCCCCAGGTATTTTATTCTGCCAGGGATACAGGACATGGATACGAATCGTATGCTGTGGTTACGACTTAGTTAGGTGAGTTGCATAATGGATAGTGTTTGGTCCAAGGGTAGAGGTTTATGATACGAGTGGTGGATGCCAATCATATTGGAAGGGTATGACTCACGAGGGTCAATCATATTCCTGTGATGTTATTTTTGTACAAAATAAGTGAGGGTATTCTAGACATTTTCCTACTTATCCTAATAAGGCCCCACAATTATAACCCCCTTTAGAGGTTATTTACCCTAATATTATATTCATTAACACTTAAAAACTTTTCCTAAACACTCTATAATTCTCTTAAGATCTTTTGGGTAAGGGGAGCTAGGGTTTCAACAAGAAGATTGGTTTGGGGTCTGTCTTAATGATTTCTTTCCATCACCATCTTGGTTTAAGGCATGGTTCTCTTCCCTCATTATTAATTTAATTAAAGGCATGGTTTATATGAATGTTTTCATTGTTTCACTATTTCATGACTTTGGCTTTCTGATGATAGGCGAATTTACACGCCTATAGTGCTATATTTTACCCATATTTTAGCTAAGTTTTGAGGACAAATTATATATTTCATGCACTTTTAGTCCTTTTTCCTGTAATTGAGCTAACAAACGTGATTAGCAAGTTTTCAGGTATAAATGATGCAAATTTCAGCATTTTATGGATAACTTGACGCCAACGAAAGCTTCACGAAAGAAAGAAGGGAAAGCTTGGATGCCAAGGACCAAAAGTGACGCATGGAAAACCTGTCCCGGGCAAAAACAACATTTCTGAAGACTTTGGGGACCAACAGTAACCTATTAGGATTAGAATAATAATGCAGTAATTTATTAGGATTAGGATAATAATGCAGTAATTTATTAGGATTAGGATAATGATACATTAACCTAGTACAATTGGGTTAAGTATTTCATTAGCTTAGTAGGATTTAGTTAAGTATTTCATTAGCTTAGTAGGATTAGGATATGGGTATTATAAATACCCTATCTTGCTAGAGATTTTTAATTCATTCCTCCCTTAGTGGAGAGATTCATTCACTTACTATTCCAGCAATTCTAATTCTTCCATTAATTCTATTCTTCTTCTATTCTTCTATTAAATTCCACAACCAGAGAGACGTTACTTTGCAAAGGACTTCACGCCATCCTCACCCTTACACCTAACGTGCAAATCTTTATTGGGGTACAATGATCATGTTTATTATGACTTCCTTCGCACTCATGGGTAACTAAACCACTCTGTTGGGGTTATGGAAGCCGTATGAGATACTATCTATTGCTATGAGTTTGTGAGTTCGTGATACGTATGCTGCTTATATCATTATTCTCTTCATCTTAATGCAAGTTCTTGTGGCTGTAGACGCATAGAATAACACCAGTATAATATTTAACTTGTTCGAAAGAAAGGTTATCTGTCTGGAAAATAGATAATGTCAAGGTAGTAGGGTCCCATCCCCTATTAAAAAGTTAGTGCCGTAACTGGATTAACCTCTTAGAGAATTCGTACCGTTAGACACGCTTTAAGCTCGAAAGATTTAAAGTGAAATAATCCTCGAATAGGTCGAAAGACGCCTGGATTTACCATCAAATACAATTCTCTATAAGCACATGCATGTCGGAATTCTACACACTCATAGCCAATAGAGACGTATTCCTCAGAAGGTGGACATAACCCCAACTCCTCAATTCTCATTGTTTCACAACCTACTAAACATTCTTTCTTTTTACTTTGCTATTTTCAGTTTTACTTTATTGTTTTAGTTACACATTACAATCCCCCCTTCTTACGAGACTTGCACTAAAAGTCTAGTAATCGTTGCCTACTTGTTGACCAAGCTATTCTCTGTGGGATCGATACCCAACCCAGTTGGGTTCTATATTTGCTAACGGCCGCTTTACACTCCTACGAGAGCTGTAGATTGAGCGTTATCACTTTCAAATATGATTTAGGGGTTTTGATGTTAATTGCTTGGTTATGGTTTTCCATAGTTTTAAAAATGCTTTCATATACATTAATGGTGGTTTTGGATAATTGAATTGTATGTGAATGGTTTATTGGTAATTGGATTTGGTTTTGGTCATGTTATGTCCCCAATATATCTAACAAAATGCTTATAAAGATATGTTCATTGCATTGACTTCTTTTAATGGAACTCTTGTAATAGCCCACATGTTTCTAAGCTAGGAAGTGAATAAGTATTTCTACATATGAAATCTCCTATACTGTGATTCATACTTGAGTACATGACTTACAATGAATATCCTAGTGATAGGATAGCTTATGATGCATTAAGCATGTTCATATGAGTCACTTAAGGTAATACAAGCTAAGAGTTTTTGAATCCATCAAGTTTTAGTATTTGATTTTGCAAGGGTCATCTTTGAACGAGTATAAATTGATTTTAATGTGGTATTTTGGCTGATTTAGACCCACCAAATTTTAGAGAATCGAATTAGCTTTCCAACAATACCAATTTTGCCTTAATCCAATACCCGAGCAAAAAGTTATGCCCATTTTCGTGAGAGACAGTAAGGATAGGCGATTGGTTAGGCACCACCCAACCAACCATAGGCGATTGGTTAGGCGCCGCTCAACCTAGCTTAGGCAATCACTTGGGCGCCGCCTAAGTCAGTTCTAGGTGCCAAAAATACTCCGTTTTGAGTTATTTTAAGGATAATTAAGTCTTTTAACACTCCTTACACATCCCTAAACTTAACCCTACGAAATATATAGGATCTAAACATATTACAACCCTATTATCATCTCAAAGATCATCATCCAAGAGAACTAAAAGAGAAAAACAACTAGGGTTGTGTAACTAATCTTGAAGATCCGATTTCAAGGAAATTCCTCCGTTAATCATCAAGAATCTTCCTTCGAAGGTATGCATGAGTTGATTCATGGACTTCTTTCATCCATGAAGATCAAGAACCATCTTCTAAATTTTGTATCATGATGTTTATGTTGTTGGTGGTTGATGTTCATGTAGTTGGAGTTTGATGATGCCTAGGATGGGATCTTTGTATGTTTATTGTGAGGATATGGTGGTATTTAACGTATAAATATGTGAAATTAGTGGTTGAATATTTGTAATCTTGATGAATCCACCTATTCCTAAGATGTTCATGTAAGGTGTTTGTGAAAATACCTAAGGGAATAGAAATCATGCTTTTATGACATAATAAGTCATAAATGACTATTCCATATTCTAAGTTTATGTTCAACGTGATCCCCGTGGTATTGTCTTGAATTGAAGAATTTGTACGAGATGCTCATGATATTGTTGCGATATGGAATGACCATGTTATTAAAGCCATGCAAGTATATACATGTTGTGTGCATTTCCGATCATGTGATAGTTTGTTGAGAATCATTCTTATTATGATAGCCTTACTTATGATATTATGAATTGTGGACTCAAATCTTGTGATCAAGTCATGTCATGTGTGTCAGTTTCCTCCTATCGAGTCCTGGGGGTCCTTGTACCTAAAAACTATAGCTGTATGTCTAGAGCCATGTCATGTTTCACGATATCCAAACTCAAGCTATGATTCCATAGACTTCAGTCAGTCATGTGACTCAGGAAAACCTCATTATCTTAGTTAGTTTTCGGATATCAGTAACATTCCTCTAGTTAATGAAATTTAGTAAGATTAAGTCATGCACAGTCAGTTATTCATATCCAATCCCTCCAGATGGGAGTAGAGGTTAGCACCGAGAAAACCCAAGGATGGGAACTAACCCGCCAGTTCAGGGTGTGATTCTTAGTAGTCATCCTTGTGTTCCAAAACTACGTAGCCAGTGTGGGTTGAGACATCTTAATCCATCAGATTAGGGTTGATAAGGTGGCTTAAACCATCAATTTAGGGTTCCCACCATTCTCATTGAGTACCTACCAGATAAGGGTCAATCACAGGCTGTCCTTACCCATGGCATGATATTGACACCCCTCCAGTTGGGGTAGAGATTGGAACCTAGCTTAGCCATAACGGAATACATGGGGCATGTCGGTTAAACACTACTTCCCACAGTTTTAGTATCAGTCTCAATAAAAGAACTCAAGGCGTTCTTCAGATTTTAGTATATACAGGACTGTCAGATACAGTCGTCCATATTATCAGTTTTAGTATCAGTCATGACAGTTATCAGTAAACCATGTATTAGCTTATAGGTTATGCTATCACGTATTTACGGTCCCCTTTTCTATATATATGTGTTTGCACTCCCACGTTCATATTAGTCAGTCAGTGTTGTTCATGCATGAAACCCTTTATGTTCAGCTTACCTTCCTCGTATACTCAGTACTCCAGTTGTACTGACGCATTTATGCTATAGTGCTTTCTTTTCATATTACACCATAGGTTTTGAGACACGAACTCCAGCCCAGCAGTAGCGGTAGCATTCCAGTTGCAGAGACATAGTGAGTCCTTATTGATTCGAGGACAATATGATTTGATAAATTTATTTATTTCTTCAGTTCAGTTTTATGGAGTTAGTTGGAGACATGTTCCTTCAACTCCTTATTCAGATAGTTTAGAGGCTTTTAGATTTACGTTCAGAATTAGCTTTCAAATTGAGTTATTTTGGGTATTTTCACCCACATGATTGTATTCAGTTGAACCTTATGGACTTATAGTTCTATGTATTCTGCATTATTATATCATGATTTGCAGTATATAGGTACAAAAATTAGTCATGGGTTAGCTTGTGGTCCCTCGGGGTGATGAGTACCGTGTAGCACTCCGGTTCAGCGAATCAGGGTGTTATAGTTTTAAACTTGGTAAAAGATTTATGCATAGTTTAAATAGTTTGGAAAGACTGAAGGCTAATTGGTTATGCTTGTATGGAACATAAAAGTCTCCCAAGCGGTTTAATATGGTAAATGAAAGGGCACTTAAAAGTCCTTTTAAACTTATAAATTGGTGGCTATGGATGATACTTGAAAGTAAGGGTTAGTATGATGATACCAATATCAATGGCCTTAGTTAATAAATGGATAATGGTTTGGTTATTGTAAATTAGTTTTAATTGGGAAATAATTGCAAGATATGCAGCCAAGTCGTAGAAGGTGGAGGTCTCGAGGGGACAAAAACTAGAAACTAATATTTTTTGATATGAGGTTGGTTTTGGTGACTGTGTGCATGATGTCACACTTTATTTTGGGGATATATTAGTCATCCCATGGGATACTTCCCTGGTCGTGTGGCTACGTGCACTAGGGCCCTTTCAGCAGGGAGAGTTAAACCCATATAGCCCCTGAGGTTTTAGGATGGTAAAGCTACACAACCCAAGTAATGGTTTTAAAGGCATGCTAAACACGATCCCTTTTCCCGTCATGGTTATATATATGTATGGTTGTGTGAATATATATGGTTTTATATAGTTATATAAATGACATTATTTTATCCTTACCATGAGATCATGCTAGCAGTCACTCGTTAACCTTGTATATTGGTGGCTGTATACCCAAGCTATGTAGGAAAAGGACATTATACTCCTTCTATATAGTGATTGACTTGGGGACAATATCTGGATTGAAGTGGTGAGCTTATATCCTTTTGGAAGGCATTATTTTATTTTATAGATATTTTTAGATATTTTAGTTTTATTTTGGATATTGGTTTTAGCTATGGTTGGGGGCATGTCCCAACCAGATTACATTACTCTTTGGATAGAGGCTTTTTGGTACTTCTATGGGTTAGAATGGGTGGGATCAATATAGGTGTCAACCTTGGAATTTGAATAAGCCAGTGGGCTAACATCGTTGGACGGTATTATTGGTTGTTCCATCCTATTACCTCTTGGAATTAATTATATTATGTTTTAGGAATGTCCTTGGTTAGGGCCTAGTTTATGGGCTTTATTTTGTATGGTTTGGTAGGGTTGGACTATTGGTATGGGATGGGTGGACTCCGTTGGGTTGGTCAGGGTTGTGATCTATTCCATAGTCCTTATGTGAGATATTTCACTATCTTGTTATATGCTAAAAATTTAGCCAACTTATGGATGGCAACTGGAGGTTGGGTTGGGTAATGTGGGTGGTCTCCGGTCCTGGTCGAACTTGTGATACCTAATACGACAAAGCCCCAGGATGGGTCGTGTCAAGTTAATATCAGAGCTAGGTTCATAATCAATTGGGAGTCCTTAAAGTCGTGTCAAGTAGAGTCTCTTTTAGAAGTGTGTAGTGCACTACACTCACAACAAAGAGACTACAAGGCATTTAGGAATGATTTACTTTCTTAGTATTCTATCTTCAAGCTTGAATTCTCAGTCCTAGAATCTTCTCTAATCCTTATTTGTTCATCTTTCAGATCATGCCTCGTAGATCTTGAATGCATGGAAATTCTTCTATCCCATCTTGGGTTAATCCTGAGGGGGTGCATCTTACTACTAGGGTTAATCTTCAATCTCACAGTCCTATCCCTAATAGTTTTGAAGTTCCACCAGTTGCTACTAGTCCTCCTTAAGAAGAAGCGACTAATGTAGAATTCTGTTAGTCTATTCATGCTATTACAAAGCTGGTTGCTACTCAGGATAAATGGGATGTGTTGGGTGCTTTATCTATTGAGTCCACAAGGGTTGACCAATTTATAAAGATGGGTCCTTCTACCTTTTTTGGAGTGAAGATGGAAGAGGATCCACATGGTTTCTTGAATAAGATAGAAAATATATTTTGGGTGATGCAGGCTACCAATATGGAAGGGGTAAACTTTGCAGCTTATCAGCTCAAAGATGTTACATATCAGTGGTATAAAGAGTGGGATAGGGATAGAGGTGATGTGGAAAAGAAAGGGTTGTAGGAGGCCTTTTCTAATGCCTTCTTGGATTGTTTCTTTCCCCAAGAGTTAAGAGAAACAAAGATGGAAGAGTTTGTGAATCTCAAGCTGGGGAGAATGTTTGTCAAGGAATATGTCTTGAAGTTTCATCAATTATCAAGGTATGCTCCTGATCTAGTGGCTAACATGCGGTCTAGAATGAGAAAGTTAACTTTTGGTTTGAATTAGGATTTGATTTTGGAGAGCAAGACTACCTTGTTGATTAAGGATTGGACATCTCTAGGTTTACTATTCATATGCAGCAGGTAGAGAATAAAAAAAGGAGAATGCAGAGTTTAGGTATAGATAGGGTAACAGGAGTTGTTTGTTTTATCAAGGAGGTGCTCAATCTCAGGATTGTAGAGGTGGTTGCAAATAGCAGAAGAAGAAGTTGGGGCGTTCTAGTTCCTATTTTTCTGCTAATGCTCCTTATCAGTTGGGTAACATGCATCATCATAGTGGTGATAATTATCGGGTACAGGGTGCCCAATCTCAGGAGAGCAAAGGTCAGTCAGTTTTTTTATATTCTTCTTATCGGTTCTATGGTCTCCCTTATCAGGGTTATTGCGATGAAAAAAGGGAAAAATGCTTCAAGTGTGACCAGAAAGGTCATCGAATCAGGGATTATCCAGTTAATAAGGTTTCTATGGGAAGGAATAAGGTTTCTGTGGATTCATCTTCTACTCCTGCACCTGGTAGTATGGCATCTATTTCTGTTACTGCTCCTATTTCTAGTGTTGGTCAGAATAGGTTGTATATTTTGGCATTCCAAGAGGAATCTGAGGTATAACCTAATGTCGTTACTGGTACATTACAACTTTTCTCTTATAACATCTCTTATTTGCTTGATCTAGGGTCTACTCTCTCATATATGACTCCTTATATGGCTGTATCTTTTGGTTTTGATTCAAAAATTATTTTGGATCCTTTTTTTATTTCTACCCCAGTAGGTGAATCGATTATTACTAAGAGGGTCTATAGGGTGTGTATGGTATCTTTTGGCGGCAAGTAGACCTTGGTGGATCTGTTTGAGTTAGAGACAGTGGATTTTAATATTATCCTGGGTATGGACTGGTTACACCCTTTTTATGCATCCTTGGATTTTCAAACCCGTAGGCTTATCTTTAGGTTCCCTGCTGAACCGGTTATAGAGCAGAAGGGTGTTTCCTTAGCTCCTAAAGGGTGGTTTATTTCTTATCTTAGAGCTCGGAGGTTAATCTCTAAAGGTTGTCTTTTTCACTTGGTTTGGGTTAAATATTCTAACTCAGAAGGTCCTTCTTTTATGTCTGTTTCCATAGTTTTTTCTGGATGGTCTTCCTGGTGTTTCTCTAGATAGGGAAGTAGAGTTTGGTATTGATCTAATTTCGGACACTTGTCCAATTTCTATTCCTCCATATAGAATGACTCCAGATGAGTTGAGGGAACTCAAGAAGCAACTTAAGGATCTTCTGGATAAGGGGTTTATTTATCCTACTATATCTTCTTGGGGTGCACCAGTGTTGTTTATGCACAAGAAAGATAGTTTCCTTCGGATGTACATTGACTATAAGCAACTGAACAAGGTGGTGGTCAAGAACAAGTATCCTCTTTTAAGGGTAGATGATCTATTTGAACAGTTTTAAGGTGCCAAGTTCTTTTCTAAGATAGATCTTCAGTATGGGTACCATTAGCTAAAGATTGGGTAGGTAAATATCCCTAAGATGGCTTTTCATACCCGATATGGGCACTTTGAGTTTTTGGTGATGTCATTTGGGTTGACTAACACTCCGACAACATATATGGATCTGATGAATATGGGTTGTTTGGTAGTATTTAGATCTTTTGATTATTGTTTTTATTGATGACATTCTGGTTTATTCGAAGAGTGAGGTGGATCATACTAATCACCTCTATGTGGTGTTGTAGACCTTAAAGAAATAATAGTTGTATGCCAAGTTCTCCAAGTGTAAGTTTTGGTTGAATGTTGTGACTTTTTTGGGTCATATTATTTCTAGTGAATGGACCATAGTGGATCTGTAAAAGGTTTCTATGGTGAAGAGGTGGCATAGACCTATGACTCCATCCAACATTTGGAGCTTCATAGGTTTAGCCAGTTATTATAGGCAGTTTATGGAAAGCTTTTCATTGATAGCTGCTCCTTTGTCTAAGTTAACTCAGAATAAGATTAATTTTTTATGGTCAGATGCTTATGAAGGGAGTTTTGAGAAGTTAAAGGATAAGTTAACTTCAGCTCTAATTTTGACTTTGCCAAAAGGCAATGATGGGTTCGTGATTTATTACGATATATCTTGGGTAGGGCTTGGTTGTGTGTTGATGCAGCATTGGTAGGTGATTACCTATGCTTCCAAACAGTTGAAGGTACATGAGAGGAATTATCCTACTTATGATTTGTAGTTATTGGCGGTTATGTTTGCTTTGAAAATATGGCAGAATTATTTATATGTTTGCATGGATATCTCTTCTGATCATAAGAGTCTACAGTATGTGTTCACCTAGAAAGAGCTTAATCTCAGGCAGAAGAGAAGGCTTGATCTTCTCAAGGATTATGATATGAGTCTTCACTACCACCCAGGTAAGGCTAATATGGTTGCTGATACTTTTAGCAGGTTATCCATGGGGAGTTTGGCTCATGTGGAAGAAAGGAAGCGAGAATTGGTAAAGGATACTTGGCTAATCTTGGAGTTCGCCTCTTGTACTCCATGAAAGGTTATGTGGTGGTGCAATAAGTGGTTTGATCATCTCTTGGTGCGGAGATTAAGGAAAAACAAGTGCTGGATCCTATCTTGATGTAAATCAAGAGTGACGTTAGTGGGCAAAAGGTAGCGGTATTTGAGATCAGTGGTGATGGTAATTTATGGTACCAAGGAAGGTTATGTGTTCCTAATGTTGATAGGTTGCAATAAAGGGTTTTGGCTGAGGTACATGAGTCACGCTATATTGTCCATATGGGCTCTACTGGTGGAATGGTATAAAGAAAGATGTGGCTGATTTTGTTGCCAAGTGCATGGTATGTCAATAGGTTAACGTTGAGCACATGAGGCCAGGAGGGTTGTATTAAGAAATTGATTAGCCCAAATAGAAGTGGGAAGTGATCAATATGGACTTTGTTACCATCTTCTAAGGTCTCAGAGTCAATGTGATTTGATTTGTGTCATCATGGATAGTTTGACTAAGTCTGTGTACTTTTTACCAGCGTGGACTACCTTCTCGGTGGAGGATTATGCGAAGTTATATCTTCAGGAGATCGTAAAGCTGTATGAGGTGCCTGTTTTGGTTATTTATGATCATGGCCCGTAGTTTACATCTCACTTCTAGAGATCTTTCCAGAAAAGGATTGGGGTCTAAGGTTAGTCTGAGTACTGCTTTTCATCCGCAGATGGATGGACAAGTGAAGATAACTATTCAGACATTGGAGGATATTGTTTGGGCCTGTGTGATTGATTATGGTGGAAATTTGGTTGATCATCTACCTTTGGTGGAGTTTGCTTACAATAATAGCTATCATTCTAGTATTGGTATGGCCCCTTTTGAAACATTGTATGGTAGGAGGTGTAGGTCTCCTATTGGGCAGTTTGATCTTCGTGAGACAGACATGTTTGGTCCCGACTTGGTTTACCAAGCTATGGATAAGGTGAAGGTGATTTGGGATAGGCTTAAGGCTACCCAAAGTCACCAAAAGTCCTATACGGATGCTACACATAGAGAGTTGGAGTTTGATATTGGGGATAAGGTTTTCCTTATGGTATCTCCCATGAAGGGAGTGGTGCAGTTAAGCAAAAAGGGGAAGCTCAGTCCCCGGTATGTGGGTCCTTATGAAATTTTGCAGAAAGATGGTAATACTACTTATGAGTTGGAGTTGCCTTCTATCTTGAGCTTGGTTCATCCGATCTTTCATGTTTTCATGTTGAGGAAGTGTATTTGTGATCCTTCTTTGGTTGTTCCTTTGGAAGGATTGGGTCTCACTGACTCTTTATCTTATGAAAATATCCCGATTAAGATATTAGATAGGCAGGTTCATCGGTTGCGTACCAAGGATGTGGTTTCGGTTAAGTTTCTTTGGTGGTACCATAAGGTGGAAGAAGCTACATAGGAAGTGGAGGAGGACATAAAATCCAAATATCCACATTTGTTTTCTACTCTTGTGATTCGTGCGAAAGGTATGTGTCTTGAGCATATCTTTATTTTCTGAGTGTGTTCAAGGAAAGATTTGTATATTTTCCACTTTGTTTTCTAACTTTGTTAAAGATTGGGAATAATTTTGCTAATTCAAATGACTAGTGTGTGGTTCACCTACCTTGTCCATCATTCGGGGACGAATTGTATAATAAGGGAGACTGAAGCACCCTAGTTTCTGGACCTTAGAAAATTTCTTAAAATTCTAATGTCTGGACCCAATACGACATATGGGTATAAGACATATGTTGGGGAATAGATGGTATGGTACAATCTAATATTGACCAGTGTTTGTTGGTGGGATGGATTTTGGTTACTGGAATGGGTACGACTTAGGGGTACGAGTCGTATTGATGGTTATGGGTCATTTGGTTACTTAACTTAATCTTAGACTTGGTTACTTAGGTTGGATCTGAGCACGAGTGGCTCACCATGAGCCATAAGCCTGGGTATGAATAATACTAGGGACTCGCATGGTAAGCAATGTTCAATTCCCCAGGTATTTTATTCTACCGTGGATATAGGTCATGGATATGGATCATATGCTACAGTTCCGAATTGGTTGGATGAGTCATATACTGGACAGTGTTTGGTCCAAGGGTGGAGGTTTAGGTTACGAGTGGTGGATATCAATCGTATTGGGAGGGTACGACTCATGAGGGTCAGTCGTATCCCTGAGACGGGATTTTTGTGCAACTTCAGTGGGGGTATTTTGGACATTTCCCTACTTATCCTATTAAGGACCCACGACTTCTAACCTACTTGGGAGGTTACTTACCCTAATATTGTATTCATTAACACTTAGAAACTCTTCCTAAACATTCCATAATTCTCTTAAGAGCTTTTGGACGAGGGGAGCTAGGGTTTTAACTAGAGGATTGATTTGGGGCTTGTCTTGGTGATTTGTTTTCATGATCATCTTGTTTTATGACATATTTCTCTTCCCTCATTGTTAAATATAATTAAAGGCATGGTTCATATGAATGTTTTCATGGTTTCACTATTGCATGACTTTGGCTTTCAAATATGATTTGGGATTAATTGCTTGGTTACGGTTTTCTATGGTTTTAAGTATGCTCTTATATACATTAATGGTGGTTTTGGATAATTGGTTGTATGGGAATGGTTTATTGGTAACTTGAATTGGTTTTGGTCATGTTATGCCCCCAATGTGTTTGACAAAATGCTTATAAAGATATGTTCATTCCATTGACTTCTTTTAATTGAACTCTTGCATGTTTTAAACTTGGTAAAGGAATTATATATGCTTTAAATGGTTTGGAAAGGCTAAAGGATAATTGGTTATGCTTGTGGGGAATATAGAAGTCTCCCAAGTAGTTTAATATGGTAAATGGAAGGACACTTGAAAGTCCCCTTAAACCTTTAAATGGTTGGCTATGGATGATACTTGCAAGTAAGGGTTGGTATGATGATATCAATATCAATGGCCTTGGTTAATAAATGGATAATGATTTGGTTATTTGGAAATTAGTTTTAATTTAGAAATAATAGCGGTATGTGTAGCAAAGCCGTAGAAGGTGGAGGTCCCGAGGGGACCAAAACTAAAAACTCATATTTGCCGATATGAGGTTGGTCTTGGTGAATGTGTGCATGATGTCACACTTTATTTTAGGGATGTACTAATCATCCCATGGGAGAATTCCCTGGTCATGCGGATACACACATTGGGGCCCTTTCAGTAGGGAGAGCTGAACCCATATAGCCCGTGGGTGGTTTACGACGATAAAGCTACACAGTCCAGGTAATGATTTTAAAGGCATGCTAAACCTGGTCTCATTTCCCGGCATGGTTATACATATATATATATATATGTATGATTGTGTTCATATGGATGGTTTGACTTGGTTTTATAAATGACATTTTTTATCCTTTTCCTGAGATCATGCTTGTAGTCACTCGCTAACCCATATATTGGTGGCTATATACCCACGCTATATAGGAAAAGGCCATTCTAGTCCTCCTACATAGTGATTGATTTGGGGACAACATATGGACTAAAGTGGTGAGCTTCCATCATTTCGTAAGGCATCATTTCATGTTATGGATATTTTTAGACATTGTGGTTTTATTTTGGATATTGGTTTTAGCTATGGTTGGGGAAAAGTCCCAATCGGATTGGATTGCTCTTTTGAATAGAGGCTTTGTGGTATTTCTATGGGTTGGAATAAGAGGGATCGGTATTGGTGTCAGCCTTGGCATTAAAATAAGCTGGTGGCCCGACATTATTGGACGGTATTGTTGATTGTTCCATCCTATTACCTTTTGGGATTAATTATATTATGTTTTGGGAACGTCCTTGGTTAGGGCCTAGTTTATGGCCTTTGTTTGGTATGGTTTGTTATGGTTGGACTCTTGGTATTGGATGGGTGGACTCGGTTGGGTTGATCACAGTTGTGATATATTCCCAGAGTCTTATGTAAGCTATTACACTATCTTGTTATATGCTCAAAATTCAGCCAACTCATGGAAGGTGGCTGGGGTTTGGTTGGGTATCGGGGGTGGTCTCCGATCCTGGTTGAACTTGGGATGCCTATTACGATAAGTTCCCAGGGCGGGTTCTATCAATAGGTAATCATTCAGTTTGTAATGTAGGCTTGACCACTGGTATGGTATATATGAACATTTTTAGTGACTAAACCTCTTTGGCTTTGCACTTACTTTGAGGGTCCACTTATCAACCAGTTTTTTTTATTCCACCCTTATTTCTCCCCTTTTAATCTTTTATTGCACATTCAGGTTGGGTATGGTTTCTTTTATTCTTTCTCTTTTCCTTTTCTCTTTTTCTTTTCTTTTCTTTTTCTGAATTTTTCTACCACATCCAATCCTACATTTTTTTCTCTTATTTACCCTTTTTCATACCCATTTTAGATCACACACTCCTATGATAGCCACCCTCAACTTAAGCGATTTGCCTGAGTTGAGGTGCCTAATGTCGAAGAAGGACCAGAGCCAATACAGGTTCATTGTAACAAAAATAGGATGATGAAACAAAAAAAATAGTATATCAGGCTCAAATAAGGATCAAGGGATACTTATTCATATTTAGAAGTTCATTTAGGCCAAAAGTGGACTTATTTCGAAAACGACCTATGGTCATTTCTTAACCGACTATCCTACAACCTAGGAAGACTAACCGGTCAAGTTTTGGATTTAACACACAAAGCAAACAAAGTACTATCACACACACACATAGTATAGGGCTGCATCACAAGATACTACCTATTCGATTTATGCAATTGTTAGCTATGATTATCATGTCCCTAATCCTAATGCCATAACGAGATTCACAATGGTTATACATATATACATATCACAGAGTTCAAAAACAAATTTTTTGGAGGGGTATTATTTTTCTCAAAAAAATAAAATACATCAACTGCCTTAGATACTCATTTTTCTCCTAGTTAAACAGAAACACAACACAATACGACCTAAACATGCCAGCTCTATTAAGAACAAACACTGAGGAAAAGAGATACAACAATAGATGTGGCATGTTGAAACTCTTGACCCTTAAGTGAGAAACGTAATTTTCTAATTCTGTCTAAAAATTTAAGAATATAGACATCTTTTTCCTCCCTATTTCACTCTTTTATGGGCTTAGATGGCTCGACTAATATTGTTCTATACAAACATAACGTGAAAAAATGATTCTAATAAGGTCCAATACATCTTAACTCATGAATTGCATTGTCCTTTACATCCTCATATAACTCAAGTGCGATCTTCTTAATAGTGACAACATCTATAAAAGTGATCAAGTGTTGACTCCTCCAATTTTAGCTTCTCAATTTGGTTTATAAGAACTTCACCTTACACAACTTATAAATAAACTATTAGGCATTACTTGCATCAACCTTTGCATTCAAATCTACTTGTAAGATGTGAATATCCAAGACAAACCTGACAACCTTTTAAATAAAATCATATCTTTCTTTTGCAAAGAGTGTCAACGTTTTTAGCATGCTCTCATTGTTCTGCAACAATATATCTATCACACTTCTAGAATAATGCACTATGTCAAAAGCATAAGGATCAATAAATAAAGAGTCATCATCACTCGACACTTCCTCTAGTAAATATGTCATATCTAAAAGAGTATCAAATATAAGAAACTAAAAACCAAAAACTTTGACAAATTCAATCAATAAATCCCTAACCATATTCCTTGACAACGGCGCTAAAATTTTGATGTCACTTAAACTACACCTCCTTAGAAGGACAAAATGTCAAATGTTAAAATATAGTAACCCAACTAGGCTGGGTTCGATCCCATAGGGAATAGACCAAATATATCTTTAAAACTTTCTAACATTATCGGGCTATGCAGAAAAGTAAATGGGAGGATTTGTTGTAATAGTAAAAATTAACAAAAATTAGATATTTTTGGTGATAAACAATCTAAGATGAACACTAGGCTTGTTTTCCCCCTTGATTCTTACTCTATTGATTTATCATGTACTATCGAACTATTCCAATACCTTGGATACAGTATCTGATAAGTCATGTATCACCAACTATTTTGTGGACTCATTGACAAATTTCATTCTTTACCTTGTGTGTCTCAGAGTGTCGCATTACTAACCCTTGCTCTAGATCCTAGATTAACTATTACCTTGTGAGTAAAGTTATAAGATGAAAGATAATTATCATAAGTAGATAAAGATGGTTAGCTTAGGTATACAATTAACTTCAAATCACTGTTGTGATCTCCTTTTCCTAATATCTCCCTTTCTTTTGAAGTGAGTAGTGAATATAAGTGGGTTCTTAACATTGGCCACCGCTATGAAATCAATTAAATTGATGGAAACCACTATACATGCATGACTCTTTATCTAGAATGATGTGGTACTTCCTATACTTCATTAATCCGCCAGGGTTCCCACAACTCTAGCTAAGATAATTAGCCGCTCTTAGTTGCAAGGCAATTCATTGAATTCATACACAAAAACATAGAAATAGTCTCACAATAATGAAAGAATAATAAGCAAAGTGTCAAATTGAATAATCAACCAAAACCTAAGAATAGGAGAATCCTAAGATTAAAATTCAATCTTGGAATCAAAAGATGTTTATGAGAGTGTGAAGTTGCCCCCAAGGGCCTATTTCTGTATCTTCTTACTAAAAAAAATATTAAAGGGTATTTATAGATTACATGGAAATCCTAGAAATCAAATCCTAAAAAAAAGAAGAGAAAAACTTGATTAAATGTACATAATAATGACTAAAACCATCATAGGAGTCTATATAGGTTACATGGAAAGCCTAGTAAATTAATTCTAGACAATCCGGTAAAAGTGAGTTAGTGGCCACCTACAGACCCACCTAAGGGTCGTAGGTGGAACCTATGACCATTAGGTGGGTGGCCATAGGTGGTGCCCCAAAGATAACTCTCTGAAACTCTAGTTCTAACACCTATGCAACTACTTACACCCCTTAGGTGGTACTTACGGGATTTAGGTGCCTAGGTAGGTGGTCACTTTTTAGTTTTTAATTCCATTTTCTTCTGGTTAGCTTCCGACACCCATTTTCCTGCAAAATCACTTCAAAAACACATCAAATCCAACAAAATACCCTTAATACATGCATATCTACTAAACTTAAGCTCGTAAGTGCCATAAAACCAAGGCAAATGAAGTATCTCCAAATCCTGTAGCGTATCGCCTATTTCCCACTTTCTTTCATTGGCTTGTACCCAAAGTTTATATGTGTTTCAATGATGGAATTTAGCATCACTGTTTTGATTAGCGATGCACCAAATTGATTGGCAATGCATTATTGGAAATTTTCATTTTTCTTGTGTTGCTAATGTTGGCCAAGCTTATTGCTTTACTTATGTACAGAGATGCCTAGAATTAAGCGTGTATTAAAAAAGTATTCTAAATCTCCTCTTCTTATCTCAAGTCTTACAAGGGGTGGCAATCTGTAAAAAGGAAATAACTAGTAATGTATACAAGTGAAAGACATAAGATGAGGGCAAGTTTAATGCCCCAGTTTCTTCTAAGAAGAGATCCATAAATAGCTCAAACTCTAAGAGGTACAACCTCCATTCCTTAGATGAGGGAAACACTACGACCATTTATGAACCCTTCTATACCCCAAAGGCAGCTCTATAAAAAAAGAAATAATTTGAGCCCCCTTGCCTCACCAACAGTACCCTTTGTGCACCTTCAGGGAGGCCAACACATTCTGAACCATCACATGATGCAACATTAGCACACTATCATGGAGGATCAACATCTGATCTTGTTTGGTCTTGAGTTAAAGAATTTGTGGGTCCTGTTAGCACTCCGCTATCAGGACTTTTAGGTATTCACTAGACCCCTTAAATCTTTCATTAAGAATTAGGTTAGTAAGTTCTATGCTGCTTATAGGGAGTTATTACCTAAGAATAAGAAGAGGGGTCCTTAATTGCTAAGTATGTTGTGTGGTTGAGAAGGGTCGATGTGGTTTGTGATGCAACTATAATTAATAAAGTGTTGGCTTGTAAGAAGGTGAATAAACATTATTTTTTATCCCGAGTAAAAGACTTGGGTATTATTTACGAGCTTCTTTGGCCTCATTGTTAACTGATGTCATGCCTATGTGGCTTGACCCTGCTATCCAAATTTAAAAGACGAACATTTAATTGGAAGCTTAGTATTGGTTGAGCTTTGTATGTAGCAATATCTCGCCCTCCTAAAATTAGTCCATTCTAGTGAGTCCATAAGAGATACTTGTTAGCTTGATCATTGCAAAAGAGGAGTTAAATTTGATATCTTTCATTGTCCTGGATATTATTTTCCAGGCTCACCTGACCTCCCTTACCTTTCTATGTTTGATCACTAAGTTGTGTCACTGTGCAAAAGTGTCACAACAAAAATAGGATTTTGTATACACCCTTGTCTCGATGGTTGATATTTTGAGGATTGAGTTAGTTGATGAGGTTAGGAAGAAAAAATCTCGACAGGAAGGTGCCTTGGTATTTAGTTTAGATTCTTTTGATAGTCATGCCAACCAACCTACTCCCATTTCTATTCTAGAATCCACCCCTTTTGAATCCACTCCCATACTTGCTACTACAACCCCAACTACAGGAATATGTCCACAACTACCTAGACATAGAGGTGGCACTCATCAACCTTCTACTACTGTTGGTTCCTCGAAGGCATCATTGACTCAGGGAAAGGATGGGGTATATAAAATGTGTGAGAGATGATAGGTTGGCAAGATTTGAGAGAGCTATTCTAGTTATGATTCGTACTTCTTTAAATATTGCTATAGACCCAATATATGAGTATAAACATAGTTTTTGAGAGACCTTAAGGAATTTTAGGATGAAGTTGATGCATTGAGTACCCCTTAGCAGTCTGTTCCACTAGGTGTTGTGATGAGCATGCAGAGTGAGCTTGCTTCCCTTTGGAAGCATGTGGATGACCTATGATTACCCGGTGTGGCGCATTTGTAGGTAAAATTATTTAGGGTACCAACCTAGCTCCTACACTTATTTATGTAAATTCCCTAGTAATTGAGGAGGAGAGGATAGATGAGTAAGATCATGTTTTGGATGATGTTGTGAAAAGTGCTAAAATTAATGGGTTCTTTGAGGAAAAGGACCATCCATAGGTAGAAAAGCAGATTGACCGACATGAAACTGAGGATGCTATACTTTTTGCCATGACGGAGAGGTGGGTTCACAAGACTTCACAGATTAGTACCTCCAACTCAATTTCTTCTGTGGAGACTTCAGATGTAGTTCCAAATCCACCCCTAAGACAAATGGAGTTGAGCTAGGCACTGATGCCCAAACATGGTTGTTTCAGTGAGCCAGTCGCTGTCTCAGGCTTTACCACATTCTGGGGGACCCTAGCTATCTCTCTTTGCCTTATTTAGTTTTATTATACTAAGGACAACGCATACTATTCAGTTAGGGGTGGGGTGTTTATATTTATTTATTTGGATCTATAATATTGGTGCCTAGTTCTCATTCTGATACATTTTGGATATTGTTTCTTTTAGTTTGGTGCATGAAGTGATATTTATATACTCATTTTATTTTTATTCGGGTTGTAAAATTTAGATGAAGGTGCTTTGGATTGTATTTGATGTGTGATGTTTGGTGCTTTTTTTTTTTTAATTTTAATGTCATTTCAATTTTTGTATAGTAGTTGTAGGTTCTTTGCAAATAAAAATCTCATTTTAGCACGCATTCTCAAGAGAAATATGTATGAGCAATAGAACACTTTGACTCAAATACATTTGGGTAGGTATTTTACATGTGCAATTATTGTTCAATTTTTACTGTGATGTTTATCTAATTTCTTTCAAAAACACAACCATTTTAAAAAACTTTCACTGGTCTAGTTATGCTAGTTGGGCTCTCATTTTTGGGAGAAATCTTATCTTTTTTTGGCTAATTCAATACCTTCCTTGATATGTGGTATGAATATGGTACAACAATTAAGGAAGAGTACCATGAGTATGCAATTGAGTTCCATGTGCGAGAAATATTTTGATTTAATCTTATGAATTGAGTCCTACCTAAAACTTGCTGGTTTCTTTGCTTCAAAAGCAAGGTGTGTGTTATATTGGATACATGATCTTAGACCATTAATCTAGAGCGAACCACTCCTTATGACCAAAATTTAGCCACCCCATGGTGAATCGAGTGGCCAAATTTGACCCTTATTAAGCCTTGGAACCCATTTTTCTTGAATAATCTTATTGAAAGCCATAAACTTTTCTCTCAAATCCGTCTCTTGAACCAAACCCTCTCAAAGTATCTAGGTGAGTTTAAAGACCACAATAGGCCAAAAGCCTAAGTTTGGGGTGGATGAAACCTCTAATTTATCATGAAGTGCTCAGTAGTTCGTAAATATGGGGACTGCTTGCATCCTTTTCCAATTATCCTTTTAGCCTTGGTTGGTATGCATAAAAACATGATGAAACATGGTTGAAAACTATCAAAAATTAATTTTATCTTGCTCTACTTTTTAAATGTGTGTAGTTGTTCAAATTTTGAAAGGATAAGTAAAGGGAAAAGAGATTGAATGTATTTGACAGATTGGTCCTAAAAGTTTAGTAAAGAGAAAGCCTTGGAAAAATAGTTTAATTGAGGTCCTCTAGATGCTTTGTTGAGGTAGGGTTGCTATAACCCAAATCTTTCCTACCTTACCCATTAACTACGTTATAAGCCAAACTAAAACCTAGGCAATCTTCGAAGTAGCATGCTTCAATATGGTGATGTGGAGCTTATGAGAAATCCTATGGTGTGGTACTTGTGTCCTTTATTTTTTTGGAGAGTGAGAGATTTGTGTTAGTCCTTATAGTTCTTGATAATCATGTTTTGAGGGAAGGGACTTCTTTGTGTGAGGACGCTTAACTATCATGATTGAGTATTGTTCAATCTTGGTTGAAGTCTATGAGCATGTGCTTGTCTTGGTGACATTTAACCAATGATTGATGCTTATTGTTGACAAATTGAGAGCTTGATAGGCGAACCACGGGTCTTGATTTTAAAAATTCAAAAGGCAAAGCATTTTCTCAAAAAAAGAAAGTGAGTTTCTAAGCTCCTAAGTTGTACTATTTGTAGGCATTGGTAGTTTTGTTGTGTGTGCATTGATTTACTTGAGGGTGAGTAAAGGTTTAAGTTGGGGATGTTGATGAGTCAACAAATTACGACTCATTTTCCCTAAAAATAAGAAGAAAACATATCCTTAATGCTAAATTGAAGTGTTTTAGCATACTAATTTGGTTTATTTTGGGGGTAAAGGACCAAGGGTGATCAAAATAGCAAAAATGATTGAACAGAGGCAAAAAGATGAAAGAAAAAATTTCAAAAAGGCATAAAAGAGACATTTCAGTGCATCATCGAAGTAATCGATGGATCACCGAATATGTGGCTCCATCGCCAATTCTAATAGAAAAGGGCAAAGTTAAGAGATGTAAAATGGCGATGCAATGAAATATCCAGAGCATAGTTGAACTAATAGGATAACTAGATTCACTGTAGTACCCCGTACTAATCCTAGGTTGTTTCGGATCTTAGTTACATACTTAAAGGGTTTAAGTATTGAAATTTTCACTAAGTGTTGAGGGTCTTAGTCACATTTTGAATCCTTTTAACTTTGAGGATTTTTAAACCAGCCTTCTCGACCCCAAGACATAAGTTTTTGAGTTGATTTATGTTCAGGTATGTAAGTAGCATGCATCGAGTGAGTTTTAGATCTTTTGGATGAGGATTGGACCCCATTGGATTTCCTAAAATAGTAGCCCACCGTAATTCCACCGCGTCGCGGTGGCTATAGCGATGGCTGCCTTGGTGCATCACAGTGGAGTGCAAAACAACAATTGTCATTTTCCAATGACTCACCGTGATTTCATCACGTCGTGGTGAGTATAGTGATGAGGGAGTCTCCACGTTATGGTGAAGCCTTCGAAGATATTCCATTAACAAATTTTAATTTCAAGAGATAGTTTAGTCTTTTTCCATACCCCAAATCATGAAAATAGTAGATTTAACCCTATTCTAAGAATGTTTGATATGTGAGAAGATGCTAAAATATTTGAGGCTTTTAACTTAGAATAATTGTAAAGTCTTAAGCAACTTTTGTCATTTTTGATTTTTTTATCTTTGATTTTGCAGTGAAAGTCAAAAGGCAAGAGAACCAATAATGATGGAAGTAAAAGAGTTGGAATCTGAAGCAAATAGAAGAGAAGTGTGGCTGACAACTTTCCTGATAAGTCATCAGCACTCTGATAGGTTATCAGCTTTATCGTCAGCCTTACATAGAGAATGTGACTCGGTTTGAAGAAGTGACGATGACATATGATAAACCGTCAGCCTTGTGATAAGCCGTCAGAGTCGTTGTCAGCCTTATACAGAACATGGGAGCTGAGATGGAGAAGTGACGACATTGTCTGATATGTCATCACAATTTTGATAAGCCGTCAGGATTCACCATCAGCCTTAATCTGAAATTGTCAAAATTGAAGAAGAGCTGGCGACAACTGTGATAAGTTATCAACCTCCTGATAAGGTATCACGCATGTCGTCACCTAATCTGAGACGAACATTTAAATCTGTGATTTTGTTTCCATAATTAGGTTGAAGTGTTTAAAGCATAATTTAGGGTTTTTTAAGGATGATTCTGAACCTATTTTGGAATGCATGTATTTTGTTATTTTTTCCCTGGTGTCTTGGCTTGAACAGAACAATTAACTTTGAAGAGATTATCATCAATATTTTAGTATTTCTACTTTGATCTAATCTGAGAAACACTCGTTGCTATTCATCTTGCTGTAAGTTCATCTTTCAAATTATGAATTCAACTTGTTGTATCGATTATTACATTATGAGTGGCTAAATCCCTTTAACCCGAATTATGGGATCTATGGGTTAGGTCTTGGTAAGTTGCTAAGTGTTCAAGATTCAAAAGGTAATAGGACTCCATGATAATTCTGAAGTTTTAATTATTATTTATTGGTTGCAAATGATAGATAGAACCCGCTTTGATTTGCTTGAGATAAGAAATAAACTATAGTAGAAAGTGAATTATTGACAGGGACTTGGAAGCTACCAACCTTCCATTTAATAATTGACGTTGTAACAAGGTTAAATAACCTGAGGTGAAGTCTGGTCAGTGGATATAAATTCCCTAAGTTCGAGTGGATTAGGTAATTAAATGCTGAAGTAGGTCGAGAGACATTTAGGCAGAACTTCGATAAAACCAATCTGTTATTCCTACCTATCGTGAGAATCTTGAATCACTATTAGCATCTGTCAAGTACCAAAACCCATAGTGAACATAATTTTGGTTTTCTATAAACTCTAGATTACAAACACTAAAACTAAAGTGACCAACAATTATTTGCTAAATTCTCATAACCCCCAATTTACCAGAAAGTACTAACTATCAGTTGATTAACTAGCATACAACTTAGATTCACACCATATTACCTGTGGGATTTGACCCCAACCTAGTTGGGTTATATATTGACAATGATCTCTTATATTTTTACATGATAGGTGTAGTTTGAGCGTTATAAAAAATGGCACTGTTGTCGGGGAATACGATTGTAAATTAAAGTTTGTGTGCACTAATTGACTGTTAGTCAAGTTTTCTAGCTTTACATTTATTTGTTGTTTTTTATGACAGGATCTTTGTAGTGTATGCCGAGAACCCGAAGTTTCGGAGAACCATTATTACCATTTAATCTTGGAACCGTAATGAATTAAAAAATGGCAAACCAGTAGGAGGCTGACAGGTTAGCATCCTTAGCTAGAGCTCAGGTGAATGTGCAGAATGTTGGTCAACAAGTACAGTATCCAAATCCTGAGGATGAAAATTTGGAAGACGAAGAGTTGCTAAACCCTGGTAACCCAAGGGGTGCAAAGAAAGTAGCTGCACCAGTATAGCATAATGCTAATAGGAACTATCCATTTCAAGGAAGGCAAGATTACCAGCCGATCTAATATGACCTCAATGATTACTCCACCATTGGCACCTGGGGCAAAATTCAACATTACGAGTACTATGATTAAACTCCTCAATCTGAATGGGTTGTTTGGTGGCCTTCCTGGGATGACCGCATCTGGTGAACTTTGTCACCATCTGTAAATCTTTTGATAACCCAGGAGTGGGTCAGAATGCTATCTATTTAAGATTGTTTTCGTTGTCTCTGTCTGGGGAGGCAACATTGTGGCTTAACGAGATGACACCCAATTCTATAACCAACTGGAGATAGTTGAAAAGATCTTTCCTTGAAAGGTTCTTTCCACCTTCCAGGAGGGTACAGTTGAGGGATGAGATCAACAACTTTAGAAAGCTCCCAACTGAAGCCTTGCATGAAACCAGGGAGAGATTAAAAAAAAGCTGATGCCGTGTTCGAACCATAATATGATGGACATACACTTGATGGAGACTTTGTACAAGTCTCTTAACTCTGTAACAAAACCAATTATAGATAATTTTGCTTGTGGTTCATTTTTTGATCTTACATTCCTAGAGGCTTCAGAAATGCTAGAGAGAATGACTAAATAGAGTCGGGCATGGCATACCAGAGACTCTATGGTAGCAAGGCCCACTGTGTCTGTGGGTATGACTGTGGAACAATTCAAGAGAGATGAGGAGCGTGATCAAGACATGACATACCTAAAAATGCAGATGGACTTGCTAACCAAGCACTTGCTATTAGGAAAGATTGAGAAGGTGAAAGCTGTGGGATATTAAGATAGAGTTGATGCTAATCCAGAAGAAGAGGTGAACTATGCTAATAATTAGGGGGTTTCTGAGGCAATAGCCAGGGGAATCAAGGTTGGAATTATTATGATAAGCCTGGTTATAAAGATAGGGAATAGTGGAATTGGACTAGCAATAATGATAGGAGCGGGCTATATGTCCCTCCTGAAAATCGTGAGACTGCTACAATAAGTTCTAAAAAGTTTTCCATGGAGGACATGATGGCTAAATTGTTAAAGGGAGTGGAGGCTACAACCTTAGGAGTGACTACCATGAAGACCGATTTGTCATCTATTAGTCATTTGGTTAACTCGCACTCCGCTTCAATCTAGCAACTGGAATAGAAAATGAGTCAACTCTCTGTAGAGCTGAGCCAGAGGAAGAATGGAACATTACCTAGTGACACTGTCCAAAATCTGCAGAATGATGGCTCATGTATGGAGATTATCACTAGAAGCGGTAAGATATTACCTGGCCCTTTTATGGGAAAAAGTTTGATTCAAGGTGTGATTGAAGCAGAGAATGAACCCAAAGAAGAATGTTCGGTGGAGTCTGAGAAGCTGGATGGATCTGATAATGCTCCAAAAAAAGGTAAAGAGAAGGAAAAGGAAGTAGTGGTGAAAACTCTCCCAAGACCACCACCTCTCTTTTCTCAAAGATTGAAGAAGATGGTTGAGGACACAAAATTTAGTAAATTCATGGCGGTGTTGAAGCAGTTAACAATAAATGTGCATTTGATGGAGGCACTTGAGCAAATGATAGGGTATGCTAAATTCATGAAGGACCTTGTGATGAAGAAATGAGTAGTGAGCTACAAACCGAAGGATAATCTCCATCATTATAGCACTATTTCTATGTGGACCTTAATGCAGAAGAAGTCCGACCCTGGAGCATTCACTATCCTATATACAATCGAGTCTCTAGAATTTGCTAAGACCTTATGTGATCTAGGTGGAACATTAATCTGATGCAGCTAACCGTGTATAAAAAGCTGGGTTTAGAAAATCCCACACCCACAAACATGCCACTCATAATGACAGATAGGTCGGTAGAATGACTTGTTGGTATTTTGTATGTTGTGTTGGTGAAGGTAGCTAGGTTCATATTTCCTATGGATTTTGTCATTCTCGATAGTGAGGTGGACTTCGAGGTGCCCATAATCTTTGTTCGACCTTTCCTCATAATCGGAAGTATGTTGATCGATTTGCGAGCTAATAACCTCTTATTCAGGATGAATAAGGAGGTGGTGCACTTTGATGTGTGCAAATCAATGAAGCAACATAAAGAAATGAGCGTGTTCTCAATTATTGATGTGTATTTTGAGGATGAGCAGGAGGTTTCAATAAAGGAGAAACTTGTTGTTGAGCCTTTAGCTGCAGTTCTGATGAATTTTGATCATGGATGCATTGAGGGGTACGAAGAGACTGTTTGTGCTTTTTTCAGGAATGGGTTGATACCCTTATGCTCCTAAGAATCTAGATCTTGATCTTGCTAATCGACTAACACCACTGGCTAAGACATCCATTGAAGAGCCACTAGTGTTGGAATTGAAAGAACTTCCTGGGCATTTAAGGTACATGTTTTTGGGAAACAAAAATATGCTACCTATTATTATTGTAGTGGATTTGGGTGAGCATCAGGTAGAAATACTTATTTCAATACTTCAGAAGTATAAGAGAGCAATAGGATGGACTATCACAGATATTATTAGCATTCCCCCTGGCATCTGCTTGAATAAAATACAACTTGAGGAAGATTGTACTCCAACCATCGAATATCAGCACCGTCTTAACCCACCAATACAAAACGTGGTTAAGAAGGAAATTATTAAGTGGTTGGATGTAGGAGTGGTTTACCCTATTTCTGACAGTAAATGAGTGAGACCAGTTCAATGCGTGTCCTAAAAAAGAGGCATGACTATTGTTGCAAATGAATGGAATAAGTTGATTCCTCTTATGCTTGTGACTGGGTCGATATTTTTCATGGACTACCACAAACTACACTCATGGACTTTGAAAGACCGCTTCTTGATGCCCTTTATGGACCAAATGCTTTATGGATTGGTCAAAAGAGGATGGTATTGCTTCTTAGATGGTTATTCTGGATATAACCAAATCTGTATTGGTCCTGAATATCAGGAGCAGATGACATTCACATGTACATATGGCACCTTTATATTTAAGAGGATGCCGTTTGGGCTATGTAATGCACCCGCTACTTTCCAATGGTGCATGATGTCTATTTTCTCAGATATGGTGGAGGATACCTTATAGGCATTCATAGATAATTTCTCTATGGTGGGAGATTCTTTAGAGCTATATTTGTCAAACCTGAGTATGACCTTGAAATGATGTGCTGATAATATTATAAGGAGATGTGCGCCAGAAGTGGATGTATTGTGTATATTGGAAGCATGTCATGCTTCCTCTATTGGAGATCACTATGTAGGTGACCGAACGTCTAAGAAGGTGTTGCAGAGTGGCTACTATTGGCCAATATTATTCAAGGATGCTCATAAGTTTGTGCTGAAATACGACCAATGTCAGAGGTAGGGGTCGATCTCCAAAAAACATGAGATGCCTTTAACTAAGATACTTGAAGTGGAATTGTTTGACATCTGGGGCATCGATTTCATGGGTCCTTTTGTAAGCTCGTATGGGATGAAGTATATTTTAGTTGTTGTTGACTATGTCTCAAAATGGATCAAAGCTGTTGCCTTGTCTGATAGTAAAGGAAAGAGGGTTGTTGCTTTTCTCAAGAAGAACATCTTCTCTCTCTCTTTGGAGTACCACGTACTATTATAAGCGATGGAGGATCTCATTTTTACAACAAAGTGTTTTGAGATGCCTTAGTAAAATATGGGGTAAAACAGCATGGAGTAGCCACTCCAGATCACCCATAAACTTTGTGGGCAAGTAGAGCTGTCAAATCGAGAGATTAAAGCCATCCTAGCCAAAACGGTTAATGCTAGTCGGCAAGAGTGGTCTCGAAATCTCGATGATGCTTTGTGGGCATACCAGACTACTTTCAAGATACCCATTAGCATGTCACCATTCCAGTTGGTCTATGGAAAAGCATGCCACTTACCAATAGAGCTGGAGCACATGGCTCTATGGGCACTCAAAAGATTAAATTTGAGTTGGAAGGAGGCATTAAAGCTAAGACTGGGAAAACTAAATGATATGGATGAATTTCATCTCAGGGCATACGAACGAGCAGACCTATATAAAGAAAAGATGAAGAAGTATCATGATTGGAGGATCGAGAAATGAGATTTCCAAAAAGGTGACTTGGTGTTTTTGTTCAATTGCAGACTCAAACTGTTCCCAGGTAAGCTTAAATCTAAGTGGTTAGGCCCATGTAGAGTTAGTCAAATCTACTCATCTAGAGTACTAGAACTTGAAAATAAAGACTGCAGCACCTTCAAGGTAAATGGGCAATGAGTCAAACTTTATATTGGTCCAAAAGACTCAATGAAAAGTACTACTACTATCTATCTCGATTAATTCTGAAGTAATCGAGACACTTGAGTCATGCTGCGATGTTAAATCAGGCACTACATGGGAGGCAACCCATGATTCCCGTTCTTGATCTACTCCAGGTGTACCCTAACCCTTAGTTTACTTTTTCTTTAATTTTAAGTTGAGGGCATAGGGTGAGTTGTTGTTGTAACATTTTGTAGTTAACTAGAGAAATACAAGTACCTGAGGCAGTTAACATGGTTTTGTTATTTAGTAAACACCTCTCAAGTGGTCTAAGTATTTAACTATGTGATTTTCATCTAATTGTGACCACTGTTAATAATTGTATGGTATTAGTTCTAGTAACTTAATAACCATTGCTAAACAATTATATGAACAGGATTAGAAGTAACTTGTGATATACTTGTGTGCCATACGCGTGTGAGATTTTACCTAGTTCCCTTTGTATGTTAGATTCAGAACTTGCCCGATTAGTCTTACCTAGGTTGAAGTATAGGGGTTAGGAAAGGATTATAGGCCGTTTTGATATTAGCCCACTTTAGCCTAAATGACTTTCCGTGTATGCATAATATCCCTTGATCCCTATTTTGAGCCTGAATAGCCTATTTCTTTTTATGAAACCTATCACCGTCCCATTTTTATATCATAATAAACCTGTTTTGGCCGTGGTCCTCCTTGAATACTATGCATCTTGATTTAGGCAAATGGCTTAAGTTGAGGGTGGCTATCATAGGGGTGTGTGATGTAAAATGAGTATAAAGAAAGGTAGAGTAAAAGAAAAGAATAAAAAGCTGGGTGTGGTGGAAAAGAGCAAGAAAAGAAAAGTTATGAAAAAAAAGTGATTGTAGAAAAGAACCTCACCCATCCTGAATAAGTGTGATAAAGAAAAGATAAGAATAGAAAAAGGCTAATGAGTGAAATCCCAAAAGCTATTATAGTGTCAAGGAGACTTAGTCACTTTAAATATCATCGAGTATCATACCAGACCCTATCCTACATTACAAGCCTAAGAGAAGATGTATAGTGATCATAGATGACTTGTCTGAAAGTCTTGGTAATGAAAATAAGGGCAAGACTATGGTATTTGGCATACATTGATTGGAAATTCATTCTAAGAGTGAGTGTCTGGTGATTGTCCCTATGGTTACATATGTATTGGCTGATATAAGTGAAGTGGGACTTGTTTACAGTGAGGGAACACTGGTTACGTTGCTAGTTGCTAACTTGTTTGGATAGTGTAAGCTTAATACATGCATGGTTGTTATTGCTAATTTGATGACATATCTTGATTCCTGTGTGTCATGTTGTTGCTCTTCAATAACATACACAGTTGTTGGTAAATTGATTGACCTTAAAGATGGTGAAGATGTTTTGAGATAATATGGATGGTTGACTACTGAATGTACTTTGTATTCTATTGGTTGTGTTTTAATTTCTTGAGGACAAGCAATTGTTTTAAGTTGAGGGTGTTGATGTGTGAGAAGATGCTAACACATTTGAGGCTTTTAACTGAGAATAATTGCAAAGTCTTAAGCAACTTTTATTGTTTTTAATTGTTTTATCTTTGATTTTGTAGTGGAAGTCAAGAGGCAAGAGAACCAACACTAATGGAAGTAAAAGAGTTGAAATCTGAAGCAAATAGAAGAGAAGTGTGGCTGACAACATTCCTAATAAGTCGTTAGCATTCTGATAGGTTATCAACTTCATCATCAGCCTTAAACTGAGAATGGGATTCAGTTGGAAGAAGTGATGAAAATATGTGATAGGCCATCAGCCTTGTGATAAGCCGTCAGAGTCGCCATTAGCCTTAGATAAAACATGGGAGCTAAGGTGGAGAAGTGATGACATTGTCGGATGTGTCATCACAGTTTTGATAAGTCATCAGGATTCACCATCAACCTTAAGCAAAAATTATCAAAATTGAAGAGGAGCTGACGACATCGTTGATAAGTTGTCAGCCTCCTGATAAGGCGTCACGCATGTCGTCACCTAATCCGAGATGAACACTGAACTCTATGATTTTTTTTCCATAATTAGGTTGAAGTATTTATAACATAGTTTAGGGTTTTTTAAGGATGTTTCTGAACCTATTTTGGAACACACATATTTTGTTATTTTCTCTCTAGTTTCTTGGCTTGAACAAAACAATTAAATTTAAAGAAATTATCATCAATATTTTGGTATTTCTACTATGATCTAATCTGAGAAACACTCATTGCTATTTATCTTGCTGTAAGTTCATCTTTCAAATTATGAATTCAACTTGTTGTATCGATTATTACATTATGAGTGTCTAAATACCTTTAACCTTTATTATGGGATCTATAGGTTACGTCTTGGTAAGTTTCTAAGTTTTCAAGATTCTAAAGGTAATAGGACTCCTTGATAATTCTGAGGTTTTAATTAATGTCTATTGGTTGCAAACGATAGATAACACCTGCTTTGATTTTCTTGAGATAAGAAATCAACTATAGTAGGAAGTGAATTATTGACAGGGACTTGGAAGCTACCAAGCTTCCATTTAATAATTTACACTGTAACAAGGTTGATTAACCTGAGGTGAAGTCTGGTCAGTGACTATAAATTCCCTAAGATCAAGAGGATTAGTTAATTAAATGCTTAAGTAGGTTGAGATATATTTAGGCATAACTTCGATAAAGACAATCTGTTGTTCCTACCAATCATGAAAATCTTGAATCACTATTAGTATCTGTCAAGTAACAAAACCCATAGTGAACATAATTCTGGTTTTTCATAAACTCTTGATTACAAACACTGAAACTAAAGTGATCAACAATTATTTGCTAAATTCTCATAACCTCCAATTTACCGGAAACTACTAACTACCAGTTGATTAACTAGCATACAACTCAGATTCATACCATATTCCCTGTAGGATTTGACCCCAACCTAGTTGGGTTATATATTGACAACGATCGCTTACATTCTCACATGAGAGGTGTAGTTTGAGCGTTATCAATATTACACTTATTCCTTGCCAAATTTCTCTCCACGAAAACCCTAGAGCTTCAACTTTAACTTCAAGAAATCCAAGGTTTCACCATTCCATTTTCAAGATAACTAAGAATTCAAGTTTTTGGGTTTAAGAACTTCAAGAAGAAGCTTTAAAAACATCATTAAAAATTCAAAGTTCAAGCTTCTACATTCAATTAATCAAATAAGGTATGTGGGGTTATGAACAAGGATACTCCTTCCATCCTTTTGCCCAAATTTAGTTTTAAAGTTGAATTTACGTAAATTACAATTAGGTTTCATACCCAACCTATATTGTTTTGATTTAATGGACTTATATAGTGATTTAAGTGTTAAAGTGCATGCTTGTTCTCATATATTCATGTTTTGATTTAAGGATTTTCAATTGAGATTTAAGCATGATATTATGTTGCAATTTATATGAAAGAAAACATGAGATTTAACGGCTTTAAGTGCATCAAGATTACGCAGGCTTATGTTTTGATCCATAAGATTCATATTGTGATTTGGATTTCATTATCTTGACTAAAATTATTGAAGTATTTCAAGAAGATTATTGAGCATGAAGTATTATTTTGATTTGACATGAATTTAAAGCATGGGTTTTTAAGCCATAAATTTAAGTATTGATTTTTTAAGAAGATTATGCTTTTAAGCACCCTATGATTAGTTTATATTCAGATTTTGAATAAGATTTGTTCTTTTGATCCTCATCTAAGATATGAAATCCACACAGTTAGCTTTGATTACAGTTTAAAATAGACAGATGCTAATTGGTGTCTATTGTAAACCCTTATGCAATTTTAAGATGGATTTTCTATAGAATGAGCATATAAGTAAGAGAGTAGTATTTAGCATCGATTTGGGTTTGATTCCAAGGTCTCATACCCCAGAACTATACGCCACCATAGGTTTTAATACCTATAGTGATTTTAGTATAATGATCACTCTAGTTAGGTTCTATTTTGATGGCAAGAGTTGAGCAAGTCTACCAATATGGTTAAGAGATGTTGGACTCCATGATATATCTCATAGTTTATGTCGGTTAGAAGAACCTCCCTAAGCCCAAGTCCTAACAAAATATAATAACAGAATAGTTTTTAAAAACTAAGTGTAAAGGCTCACAAATTTACTTAGATATTATCCTACATAAGACATCAGTTATTAGATTTCAGCTTTTAGTTTTCAGATGATAAATGTGATCTCTTTTCACTTAGCCTGCATGATTTGAAATAGAATAAGAGTAAAATTTGTTAGATCTAAGAGTGGTGGATCACAAGAATTAATTTTATGCTTTACTACTCATGCTTTATGATTAGATAGTTTTGATTATTCAAGCCAAGGTGAGTCACTTATATTTTGCATTTTTTAAAGTGTGTTTAAATATTGCATTATCATTTTACTTATGCATTCACCCCCATATGCTCAGTACATTCCAAAAGTAATGATCCACATATACGTCTATGTGTTACGTTGTTTAGTAATGTAAGTACTAGTTCAGTTGTAGTCCATATATCACGATCAGACAGTTGCAAATTCCAGCCAGCAGATGGTGAATCCTCTTACTTCGGAGACTTTAGTTAGATGTTATTTATGTGCTTTATTTTCTTACTCATGTGTATTGATTAGTGGTAGTTGGATTCACGTCCCAGCTACCTATAGTCAGTATAGTAGGGGGTTCATAGTCTGTCAGTAGAACTAATTTATTTGATTCTAGTTTTGTTTTGTATAAGTAGAGTTTAAATTATTTTTATATAGATTTGTATTGATCATATTCAGAAAAGATTGATCTTCTACTTATTTTGTTCAAATTTATGTATTTTATATAGTTTCTCATAATTTATGCTAGTACAAGGGTTAGCTTGGGATCACATGTGGTCCTAAGCACTATGTGACAACTAGGGGGTAGTATCGAGTCATTACAAACTTAGTATCAGAGCACAAAGTTCAATTATACTAGGGTGTCTATGAAGCCATGTCTAGTAGAGTCTTGCAAAGAGTTACGGAGATGTCTGTACTTTTCTTTGAGTTGCTACAGTGCATTTAAGAAATATTTTCTTTTTTCATACTCTAGATTGTGCTGTAAAGTTGTTCTCTCAAGAAATTCTATTGATTCATGTGTTACTCTATAATCCTTCATCTATGTCTTATTCTTGAGATAACATGATTAGCAAGTTCTAATTCCTCCCAAGATAAGACTCTCAGATTTACTATCAGTAACTTTAGAAGTCATAAGGGGCTTGAGAAAAGCTCGCTAGTGTGTTTTAAGTTCCCCATATTAAAATTTATGTACTCATCCATATGAGTTATTCAGTTAAGATGGAGTAAGATATGTAATTAGATTCTTAATTAACCCTTTAATTCAAATAGTGCTCATGAGAGGAGATAGTATGAATTTTGATTATTAAACAAAGTTTACATTCGAGGGATATTATAATCGGAGTGTTATTATTCATAAGTAGTTGAACCTTCTTATAGTTGAAATCATAGGTATAAAAGTGTAGTGGTAAGAAACGTGGTCATGGAGATTGATTGTATGTACATAGATGTTCTTTTAGATATGATAGAGTTAGTAGTGAGGTGATATATCTTTGTGTGTTAGTTTAGTGGAAGGTAGAGAAAGAGTTATTAGTTAGGGTGAATTATTGTTTGCTTGAAGTATGAAAAGAGTTATTGATGGTATTTATGGTGTTAGAAAGGTATAGGATATTAATAGAGTATTTGGTGGTTGGGTATTGTTGTTTTAGGCTTTCCTTGAGGTTGTAAAAAGGGATCTTAGTTAAAACTTATAGAGCTATGAAAGTAATTTAGGTGTAAAGATGGGTAAATAGCCATAATGTGTAGAAGGAGGATATGCTAACGGATTTTAATAAGGTATACCGTAGGATTGTTGTTGATTATGGTTGTTATGGGGTTCTAGTGGACTAGTATTTCTTGATTTCTTGTTTTATATCTTCCAAGTGAGAATAGTATGTCAGGTTGGGTTGTTAATCACGCCTAGCCCTAGACATTAAGTTTGAACAGTGTATGGTCATTGAGGTGGAAATAATGATTGTGTAGTTAGTGATGTTTGTTATATAGAAGTGATCTAGTAGGCTAGAACAGTGTATGTAAGAGTTTAAATTCGTTTATTCATAATTTAGTATAATGTTGTAAGTATGATCTAAAGGGGTGCACAAGGTGATATGGGGTTTCATTTTTTTCTAAGGTTATTAAGTGTCGTGTGTGGTTAGTAGTACCCTTGAGTTTCTAAGTGGAAGAAGGCCAGTTATATAGTACATGGTGTTCTTAATAGCTAAGTTGAGGAGTTTTGGATAGATGGTGTTGAGTCTTTTAAGTATGATTTTGATTCTTACTATTTGGAAAAAATATAAATATAAAAGTGTGATCTTGGTAGGCTATGATTAAATGTTTAGTGAGGTAGATATGTTTCCAAATGAGAGTGTAAGTCTTTGATGATGATTATTGAAGCTAGAAAGTTAAGGATGGTATATGAAAGGGTTGTTCAATAATGAAGTTAGTAAGTTTGAAATATAGTTTATTCTTGTGAGTTTAGCATTTATGTGTAGACATTAGAATGAAGAAATTATGGCTCAGTATCGAGGATATAGAGTAGATCCATAAGCTTACAATATCAGCTTTGACCTAAGGGGGAGATGGTAGAGTGCAGAACTAATTCAAGTTTTGAGAATTAGATTGTAATACATGTCAATAAGAGTTATGATAAGATAGTGTTCCCTTCTTACTCTAGAGTATTCCTTGGATTTCAGTTATTATCACACCAAATCTATGTCTTGCATGATAGAATGGCCAATGCTTATACACTTTATGCATACTCAAGTCTATTCTAAGCTTCTAGCAAGTAAGTAATAGCTTTACTCTGTGATTCGAGTTATCCCTCACGAATATATGAACTACAATCTTATGTTGAACAACTTATGATAAGTATGAAATTATGTTTCAGAGTATGATTAGTTCTCAAAAAATCATGATCCTAGTGAAATCCAATTTATATCATATATGTCCTCAGTTTAGATCTCTTTAATGAATCTATGCCTTTGACATTCTATTCTTTAGGCCTCAGTTAAGTGTCAATGTTATGTATAGTATTCTTTCGTGCTTCAGGTCCTTATGTGTTAGCCCTTTAATGACCTCTTCGTATGTTGAGATAGTGGTAATATTAATGGATAACACTGGTTTAGATGAGAGAGAGTTGATAACCCTTATTAAGAAAGATTACTTAAACTTTTCTATCTAAGGTTAAAGGATGCAGAAATATTGAGGTAAATCTTTGGTATATGTTATAGTAGTTGAGAATTTTGGGTATGTATTCTTAAGCATAGTGAAAGAAATTTGTTTTTGATAGAGGTTTAGAGAATATGAGAAGTATGACTTTATGGGTGTTTTCCCTGAAGTTCATTTGTAGTTATAATGATAGGCTTTAATGTCATGTTGGGATGTAAGTGGAGGAATGTAATATGCGGTAGTGAATCCATAGTAAGAGTTCAGAGTTAGTCGATGAAGTGTTAAGGTATGTTATGCTTAGGGTGTGAGCTTTGGAAGAGACATAAAAGATTGAATCATGTGGTTTAGACTAGTAGTATGGTGTAGCATGTTGTTTCTTGTTATTTCGAGTTAGGCTTAATCTTGGTAACATAATTTAGTTCAGTTTAGACTTTAGTAGATAGGATTATCAATGGCATGTAAAGATTTTTACGTTGAATCAAATAAGTATGGTATTTAAGAGGAATAGTATAGTTGAGAGAGTAATTTAGAAGTGTGCTAATCTTGAAAGTAAGAAGTCATGTTGCCTAAGGCCTAGAAATTCTATCCTAGCTTATGATTTATATGTCTATGTTCCATACTATAGAATGGTATCAATATGGTGTTTCCTTAGTCAGATGTCTTGTTCAGATTATGCCCAAAATTCTTTGCTCCATAATATTATCAGAATTACTTAGACGAGTGTTAGAGAAATACGTCATTTGAGTATGGGCAGTTAGTATGATTCAGTCCGTATAGCCAACAATCTAGTTTAGCAGTCAGACAAACAAGCTCCTACGGTTTTCCCTCTTTCCTATTCATGAGTTAATTCATTCACGACAATGCAAGTCATAAATTTAGTTTAGTTCATACATCATCTTCAAATTCAGATATTAAGTCATGATTCAGTACGTAAGTGTCCTGTGTATTATCTCGGCCGTATCACCATTCTCATGTCATGATATTCAATTCATGTATCATGTTTCAGACTCAGTTATTCACTCATGTTCCAAGTCATGCATGTTTAGTAAATGATCTCAGTTACCTTAGTATAGTACTCTCAGTCTAACCAGTCTCATTCGAGGATAAATGTTCCCAAGGGGGAGATATTATAATACCCCATTCTATTCCTAGCTTGTTTTAGCTCTTAGTTGCTTACTTAAGGGTTTATGTCTTGAAATTTTCACTAAGTGTTGAGGGACTTAGTCACATTTTGACTTCCTTTAACTTCGAGGATTTTTAAAGTATCCTTCCCGACCCTAAGAAAGTTTTTGTGTTGATTCAAGTTTGGGGGCGTAAGTAGCATGTCTCAGGTGAGTTTCAAATCTTTCGGATAAGAATTGGACCCCGTTAGATTTCCCAAAATAGTAGCCCACCGCAATTCCACTATGCTCGGTGGCTATAGTGATGGCTGCCTTGGAGCATCGTGGTGGAGTGCAAAATAACAATTGTCATTTTCCAGTGACTCACTGCCATTGCATCGCGTCGTGGTGAGTATAGCAATGAGGGAGTCACCCATCACGATGAAACCTTAAATGACATTCCAGTTATAAATTTTAATTTTCAGGGGCGGTTTAGTCTTTTTATATGCCACCAAATCGTGCAAACAGAAGATTTAACCCTATTCTAAGCATATTACACTCATTCCTCACTAAATTTCTCTCCAAGAAAACCCTAGATCTTCAACTTTAACTTCAAGAAATCCAACTTTTCACTATTCCTTTTTCAAGATAACCAAGAATTCAAGTTTTTGGGTTCAAGAACTTCAAGAAAAAGCTTCAAAAACATCGTTAGAAATTCAAAGTTCAAGCTTCTACATTCAATTAATCAAATAAGGCATGTGGGGTTATGAACAAGGATACTCCTTTCATCCTTGTGCCCAAAACTAGTTTTAAAGTTGAATTGATGTAAATTGCTATTAGGGTTCATTCCCAACCTATCTTGCTTTGAGTTTATGGATTTATAAAGTGATTTAGATTTTAAAGTGCATGCTTGTTAACATCTATTCATGTTTTGATTTAAAAATTTTCAATTGAGATTTAAGCATGATATTATGTTGCAAGTTATATGAAAGAAAGAATGAAATTTAAAGGTTTTAAGTGCATCAAGATTACACATGCTCGTGTTTTGATCCATAAGATTCATATTGTGATATTGATTTCATTATCTTGACTGAAATTATTGAAGTATTTCAAGAAGATTATTGAGAATGAAGTATTATCTTGATTTGACATGAATTTAAAGCATGGTTTTTTAAGCCATAAGTTTATGTATTGATATTTCAAGAAGACTATGCTTTTAAGCACTATGATTAGTTTATATTCAAATTTTGAACAAGATTTGATCCTTTGATGCTCAGCTAAGATATGAAATCCAAACAGTTATCTTTGATTACAGTTTAAAATAGACAAATGCATAACCGGTGTCTATTGTAAACCCTTATGCTATTTTAAGGTGGATTTCCTACAGAATGTGCATATAATTAAGGGAGTAGCATTTATCACAGAGTTAGGTATGATTCCATGGTCTCATACCCCAGAACTACGCACCACCATAGGTTTTAAAACCCATAGTGGGTTCAGTACAGTGATCACTCTAGTTAGGTTTTATTCTGATGGCAAGGGTAGAACAACTCTACCAAAATGGGTAAGAGATGTCGGAATCCATGATAACTCACATGGTTTATGTTGGTTAGTAGAGCCTCCCTAAGACTAAGTCCTAATAGAAAAGAAAAACAAAACAATTTTTAAAAACTAAGTGTAAAGGTTCACAAATTTACTCCAATATTGTCCTACATAAGACTTCAGTTATCAGAATTATGCTTTTAGTTTTTAAATAATAAAGGTGATCTCTTTTCACTTAGCCTGCATGATTTGAAACAAAATAAGAGTTCAACTTCTTAGAACTAAGTATGGTGGATCACAAGAATTACTTTTATGCTTTACTACTCATGATTTATGATTACACAGTTTTGATTATTCAAGCCAAGGTGAGTCACTTATATTTAGCATGGATTTTTTTAAAGTGTGTTTGAATACTGAATTATCATTTTACTTATGCATTTACCCTCATATGCTAAGTACATTTCAAAAGTACTGATCAACATATAGGTCTATGTGCTACATTGTTTAATAATGTAGATACCAGTTCAGTTGTAGTCCATATATCACTATCAAACAGTTTCAGATTCCATCCATTAGATGATGAGTCCTCCTACATCAGGGACTTCAGTTAGATGCTATTTATGTACTTTATTTTTATACTCATGTGTATTGATTAGTGGTAGTTTGGGTCGCATCCCAGCTGCCTATAGCCAGTATTGTAGGGGCTTCATAGACTGTTAGTAGAACTAATATATTTGATTCCACTCCTGCTTTATAGACTGTCAGTCGCTCATGATTTATGCCAGTATAAGGGTTAGCTTGGGATCACGTGTGGTCCTAAGAACTGTGTGATAACTAGGGGGTAGTCTCGGGTTGTTACACTCACATCTTCAAAACAAACAGAATCCAACCAAAAGAGCTTTTCATGATGACAAATTAGTGAGCGACATACAATTTGATGCATCGATGACTTGTTTGGCAATGGACTCTACCTAGCCAAATTGCCAAGCGATGCCATTTTTGTAATTATGTGACTCATTTTTTCTTGATGCTATTTAAACCTTTTTGGTCATTAAAAATCCTATATTTTATCAATTTTGCTATGCTGAAGATAGTTATCAAACCTAATCGTGGGATTTACCACTTTTAGTTTGGAATTTAGAGTTTTCTTATAAACATTTGAATTCTTTGGCATATATGGATGAAGAATTTGGTATAGTTTCTTCTTCTTTTATTATGACCATCTAAGTTTTTCTACTTGGGGTTATGCATTGTTGAGTATTAATTTAGTGTGTGTAGTGATTATTTACCTTCATATTAGCTCGTGAGTTATGATTTTAGTTAAATCTCTATGTCTTAGTTTAAAGATTGAGGTTTCAAACTTAGTTTTTGCTTGGATCTTTTTTACTGTCCAAAAAAGGATACAAAAGTGATGATATTTAGTTAACGAGACTTGACTAACACATATTTAAGTGGTAATGCTAGTGATAGATTTCCTATCTCGAGACTAATGGTTGCTAGGTAGTGTAGACATTTGGGTGTTCGAAAGATGCCTACATGAAATTTGGTTATGGATTGAAAGATCACTTCCAATTACTAAAACCATTCATAATCATAATTGGTAACTGAATCTTAGGTGTATTTTCATTTACCCATGCATACAATCATTCTCAAGAAGACGTAACCCCTAGTGTTTTATCCTACTTGATTACAACTTTGTTATATCTCATTTTGGTAAATCAATCGTTGATACTATTAATGCAATACTAAAAAGAATTTGCTTAAATGAAACCCCCTTATTTTACTTTCATATTTAATTTTAGCATTGCGTGCAAATTAAGAGTTGTGACACTTGAGAGTGAAGTTATAACACTCATTCCCTATAGATACGACCTCGACTCTTGTTGGGTAAAACGATATTAATAAAAATCTCTTATACTTTCATAATATAATTCCTTATTCCATAGATTCCAACAGTGAAGTAGTGTCATAACACTAACCTGGCTGCATATAATCAATTCGTCTGAACTCATCATACTGGCTGCTAAATTATCATCCCAAAAATACTTTGCTGAATTATTTTCAAAATGAACATCCAGTATTTTTCTACAACACAAAATTTGATCATTTAGACAATCACATTTCTGAGATGCGCTAGCCAGCCTAGTCCCTTGACTCGCTCGATAAAACTTTAACCATAGTGCACATGATTTCAAAGTTAGATCTAGGCTTTTAAATGACGAGGCCTTTTCCAAAAGTTCCTTCATTTCTAAGAATGACTTCAAAGGACAACCTTTACCTCCTGAGATCCATATAGAGTTAGAAAGAACATAAAGAAAAAAGAGAGAAGATGCCTTGTTAATTCTTCTTCTAACAACAGTAGATCATCAACACATGGGAGGCAACAGTATCCCCTTCCAGTTGGGCAATTTCTGCAGCTTTTGGGAAGTTTCTAATTCTTCTTCTAACAACAGTAGATCATCAACACACCCTACAAATTTCAACAAATTGTGTCTCATGACAATTGAAGGGAACACGTTCACAAATTTCATCATGAAGCCTTTTTCTTTGAGCTCAAAATAATTTAAAGCATGACTTCCTAGGTACTTCTCCTTAATTTTTTTCAATTTCACTTGTTCTTTTCTTGTACTACACTGAGAAGAATCGTGTTTCTGTTACTCAACATACTGTAAACCCAAGTCAAAACATTTTCCTTAGGTTGACACTGATAAGCGCTCAGAGAAATAATTGACTTTTGTATAAACTCTTCCAACCTGCTCATAGCATCCAACCAGTGCAAAATACTCGGTAGCTTTTACCAGATTAGGTTTTTCATACTTTTCTAAATAAATTCATCCAACGGATAAGTTTATTAGTTTAAGGAAATGATCAAGAAACAACCAGACAAGAAAAACAACACCATTTAGTAATGAAGTAATGCTACAATGACGCAAAGCAAGACTGGGAAAGGATTCTCTAATCATCAACTCAAAACATAGATAGCTCATAAAAAAGGAAAAGAAAAATACTATACATTTATCACTAGATCAATATGATCCATAGGTCTAATTTGTTGGGACACTTCACTTTTGGAGCTGCACTCTATTGCGCCCAAGCGGACACGCAATTGTACGTGGTCACTTAAGTAGTAAAATGGCCTTTAAAAGAAAAGTATTGATCCCACCAGAACTTGTTCTTAACAATGATCTAATTCTAGTCTTAGTACAAAGATTAAACAAGTGAAAAAGTAACTAAAAATTTTTTGGATTTGTAAACTAAAAGTAACAGTAAACACCATGGGGATGTAAACGTGGTGAGGGCTCAGGAAGTGAAGCAAACTCGAACAAAGGACAAGTCTGTTCCTGTTTCGTTTTCGGTTCCCGATGCTTGAACAATAATGGGCAGAAATCTAGGGCTAAGGCACTATGAACAATTCTACTTAGCTACAAAACCTCATCGATTTAGTTAAGTATCTTGGTTGTTGATTCATGGGGTTGATAACATGATTATAATCTTTCGAGCCACTAAGCATCTATCAAAATTGCCTTGCAACTACATCGTTGAGTAAGGATGCAAGAAATAAGTTAAACACATTTGTATTTCTTCCCTTATATGAAGCAAATAGAGAGAATTAGGTATATTCCTATCCTAAATGGAAATCCTAACTTCAATCATAAATACAAGGATATATGAACCACCAATAATGATAAATAACATAAACCAACGTAATTTCAAGCTTAAGTACTCATACTCTTGGCCTCAATCCCGGATAAGGGTGTTTAGCCACTCATGGAATTACAAACAATCACAATAATGAAATTCATGTAGCTAATACAAAAATGAGCTAAGGAAAATATTAAAAACCTAAGATAAGCCTCCTCAAATTTATTCAAATCCCTAAAGGTCGTCAAAGGTGTGTACAATATGTTTCAAGTGTTCTATTTATATTAGGAAAATGCTACCCATTACTGAACTAAGGGCGTGCCACACTAAGGGATTGGTTCTATAGGGGCGTGGAATGCCCTTATCATATAGGCTTACTAGAATGGGCCATTTTTGTTTGTATCTAAGGGCGTGGCATGCCCTTCTGCATAGATTTTCCCGATTTCGTCCAAATAAGCTCCATCCATTTGGCATTGCATTCCTCACTTTGTTGTTGGTTGTTCTCTTCAAAATAAGCTTGTATAATATCCCATTATTGAGTTTCACACCTTACCAAGATTACTATATCATCAAATACTAGGATTTAGGACATAAAACACCATAGAATTGAACAAGACAAACTAGAATAACACATAGCTCAAGTTAAGAACATTAGTTTTCTCATGTAAACTCTAAGTGATCATTTTCATTCTAAACTTGTTTTGAACACTCCTTAAACATTATAAACAAATATTTTAACACTTAGATGCTTAATTATACAATTTTTAACTCATTATGCACATGAGAAGTCCTCAAAACTAAGCTAAAGAAGCGTAAATTCTAACATGTAGGTGCATAAATCCACCTAAGATCATCACCCCACACTTAAAGCCTTGTTCATACTCAAACAACTCTTCACATTAAGAATTACATAAGAAAGACTCCAACGTTACTACTACAAGTAAGACACTCAAGCTAGCCCTATAATGACTACACAAATCAGAAGTTCTGCACTAAGTTTGTCATATAAAATTAAAAGCTCATGAACACTACTCCAAAACATCATATCCTCAAGAATTGACTCTACAAAGTTGGAAAACTCATCCATATAACTCAATCAAAGAGATCATATAAATCACCTCACTATCATCAAACATGTGCCCTCACTACAAGAGCGATTTACCCATATTTACTCAAAGAGATGCAATATATCACAAGAATACAAGAAAGGGTATAAGAATCAAATTATGCTCACTCTCACAAAGAATTCACATGTCACATATGATGAGCCATAGTCTCTCCCTTAGTGTAGTACTTTACTAATATCAAAATGGCAAGGCTTAAGATCAAATATGACTTTAAGGGTTGTAATGTAGGCTAATGGATGGGTAGAAACTATTTTGGCTAGTACTAGTGATTATCTTCTATAAGAGCTTTAATATATCACACATAAAATTGAACTCTTTTATCAACAACCAAACTTCCACTACCTCTACCTTCACACGTGTCATTTGTTTTGCCCCATCTCTTTAAGCTAGTTCATATATATTAAGGAGGTATTATTGTCTATCAATACATGATTTAGTTTTTATCACTTTTTCTCTTTTTAGTACATTATTCCCAACCTCAACACATCACTTTACACTAATAGATACTACTTTTGGGTCTTCACTTTTACCTTTTCGCTCTTCTTAGCATTTACACTCCCTAACCTTATTAATTTTCAACTAAAGTGCTTAGGAGTTTTGGATCAGATTCTGGTAAAGCAAAGAACAAGAATAGGCTATATACGAGGTTAACAAAGAATAAGCTAAAGACTAAACAAGGTTAATTAAGATTATGCACAAGGGAAGATAAAGCGGGTATGAAACATGGCTATCAAAGAAATACCCATATCATCTTCTAACTTCACACTCTTTATTTTACTTTGCACACACACTCAGCAAGTTCCTGATATTAATATAAAACAAGGAATATAACAAAAAGCTCACTCACATATGGCATATTCTCAATTCAAGTAGGATCATTATAGACTCTATATCAAGAAATTACATGAATTCAGAATTAAGCCAACATCGCACAAGAGTCATAAACATGAGCCTAGGTGTCTCAAAACTAGTCCTTTAAAACAATAAACATGCTTTTTACAAAAAAAACACCACTTGCATCATGTAATCACACGTAGAAACTATCAAGATCATCTCACTTATTCCTAACACAAAATTTAAAATTTACTTCTAAAAATGTAAAAGGAATACCGGGTTCAAAGGTTACTCCCACCGAAAAGAACTTAAAAGAAAAAAATAGGGTGGGTGAAGTGTGTTCTTACTGGACTGACACCAAAAACAAAACTAAAAGCAATCAAAGAGAAAATCTTCTTGTAATTTTTTAAATTTAACCAAAAACTAGAAAATAACTACAAACTAAAATTCTAGAGCAACACTTCACCCCAAACCATGGGAAGATTACCTACCTGACACTTAAAATCACACTTTGTCCCTAAAGTATAACTCAAAAGTAGAGATAGTATTACTCCCTAAGGCCTGTAGTCCTAGCTAGTTGTATATTTAATAATTAATTAGGTCGGGAGGACCCTACACCAGTCTTTTCCATACTTCTTAGCTTGAGTTTTTGGCACTCAGACTTTCCTTCGGACACAACAAAAACAAAAACTATGTGAAATAAAACTAATATACAAAAATAAAATATCTACCTTAACTTGAGTTTAATCCCAAGCAACGCTTGATTTAGTATCACGGCATGACCCATAACATTACATCAATCATATTTCTTCATCCTCTTCCTCCTACTCAGAGGACATCTTATCACTCTTTTCTGACCTCTTAAGTGTGTACTCTCAAGGACTGTATCTATCTCAACAATAGCCTTTTTAGGCTCCTTCTCAAGTTTTTCAACTTTGGGCTTAGGTAGTGGCTTGGGCAATTCTATGAAATGGTCTGAAGAGGTCATTGGTGGGTTGCACCCCACTACCCCATACTCATCCACTTCTATAGTAGTTATTATGTACAAATCTTTATAGTGCAACATTTGATTGAGTGGTTTGTATACTTTAAGGAACACCTCTTTATCATCCAATCTCATTTTCAGAGTGCCCTATGTAACATCAATCAGTGCTCCTCCCATCAACAAGAATGGAGGTCCCAATATGATCTATACCTTGTCATCTGCATCATAATCAAGAATAACAAAATTAGCAGGAATAATGAACTTACAAACCTTAATGAGGACATCTTCTATGATTCCTTTAGGGGAACTCTGGTTCTATTCGCTATTTGGAGAACCACAAAGCATTGCCTCAGCTTCCCCGAATCCAAAGTATTGAACATCGATAGAGGCATCAAGTTTATACTTGCCCATAAATCACTTAGAGGATGGACCGTATCATTATAGCCTCTTTATTTACGGAGGGTGAAACTTCCTAGGTCCTTTAGCTTTGTTGGCACCTTCCTCATCACCACCGAACTTCACTCCTCAATAAGTGTTGCTATCTCAATATCATTCTACTTTGTTTTGTTGGTCACCATATCCTTCAAGTACTTAGCATACTTAGGCATACCCTATAAAAAATCGAACAAAGGAAAATTAATGTAAGGCTCTCTAAACGTGTCAAAAAACTTCTTGAAACATGTATCCTCCTTGAACATGCTCAACAACCTTTGCTTTCGGGTACTTAGACTTCCCCAATTTTTTATCCTCTTTACTTTTAACTTGCTTCTCCACAACCTATTATGGGACCAACTCTGCCTTAACCTCCTTATTTTTCTTTGGAGACCTGTCAATGAGATATTAACCACTCATCCAGGTGATTGCCATAATATTCTTTGGATTCTCTAGGTCACTTGGTACCCACCTTAAGGCCTGGTATTCTGTACCTGAGACGTTTGCCCCAATAGTGCCTCTTAAATTTTTCTGGGTAAGTTGTGGATTTTTTATTTTTGTAGCCATTTGTTCTTAGTTGGCTAGGATCATCTTTAATGTCTCCTCAGTAGTACTAGCCTACATGTTTTGCTATTGTTGTGTCACAACCTTATTAGTAAGTCATTATAAAACCTACACTATCTCACCATTAGGTAAGCAGAACTGTAGCTTGGAGCTAATTGCAATGGGCTAACGTGGTGGGAAATGCCCCAAAAGGGAGAAATAGACAATACAACTCATAAATAAGCAAGGTAAAAGGAATAGTCTGAAAGGTACCCATAACATAGAAAACTACCCCACAACTTGGTAGAGTCTGTACAAGAGCTTCTACAAATACACCACAAGTTCTAGAATAGTCAATATAATTTATCTCGAAACAAAAGACTAAGCATAGACAAATAGAAGGAAACAGAGGCAACTCCAGCTCTAAGAGCTCACCCTATCTCCAAAGTCCAACACAGTACAATTGTTGAATATGCAATAACAACTAGTACTAGGATCTGCACCAAAAAGGTACAAAAGTGTAGTAAGAGTACTAAAACCACGGGTACTCAATAGGCATCATTAGCCGACAGAGTTAAATCATGATATAAATTTGATAACATACAAGATAACATAACTAAGTCAATAAAGGGGCAAACCTGGAAGTAACTCCAACCTTGTTGTACACAATTAAATACATAAATCAGAACAAAAAAGAAAGATCAAGCCATTATACTACAAATGTGGCCCCCATAAACCAATAAATACGAAAAAGAAAATAACTTAACACAGACCCCATAAGCCTAGAGGGTACAATAAAGGAAAAATATAACACACATACTCGAGAAACCAAAATTTTCAACCTTCATGCTATCACTAGGAATCCCTCTATATTGTGTCACAACAAGAACAACTCCCCTTATAGGACTCAAATCGGTGTTTACATCCTCAATGTCATAACTAGCAGCCAGACTCAAACTGATATATATATCATCAATATTAAAATCAATATCCAGACTCAAATTGGTATTTATTTCATCAATATAATAATCAATTGACAGACTTGAATAGGTACATTTATCATCAATCAAAATCAACAACCAAACTCGAATCAATTTTATCTCATCAATATCATAACTATCGGGTTTTACCATAGTTAGCATCAACTCTAAATATCAAACCATCTTGATTACTAAGTATCTAGTCTCATCACGCCTAATAATAAGCATTTCAAGAGCCCACTTCTAATCCCTAAAATCCATTATTAGAAAACTCTATCTCAGACTAGACTAAGGTATCTAAATCCACTTTTATATGTTAAGCAAGTCTTAATTAACTAATAAGAAACTAAGCCAACAATGCCCAAATTACGATTTTCGAATACCTAAAAGGTCCAACTATTCCAAATAATGTCATTCGTATCACCACTACCTAAAACCCATAAAAATAATATCATAAGCATACTATGAAGTAGCTTAATCTATAATGGAGGAAACCTAGCCAACTGGATGCCAAAGAAAACTTAAAGAATCTGTTAAATCGCCGATTTTCCCTTCCGAGAAACTTTCGCAAGGTGCCACACTATCAAAATCACAATCTACTCATCAAAATGAGAACAATGATACCCATATGTCACTAATGTGCCTTGCATCCAAAATCACGCAGAAATTCCATGTTCATCCCGTTTACTAGAATCACATTTTTGAAACCAACTAACGTCCCTCTATGCTCAAGAAATATTTATCCAAAAAAATGAGTGAATTCTGAGCTATATTCAAGCTAAAATTAAGTCAGCAAGATTTTGGGATTTTTAGACGAGAATGGAAAAATCAACCATGAAAATGAAGGAATTTTACCTCAAATTTGAAGGAGAATTGCATAATTAACCTTTATCCAAGCTCACCAAAGCATCCAAAAATGCTATTCCTAAGATTTCCCAATTTTTAGGGCTTAAATATCTTAGGGATGGATGAGAAATGGTGTAAAATAGTTTGAACAGGGTATTTGTACCCTTCCCAGGTACATGGGTATCACCTACGTGACCTGTCGATCGCATATGTGATACATGGCCACAAGGGAAGAAGTTACATTTGAAACAGGGATATCACTTATGCGATACCTGTATGCCGCCAAAGGATGTCTCTTACGCACCATAAGTGCCATGTTTGCAATACCTGCTGGTGGTGGACGGATCTCTTAAGCGATCGGAGTCTTGCGGATGCAAGTGGACCTTCACTAGGTGAGACTTGGAAATTTCAAAGTCTCTGCCAACCCCTCGAGATTCATCCAAAATCTCGTGTACATAAATGAACTATGATACCCTATCAAATTTGATGTTTTAGACTCAATAACGCAGTCAAAATTTCTATTTGAGTCATTTTATTGAAAAGTGGGTCCCACACCTAACTTACCATTTTCTTAACTTTTGACCAATAGCTCAAAATAAGTCCAGGTGTCTCGGGATCAAAACCAAAGGTCCACCTAGCCTAAAATCAACATTCCAGAGCTATTAGAATAGTTAGAATTGGTATTCGAGGTCATTTGGCTAAAGTTTTTTCTTGGTAGTCAAATTTAACCAACGAGGACTTCAAAATGGGGAATTGGCTCTAAAATCCAAATGAACTACCCAGTAACCAAACAACCAGTCCTAGCAAGTCATAAATGACTTGGGGCGGCTATAGGAAAGCTCTAACAATGAAAATAAGAAATATTATAGAAAAAAACCTGAAGGGTCATTAGAATATCCACTATTAAAGGAACTTTTATCCACAAAAGTAAAGGATTAGGATGTAACCGAAACCTCAAACAAGTGAGGATACTACATTCGCATCTTGATCTCGATCTCCCAAGTAGCCTCCTACACTAGATGGTGCCTCCCCTAAATCTTAACTATAAGAATCTCCCTAGTACGTAACTACCTAACATCACTAGCCAAAATGAGTACAGGATACTCTATAAAGGTAAATTACTCATCCAACTAGACTCAATCCACCTTAGCATATGAGATGGATCGAGAATATAATCGCTGCAACTTGGAAACATAGAAATCCAGATGGATTGTAGGGAAATTTGGGGTAAGGCTAACTCATAAGCCACCCTCTCTAATGTGTGAAGAATCTTGAAGGGCCTAATATATATGGGGCTGAGCTTTCCCTTCCTCTTGAACCTCATCACACCCTTCATGGATGATACATGGAGGAATATATGGTCACCAACTCCAAATCTCAAGGTACAAAGCCCACGGTCTGTATAAGCCTTCTTCCTACTCTGTGCCCCTCTCAACCTTCCCTGAATCACCCTGACTCTATCAGAAGACTCCTGAATCAAGTCAGTACCAGGAGATCTAGCCTTAAAAGTCTAAAACCATCCAATCGAGAAACGGTATCACCTACCATACAAAGCCTCTAAAGGCACTATCTCAATACTTGAATGATAACTGTTATTATATGAAAACTCTGCCAAGGATAAGTGTTTCTCCCACTGACTTCTAAATCTATAACACAGGCTTAGAGTATATCCTCAAGAAACTAAATAGTCAGCTCTAATTGGCCATCAGTCTACGGATGGAAGGTCATACTAAGGTCCACCTGCCTACCCAACTCCTCTAGGAAAGCCCTCAAAAAGCTAAAAGTAAACATAGAGCCTCAGTCTGAAATGATTGATATAGTCACACCATACAGATGAACTATCTCATGCACATAGATATGAGCTAACCTTTCATCGCTAAAGGATATCTGGATAGGAATGAAATATGTTGACTTGGTCAACTAATCTATAATGACCTAAACACTATCAGAACCACGGGAGGTATGAGGCAGACTACTAACAAAGTCCATGGTAATCGACCCTCATTTCCACTCGAGAATGGGCAACCTTTGAATAAATCCACCATGTCACTGATTCTTGGCCTTTACCTGCTGACAACATAGGCAATAAGCTACAAAGTCTGCCAATTCTCTTTTCAATCCACTCCACCAATAATGTTATCTCAAGTCTCTATACATCTTAGTTGTACCCAAATAAATAAAATACCTAGAGCTATGAGCCTCATGCAAAATGAACTAAATCAAGTCATCGACCCTCATAATACAAATGCGTCTATCAAATGTCAAGACACTCTCAAAATCTATGGTAGCCCTCTAGGACTCACCACTCAACATTTGATCACAGTGCATGCAAAGTCTCTTATCCTCAAATTGGCAAACTTGAATCTGCTCAGATAACAAGGACCTCGCCTTAACACTAGAAAGAATCCTCCTAGGGTCTGAAATATCAAGTCATACCATCAAGTTGGCTCAAGACTAAATGTCGCATGCCAATGGTCTCTAAGAAATTGAAATACAAGCCAAGCTACCCATACTCACTACCTTCTGGATTAAGTCTTCTGGAACCATTTGCGCCTTGCCCAAATGATATAACATAGAGATATCATAATCCTTAAGCAACTCTATCCATCTAAGCTTTCTAGCATTTAGCTCTCTGCAGGTCAGAAGATGTTGAAGACTTCAATGATCTATGAAAATCTCATAATGCATACCATAAATATAATGCCTCCAAATCTTAAGTGAGAAAACTACCACTGCTATTTTCAAATCATGGGTGGGGTAGTTGCACTGGTGAACCTTAAGCTGCCTCAAAGAATAATCAATAGCACAATAATGTTGCATCAACACACAACCTAAACCAACATTTGAAGCATTAAAATACATGATGAATCCCTCACCCTACAAAAACGAGCCAAAATAGGAGCCAAAGTAAGAAACTCCTTCAGCTTCCCAAAGCTTGACTCACACTTCTTAAACCATTAGAAAGGAACCTCCTTCCAAGTCAATCTAGTCATAGGTGCTAAAATAGTAGCAAAAGCCTCAATGAGTCATCTATAATAGTTGGACAAGACGATAAAGATGCAAATATCAATCAAAGATGTGGGCTTGGCCTAATTATAAATGGCCTTTATCTTTGTTGGGTTTACCATAATCCCATTCTTAGGAACCAAATACCAAAGAAATGTGACCGACTAAAGCCAAAACTTACACTTAGAGAACTTGGTAAAAATCAAGTGATCTCTCAAAGTCTGGAGGACTACCCTCAGATGTTGTATGTGCTTTTCTCTACTCTTTCAATACACAAGGATGTCATTGATGAACACAATTATGAAGGAATCTAAATAAGGTCTGAACACTCAGTTCATCAAGTCCATAAATATGACTAGGGGGTTAGTCAACCCAAAGAACATGACCAAGAACTCATAATGACCATAACAAGTCGTAAAGGTATTTTTTGTGAAATCCTCACTCCAAATCCTCACTCTAAATCCTCAACTGATGTTAACAATACCTCAAATCAATTTTATAAAACATCACTTCACCCTGAAGTAGGTCAAAAATATCATCAATATGAGGCATAAGAGAAAGGTTCTTCACTATCACCTTATTAAGCTGTCTATAATCAATACACGCACGCATGGATCCATATTTCTTCTTCACAAACAACACAGGAGATCCCCAAGGGGACACACTCAGTCTAATAAAACCCTTGCCAAGTAGATATTGAAGTTAAGAATTTAGCTCCTTAAGCTCAGTAGGATCAATACGATAAGGTTCCATAGAAATAGGTTGGGTGTTAGGCTCAAGATCAATAACAAACTCAATCTCATGAACAAGATGTATACCAGGTAGATCAGTAAGAAAAACATTAGTAAACTTATGGACTATAGGAACAAAGTCAAATGACAGACTCTTCGTGCTAATATCATGAATATAAGTGAGATAAGATTGCAACCCCTTGAGATATGTATCCTACCATGAACATAAGAAATAATCCCTATCATCTCGCGGTTAACAGCCCTCTCCACACATTTAGGGGTATGCTAGGCATGGTTAAGGTAATACTATTCGCAAAATAATTTATTTCCATATGATAGTGGGATAGCCATTTCATTCCCAGAATTATTTCAAAATTTACCATATCCAATATAATAAGATCAATATAAGTATCAATATCTCTAACAACCACTACTAAAGAATCAACCACGGTAGTAGATATACATAAAGACATAGATAACAAATCCCAAGATGACTCTAACTGTTGATCATAACAAGCAGACATATAAGAGTAAGTGGATCCCAGATCAAATAAAGAAAAGGCTGACTAACAACACATAAAAATCATACCTATGATAATAGTTGAGAATCAGCCTTAGGTTTAGCAGGGACTACATACAACTGACCACTTCTGCCACTTGGTTGGGCTCCTGATTGATCTCCTACCCTATTTGCCTGAGAACCTTCATGAGAACCCTAGAGACCACCCCGAAGACCATGCATACCAACTTTAGATAAAAGATAAACTTATCTAATAGGGGGAACACTCTAAGATGTAGTAACAATCGTCCTATCTCTAAGTCACTCTCACGAGTAATATCCAACAGCTCCACAACCATAACATGCCCCATGAGCTGAATAACTAGAAGAAGAACCCCTCAAAGAATGATCGCTACCCTAACTAGGCTCCATTAGTAATCTTGAGCACTTCTTGAATGGGTCTACTAGGATGACTCTAAGGCTGATATGGCGACTGCGTATTTACCCTGAGAACTTTTACCTATAAATCAAAAACTACTTTGGCTCCTACTAAAATTGTCCTAATACTGAGTCTCTTATCGCTGCCTCCTTGGGCTTTATGATGTATCTTTTCCATCACCTGAGTGTGATTATACACCTCAGTGAAAGACCTACCTACAATAACTAAACTCTGAGTGGAAATACAAAGAGAAAGTCTCAATCCCTGAACACGAACCCTCTCATACTTAGTAGTCAGAAAAGAAGTAGCATGCCTAGCCAACTCATGAAAATGAGCCTCATATTCCACAACCACCATGGATCCCTGCTTTGACCTCGAGAACTAATACCTCAAATAATCCCTAAGACTACAGGACATGTACTTTTCCAAGAAAATCTCAGAGAACTAAGTCTATGTCAAAGTGGGAGATGTAGATGGCCTGGAATCAAGATGACCTCTCCAACAATGTCGAGCTACCAAGTCCTACTGAAAAGTAGTGTAATGCACACTATAATTATCGACTAATCCTAAATTATGGAGCCTACCCTCATAAGCAATTAGAAACTCATATACATCTTTGCCCGGTGAACCAGAAAACCTAAGCAAAGCCAATCTCAAGAATCATCCTAACATCTTTTTCTCCTCAATAGACATAGTAGGTTGGGAAACCACTGGTTAAGCAACTACCAGTACATGAGGGACCTAAAATATATGAGCCACATCAATAGGCTGCTCCTCCGCCTCAGTACCACTCTGACCCGTAGACTGTGCACCACCAAATAACCCTAAAATTTAAAGCATAGCATCCCTGAGAACTAAAGAAGAAATAAATCCTGATAAATCCTGGGTCAATACCTGGCCTACCGCTGGCTGGGCAGAAAAATATCTAGCTCAAGAGCGGGGATAGGGTCTGGTGAATGCCCCTATCCTAGAACCTAACTCGAGACACATCATGAGGCTATCCACAATCTCTAGGTAATCTAAGAATAGTGATAGGATCCCTAGGCTCGATCTTGGGAACCTCATCTCGTATAGTGGTAGCACGCGTCCTAAGCATATATGAAATAGTGAAACCAAAGAAATGCCTTAGAAACCAGCTCAGAAACTTAGTAAAAAATGAGTGAAAGAAGTGAAGAACTCCTAAGAATGTCCTATATCCTTCCGAAGATAAGAAATAGGTGTCATATTCTTATTTGTAGGACTCCACTAGATACTTGCTTTTGTACTAATAATACCAGTGAAACCTATCCGTAATACAAATTTTTCATGAATTGATTTGTGGGTCATGATGGCACCTACTCTATTTCGCCAGTAGGTAAGCCAAATCATAGCATGAAGCTAATTGCAATAGACTAACTTGGTGTGAACTACCCCTAAAGGAAAAAATAGACAATACAACTTATAAATAAGCAAGGCAAAAGAAATAGTCTGAAAGGTAGCCATAACACAGAAAATCATACCAAGACCGGGTAGAGTCAGTATAAGAGCTACTATAAATACTTCACAAAGTTCTAGAATAGTCAATACAATCTATCTAGAAATAAAACACTAAACATAGAGAAATATAAGGAAATATGAGCAACTCTAGCTCTAAGAGCTCACCCTATCTTTGAAGTCCAACATAATATAACCGTCAAATCAGCAGTGGAAACTAGTATTTGGATCTATACTAGGAAGGTACAAAAGTGTCGTATGAGTACCAAAACCATGGTACTCAGTAGGCATCATTGACTGGCAGAGCTAAATCGAGATATAAATATGATAACATGCAAGATAACATAACTAAGTCAAAATAAAGGGACAAACCTGGAAGTAACTCCAACCTTGTTGTACACAATTAAATATATAAATTGGAATAAAACATAAAGATGAAGCAATTGCACTACAAAATTATTCCTTATAAGCCAATAAATACTGAAAACTAAATAACCCAATGCAGGCACCCATAAGCCGGAGGGTACAATTAATGGAAAATATAACACATATACCTGAGCAACCACTATTTGCCAACCTTCATACTATTATTGGTAACCCCTTTCATATTGTGTCACACCAAGAACAACTCCTCTTACCAAACTCAATATGGTATTTATATCCTTAATATCATAACCAATAGATGGACTTAAACCAATATATATCATCAATATTAAAATTATAGTCGGAATTGAACCGATATATATGTCATAATATCAAAATCAATTGCTGGACTTAAACCGATACATAATCATCATATCAAAATCAATAGCCAAAATCAAATTGGTATTCACATCATCAATACCATAACTAATGAGTTTTACCATAATTAGAATCAACTTATAATATTAGACCATCATGAATATTAAGTATCTAGTCTCATCATGTCTCATAACAAGCATTTCAAAGTGTATAGCAAGCGTATAAAGGTCTACAAAAATTAGTTCAAGTCTTGGCCTAAGGTAGGCCGAAGGGGCCCACTTTTAATCCCTGAAATCCATTATAAGGAAACTCTACACCGGACTAGACTAAGGTATCTAAATCCAATTTTAGATGTTACACAAGTCTTAATTAGCCATAAGATAGAAATTCTACTAAGTAACTAAGAAACTAAACCAACTATGCCAAATTACGATTTTCGAATAGCCTAAATGGTCCAACTATTCCAAATAATGTAATTCATACCAATACCTAAAACCCATCCTAAATGTAAAATAATATCATAAGCATACTATAAAATATCTCAATCTATAAAGGAGGAAACCTAGCCCATCTGAACATCGATAACAGTTTAAAAAATCCGCTAAATGACCGATTTCCCCTTTTGAAAAGCATCCACAAGGTACCATTCTATCAAAATCACAATCCATTGATCAAAATATGAACAATGACACCCATATTGTACTATTTTATTTTGGGTCCAAATTCATGCAAAAATCTCCTATGGGGTCCATTATCCCTCTATGCTCATGGAATATTTACCCAAAAAATGGATAAATTTTGAGCTATATTGGTGCTAAAATCAATTGACCAAGCTTTTTGGAAATTTTAGTTTAGAATAGAAAAATCAACCATGAAAATGAAGGAATCCTACCTCAAATTTGAAGGAGAATTATGTAATTAACCTTTATCAAAGCTCCCCAAAGCACCCACAATGCTATTCCAAAGCTTTCCTAATTTTTAGGGCTTAAATATTTTAGATATGGATGAGAAATTTTGAAAAATGGTCTTAAGGGGGTATTTATACCCTCCCCAAGTACACGAGTATTGCATACGTGAACTGCCAGTTGCATACATGATACTTGGACACAATGGCAGAAGTCACATTCTTGGTAAATAAAATTGCATATGTGATACCTATCCACAGCCAAAGAGAGTCACTTACATGACATAAGTGTCACGTTCGCTATACCTGCAGTTAGTAGACAAATATTAAAACTGACATTGATAACCTATTATATTTAATATTGCAGACCCAATGGCACAATCAAAATTTTGATCTGAGGTTATTTTATTAAAAAGTGGGTCCTACACCTAATTTACCATTTTCTTACCTTCCGGCTTGAAACACCCTAATTTTCGGACCTTAGAAAATATTCTGGAATTTTGGTCTCTAGACCCAATATGACTCATGGGTATGAGCTATATGTTGGGGTATGAATGGTAAGGTCCAGTCGTATGCTGACCACTATTGGATGGTGGGATTGATTTTGGTCACTTGAATAGGAATGACTTGAATGTTATGTATTGTATGGTTGGATATGAATCATTTGGTTTGGTTTTTACTTAGCTTAATCTTAGACTTGGTAACTTAAGTTGAATCTGAGTACGATTGGCTCACCATGAGTCGTAAGCCAGGGTATGAGTCGTACCTAAGACTTGTATGGTGGTCAGTGTTTAAACCACTTAAATTCTATTCTGCCAGGGGTACAGTTTATGGGTACCAGTCATACACTTTAATATGACTTAAGTTGGATAAGTCATACCTTAGAGAGTGTTGGGTGCTACTCATAAAGAGAGGGTAGAACTCATAAGGGTCAGTCGTATCCCTATGAGAGGAATTTAATACAGTTTAAGTAAGGGCAATCAAACATTTCTCCACTTATCCTAATAAGGTCCCACAACTTATATTGGACTTGGAAGGTTATTTTCCTTATTGTTCTATTCTTAAGAACTTGGAAAACACTCTAAAATCCTCTTTAGAGTTCTTGGGCAAAGGAAGCTAGGGTTTCATCTTAAGGAGTAAATTGGGGCGTGTCTTGGTGATTTCTCTCCATCATCATCTTAGTTTAAGGCATGTTATCTTCCCTCATTGTTAGTTCCAACTAAAGGCATGGTTTTATACAATATTTTCATGATTTGGATGTTGTATGATTTTAGGTTTTTCAAATATGATTTAGGGGTTTTAGTTATAAATGCTTGGTTATAATTTTCTCATGTTTTAATTATTCTTTTGTATGCATTAATGGTGGTTTTGGACAATTGGTTACAAGATAATGGTTCTTTTGTAATGGACTTTGTCTTTGGAAATACTATGCCCCCAATGTGTTTGATAAAATTCCTTTAACAATGTTTTCACTATAATATTATCTCTTCAATGAAACTTATGCATGGATTACACTTGGTAATGGAAACCTAAATGATGTGAATTATTTAAATGGTTGTGAATAGATTAAAAAGGCCTTGGTGGCCATGGTTTTGGTTAATTGGAAATCAGATGGGGTACATGGGAATACCCTAAGGATTAGGTAAGGACAATACTTACAAGTTATAGCTGGTATGACGATAACACTATCTAATAGACTTAGTTAATAAATGGTTAATGGTTTAGTTGGTTACTTGATAATGGTCTTAATTGGGCTTAAAGGAGAGATTGTAGCAAATCCATGGAAGGTGGAGGTCCCAGGGGGATCTAAACTAGAAACTCATATTTTTTGATGTAAGGTTTGGTATTAGTGACCGTATGCCTGATGTCACACTATTATTTTAAGGGATGTACTAGTCATCCCAGGTTTTCTTCCCTGGTCTTTTGGCTTCACTCAATGGGTCCTTTTAGTAGGAGAGCTAAACCCATATAGCTTATGGGTGGTTTAGGATGACAAAGCTACAAAGCCCAGGTAAAGGTTTTAATGGCATGCTAAACCCATTCCCTTTTCCTGGTATGGTTATATATATGTATGTATCATTGTGTGGATATGGATACTTCTTACTTAGTTTTATAAATGGCATTATTTTATTCTTATCCTGAGTTTATGCTAGTGTTCATCTGCTAACCTATCTTTGGGTGCTTTATCCCCATGTGATGCAGGAACCAATCGTTCCACTCCTCTTGCTTAGCAATTCAGACTTTAGGGTCAGCATTTGGATTGAAGTGGTGATCTTTCATCTATTCGAAAGGCTCTATTTCATGGATGTTATTTCATACTTTATCTTATTTATGAATATTGGTTTTGGCTATGATCGGGGGCATGTCCAACCCAAATTTTGGTATTCTTTTGGTTAGAGGATCCATTTTATGGATGTTATTTCATACTTTAACTCATTTATGAATATTGGTTTTGGCTATGGTTGGGGGCATGTCCAACCTGGATTTTGGTATTCTTTTGGTTAGAGGTTTTGTTGGTACTACTATTGGTTGAAATGGGCGAGATTAATATTGGTGTTGACCCTAATATTGGAATTGGCATTGGGGATGACATCATTGGAAATAATTTCTCAATGTTCCATTATATTTTATTTTGGGATTACTCATATTATGTTTTAGATCTCATTTGGTTATGGCCTGGTTTATGGCCCTTTGTTCGGTAGTGGTTTGGCTTGGCAGTTTGGTTGGTATGGTTTGGTGGATGGGATAACTTTGTAGGGTTGGACTAAGAATAAACCTATCCTAAAGTTAGTCATTGTCCAGTTATGCTATCTTGTTATATGTTTGAAATTCAGCCAACTCAAGGCAGATGGCTGGAGATTGGATGGGTAACGGGGGTGGTCTCTGATCCTGGTTGGACTTGGGATGCCCATTACAATAAGGCCCCAGGTAGGGTTATGTCAAGTTGGTAGCAAAGCTTTAGGTTCATGGTCGATTAGTATTGAACAAAGCCATGTCTGATAGAGTCTCTTTTAAGGGTGTGAGTGTGACAAACTCATAAAAGAGAGGCCACAAGGCATTTAGGAATATTTCACTTTCTTGGTAATCCATTTTCAAGAATTGAGTCTAAGTCCTGGAATTCTTCTCTAATCCTTGGTTGTTCACTTTTCAGATCATACCTCGATAATCTGGAACACAAAAAAAAACTCTTCAGTCCTATCTGGGGACAATGTTGATGGGGTACATCCTACGTCTAGAGTTTGTCCTCAATCTCAGGGTCCTATCCCTGATAGTTCTGGAGTTTCTTCGATTGCTACTAGTCCTGCATAGGGTGAGGTAACTAATGCAGAATTTTGCCAGTCTATTCATACTATTGCTCAGTTGGTTGCTGCTCAGGTTAAGCAGGATGCATTTGGAGGGTTTTCTGTGGAGGCCACAATGGTTAGTCAGTTTATGAAATTGAATCTTCCTACTTTTACTAGTGTGAAGGTGGAGGAGGATCCTTATGGTTTTCTCAATAAAATAGAGAAGATATTCAGAGTGATCCAGGCAACCACTATGTAGGGTGTAAACTTCACAGCTTATTAGCTCAAAGATGTTGCATACCAGTGGTATGAAGAGTAAGATAGGGATAGAGGTGATGCAGAGGAGCCATCCTTATGGGATGCATTTTTTGGTCCTTTTTTGGATCATTTCTTTCTCAAGAGGTGAGGGAAGCAAAGATGGAGAATTTTGTCAATCTTAAGCAATGGAGAATGTCTATCAAGGACTATGCCTTGAAATTTCACTAACTTTCAAGGTATGCTCTTGATTTGGTAGCCGACGTAAGAGCGAGGATGAGAAAGTTTGCTTCGGTATATCTTGAGATTTGATCTTAGAAAGCAAGACTTTCTTATTGATCAAGGATATAGACATTTTGGGGTTAGTTTTCGACATACAGCAAGTGGAGAATAAGAAGAGAAAACTGTCAGAGTTTGGTGATAGGCTGGGTAAGGGGAGCAGGTTTTCTAATCAAAGAGGTTCTCAGTCGCATGGTGGTTGAGATGGAGGTAAATACCCAAAAAAATAGGGGAGTTTTGGTTCCTTCTCTTCTGCAAGCTCTCCTTACCCGAGGTAGTCGGGTGATAGGCGTCAATAGAAGGTGATAATTTTTAGGCACAATGTGTCCAATCTCAAGTGAGTGGGGGTCAATTGATTTTTTCATGCCCTACTTATTGATTTTATGGTCGTCTTTATCGAGGTAATTATGATGAAGAAAGGGACAAATGTTTTAAATATGGCTAGCCATGCCATATGCTCAATAATTATCAAGTTGGTCAGGGAGCTTCAAAAGTGGTCAAAGCTCTGATTGCTTCATCTTTTGTTCCTGCGCTTAGTGGAGCAGCTTTGGTGTCTACTCCTATTTCTGGCACCGACACTGTTTGGAATAGGTTGTATGCTCTTGCATCTTGATAGGAATATGAAGCACCACCTGATGTTATTATTGATATGTTATAGTTCTTTTCTTATGATGTGTATTGTTTGGTTGATCCAGGGTCCACTCTTTCTTATGTGACGTTATTTATAGTTGCATGTATTGGTTTTGATCCTAAGATTGTTTTGGATCCTTTTTCTTTTTCTACCCCGATCGGTGACTCGGTTATTGCTAAGAGAGTCTATAGGGGGTGTTATCTATTGGTAGTAAGAAGACCTTTGTGGATTTATTTAAACTTGATATGGTTGATTTTTATGTTATTCTGGGATGGATTGGATACACTTTTGTTATGCGTCCTTGGATTGTTAGACCCGTAAAGCTGTCTTTAGGTTCCCCGATGAATCGGTTATAGAGTGGGAGGGTGGTTCCCTAGATCCTACGGGGTAGTTTATTTGTTATCTTAGAGCTCGAAGGTAAATCTCTAAAGGTTGTCTTTATCACTAGGTCCAAGTTAAAGATTCTAACTCTGAAGTCCTTCTTTACAGTCAATCTCAGTTGTAAATGAGTTTCTTGAGGTCTTTCTAGATGATCTTCCTAGTGTTTCTCTAGACAGGGTAATAGAGTTTGGTATTGATTTGGTTTTGGATACTCATCCAATATCTATTCCTCCCTATAGAATTGCTCCATCTGAGTTGAGAGAGCTCAAGGAGCAAGTTAAGGATCTTCTGGATAAGGGGTTTATTCATATTAGTGTATCTTTGTGGGATGCACCGGTGTTGTTCGTTCATAAGAAGGATGGTTCCCTTCAGATGTACATTGACTATCGACAGTTGAATAAGGTAATGGTCAAGAACAAGTATCCTCTTCCAAGGATAGATGACTTGTTTGATCAGTTGCAAGGTGCCAAGTTTTTTTCTAAGATATATCTTCGATCTGGGCATCAACTTAAGATTAGGGAGGAGGATATACTTAAGACGATATTTCATACTTGGTATGGGCACTTTGAATTCTTGGTGATGTTATTTGGTTTGACTAATGCCCCGACGACATTTTTTGACTTGATGAACAAGGTTTTTAGGCAGGTCTTGGATCTCTTTGTCATTATGTTTATGATGACATTCTAGTTTATTCCCAAAGGGAGGAGGTTCATGCTAATCATCTCTGTCTGGTATTGCAGACCTTAAAGGAACAACAATTGTATGTCAAGTTCTCCAAGTGTGAGTTTTCCCTGAACGCTGTGACTTTTCTTGGTCATATTATTTCTAGCGAGGGGATCATGGTGATCTACAAAAGGTGGTTGTAGTTAAAAGGTGGCCTAGACCAATGACTCCGACCGACATTTAGAGCTTCTTAGGTGTGGTTGGGTATTATCTGTGGTTTATGGAGAGCTTTTCGACGATAGCTACTTCTTTAACCAAGTTGACTCAGAAAAAGGTGAAGTTTTCTTGTAATAATGCTTGTAAGGGAAGTTTTGAGAAGTTGAAAGATAAGCTAACTTTAGCTCTAATCTTAAGATTACCTGAGGGCAATGAGGGGCTTATGGTTTATTATGATGCATCTGGGGTGAGACTTAGTTGTGTCTTGATACAGCATGGTAAGGTGATTGCCTATGCTTCCAGACAATTGAAGGTACATGAGAGGAATTATTGTACTCATGATTTGGCGCTGATGGCGGTGGTTTTTTCCTTGAAAATCTGGCGACATTATCTATATGGAGTACATGTAGACATCTGCGCTGATCATAAGAGTATGTAGTATGCGTTAACTTAGAAGGATCTAAATCTTAGAGAAAAAAGATGGTTAGAGCTTCTCAAATACTATGACATGAGTCTTCACCATCACCCAGGTAACGCTAATATGGTTGTTGATGCTTTTAGCAGGTTATCCATGGGGAGTTTAGCTTATGTGGAGGAAAAAAGCAAGAATTGGTGAAGGATATTCATCGCTTGGCAAATCTTGGAGTTTTTCTTTTGGACTCCGTGGATGGTGGGGTAATGGTATAGGAAGTGGTTCGGTTGTCTCGTGGTGCAGATATTAAGGAAAAGCAAGTACTAGATCCTATCTTCATCAAAATAAGAGTAATGTGGGCATACAAAATTTAATGGTGTTTAAGATCAGTGGCCATGGTAATTTACGGTAACAAGGGAGGTTGTACGATCCTGATGTCGATAATTTACGACAAAGGATTTTGGCTGAGGCGCATGAGTCGCTCTACATTGTATATCCCGGCTTGACAAAGATGTATCATGATCTCAAGGAGATGTATTGGTGGAGTGGTATAAAAAGGGACATCGCTGATTTTGTGGCCAAGTGCTAGGTGTGTTAACAAGTTAAAGTTGAGCACATGATACCTAGTGGGTTGTATCAAGAGATTGTTTTTCTCAAATAGAAATAGGAGGTAATAAATATGGATTTTATTACTGGCCTTCCTTGGTCTCAGAATCAATATGGTTTGATTTGGATCATCATGGATAGGATGACAAAGTCTGCCCACTTCTTACCAGTGAGGGAGGATTATGTAAAGTTATATCTTTAGGAGATTGTGAAGCTACATAGGGTACCTATTTCAACTATCTCTAATCATGATATGCAGTTTTTATCTTATTTCTTGTGGTCTTTTCAGAAGGGATTGGGTACTAAGATGAGTCTGAGTACTGCTTTTCATCCTCAGATGGATGGGCAAGCAAAAAGAACTATTTATACATTGGAGGTTATGATTCAGGCATGTGTGGCTGATTATAGTGGCACTTGGGTTTAGTATCTACCTTTGGTAGAGTTTCTCTTACAACAATAGCTATTATTCTAGTATTGGTATATCCCCTTTTAAGGCATTGTATGGTAGGAGGTGTAAATCTCTTATTGGTTGGTTCGGGCTTGGTAAAGTGGATATGTTCGGTCCGTATTTGGTCTATAACGCTATGGAAAAGGTGAAGGTGATTTGGGATAGGCTTAAGGTTGCCTAAATTCTCCAAAAGTCCTATGCGGATGTAAGGCATAGAGACTTAAAGTTTAAGGTTGGGATAAGGTATTCCTCAAGGTATCTCCCATGAAGGGAGTAATACAGTTTGGCAAAAATTGGAAGCTCAGTCCCAGGTATATTGGTCCTAATGTGGTTTTGTGGAGGGTTGGAAATGTTGCTTATGAATTGGAGCTGACTTCTAGTTTGAACTCCATTCATCTGGTATTTCATGTCTCTATGTTGTGGAATTGTCTTGGTGATCCTTCTTCGATTGTTTCTTTAGAGGGATTGTGTATCTCAGACTCTCTATCTTATGAAGACGCCTCAGCTGAGATCTTGGATAGGCGAATTCATCGATTGTGAACCAAGGATGTTGCTTCGGATACGGTTCTGTAGAAGAACTATAAGGTGGAAGAAGCTACATAGGAAACAGAGGAGGACATGAATCTAAGTATCCGCATCTATTTTTGCTCTTGCGATTCATGCGGAAAGTATGTGTCTTCAACACATCTTTATTTTTTGAGTTTGTTAAAGGAAAGATTAATACCTTTGCCTCTTTGTTTTCAAACTTTATTAAGGATTAGAAATAGATTTGATAATGCAAATGACTCATGCTTATGGTTACCCCTACTTTGTTCGTTATTCGGGGTGAATGTTCCTAGTGGGGGAGACTGAAACACCCTGGTTTCTAGACCTTAGAAAATTTTCTCAAATTCTGGTCTCTGGACCTAATACGACTCGTGGGTACGAGCCGTATGTTGGGGTACAAATGGTATGGTCCAGTCGTATTCTAACTAGTGTTAGCTAGTGGGATGGATTTTAGTCACTAAAATGGGTACGACTTGAATGGTATGAGTCATCTAATTGGATACAGATCATTTGGTTTGGGTTTTCCATAGCTTAATCTTAAACTTGGAAACTTAAGTTGGATCTGAGTACGAGTGGCTTACAATGAGCCATAAGCTAGGTTATGAGTCGTACCTAGGACTTGAATAGTAGTCAGTGTTGAAACTTCCTGGATTCTATTCTGCTTGGGGTACAATTTATGGGTACCAGTTGTACACTTGAATACAACTTGAGTTGGATGAGTTATACCTTGGACAACGTTAGGTCCAAGAGGGAGGCCAAGGGTACGAGTGATGGGTACCACTCATAAATGGAGGGTACAACTCGTAAGGGTCAGTGTGTCCCTATGACGTGAATTTAATGCAGTTTAAGTGAGGGCAATCTTGACATTTCTCCACTTATAATAATAAGATCCCACGACTTATATTGCACTTGGAAGGTTATTTTCCCTATTATTGTATTCTTAAGAACTTAGAAAACACTCTTAAATCCTCTCTAGAGTTCTTGGGCAAAGGAAGCTAGGGTCTCATCTTAAGGAATAAATTGGGGCTTGTCTTGGTAATTTGTCTCCATCAGCATCTTGGTTTAAGGCATGTTCTCTTCCCTCATTCTTAGTTCCATCTACAGGCATGGTTTTATACAATGTTTTCATGATTTGAATGTTGTATGATTTTGGGTTTTTCAAATATGATTTGGGATTTTTTGTTATAAATGCTTGGTTATTGTTTTTCCATGTTTTAATTATACTTTTATATGCATTAAGGGTGGTTTTGGATAATAGGTTTCATGAGAATGGTTCTTTGGTAATAGACTTTGGTTTTGGAAATACTATACCCCCAATGTGTTTGATTAAATGCCTTTAACAATGTGTTTACTATAATATTTGTTTTTCAATGGAACTTATGCATGTTTAAACTTGGTAATGGAACCCTAAATGATGTGAATGAGTTAAATGGTTTTGAATAGATTGAAAAGGCCTTGGTGGCCATGGTTTTTGTTAATTAGAAATCTTGTGGGGTACATGGGAATCCTATAAGGATTGGCTAAGGACAATACTTGCAAGTTATAGTCAGTATGATGATACCACTATCTAATAGCCTTGGTTAATAAATGGTTAATGGTTTGTCTGGTTTCTTGGTAATGGTTTTAATTGGGCTTAAATTAGGGATGCATAGAAAAGTGGTGGAAAGTAGAGGTCCCAGGGGGATCTAAACTGGAAACTCATATTTGTCGATGTGAGGTTTGGTCCTAGTGACCGTAGGCATGATGTCACACTATATATTTACGGGATGTACTAGTCATCCCGGGTTTTCTTCCCTGGTCATGTGGCTTCACACACTTGGGCCTTTTTAGCAGGGGGAGCTGAACCCATATAGCCTGTGGGTGGTTTAGGACGGCAAAGCTACACAACCCAGGTAAAAGCTCTAATGGCATGCTAAACCCGGTCCCTTTCCCGGTATGGTTATATATATATATGTATGGTTGTGTGCATATGGATGGTTTTACTTGGTTTTACAAATGGCATTATTTTATCCTTATCCTGAGTTCATGCTAGCGTTCACCCACTAACCCATCTTCGGCGCTGTATCCCCACTCGATGCAGGAACTAGCCCTTCCACTCCTTCTGCTTAGCGATTCAGACTTTGGGGTCAGTATTTGGATTGAAGTGGTGAGCTTACATCTATTCAGAAGGCTCCATTTCATGGATGTTATTTCAGACTTTGACTTATTTATGGATATTGGTTTTGGCTATGGTTGGGCGTATGTCCCTACTGGATTTTGATATTCTTTTGGTTAGTGACTTTGGTGGTACATATATGGGTTGGAATGTGTGGGCTCGGTATTGGTGCTGGCCTTAATATTGGCATTGGTATTGGGGCTGACATCATTGGACATAATTTCTCATAGTTCTATTGTATTTCATTTTGGGATTAATCATATTATGTTTTGGATCTCATTTGGTTATGGCCTGGTTTATAGCCCTTGGTTTGGTATTGGTTTGGCTTGGTGGTTTGGTTGTTATGATTTGGTGGATGGGATGACTTGGTAGGGCTGGTATAGGAATAGACCTATCCCAAAGTCAGTCCTTTTCTAGTTATGCTATCATGTTATATGTTTCAAATTCAATCAACTCAGGGCAGATGACTGGAGGTTGGGTGGGTAACGGGGGTAGTTTTCGGTCCAGGTCGGACTTGGGACACCTATTATGACAAGGCCCCAGGCAGAGTTGTGTCACAACTAATAGCTCAAAATGAGCCCGGGTATCTTAGAATCCAAACCAAAGGTCTACCTAGCCTAAAATCAACATTTTAGAGCTTTTGGAATAATCAAAATTGGAATATGAGGTTGTTGTCTGAAATTTTTGCCTGATAGTCAATTTGAACTAGCAAAGACTTTAAAATAGGGACTTGGCTCTAAAAATCAAATGAACTTCCTGATAACCAAACTGTCAGTCCCAACAAGTCATAAATGACTCAGGGTAACTATAAGAAAGCTCTTACATTGAATATACAGAAAATGACCTTAAGGGTCACTACATGCTGAAATTGTTGAGTTAGATTATTGCCCCTTGAATAGTTAGGCTGACTCTACCGCTTGTGGTTATAGCATTACCATAGGTTCCCTTCTATGCAGTTCCCAAAAAATTAACAAACTTCGAATTTCTATACACAAGTCTGCTGAGTGATCACTAATTCCATAAATCTCACACCAAGACGAAGCCTGGTGAACTGCATTTACCAGCGCCTGAGATTGGTTCACACCCAACTTGCTGAATTGAGTCATCATCTAATTCTAAAGTGCTAACAGTTGGGTGGACAAAGCTATGACAATATCAACCTTAATCATACCTCTACGCTTTTTACTAGACTTCTGGAGATATCACCACGCCAGTCAGGATTACCTTGCAAAATTTGGTTCAGTAAGGTATACAGCTCATCAGATGATTTCTCCAATGCCTGACCACCTACAGCTGAATCGAGAAAAATATTTGTATTATGGTTAAGATCTTTAACAAAATTATAAGCCAATACCTCATTGGACTATTGGTGATATAGACAGTCTAAGTAGAGATTTAAACCTCTTCTAAGCATGATATAAGTTCTCATCTAGATTATTCTTAAAACTCAAGATTTTTCTATGTGTTGTTGCAGTCTTTCCAGATGGTAATAAATGAATGAGGAACTTCCTTGCCAAATCATCCCATGTAGTTATGGAACTTGCCGACTCTGTGTTCACTAATTCTTTGCTTCCCCCAAGAGTGAGAAGGGGAAGAGAACAAGCCTTAGATAGTTTGTGGAAACTCTAGTGGGGATGAAGGTGTCACTGATATCCATGAAATTCTACAAATGGACCTGTGTATCTTCATGTGAGAAGCCTGTGAACTTTCCACTGTTGTGCAAAAGTTGCACTATGTTTTGTTTCAGCTCAAATCTACCTCCAAGTGCTGGTCTGCAGATAACTGAGGTAAGATTAGTCGAGATTAGGATTTCCACTTGCATACTATCTTGTGGGCTGGTGGATCTACAATCATTGGTGTAGGAATAGCTTTCTCTTGTTGAATTTGAGGTATCCGATATAGAAGTATCACTTCTCTCCTCAACTGATGCAAGTGATGCTCAGGTTCAGGTTATGGTTCAACCAAATCCCTTTCCCTTGCCTGCTTACTGGCTTTTCAGACCTGAACCTACAAATTTAGAAGCTAAGATCAAGTTGTTAGCACTTAAGAAACCAATAACAAAACCAAAAGTAAGATAGTTGCCAATTTACAAGTCCCCGACAATGGCGCCAAAAAACATGTTCCACCCAAGCACACACGCAAGTATACATTGTCACCCAAGTAGTAAAATGACCTTTAAAAGCCAAGTATAGATGCCATAGAAACTTGTGCTCCACAACGATCTAATTCTAGTCTTACTATGAAGATTAAACAAGTGAAAAAGTAACCAAAAATGTTTGAGAATTGAAAACTAAAAGCAATCATAAACACTATGAGGATGTAAATGCTTGAACAATAACGGGGAGAAACCAGGGCTGAGGCACTACGAACAATCCTACTTAGCTATGAAACCACATTGGTTTAGTTAATTATCTTGGTTATTGATTCACGTTGTTGATAACATGATTATGATCTTCCGAGCCTTTAATCATCTATCTAACTTAGCCTCGTAACTACATCATTAAGCGGGGATGCAATAACTAAGTTAAAAATATTTGTATTTCTTCCCATATATGAACTAAATCGGGGAATTAGTTATCTATCATAAACCCAAATCCTAACTTCAATTCCTTGAATGATTCAGATCCTACTCCATACATCCAATGTGATAATCTATCGTTCCTTCTTTCGGGCTCACAATAGACATATATGTTTATTGTAAGGGTCGTAAATCCATAGAATATTAAATACAAGGATATATGAACCATAAATAATGATAAATAACATAAACTGACTCAATTACAAGCTTAAGTACTCATATTTTTGGCCTTAACCCCGGATGAGGGTATTTAACCACTTATGAAATTACAAAGAATCACAACAATGGAATTCATGTAACTCATCCAAATGTAAAATAAGGAAAAGATTAATAACCCTAATACAATACACTTCAAGTGTATTCCAAGACCCAAAGGTCGTCCAAGTTGTTTACAATATGTCCCAAGTATTCTATTTATATTAGGAGAAAGTTGCCCGTTTTTGAACTAAGGGTGTGCCATGCTAAGGGATTGACGTGATAGAGGTGTGGCATGATCTTATCATGGATTCTTAGTGGAATGGTCCATTTTCATTTGTTTATAAGGGTGTGGCATGCCCTTAATGGAGATATCCAAGGGCGTGGCACGCCCTTATGCACAGATTTTCCCGATTTCATCAAAGTAAGCTCCATCCATTTAGCAATGTGTTCTTCACTTTGTGGTTGCTCTTTATCTTCAAAATCATCTTGTATATCATCCCATAATTGATTTTAATACCTTAAAAAGCTTCATATATCATCAAATACCACGATTTAGGACTTAAAACACCATAGAATTCAACAAGACAAACTAGAACAACACATAGCTCAAGTTAAGAACATTATTTTTCTCGTCAAATCTACAACTGATAATTTGCATTATAAACTTGTTTTAAACATTCCTTAAACATTATACACAAATATTTTAACATTTAGATGCTTAATTATACAATTATTAACTCATTATGCACACGAGAAGTCCTCGAAACTAAGATAAACAATCGTAGATTCTATCACGTAGGTGCATAAATCCACCTAAGATCACACTCATGTCGATATGATGTGGGTGAGGAATCCCTACCAGATTTGGTCAACTTATTTATGGTACTTTGACTAAAAATCGATGGAGAAACTTGAGACAAATACCTACGATTTGGGTAATCAAACCAAAAGCTAAGGTTAAATTGAAGAAAATGGTATAACTTGTACATAGAAATTGCTATGTCAATATTTTTACTTTTATCTCATACTATAATTCTCTTCTTGAACAATATTTTCTCCTTGGAATACCATACAAGTTTTTCTATCATAATTTAGACATAAATCTTTTTTAGACATTTGAATAATTGTTAGATGAATCCACGAACCCATATCCACACATGGATCTGTACCCTGAGTCAGAGCAACATAGTCGTAGATAACCGTGGCATTCGTATAAACCACTTGTACAATTTAACTGATAATTTTAACATTGCATCCTAATATATTGCAATAGACTAATCCCTCTGTTCACTTTTTCTTTTCCACTATTGAAAAAATAGATCTATTACTTCACTTTTAACATATCAAGAAAAGATAATTATTTTTTAAATATTTTACCCTTAGCATTAATTACTTATTGTCTAATACATATACCAAGATTTAATACTAAACATCAATTAATATGGATATTAAGGTAAAATTCTCATTTTAATCATTGTTTTTTAAAGGGCATGCAAAGTCTAAAGTGGACGAGTAAAAGGAACACGAGGAGTAAATCACTAAGTTAATAAAAAGACTTTGATATTTTGTTTCAACAATTTAGGAATGACAAGAGGTGAGATTTGAAGTAAGACAAATGTAATCCAAGTAATAAGTCCATAGAGGTCCTTTTATGACCTAGAAATCCGCCTAGAGAAAAACCTTTGGGCCAACCGTAGTCTTCTCCATTCAAATTCTATGATATAATTTGCTTGGCACAAAACTCAAATTTAAACATATCACGAGCAGTACCTGGCATAGAAATACAATTAATTATTCATAAGGGGCCGTTTGGTAGAAGGTACTGGAGAAAATAATGCATGTATCGGTTACAGCATTACTAATCTATCTTTTGGAACCTTCTTCAACTTATGTATAACTAAAGTAAGAATGAGTTATACACCATATGCGGTACCATTATATATATAATGAATACATAGCAAACCATCATATCAATGATACCAAGGTTTATAAAGTATGCATTAGCATAATTCAAGATATAACGACCCTAAAAGTGCACAAAGCTAAAGAATGTGGAGGGTATTTTTGTAAACAAATATTTTTTTTAAAATACATGCAATGCATGTATTTTAAGGGGAGCCTTGGATTAACTAACAAAGTTGCTTCCATGAGACCAGGAGGGCACTGTTTCAAGCCTTGGAAATTGCCTTAAGTAGAAATATAAGATAAGACTGTGTACAATAGACCCTTGTAGTCAGGTCCTTCCCTGACCTTATGTATAGCAAGAATTTTAATGCACCAAGGTGCCTTTATGTTATTTTTAATTCACCAAACCAAACAGTTGTTTGGACAAGAAATGTTGTCAGCATAACTAATCATTGAAATGCTAATGCACTTATTTAGTACTATTCTTATACAACCTACAAAACAACCCCTTTCATATTTTCCTAAGATGTATATTATTAAAGCTCAAAATTGGAAACAAGTATTTTATAAATAACAATGATGAAATGTTTTATTAAAAATGCTAGAAAAGGTACAAAATTGAAGAGACAAAAAAAATGCCTAGCAAAGGAAGGAACTCTTGAGAAAGTATAAACAATTGTTACATACACGTCCATACTCCTTCAAATCATAAAAACATTCTGCCGCCGCCTCAAACCTTCCAATAAAGTCAAAAGTTTCAGCAGCCTCACATAGGTAGGTGCAAGACTTTTTGGGATTCGAATAAGATATTTAATTAGCAACTGCCCTTAATCTTGCTGCCTTTGCCTTTTCCTCCTAATTCCTTTCTCCTACTTTTTTAAAGAACATGATTTCCATCTCATAGTTCTTTATCCAGAAAAAAAAGGGAGCCTTAGAGTAACCGGTAAAGTTGCTTCCATGTGACCAGGAGGTCATAGCTTCAAACCTTGGAAACAGCCTCTGGCAGAAATGAAAGTTAAGTCTACGTATAATACACCCTTATGGTGGGTCCTTTCCTCGAACATCGTGCATAGCGGTAGCTTTAGTTCATCGGGTTACCCTATTCCTTTCCCAGAAAGGTTACATGATGACATCAAAACACTTTATTAGGGCTAGTTAATGCTCATAGAAATATATAGCAACACAAGAAAAAAATTTGAAAAGATAATTTATTATTATAGAAATAAGATAAGGAATATAAACTTGAACTTTGCACCCCTTGACTTTCACTCCTCTGAAGTGCTAAAAGTTTGCATTGCTTGTGCAAATGAATCATAAATTTCCCTTGTACTTACTAGACAGAACATTCTCTAGTAATCAAACATAGGCTTAGAAAATTCTTCTATATTCTTATAAATCCATAACCTTTACCTTGTTTGAGTGATAGAAACATAAAGTTGTTTTAGTTCAGAACACCAAAGGCTATGTTTATCTTCACAGAAAGATGAAAATGATGTATCTACTACACCATGTTCTTTCATAAACTTATACACCACTCTTTACTGATATTTAAGTGGACATGACCCAAAATTTTTTTACAAAAGTACATCCTACAAGAGATCAAAGAAAGAAATAAAATGATAAAGGAGAATTCAATAGAAAGGAGAATAAGCTTTAGCAAAAGATGTAATTTAATTAGCACATTTTTCTAAGTATTTCAAACTATTTACTTTCTAGGTCACACCTGTGTAGGATATCCAAACTTATTATACCATTAGAGAACACACAAACTCACTGACATTTGTGAGGATTCCAGTTTTATAGAGTTTGAGCTCTTTAAAAGACACATTTACAATATACTACTCTATCCTAATCCATTTTCTTTTTATTTGCCTTGATGCACGTGATCTAACAGGTTAACCAACAAACCTAATAAATAGACTTCATCCTACTATAGAATGTACATAGACATGTTTACATATAGTATACATAGCACAATCATACATAGAGATATTTATGGATTTTTCTTATTTTATTTCGTTAGATAGATTTGCTTGTACACCTAAAAATAACCTATTATTTTTGGAATAATACTACAAGTAAATTTCTCTATTTTCTCTGTATTTAACATGGTATTAGAGTGGGTTATCCTGCGTTGTTGGAATTTGATTGAAAAACTCACCCGAACACGCCAGAATTGGGTTAGTGAACGTGAAATAGTTTTTGTACCTGAAATTTAGTTGCTACCACCTTAGAAGGACTTTCTTATTCTAATCTATAAAATCCCAAAATCTGGTGGCATGAGGAAATGCGTGTTAGCCTCATACACCGGCGAAGTTGATAGAGACAACCTACTTTGAGATGCTCATGGAAACTCATGTGCTAACCAAATTAGGTCTGACTTTCTATCCTGAGCATCAACTTTTTTGGTTGATTTGTGGTGGTCTCCTAATCACCGAACCATTTTTGGAGGTAAAAATCCATGAAACAGAATTTGCAAAGCTTTTAAGTTAGGTTTGACTCTTCTTTGTATGTTACTAATTATATTTTGATTCTAGAGATTACCTACAAGTGAAACAATGATTTGATATTGTTCCTAGCAATTTTATAACTGATATTGCTTATTGGAGCCATTCTGAAGCTTTTTCGAGAATTATTTTTACATTAAGTTTGGCTATTTTCAATATTCTTATTATGTTTGGTTATTAGGGTTGTGTTTGGTCATCAGGGATTGTTTTATTTCATGGTATTATGTTTTATATAGTTTACTACTTGGAATACTTTGTTGGTCTCAACACTTATTTAGTTTAGACACAATTGAGTTCTTTTTTGATTGGGGAAATAACTTATCAATTCAAATATGATACTCCAAGATCAATATCTGAAATTAGTTTTGGTTTTGATTGAGGAGTTTATTAATTCAATCAATATCAGAAATCCTTGAAGGAATCCACTTCATTTGATATTTTTTTTTGGTGAAACAAAACATTTCTTATCTCTTGTTTTCACAAATGGGTGATTGTTTCAGGTACCACAAATTATATGATAGGTAATCTAAATTTTTTTCTAGCTTTCAATCACATAAATTAGAATCTTCAGTTATTGTAGTTGAGGGACAAACTTTTAACATTATTGGATATAGAGTTGTTCAACTAACCTCGTCTATTACTCTGTGATCTTTATTAAGTCTACCATAACTGGTCTTTAACTTGATTTTTTTTAGTAAAATTACCAAAGAGATTATTGATACACCTTATTTTTTCTCGATTATTGTTTGATTCATGGTTGTAATGCCCCATATTTGTCTTAGCTCAGTTCAGCCTATAGTTCATTTACAAGGGGCTTAGAACCTAAAAATTTAGCAAAATGTTGGAGACTTATTTTAACTTTTTGGCCTCTTAACTTTGATGATTTTTAAAGTGACCTTACCGGCCTGAGACATAAGTTCTTAAGTTGACTCATGTTCAGGGGTGCAAGTAGCATATATCGGATAAGTTTTGGATTTTTCAGAGAAGGTTTGGACCATGTTTGGATTTCCAAAATAGTAAGTCACCATGAATGGGGTGCGTTGCGGTGAAATAGAGATGACAACCTTAGCGCATCATAGTGAGGGTTCAATTAGCGTTCCATTTATGAATTTATATTTTCCAGGGGCAGTTTGGTCTTTTCCTATGGCCCCAATTTATAAAAACACGAGATTTATCATCAGTTAAGTCATTATATGCCCTATTTCCACAATTGTTTTTTAAAATAAGCCCTAGACATCACCCAAATTCATCAAGTTCAACCATTATTTCTTAAGGAAAACTCAACAATTAAAGCTTCTCCACCCAAGAACGTCAATTCTCTTGAAAGATTAAAGCCTTAAGGTATGTTAAATGTTCATCCGTGGGTCCTTTCATCCATTGAGTCCAAGTATCTATTTTTATTTTCTAAATCATGAATTCATATCTTTACCAAGAGGTAATTTCATGAAGCTTTTAGGAATTTTGATTATGCATGATGTTTACAAGTGTTTATAGTCGAAAAGTAGCCTTTACATGTTTGAAGCATGAAATTCCATGTTAAATTCCCCAATGTATGGTTTTAGTCATATGATTATGTTATTCCCACATGTTTCAATCATTCCCATGCCTAAGTTCATGAATTTCAAGTGTTTGATGAAATTCCTAAGAGATGAATTTTGAGCAATGACTACTTATTATGCTTTTAAAGCTTTGGTATGCTTTTACTGTTAATGTTATCGAGTCCTGGGGGTTATGAATACTCAAATTTAGCTATTTACCTAATCATAGTACTTTTAGAATGGTTTTCAGGATTATATGAGTATTATTAGTTCAGCCAGTTATCCTATCAGTCAAGTTTAGATCAGTTTAGTATTCTGAGTTAGTTTAGTTGAGAGTAGGATTTAGAATCGAGCGAACCTAGGGATGGGGGCTCACCTTCTAGTTGAGGGTGTGACCTTTAGTAGTAGTCCCTATATTCCAGAACTATATAGCTAGCTTAGGTTAGAGATGTTAACCTACCAGTTGAGGGTTGACATGTATCTCACTAAAGCACCTTCCAGTAGAGGGTGATACTTAGTCCTTCGAGACTTCATTTCAGTAGATCTAAGTATCCAGTTTTAGTACCCGTGGCATGGTACTAATACCCTTCCAACTAGGGTCACATGTTGGACCCCAATTAGCTCTTATTGGGGAAGGTCGGTTAGATGATAGCTCCCACAATCTCAATCCAATATTCAGTCAGAGTTTAGTTTTGGGTTTTCTTGACCATGGAATACAATTATTAGTTATTCAGTATCAGTATTTCTATTTACAAACTATTCTAGTACATGTCATATACTTGGTCATGCATTCTCAGATTTTATAGCTTCCTCGTATACTATATGTTAGTTATCATATACTACTTATTCGTTCAGTTATTATTCATGCATATGAGCCATGCATATTAGCCTGACCTCATTTGGCATACCATTTCATTCAAAGTACTGACCACATACTCATTTATTGCACTATGATATCTAATATCATAAGTTTAGATGCTTAGGTTCCCAATTACACCTAGACATCCCAGTGCACATGCAACAGCAGTGGTTGGTCCTTATATTCTGAGGACCATTTATGTTTATTTTAGTGTTTTAGTTAGTAGTCAGCTGGAGTTAGTTGGGGACTTATCCCATCAACTCCACAGTTAGTCAGTTAAAGGCTTTCAAATACTTTTAGACAGTTACTCAGTTACCAGTTCTTATTGACAGTATTTATAGTATTGTTTTTAGACATTTGTTTTTCAGGAATATTAGTTAGAGATATTTTTAAATATTTAAAACTTATGCCATATCCATCTTTGTTTTCCGCACATGTATATCCTTTATTATCAATTTATTCAGTGCTCACAGCAGGTACCAACTCATGGGTTAGCTTGTGATCACTTGTGATTGTAAGCACAGTACGACATCCAGGGTGTACTCTCAGGGCGTTACAAATTTAGAATCAGAGCCTAAGGTTTTAAAGTGTTCTAAGGAGTCAGAAAGCAACGTTGAGTAGAGTTTTATGCATGGGTGTGAAGCACACCATACTTACGGACAAGAGGCTATAAGATGTTTTAGGAAAAATTTCCCTTCTTTCAGTAATCATGTCGAGCGATTAAGCATGAGCTCAATTTAAACCCTCTTTTTAATTAAATCTTCTTTTTATTTATAAAAAATACCTCCTAGAAAGAATAACGGAAGGAGAAATAGGAATCAGCCAACACCTCCACTTGTTCAGGAAGATCCCCCGAATAAAAATATCTCCTATGCCAAATTTAGAGCTGCATTCACTACTTTAGCTCACTCAGTAAGCAGCCCAGAATAATCATCTGTCTTCCATCCCAACTGTTTGGGTGGCTAATACTGCTGCAACTAGGATTCGGGATTTCACTCGAATAAACCCTCCTTTATTTTCAGGATCTAAGTCTGATGAGGATCTACATGAGTTCCTCGACGTGATTCAGAAGGTAACTAATATTATGAGTGTGACTTCTAGTGAGAGTGCAGAGTTGAGTGCTTACAAGTTGCAGGATGTTGCTCATACCTGGTATAAGTAGTGTAAGGGAGATAGAGAGGCAGATGCATGGCCTGTTAAATGGGAAGAGTTTGCGATGACCTTTCTTGATAGGTTCTTTCCCTTGGAATTAAGGGAAGCTAAGGTGTGGGATTTTATTAATTTGAGGTAGGCAAACATGAGTCTGAAGGAGTATTCTCTTAAGTTTAGTCGGCTAGACAGGTATTCTCCTAATGTAGTGTCTGACGATAGGTCTAGGATGAGTAAGTTTGTCTCTGGTGTAGCTAATAACGTGGTCAAGGAGTGCACACCCATGATTTTGATTAAGAAGATAGACTTGTCTAGGTTAATGGTAGTAGTAGAAGTTTAAGAAGAAGGAAAGGGAGAATAAGAAGGCTAGTACATGTAGCTTTAATTTTACTCAACTGTGGTTGGAGGGTGGTAACCATCCTTAATTCCATCAGAAATCTTCAGCCCTAGCTCCATCTTCAGCTAGTGCACCAGCACCAAATTTCAAAAATGGTAATCAGGATAAGGCGCATGTCCTTAAGCCCTAGGAAAGTGTGAAAAGTGGTCGCACAAAACCTCTTTGCTAGAAATGCAGTAGAAACCATTAGGGTATGTATAGAGCTGGCAGGTGATGTATGGTTTACGTGTGGAAATCCAGGCCACAGGGTTAGGTATTGCCCATAGAGTGGTCAGCAGGGACAGTCTAGTCATCCCCCAATTCCATTCGGTGGCCCGACTCAACATAGTGTTGTATCTAGTGCCACTAGTGGTCAACGCCTAAACAGATTGTATGCCATTTAGTCTCAGTAGGATCAAGAAATTTCTCCTAATGTGTTTACTGGTATGTTACAGGTATTTTATTTACATGTTTATGCTTTGTTAGTGTAAGACCTCACAAAATTCTTAGTTTAATTCAGTCCTTTCAGCTTGTTGAAGGGGGTCTCGGACTTGGAAAATTCTAGCTAAGTATTCAAACTTAGTGTTATTTTAGCCTTTGAAAGTTGATAATCATATTTCGTGACCCTTACATCCATTAAATATTGGTATGTGAGTTAATTAATGATCAGGAATGTCAAAAAGTGTTTCCGGACAAGTTTTGGATTTTTTGGACTTCGTTTAGACCATGCTCAAGTGACCAAAACAATGAGTCGATGCGATCTTGATGTGACGCATCGTCTATCGCATTGACAGATAACTATTCCCTCAGCTCAGTGCAATTTCCAGTGAACTGATACGGACTCAATGTGGCGCATTCGCCATAGCGTTGATGCCAACGAAGTGGTGTGTCGGTCTGCGCATTGATGGTTCAGTTTACAATCATTAAAAAGTCACATCCTCAGGGTTAATTAAGTCTTTTCCCCATGCCCTTCAGCCTCCATAACATGAAATTTAACCCTCTTTTAGCAAAATATATTCATTCTTTCACAAATTTCTTAAGAACAAAAACCCTAGGAGTTTAAATTTCAAATTCAAGGCTCAAGATTTCATCATTAATTTTCAAGAATTCACCAACTAAGGTATTGAAGTGTACATCAAAGGGTTCCTTCCACCGTTGGAGTCCAAGAAACTCTTTTAAAGTTCATGTAGAGTAATTTCATGATTTCCATAATTTGAATTAAAGTGTATTCATGATTATTATTTACTTGGGTTCCTATTTCATGATTTATTGTAAGATTCATGTAGAGTTAATTGATATGTGTGATTTATTATGTGAATTCATGTTGAAACCCTTGCAATTGTGAAATTGGAATTGAATCACGATGCCTACATGTTATTTTAGTAGTATGTGCATATATTATGCCCCACAAGTGTTTGATGAATTGTCCATGTGAGTTAAATAGTGAAATTTTATCATGTTAGCATGTATACAAGTTCTTGTCATGCAAGTGTTTAAGCAAAAGAATGAATGATGACTAAGTAGTTAGTTATCATGTCTCAAGATAATGCCATGTCTTTTAAATTTATGCTATCGAGTCCTAGGGTATTTAATACCCGATAATTTAGTTTTTTTTCTAGATCCATGGTCAGTCATAGAGTAGTATCAGTCATGTCACAATCAATAGAATTCAATCAATTACAAAACATAGGAAAACTCAGTGAACTCAGAATCAAGCCAGTTCAGTTCAGTTATACAGTACGATCAGTAATAGTTTAGTCCAGGCTAGTATAGTTTAGAATTCAGTCCAGTGACTATTTAGTTAGGAGTAGGATTTATTACTGAGTGAACCCAAGGATGGGGAGTGACCTGCCAGTAGAGAGTGTAATACTTAGAAGCAGTCCTTGAATTCCAGAACTACGTAGCCAACATAGGTTGAGACATCAACCTGCCAATTTAGGGTTGATGAGGTAATCTACCTGCCAGTTGGGGGTTCCACCATTCTCATTCAGAGCACTTGGTAAATGAGGGTGACTTAGTACTTGTCCTTACCCATGGCACGGTATTGACACCCTTCCAATTGGGGTTACAGGTTGGACCCCAAATTAGTTAGAGGAGGGGCATATCAGTTAGATGATTACTTCTCATAGTATCAGTTTCAGATTTAGTCATAGAATAGAACTCAGTTCAATTCTATAGATTCAGAACTGTCAGATATAGTCATTCAGTTATCAGTTATACAGTATCAGTAAACTCAGTATCCATTGTTATGATAATTTCAATTACAGTAGGCGTATTCCTACATGTACTCTCATTCAGTCATGTTCATAATATTCAGTTAGTATTCTTGGTGCATATGAATCCATGCATTCCAGCCTACCTCACTAAGCATACCAGTATATTTCTAGAATTGACGCATGCCTTTTTTCGTTCTATGATGTGTTATATCATAGGTTCAGATACATGGGCTCCCAAACGTCCTTAGCAGATCAGATTATCAGCAGACAGAGTCAGTGGTGAGTCCTCATATTTCGAGGACATAATTATGTTAGCATTTCCATTCTTTTTCTATAGTCGAAGTTAGTTGGGGACTTATCCCATATAATCCACAGTTCAGACAGTTTAGAGGCTTTTCAGACTAGAGTATTTGCTGACAAATATTTCAGTTTTGGTATTGTTATATCATATTTAGTTTTATTTACAGTATTGAACCTTACGGCTAATTTTCGCCAACTTTCTGCATATTTACAATATTATTATTCAATTATTGTAGTAGGTACCAGTCATGGGTTTGCTTGTGGCCCTTTAGGATTATGAGCACCGTGTAGTATTCATGGTACAGACTCGGGGCGTTACAAAGTTAGTATCAAAGCCTAAGGTTTAACAGAGTCCTAGGAAGTCTTAAAGTTGTATCTAGTAGAGTCTTATCTATGGGTATGTAGCGTGCCACACTTATGGACAGGAGGCTACAAGATGTTTAAGGAAACTTTCCCTTCTTTTAGTATTTATGTCATATGAGTGAGCATGGGCTCCAGCTAAACTCTCAATCTAATCCTTTCTCTTCTATTTATAGAATATGCCTCCAAAGAAGACTAAGGAAAGAGGAATGGGAGACCATCTAGAACCTCAGCCCATCCAGCCAGATCCTCTGAATGAACACGTCTCCCACACTGAGTTCAGAGCAGAATTCACGACCCTAGCTTATTCTATGGCAGCCCAAAATAAATATCCAGCTGCTGTTCTGGCCAAACCAGTGGCCAATACTACTGCATCCAGGATTCGAGACTTTACCCGAATGAACTCTCTATTTTTTTGGGTTAAAGTCAGATGAGGACCCACAAGAATACCTTGATCAGGTGCAGAAGGTTACTAATATTATGGGGGCGACTGCTGTTGAGAGTACGGATTTAGCCACATATCAGTTGTAGGATGTGGCTTACCCATGGTTTAAATAGGGGAAAGCAGAAAGGGTCGCAGATGCAGGGCCCAAAGAGTGGGGGGAGTTTGCCATTACTTTTTAGATAAGTTCTTCCCACTGGAGTTGAGGGAAATGAAGGTTTTGGAACTTATCAATCTCAAGTAAAGCAATATGACAGTGAAAGACTATTCTCTCAAGTTTACTCAATTATCTAGATATGATCTTCATGTGGTGGCAGACAGCGGGTCCCGAATGAGTAAGTTTGTGTCAGGGGTGTCTAGCAGTGTGGTCAAAGAGTCTAGGACCATAATGTTGATTAAAAATATGGACATATCCAAGTTCATGGTTCTTGATCAGTAGATAAAAGAGGCCAAGAATAAAGAAAAGGAGAGGGAGAACAAGAGAACAAGAACAGGTAGTTTCAGCTTCGCTCAGCCTAAGTCAAAGGGTGGGAATCATTATCAGTTCTTCCCGAAATCCTTAGTTCAAGCTCCATCCTTAGCTAGTGCTCTTTTGCTGAAATTCAGAGATGGCAATAGGGATAGGGCACTAGGCCCTAAACCCAAGGGCAGAGTTAACAGTACCCGAACCAATCCCATTTGTCAGAAGTATGGCAGAAACCACCAGGGTATCTGGAAAGTAGACAGCGATGTGTGTTTTGGGTGTGGCAAGCTAGACTACAGAGTTAGAGATTATCCCCAGTTAGGTTCGCAAGGTCAGTATAACCGTCCCCTAGCTTAGTCCGGTCTCCCGAATAGCAGGGTGTCGCTTTGAGTGCCAATAGTGGGTAGCGCCTAAATAGATTCTATACTTTTCAGTCCCGACAGGATCAAGAGAGTTCTCCTGATGTGGTCACTGGTACATTACAAGTCGATCATTTACATGTTTATGATTTTCTAGATCCAGGAGCTTTTTTGTCCTTTGATCCTTCCTATATAGAAGTTGATTTTGGAGTCAGTCCTAAAATCCTAGCAGAGCCTTTCTCATTCTCTAGATTAGTGGGTATATTTATCATATCCCAGCGGGTATACAAGAACTATCTGATTATGATATCTCAGAAAGTTACTTCAGCAGACTTAGTCAAATTAGAGATGACTGATTTTGATGTAATTCTCTGTATGAATTGGCTTTATTCCTACTATGCCTCAGTTGACTGCAGAAACAGAATTGTCCAGTTTTAGTTTCTGAATGAGCCCATCTTAGAGTGGAAGGGTAGTACTCCAGCACTTCGGGCTCAGCTTATTTCTTACCTTCAGGTAAGAAAAATGATATCTAAGGGATGTTCCTACCAACTCGTTCGAGTCCAGGATCTAGTTCAGAAAGCCCTGCTCTTCAATCCATGTCAGTAGCATGTGAATTACCAAATGTGTTTCCCGAAGATCTTCCCAGAGTTCCTCCCAAAAGGGGAATTAATTTTGGAATCGATCTTCTTCTGGATACTCAGCCCATATCTATTCCTCCATATAGAATGGCACCTGCAGAACTCAAAGAATTAAAAAAACAGTTGAAGGATCTCCTAGATAAGGGATTTATCAGACCAAGTATGTCCCCGTGGGGTGCACTAGTTTCGTTCGTGCATAAGAAAGATGGATCTCTCAAAATATGCATTGACTATCGTCTGTTAAATAAAGTCATGATCAATAACAAGTATCCACTTCCCAGAATCAATGACTTATTTTACCAACTTCAGGGTGCTAGTTACTTTTCTAAGCTAGACCTTAGATCAGGCTATCATCAACTCAGAGTCAGAGAATGTGACATCCTAAAAATAGCTTTTAGAACTCGGTATGGTCACTTTGAATTGTTAGTCATGTCCTTTGGTCTTACAAATGCCACAGCTGCCATCATCGACTTGATGAACTATGTGTTCAAGTAATACTTGGTCATGTTCATCATAGTCTTCATAAATAACTTTCTTGTCTACTCCCGCAGTGTACATGATCATGCAAACCATCTCAAAATAGTATTATAGACCCTCAAAAACCATCAGCTATTTGCCAAATTAATTAAGTGCAAATTTTGGCTAAAGTTAGTAGCATTCCTTGGCTATATCATTTTCAATGATGGCATTAGAGTTGATCCTCAAAAGACCAAAGAAGTAAGAAACTAGCCCAGATCATATCTCCATTGAATATCATGAGTTTCTTGGGTTTGTAAAGCTATTACCGATGTTTTGTCAAGGAATTTTCATCTATTGCATCCCCCATGTCTATATTGACTCAGAAGAAGGTCAAATTCAGTAGTCCGATTCTTATGAGAAGAGTTTTTAGGAGTTGAAGACTCGACTTACTACAGCTCCAGTTTTGACCTTTCCAAATGGTTCAGACGACTTTGTTGTGTATTGTGATTCCTCTGGAGTTGGTTTGGATATGTTTTGATGTAGAGAGGTAAGGTTATAGCCAATGCCTCTAGACAACTTAAACCCCATGCGAAGAACTATCCTACTCATGATCTTGAGTCAAAAGCAATAGTATTTGCCTTAAATATTTGGAGGAATTATTTGTATGGGGTGCACATAGATGTGTTCACTAACCATAAGATCCTACAGTATGTGTTCTCTCAGAAAGATTTAAACCTCCATCAGAGAAAGCCGTTAGAGATTTTTAAAGATTACGACATGAGCAACCTGTATCATCTGGGTAAAGCCAATGTAGTAGCTGATGCTCTCAGTAGGATGTCTATGGGTGGTGTTGCTCATGTGGAGGATAGTAAGTAGAAGTTAGTGCAGAAAGTTCATCATCTTGCCTAACTAGGTGTTTGCTTAGTAGATTCAGTAGAAAGAAGTGTATGGGTGTAGAAAAGTTCAGAATAATCCCTGGTTTCCGAGGTAAAGGAAAAGCAGGATAGGGCTGCTAGTCTAGTCAAGTTGAAGAAATCAGTCAGAGATCAAAAAGTAGAGGTTTTCTCCCAAGAGAAAGATGGTACGTTGCATTACTAGGGTCGGCTATATGTGCCGGGCATAGATGACTTGAGGCAGTGAATTCTTGCAGAAGCGCATGGTGCGCGCAACTCTATTCAGTCAGGGGCCACAAAGATGTACCGTGATTTAAGAGAGATCTACTGGTGAAGTGGGATGAAGAAAGACATTATGAAGTATGTGACTAAATACTCAATATGTCAGCAGGAAGCCTAGTAGGTCCATGTAGGAGATCAGTATTCCTACTTGGAAATAGGAAGAAGTGAACATGAACTTTGTGATGGGTTTGCCTCATACTCATCATCAGTATGATTCAGTTTGGGCAATTGTAGACAAAATAACCAAATTATATTATTTCCTACTAGTCCATACCACTTATTCAGCCAAGGATTACGCCAAACTCTAAATCAGGGAGTTGGTTAGATTGCACAGTGTTCTGTTGTCCATTATCTCAGATAGAGGTACCCAGTTCACCTATTATTTCTGGAAGGCATTCTAAAAGGGTCTTGGTACCCGAGTTCACCTCAGTGGAGCCTTTCAGTCTCAGACAGATGGTCAAGCAGAGAGGACCATCCAGACTTTAGAAAATATACTGCAAGAATGTGCGATACACTTTAAAGGTAGTTGAGATGACCACTAGCCATTGATTGAATTTGCATATAGCAATAACTATCATTCTAGCATTCAGATAGATCCGTTTGAGGTGCTTTATGGGAGAAGGTGTAGATCTTCCATTGGTTGGTTTGACGTGGGTGAGGTCATAGTGGTAGTTCCTGACTTGGTATTTGATACCTTAGAGAAAGTCCAGTTATCAGGGAATGTCTTAAGAAAGATCAAAGCCGACAGAAATTGTACGCAGATGTGTGCAAAAAGGATCTTAAGTTTACTATTGGTGATTTTGTATACTTAAAAATCTCTTCTATAAAAGAAGTAAAGTGGTTTGGCAAGAAGGGAAATCTCAGCCCCCGATATATCGGTCCTAATTGAATTCTCAACCATTTTGGAAAGGTAGCTTACGAGCTTGAGTTGTCTTCAGATCTATCTTCAGTCTATCCAGTGTTTCATGTCTCCTTGCTAAAGAAATGTATAGGTGACCCATCAGCCTTAGTCCCTATAGAGGGCATGGATGTTCAGAATAGCCTCTCTTATGAAAAGATTCTAGTCGAAATCCTTGATTATCATATTTGCAAACTGAGGAACAAAGAAGACTCTTTAGTCAAGGTCCTTTGGCGAAATTAGTTTGTTAAGGGAGCTACTTGGTAAGAAGAAGTAGATATGCGGATCAAGTATCCTCAACTCTTCTCCGCAAACTCATATTCAGATCAAGGTAATAGTTTTCCGTAAGTTTATTCAGTTTTATTCTCAAATTTTCCATTACAAACTTGGTATCAGTTACCATTGCATATTCAATTATATGTTCATGAGTCATTTCAGTCATGTATTCATGCATCAGATATGCATGTTCAGTATAAGAAACTCAGCTTATCAGTAATCCCAGTCATGCATTCATGAATCAACTCAACCATGTACTCATGCATCATATATGCATGTTAAGTATGAAATTCAGTATGATAGAAATGTCAGTCATATAATCATGTTTTGGATGTTTATGTCCAGTAAGTAAGTTTAGTCTACCAGTATTCTCAGCTTACTCTCATTTGACGATGAATGTTCCCAAGGGGGAGATATTGTAATACCCCACAAAATTCTTAATTAATTTAGTCCTATAAGCTTGTTGAAGGGGATCCTAGACTTGGATAATTCTAGCGAAGTATTAATACTTAGTGTTATTTTAGTCTTCATAAGTTAGAAATCTTATTTCGTGATCCTTACATACATTAAATGTTTATATGTAAGTTAATTCATGATCAGGAAAGTCAATAAGTGTTTCCAAATAAGTTTTGGATTTTTTGGACTTCGTTTAGACCATGTTCGAGTGACCAACACAGTAATTCAATGTTATCTCGATGCGTAGCATCGTCCATCGCATCGACAGATAACTTTTCCCTCAGCTCAGTGCAATTTCCAGTGAATCAATGCGGACTCGACACGATGCATTGGCCATCATGTCGATGCCAATGACGCAATGCGTCGGTCTGCGCATGGATAGTTTAGTTTATAGTCATTAAAAATCCATATCCTCAGGGTTTATTAAGTTTTTTCCCACATCTTTCATCCCCCATAACACGAAATTTAGCCCGCTTTTAGCAAAGTATATTAATTCTTTCACAAATTGATCAAGAACAAAAACCCTAGGAGTTTAAATTTCAAATTCAAGGCTCAAGATTTCACCATTAATTTTGAAGAATTCACCAACTAAGGTATGTGAAGTGTTCATCCAAGGGTTCCTTCCACCCTTGGAGTCCAAGAAACTCTTTTAAAGTTCATGTAGAGTAATTTTATGATTTCCAAGATTTGAATCAAAGTGCATTCATGATTATTACTTACTTGGGTTTCTATTTCATGATTTATTTTAAGATTCATGTAGATTTAATTAATATGTGTGCTTTATTATATGAATTCATGTTGAAACCCTGGGAATTGTGAAATTGGAATTCAATCACGATGACTACATGTTGTTTTAGTATTATGTGCATATATTATACCCCACAAGTGTTTGATGAATTGTCCATGTGAGTTGAATAGTGAAATTATATCATGTTAGAATGTATACAAGTTCATGTCATGCAAGTGTTTATTTAAATGCCAAAAAGAATGAATGATAACCAAGTAGTCAGTTATCATGTCTCAAGATTATGCCATGTCTTCTAAATTTATGCTATCGAGTCCTTGGGATATTTAATACCTAATAGTTTAGCTGCTTGTCTAGAGCCATGGTCAGTCATAGAGTAGTATCAGTCATGTAACGATCAGTAGAATTCAATTAGTTACAGAATTTAGGAAAACTCAGTGAACTCAAAATCAGTCCAGTTCAGTTCAGTATAATCAGGTCAGGTCAGCTATACAACACGATCAGTAATAGTTCATTCCAGCCTAGTATAGTTTAGAATTCAGTCCACTGTCTATTCAGTTGGGAGCAGGATTTAACACTAAGTGAACCCAAGGATGGGAACTCACCTGCCAGTATAGGGTGTAATCCTTAGAAGTAGTCCTTGCATTCTAGAACTACGTAGCCAGCATGGGTTGAGACATCAACCTTCTAATTGATGGTTAATGAGGTGATCTACCTGACAGTTTAGGGTACCACCATTCTCATTCAGAGTACCTGACAGATGAGGGTGACTTAGCACTTGTCCTTACTTGTGGCACGGTATTAGCACCCTTAGAATTAGGATAACAGGTTAGACCAAAAATTAGTTAGAAAAGGGGCATGTCGGTTAGATGATTACTTCCCACAGTCTTAGTTTTAGATTCAGTTGCAGTATAGAACACAGTTCAGTTCTACAGATTTAGGACTATCAAATACAGTCATTTAGTTATTAGTAAACGCAGTATCAAGTGTTATCATGATTTCAGTTACAGTATACATATTTATACATTTACTCTCATTCAGTCACATTCATGATATACAGCTAGTATTGTTCATGCATATGAACCCATGTATTTCAGCCTACCTCACTGAGTATACCAATACATTCAAAGTACTGATGCATGCCTTTTTTTGAGATTTGATGTCTTATATCATAAGTTCAGATGCACAGGCTCCCGAGCACCCTTAGCAGATCAGATTATCAGTACTCAGAGTCAATGGTGAGTCCTCATAGTTCGAGGACATAATTATTTATGTCAGCATATCCATTCTTTTTTAGTAGTCGGAGTTAGTTGGGTACTTGTCCCATCAACTCTACAGTTCAGACAGTTTAGAGGCTTTTTAGACTAGAATATAGTCTGACAGATATTTTAGTTTTTGTATTGTTATACCGTATTCAGTTTTATTTACAGTATTGAACCTTACAGTCAGTTTCCACCTAATTTTTGCATATTTACAATATTATTATTTAGTTATTGCAGCAGGTACCAATTATGGGTTAGCTTGTGGTATTTTAGGGTTATGAGCATCGTGTAGCATCTAGGGTACAGGCTAGGAGTGTTATAGTTAGATCCCAGAGCTTCTCTTTCTTTTGTAACCCCTTACATAATTATTGATTTCAGTGTTAGTTCTGAGACCTTAGAAGAACCCTTTTTAGTGTCTACCCAAGTAGGTGTCTCTACTGTAGCCAAGTAGCTATATATGAACTGTCCGTTCACAATATCCCAGAAAGTCACTTGAGTTGATTATGTGGAGTTAGAGATGATGGATTTTGATGTCATTCTCATCATGGATTGGCTCCACTCATGCTATACTTCAGTTGATTTTAGAAATAGAGTTGTTTATTTTTAGTTTCCAAATGAACCAGTCCTAGAATAGAGGAGTAGTACTTCAGCACTTAGGGTTCATCTTGTCTCATACCTTAGAGCGAGAAAAATAATATCTAAGGGGTGTGTCTATTATTTTGTTTAAGGACTCTAGTTCAGAGACTCTCAATCTCGAGTCAATTTTAGTGGTGAGGAAATTTCAAGATATATTTTCCGAAGGTCTTCTCGAAGTTCCTCCCAAAAGGGAAATTGACTTCGGAATAAATCTCCTTCCAGATACCCAGCCTATCTCTATTCCACCCGATAAAATGGCTCTAGCTGAGCTACGGGAGTTAAAAGAATAGTTGAAAGTTGTATTAGACAAAGGATTCATTAGGCCCAATGTTTCCCCATAGGGCGCTCCAGTCTTTTTATGCGTAAGAAAGATGGTTCTCTCAGAATGTGCATCGATTATCATCAGTTGAACAAAGTCACAATCAAGAATAAGTATCCACTCCTAAGAATTGATGACTTATTCGACCAACTTTATGGTGCCAATTACTTTTCTAAGATACACCTTAGATTTGATTATCATCAGCTCAGAGTTAGAGAATGTGACATTCCAAAAATAGCTGTCAAAACTCGATAAAGTTACTTTGAATTCCTGGTCATGTCTTTTATTCTTACAAATTCCCCAGCAGCTTTCATGGACTTTATAAATAAAGTGTTCAAGCAGTACTTGAACATGTTCTTCATAGTCTTTATACATGATATCCTTGTCTAATCCCATGGTGAAAATGAGTATGCAGACCGCATCAGAACAGTATTACAGACTCTTAAAGCCCATCAGTTATTCACTAAATTCAGTAAGTGGGAGTTTTGGCTAAGATCAAAAGCTTTTCTTGGCCATATTATTTCTGGTAATGATATTATATTCGACCCTCAAAAGACCAAAGTAGTGAGAAACTAGTCTAGACCCATTTCTCTATCAGATATCAAGAGTTTCTTGGGTTTGGCTGGCCATTACAGATGGTTAATCCAAGGATTTTTTTTCTATTTCATCCCCCATGTCTAGATTGACTCAAAAAAAAGTCAAGTTTCAGTGGTCGAATTCTTGTGAGAAGAGTTTTTAGGAGTTGAAGACTCGACTCATGTCAACCCCTATTTTGACTTTGCCAGATAGTTCAGATGGGTTTGTTGTTTACTATGATGCTTCCAGAGTTGGTTTGGGTTATGCTCTAATGCAGAAAAGTAAGGTCATAGCCTATGCCTCCAGACAGCTTAAGCCCAATGAAAAGAATTTTCCTACTCATGATCTTGAGTTAGCGGCTATTATGTTTGCCTTGAAACTTTGGAGGCATTAGCTATATGGGTTAAGTGTTCAAATGTTCACGGATCACAAAAGTTTGCAGTATGTGTTTTTGTAGAGAGTTAAATCTTCATCAAATGAGGTTATTAGAATTATTGAAGGACTAGGATATAAGTGTTTTATATCATTCGGGCAAGACCAATGTAGTGGAAGATGCCCTTAGTAGATTGTCTGTGGGTAGTTTGGCTCATGATGAGAATGATAAGAAGAATTTGGTTCAGGAGGTTAATTAGTTGGCTAGATTAGGCATTCGTTTAATTGACTCAGCTGAGGGTAGTGTATGGGTTCAGAATAGTTTGGAATCTTCTTTGGTTGCTAAAGTGAAGGAAAAGTAAGATAGGCATCACTGTCTAGTTATGTTAAGGAGTCAGTCAAAGATCAAAAAGTAGAGATTTTCTCCCAAGGAGGAGATAGTGTGTTGTGTTACTAGGGTAGACTGTGTGTGCCATGTGTAGATGATTTGAGATAACGAATTCTTTCAAAAGAGTATGGTACGTGTTACTCTATTCACCCAAGAGTTACTAAGATGTACTGTGATTTGTAGAAAATCTATTGGTGGAGTGGTATAAAAAACATATTGCAAAGTTTGTAGCCAAGTGGTGCTAATTATCAGCAAGTTAACTTCAAGCACCAAAGGCCTAGTGGCTCTATACAGGAGTTCAACATCCTCATGTGGAATTGGGAAGAGGTGAACATGGATTTTGTGATAGGTTTGCCTCTTTCACATCGCCAACATAATTTGATTTGGGTTATTATGGACAGAATGACTAACTCAACCCATTTCTTGCCAGTCTATACATTTTATTCAGTCGAGGATTATACAAAGCTCTATATCAGAGAGTTGGTTAGATTTTATAGAGTCCCGTTGTCCATTATTTCAGATAGAGATATTTAGTTTACCTCTCATTTTTTGAAGGCTTTTCAGATGGTACCCAAGTTCATCTTAGTATACCCTTTCACCATCAGATAGATAGTCAGGTAGAGAGGACTATTCAGATCTTAAAGGGAATATTGAGAGCTTGTGTTATTAACTTTAAGGGCAGTTGGGATGATCACTTGCTATTGATTGAGTTTACTTACAATACAGTTACATTCCAGTATTTAGATGGCTCTATTTGAGGCTCTAAATAGAAGGAGATGTAGATCTCCTATTGGTTGGTTTGAGGTAGGTAAGACTGCATTGATAGGGCTAGATTCAACATTTGATACTTTAAAGAAAGTTAGTTGATCAGGGAGAACCTTTGGAGAAAGTTAGATGTTCAGGACAGCCTTTCTTACGAAAAAATACTAGTTGAAATCCTTGATTGTCAAATTTACAGACAAAGGAATAAACAAGTTCCCTTGGTCAAAGTTCTTTGGAGAAATCAATTCATTGAGGAATCTAATTGGAAAGCAGAAGAAAACATGCGTACCAAATACCCTCACCTGTTCTCAGGAAACTCACACACAGCTTTAGGTAATATTTTTTATTAGATTATCTCTTTTCCATTCTCATTCATAGCCTTGTGGTCATATTCATGTCATTGCATGCATTCGTGAATCAGTTCAGTCAGTCACCATGTTTCAAACTCAGTCATGTAATCATATTTTCAATTATGCATATTCAGCATGTAATCTCAGTACCTGTGTATTTTCTCAGCATAATCAGTCTCATTCGAGGATGAATATTCTCAAGGGGGAGATATTGTAATACCTCGTATTTGTGTTAGCTCAGTTCAGCCCATAGTGCATGTACAAGGGGTTTAGAACCTGAAAATTTAGCTAAGGGTTGAAGACATAGTTTTACTTTTGTCCTCTTATCTTCGATGATATTTAAAGTTAGCTTTTCGACCCCAGGACATAAGTTATTCAGTTAATTTATGTTTAGGGATGTAAGTAGCATGTCTCAGGTAAGTTTTGAATTTCTTAGATGAGGTTTGGATGACATTTGGATTTCTAAAATAGTAAGTCAGCGCAATTGGGGCGCATCACGGTGGAATAACAATGGCAGTGTTAGTACCTGTGGCATGGTACTGACACCCTTCCACCTGGGATACAAGTTGGACCTTAATAATCTCTTATTGGGGCATGTCGGTTAGATGATTGCTCCCACGGTCTCAGTCCAGTATTCAGTTTAGAGTTCAGGCTTTTTTGACCATGGCATACAATTATTAGTTATTCAGTATAAATATTTCGATATTTCTGTTTACAGACTATCCCAGTATTAGATCATATGCTAAGTTATGTATTCTCAGATCTTACAGCTTTCTACATACTATACATCAGTTAGATCATGCTATTTATTCATTCAGTTATTATCCATGCATATCTGCTAACCTCATTAAGCATACCAGTACATTCAAAGTACTAACTGCATATTTGTTTTTTGTGTTATCATGTCTCATATCATAGGTTCAGATACTCAGGTAATCGACCGCACCTAAACATCCCAGAGTACCAGCACCAGCAGCAGTATTGAATCCTTATATTCCAAGGACTATTTAGGTTTATTTCAGTATTTCAGTTCATGTAACGCCACGAGTCTAGAACCCAGACACTACACGATGCTCACAATCCCGAAGGATCACAAGCTAACCCATTACTGGTACCTACTATAATATTAAGTAATAATATTGTATAATGTGGAATAATGGGCCGAAATGCCATAAGGTTCAAAACTGTAATACTGATGAAAAGAAAATAATAAAGTCTAATGAAACATCAGAATCTGAAATACTAAATACTATCTGAACATCTAGTTTGGAAAGCATCTAAAACTAAATTGTCTGAATAAAGAGTTGAAGGGACAATCCCCCAACTAACTCCATCTGCTGAAATGCTGAATATAATGAGATAATGAAATAACAGACTATTCTCGAATGAAGAGGACTCAGTGTTAGTCTGTCTGCTGAAAGTCTGATCAGCTAAGAATGCTCTGGGGCTCGTACATCTAAACCTATGGTATAAAACACCATAGTTCAAAAGAAAAGTATGCATCAGTATGTGTGAATATGCTGGTGCACAAAGTAAGGTAAGGCTGAATACATGGGTTCATATGCATGGACAATAATAACTGAATAACATGAGTATGACTGAATGAGAGTACATGGACGAATACGTGAACTGTAACTGGACTTGAGCTAATACTGAATACAAAGTCTAGATACTGATTAACTAAAAACTGATATACTGTTTACTAAGTGACTGTGTCTGACAGTCCTGATTTTGATAGAACTAGATGAGTTCCATACTGAGTTGAGTGACTGTATCTGACAGTCTTGAAATCTGTAGAACTATCTGAGTTCTTTACTGAAGACTGATACTGAGACTGTGGGAGGTAATCATCTGACCGACATGCCTTTTTTATGTATAGATTTGGGGTGCAACCTGTAACCCCAGTTGGAAGGGTATCAGTACCGTGCCACGGATAAAGACAAGATGTGATTTAACCCTCTCTGACATGGAGCTCTTCCGTCAACCCCTCACTGGTAGGAGAACTCTAATGAGATGTATTAACCCTAGACTCATAGAGATATATCTCAACCTATGTGTGCTATGTATTTCTGGAATATAAGGATTGCTTGCAAGGATGACCCCCTCTGCTGGTGGGTGAGCCCCTATTCTTGGGTTCACTCGGTGCAGAATCCTGGTCCTAACTGAATAGACACTGGACTGATTTCCTAGTTCATACTAGGCTGGACTGATCTATTACTGATTGCACTAATTAATTGAACTAAACTAAGTTTACTGAGTTCCGTTGACTGACGGAATACTACTGAGTTCTATTAATTGAATACTGAATAGGAATGGATTGATACTAAGTTTACAGAGTTTTCCTGGGTTCTGTAACTGAACTAGAGTACTACTAATCGTGACATAACTGAGACTGTTCTGTAACTGACACTGGCTCTAGGCACACAGCTAAATTATTGGGTATTAAATACCCCCAGGACTCGATAGCATGAAAATAATAAGACATGATAATTCTTGAATACTTGACAATAGTGAACAACTCACAATACGATCTTGTGAGGAATTTCATCAATCACTTGAAAGTCATGAACTTGTACATGAATAGGAATTCATGCTAATACATCATAATTTCATTAAACCAATCTAACGAGAATTCCATCAAACACAAATGAGTTATAGCATTAGCATGGAACACATTGTGAACATGTAGGTATAGCATAAGTTCATCATTTAGATCAACAAAGGATCATGAAATCACCATAATCTAAATTTAGCACTTTATCAAACACATGGTAGGCATAGATTTATACTTGGGTATGATCAACAATGCTAATACATTATGACTTTGTAATTCAAGGGTTTCAACATAAGAGAATCAAAATTCAACTTACATGTTATCATAATACAAAGAAACACATAAAGATTTCAACCTGAAATACATTCCACAACATCAACATGATTACATTCAAACCCACAATATGAAAATCACAATTCATGCTTTTAAAAGAAGTTTCTTGAACTCCAATGGTGGAAAGGACCCTTGGATGAACACTTACATACCTTATTGCTTGAATTTGGAAAGATTGATGATGAAATCTCTTGAATTTGATTCTTGAATTTATAGCCCTAGGGTTTTGTTCTTGAGGATTTTATGAATAATGATTGTATTAGACCTGTAACGGGGCTAAATTTTGTGTTATGGGGGCTGAAGGTCGAGGAAAAAAGACCCAAATACCTCCAAGAACGCAGTGTTCTAATGAGTAAAAACTGGGCTACCAACGTGATATCCTATGCGGCGCATCGATGGCATCAACGCGATATCCGATGCATCACGCCAAGATTGGGCAAGTTTTCTGAAATTTAATGTTGGCAGCTGGAAAACTATTAACCAATACGATGGGCAATGCAGCATGCTAAGATCACATTGGTCCACTATCTTGGGATTCTAAACATGGTTTAAACGAGTTCGAAAAAATTTGAAACTTGTCCGGAAACACCTATTGACCTTCATGATCATGAATTAACTAAGATATAGGCATTTAAAGAACTTTAAGGTTGCGAAATAAGATTGCCAACTTTTGAAGGCCTAAAATAAACTAAGTCTGAATACTTAGTTGGAATTTTTTAAGTCTGGGACCCCTTAACAAGCTTAAAGGACTGAATTAAGCTAGAAATTTTATGGGGTCTTACAATATCACCCCCTTGGGAACATTCGTCCTCAAATGAGACTAACTGAACTGAGAGTACTAGTAGGCTGAACCTACTTACTGGACATAAACATCTGGAACATGACTGTAGAACTGATATTACTGATATGCTGAATTTCATACTGAACATGCATAACTGATGCATGAGTACATGACTGAGTTGATTCATGAATGCATAACTGGGAGTACTGATAAGATGAGTTCCTCAAACTGATCATGCATATCTGATGCATGAATACATTACTGAACTGACTCATGAATATATGACTGGATATGCAATGGTAAAAGATACCAAGTTTGTAATGGGAATCTAAGCATGAAATTGAATAATCTTAAGGAAAGCCATTACCTTAGGCTGAGTCTGGATTAACAGAAAAGAGGTGAGGATACTTGGTCCATATGTCTGTTTCTGCTTCCCAAGTAGCTCCCTCAACGGACTGATTCCACTAAAGAACTTTGACTAGAGGGACTTTGGGACACTACTGAGTCTGAAGTGTGATACATGGACCAAATATCTGGCACTGAACTAAGCCCCTAAATACATAGCTCATGGTTGAGATTGGAACTTGATGGTCAACCTATGAGTACCCACCATTCCAATTCGTTACGTGAAGAGAAGCTGGAGGGTTTAGAACATAATACCTTAGGGGTTATAGATCATCTCCCCCATAGGACATTATGTCCCTCAAAGAATACTGACTTGGCTAAGATACTGAGGAAAACTGGGATGATTGAGGGGGCACCTAAGAACCGAGCCGTGACTAGATATGATATCTGGGGTTTGAAACTAGGACATGATACATAAACTGGGATGAATATGCAACTACATGGTTTCCACATCTTGGAACAGTTATGTTCATGAGATTACGGATAGCATAAATAAATGTAAAGACAGGAGACCATATGAAATTTTCCATCTGACTGCTAAACTTAATCACTAGTTCTATGGACTAACTTATGCTAAAAACTTATACTCGACTAGAGCCTTTTTCTGTACTCATGGAACATGATTCGTACTACTGAGTAAACTAGAACTCCTTACGCTAGGAATTGAAAGTGGACATGATTCTATGAAAAGTGCATGAATATGGTTCATGACCATAGAGTTGACATGTAAGGCTTGAGTGGGTAACGTGATAGTTAAAGTATAAAACTTTGCAAAGAGGTAAAGATGGGTTAGGCATCATTCCCACCCTTTACTTTTCTACATGTACTAATATTCCTACTGAAATCTGGAAGCTTGACATCCTGAGGTATCATAACTGAATAGTTTTTGTATACCTGTCGGGCTATGATAGACTGACCCACTAGGGTGAAGACTGAGAATGGTTTTGTTAATATTCGGCCTGACTTTAAAGTTAACTGCTATACAAAGAGTTACAAAAGATAGAGAAGCTCCTCAATCAGATGAGGCATAAACATGTGAAAAGAAAGATCTATAACGTACTAGTAACTGCATCAGGAGACTTTTCCCGATCTTTCCTGGACTGAGTGCATAAAGCCTATTTGGGAGTTGCCCACTGGCGGCACTAGAAGTGGCACCCTGCTGATTTAGAAGACCGGACTGAGCTGAAGGAGAACTATGCTGACTTTGTGGGCCAGGCTTAGGATAATCTCAGAATCTGTGACCTGACTCGCCATATCCAAAATACACATCACTGTCGGCTCTACACATCTCTTAAGATTCTTACTACATTCTTCATAAAATGGGTTGGTACGATCACCGCTTGCACTAATCTAGGTCTTGGAGCCTGGCTCCCCATCATGACTGTTATCTCTAAACTTTGGTACTGGTGCACTAGCTGAAGATAGAACTGGGGATAAAGATTTTGGGTAGAACTGAGACTGATTCCCACCTTCTGACTTAGGTTGTATGAAGATGAAACTACTTGTTCTAGCTATCTTATTTTCTCTCTCCTTCTTCTTAAGCTTCTGCTCCTCAATCTATTAAGCATGGACCATAAGCCTAGATATGTCCATCTACTAAATCAACATATTAGTCCTGCACTCCTTAACCACTCTACCCAATACCCCAGACATAAACTTGCTTATTCTAGATCTATTGTCTGCCACTAAATAAGAAGCATACCTAGCTAACTGAGTAAACTTGAGGAAATACTCTTTCATACTCTTACTGCCTTACTTGAGATTGATGAAATCTAATACCTTGTCTTCTTTCATCTCTAAGGGAAAGAATCTATCTAAGAAGGTCATAGTAAACTCTTCCCATTCTATGGGCTCTGGATCTGCACCCATGTCTACCTTTCACTTCTTAAACCACATATGGGCTACATCTTATAGCTCATAGGCATCTAACTCAACACTCTCACTGGAAGTAACTCCCATGATATCTGTGACTTTTTAAACCTAATAGATAAACTCTATAGATTCTCTTCTGGCTTAGATCCTGAAAATAAAGGAGGATTCATTCAGGTGAAGTCCTGAATCCTAGCTACAACGATATTAGACATTGGTTTAGCCAAAACAGTAGTTGGTCATTCATTTTGGGCCACTACTGAATTTTCCTAAGTAGTGAATAGAATGAGATGAGGTGCTGACTGGTTTTTGTTTCTTCTTTCCTTAGTCCTTTTGGGAGGCATGATTTGTAAATGAAAGGAAGGAGCAGATTAGAATAAGAGTTTGACTTGAGCTCATGCTCACTCACATGATATGAATACTGAAAGAAGGGAAATTGTTCCTAAAACATCTCATAGTCTCCTGTACATAAATGTGGCCCTCTATACACCCATGCGCAATACTCTACTAGATGCAGCTTTTCGAACTTTCTAGGACACTATTGAACCTTAGGCTCTGATACCAAGTTTGTAACACCCCGAGTTTGGTACCCCGGAAGCTACATGATGCTCATAATCCCAAAGTACCACAAGCTAACCCATGACTAGTGCCTATTATAATAACTGAGTAATAATACTGTATAATATGGAATAATTAACTGAAATACCATAAGGTTCAAAACTATAATACTGATAAAAAGAAAATAATAAATTCTGATAACATATTAGAATCTAAAATACTGAATACTGTCTGAACATCTAGTCTAGAAAGCCTCTAAATCTGAACTGTCTGAATAAGGATTTGATGGGACAATCCCCCAACTAACTCTATCTACTGAAATGCTAAATCTAATAAGATAATGAAATAAAAGAATATCCTCAAATGATGAGGACTCACTGCAAGTCTTTCTGCTAAAAGTCTAATCTGCTAAGAATGCTCTGGGGCTCGCATGTCTGAACCTCTGGTATAAAAATCCATAGCCAAAAGAAAAGTATTTGTCAGTATGTGTGAATGTACTGGTATGCAAAGTGAGGTAAGGCTGAATACGTGGGTTCATATGCATGGACAATAATAACTAGATAACATGAGTAGGACTGAATGAGAGTACATGCATGAATACATGAACTATAACTAGACTCAAGCTAATACTGAATATTAAGCCTGGATACTGATTAACTGATGCAACTGGTAACTGATATACTATGTACTGAGTGACTGTGTCTGATAGACCTCATTTTGATAGAACTAGCTGAGTTCCATATTGAGTTAAGTGACTATATCTGACAGTCCTGAAATCCGTAGAACTATCTGAGTTCTTTACTAAGACTAAAACTGAGACTATGGGAGGTAATCATCTAACCGATATGACCCTTTTTAGAATAGATTTAGCGTCCAACCTGTAACCCCAGTTGGAAGGGTGTTAGTACCATGCCAAGGGTAAAGATAAGTTGTGAGTTAACCCTCTCTAATAGGGAGCTCTTTCGTTAACCCCTCACTGGTAGGAGAGCTCAAATGGGATGCATTAACCCAAGACTCGTAGGGGTATATCTCAACCTACGTTGGCTACATAGTTCTGGAATGGAAGCATTGCTTCCAAGGATCATACCCTCTACTGGTGGGTGATCCCCTATCCTTGGGTTCACTCAGTGTTGAATCCTACTCCTAACTGAATAGACACTGTACTAATTTCCTAGTTCATCTAGGATGGACTGATCTATTACTGATTATACTAATTAACTGAACTGAACTGAGTTTACTGAGTTAACTAAGTTTCATTCACTGACGGGATACTACTTAATTCTATTAGCTGACTGAGATTACTAAGGACTGAACTGACTACTGAATGGGACTGAATTGATAATGAGTTTATTGAGTTTTCCTGAGTTCTACAACTAAACTAGAGTACTACTAATCGTGACATGACTGAGACTGTTCGATAACTGACACTGGCTCTAGGCACATAGCTAAATTATCAAGTATTAAATACCCCCAGGACTCGATAGCATGAAAATAATTAAACATGACAATTTTTTAATACTTGACAATAGTAAACAACTCACAATACGATTTTATAAGGCATTTCATCAATCACTTGAAAGTCATGAACTTGCACATGAATAGGAATGCATGCTAATACATCATAATTTCATTAAACCAACCTCATGAGCATTCCATCAAACACATACGAGGTATGCTTTAGCATGGAAGACAGTGTGAACATGTGGATATAGCATAGGTTCATCATTTTGATCAACAAAGGATCATGAAATCACCATAATCTCAATTTAGCATCTTATCAAACACATGGTAGACATAGCTTCATACTTCGATATGATCGACAATTCTAATACATCATGACTTTGTAATTTAATGGTTTCAATATAAGAGAATCAAAATTCAACTTATATGCTATCATAATATCAAGAAACACATAAAGATTTCAACCTGGAACTTATTCCACAACATCAACATGATTACATTCAAACCCACAACATGAAAATCATAATTCATGTTTTTAAAAGAAGTTTCTTGAACTCCAACGATGGAAGGGGCCCTTGGATGAACACTTTACATACCTTATTACTTGAATTTAGAAAGATTGATTGTGAAATCTCTTTAATTTGATTCTTGAATTGATAGCCCTAGCATTTTGTTCTTGAGAATTCTATGAATAATGATTGTATTATGCCTCTAAATGGGCTAAATTTCGTGTTATGGGGGCTGAAGGTTGAGGAAAAAATACCCAAATACCCCTAAGAATGTGGTGTTTAAGGAGTAAAAACTGGGCTACCAACGCGATATCCAATGCAGCACATCAATGGAATCAATGCAATATCGAATGCATCACGCTAAAATCATGCTAGTTCACTGAAATTTAATACTGGCATCTGGGGAAACTATTAACCAATGCGATGGGTTATGCGGCACGCAAGATCATATTCGTCCACTATCTTGGGATTCTAAACATGGTTTAAACAAGTTTTTAAAAATCCAAAACTTGTCCCAAAACACCTATTGACCTTCCTGATCATGAATTAACTAAGATATAGACATTTAAAGGACTTTAAGGTTGGGAATTGAGATTGCCAACTTTTGAAGGACTAAAATGAACTAAGTTTGAATACTTAGCTGGAATTTTCTAAGTCTGGGATCCCTTAACAAGCTTAAAGAACTGAATTAAGCTAGAAATTTTGTGGGGTCTTACAGTTTAGTAGTCAACTGAAGTCAGTTGGGGACTTGTCCCATCAACTTCACAGTCAGTCAGTTAGAGGCTTTCAGTCACTTTCAGATAGTTAGTCAGTTATCAGTTCTTATTGACAGTCTTTACAGTATTGTTTTAAGACATTTGTTTTTCAGGCATATTAGTTCAGAGATATTTTTAAATATTTAAACCTTATGGGGTATCTTGCTTTTTTTTCACACATGTGTATCATTTATTGTTAGTTTGTTCAATGGTCATAGCAGGTACTAGCTCATGGGTTAGCTTATGATCACTTGTCACTGTAAGCACCATATGGTATCCAGGGTGTACTCCCAGGGTGTTATACGGTCTTGTGACAAATCAGGTTATTGGTAAGTACACGTGGGAAATAATCTTTATATTTTTTATGAGTAAGAGTCTCCATCGGTTGCTTGCCCTAGTGTTGTATCTCCTTTTAAGGTGCATTGTCGACTGGGACATCCTTAGGTACCTTTGTTGAAAATACTTTTCCTTGAACTTCAAAATATTTCTCCATTAGAATATGAGTTATGATGATTTTCAAAGCAACATCATACCTCATTAAATTTGAGGGTTAATAAGTGAGTTGAGTCATCTTTTGAGTTAGTTCATTTTGATGATTTTTTAGGACCGTGTCTGCTTTTGAGTTAGTTCATTTTGATGATGTTTGGGGACTATGTCATATTTACAAAGAGAAGATCTCGTGTGTTTACTCACAGTTTTTCCTTTTGTCCTAAAGTCAAAAGCTCTATTTAATACTTTGGTTCATATTCTAAGGAGTGATAATGCTAAAGAATATATGTCTGAATTATTTCAGTCTTTTATGAGGAAACGTGGTATTATCCAAGAGCCCTCCTATGTTGATACACCTTCCCACGAGTTGCAAAGAGAAACTACTTGACATATCACAGGCACTATTTTTTCAAATGAAGGTTCCTAAGCAATCTTCAATTGATGCTATTTCTACTCCGTATTTTCTGATCAATGATATGACATCAAGTATTCTTGCTGGTAATACGTCTTATAATATTCTTTTCCAAAATAAATCATTGTTTCTCGTGGAACCTAAGGTGTTTGGAAGCTTATTTTATTTTCGATCATCGGTTACCAAAGTGATAAAGTGTTTTTTTTGGGGAATTCTAATCTTCAAAAAGGGTATCAATGTTATTCTACTAAACTTGGAAAATATTTGGAGTCAACTGATGTGGTATTTTTAGAGACTACACCATTCTTCTATGAACCTCCTATTTCTACATGTTAAGGGGAGGAATATGAGTGGTTACTCTATCAAGCTACCCATACTATAATAGAACAATCAAATGATGTTGTTCCTCTATCTTCTATACCTTAAGAACTAAGGCTAGACTTTGCCAATGATCTTCATCCAGTGAACTCGAGTGCACAAAGAAGACAAAAAAAACTCCAACAACAGGATAGAAACCCAATACCAATGGTTAAAGGGAAACATCGTGTTCTCTAGAAAGGAGAAAGAATCTTATTGGAAAAAGTTTCTTCAAAAGCGTGATCTTGAAATAGCCCACAACAACTACTTGGTAATATCTCTAAATATAGATAGATGTGATGCGAAAAAAGTGTTGGGAGACTTGGGAATTTCAGCTAACATTATCCATAAAAGAGTCGTTGACCAAATAGATTCAAGGGATTTTGTATTTCCCATGGCTAATATGTCATGGTTTTATGACACTTTTGAATGCTTAAAACAAAGAAAATATGCAGGAACTTAGGTGTAATTGTTGATATTATGTGTTTGTTTTAGTATTTTACAAGAAAATCAGTCTTGGTAGCAAACAAAAGATAAATAATAGCATCGACATATAGTTCCTTCCATGACTCATTAGGTTATGCTATGAATCTTAACATGAATCATCCCGAAGAAAGTGTCCAAAGTGCTGAAGATGCGTAAATCAAGATGTTGGCTATGGTTCACATTATGCGTCATTGAGAAAGGCAATGAGAAATCACCTAACTCTTCCTGAAGACATAGTCCAAAAGTTTTACTGTTATTCATTAATAGTATCAAGGACTCTCCCTATGAGTCATCGGAAAAGCAGAGGAGTCATTGTTTGACTTATCCTAAGTAGATATAACCAAAGTCTTGAAATTCCACAAAAGTTACTCCAGTAGCTATGATTGGTACAATAATCCATTGGGAGTCTCTATGAGATTTTTCAAGGAATCATCACCAGCAAGCAAGAAGCCAGCCAATAGGCTATGCATACATGCAACGAGTTGTGACCTAACCCAATGACCTTATACCACTGCCATCTCTATTTTCTAATTATGTTTAGGATAGGATCTCTTTTGTATCTATAACTGCTCCTATTAGGCTTTATGTTTTATTTTATTTACTATTACATCTTTTGAGTCCATATACTTGTTCTTGAGAATAGTAAACACATATTTTGAGAAATTAATTCATAATTGGGATTCATGGTGTTTTTCTTCTTTTTGTAAGTGCATAATTATGGTTTCTTACCAAAATTACTATTGTTTTCTTGCAATTATGAGTAGATAAATCCAACAAGTAGAGATGTGATAAAAATGATGGAATAACAAAGTAGGGTTCAAAGTATACAGTGATTCTTGAATAGTGTTTATGTATGTATTATTGTTCTCTTTGATTTTATTGCTTTCTAATAGTGTGCAATTTTAAAACTTTCCTTATTATTACTTTTATTAGAAGAAGGGGTAACGGGTGAGAAAAGGAAATAAACAACAAAAGCTTGGAGCTACCAACCTTCAATTAATAGCTTGAGTCATGGAAGAAGGAAACCTAATTTGGGATCCATGATAAAGATTAGATTGTAAAACTCACGAGACTTGGATGAGTAATTAAGGATATTCATCTAATAGGAGAAATATAATCATTTATGTGAACTTATTTTATTGTTTCTTCATGGTTATCACCGGGATATATCACCAGTATGGAGAAACTACGGAGTTATGAAATCATGGGGAACACAATCCTAGTATTTCACCATTATTGATTACAACTTGAAGAAATTCACAACTGTTACTTCATGAATTACTACTTTCAAATATTACTTTAACAAAACCCCTTATCTAAAATAAATTATTTTTATCTTAAATAATTGCATTGTCCGAGTGCCTAGCTATATTCCCTGTGGGATCAACCCCAACCTTGGTTTGATTTTATATTTGACAGTAACCGCTTTATACTTCATCAGGAGGTGTAATTTGGATGTATTAAGTTTTAACATCATTTTCGAAGAATACATTTTAGGATTAAATCGATTATGTTTACTTAACTATTAATCCTTATTTGCTAATTTTCCTTTTTTGTTGTTTTTAGGTTGCATACCTAACACTAGTAGTCAAGGAAATTCTCTAAGTCCACTTGATCATGCAATTAAGATAACAATGAGAATCTTGAGAATAATGGATGATAAAGAATTTCTTGATCAAAAAGTTCATGAGATTGTAAACCCAACTATGACCTGCATGCAAGCTGAAGAGGAGCAAAGACAAGCAGTAGCTTGAAAGGTTTTCGATGATGCACAAGCTAGACAACAAGAAGTAGCCCTTTTGGCTTTTATTGATGAAAAAGTAAGGAAAAAATTAATAGGGTCCATGAGATCCCCCATAATCATATCCCCCAGTATGAAGTTGAAAATAATGATGTTGACTTGGATGATATAGCTGAAATAGGTTCAATTGTTCCACCCCTAAAACCGGCTGGAATTAAATTCAACATCACCAGTACTACGATATAATTGTTGAACTTAAAAGGAGTTTTCATTGGTCTTGCTACTATTGATGCAAAATTGCATATAAAAAATTTTATATGGATCTGTATATAACAAAAATGTTATTTGATGCGGTTATTTCTTTAATCATTGGTTAGTGAAGCTACTCTATGGTTGACAGCGTTGCCAAATGAAAAAATAAATACCAAACAAAAGTTAAAGATGCAATTTGTAGATAGATTTTCCCACTATCTAGAATGTTGTAGTTGAAGGATAAGATTTACAACTTTAGGAAGCTATACTTGGAGGAATTATATGAGTCATGGTTTAGGTTTAAGAAGAAATTGTAACAAGTCCTAAATCACAAAATACCTAAGCACAGTTTATTTGTAATCTTCTACAGATCATTGAATGCTAACAACAAGGATATAGCTAACACTATAATAGGAGGTGTATTTATGAGCTTAACATAGAAGCAGGCATTAGTGATAATGGATAAAATCATCAAACCAATAGGTTTTGGCATACATGAGATTCCGACATTCCCGTAGGAACTTATGCGACAGGAACATTTGTAGAGCAGTGTAGAATAGATGAGAGAGATCACTTACTAAGTTAGCCCATATGAGAATTAAATTATGCCTAATTGCAAAACATATCCATGAATGAGGGCATAAAAAGTAAATACAGTTCATTTTCAAGGTAAAACACCTAGACATGATTACTCCGATTCTGAGGAGGAGATAAAATATTTACACAATTAGGTGGTAGGTTTCTGATTCAAAGGCCTAGATTCTAATCAAGACACTTGGCATGTTGGTCAATGAAATCAAGGTTGGAACTATTACAAGAATAACAACTATAATCGATCGATTTATAGATATTGGGGTAGAGGTAGAGATGGTAATTAGAAGAGGAAAGAACATCACAAGAATGACAAAAATGGCTTATACATTTCTCCTGATAGTCATGATATTGAATCGAGTAATTATAGAGTGGAATAGATTGTTTTCCAAAGTATAGAAAGGGGTAGAGAAAATTGATGATAACCTTAAGGATATTCGAGCAGATATTTTAGGAATTAGTTAAAAAGTGGAGTCACATTCTACCTTGATCAAGCAACTTAAATAATACTTTGGATAGATTTCTATAGCGCTAAAGTAATGCCAAAAAGGTACACTTCTAAGCAACATAATCCAAAATTTGAAGAATAATAATCACTGCACAGCTGTGACTACTAGATGTGGGAACATGACTACCCACCCTTCTATGCCAGTAGTTTTAATGTTAAAGATGAGCCCGTGATGATTAATATTGAAAATATAGATGAATGAGAATTAAGTTATTGAGAAAAAGATGTCTAAAAAGCTATCTCTAGATGCTAAAAAATATTGAGGATAGAAAGGGAAAGAAAAAAAAGGTCCCACAGTTTTGAAGCCTATTCTACAACCTCTTCTACTTTTTTCAACAAAGATTTAAGAAGAGAGCCAATGAAGGAAAGTATCAAAAGTTTATCTCAATACTAAAACAATTATTTGTGAAAATATCTTTAGTTGAGGAACTTGTGCAAATGTCTAGCTATGCAAAGTTTACAAAGGATCTTGTGAAGAAAAAAAGACCATGAGTTTTGAGCCTATTGATAATTTACACCATTGTAGTGCAATAGCTTTCGAATGTTTTATGCAGAAAATGTAAGATCCTAGATTATTCACAATTTCATGTACTATTGGGACTCTTACTTTTGCAAAGACTTTGTGTGACTTGGGTTCTAGCATAAATATAATGTCACTTATAGTATTTAGATAGTTGGTATTGGAAAAGCCAAAACCAACTTTGATTAGACTTCTTATAATAGACCGTACTGTGAAGAAGCCTATGAAAGTTTTGCATGATGTGTTGGTGATAGTCGAGTCATTCATCTTTTGAGCTAATTTTGTCATCTTCAATAGTGAAGTGGATTTTAAAGTTCCCACTATCTTTAGGGGCGCATTCCTCATGATTTGATGAGCATTAGTTAATACTTAAACTGGTCTCTTGGAAGGTCTGGTTGAATAATAAATAAGTGACTTTCAATGTTTGCCAATATATAAAGCAACCAAATGACATGTGTGTGGCCTCAGTGATTGATATAGTTAAGGCACTATCAGCAATGATCATGGAATTCGAAGGTGATGATATTGATGAGTAAGATGAGATAGTGAATGCACTTACTGGTTTGGGTTCTTACTGTATAAAGTTAGACTTTGACTTAAATAGTTGGGCAACTCCACTAGTGAAGCTTTCTATATAAATCAGTACATTTTTTTAAGGTACGGAGTGATATTTATTTTGGTCCCACATAACAGTTTACATTTTGTCTTCCACGAAATGTGATTACATATAATCAATCATCTTGGAGCTCAAAGATCTACTATCCCTTATCCGTTATGATTTCTTAGGATCCAATAATCCATTTCCAGTCATTATAACAACATATGTGATGAAATGAAAAGTTGAGGCTCTTGTATTGATTTTGTAGACGTTCAAGAGAATTATTGGATAGTCGATTACTGATATTATCGGTATTCTTCTTGGAATCTACACTCCTAAAATTCAACTCGAGCTAGATTTTATTCCTAGCATTAAGCATTAATGTAGGATTAATTAGCATTTTCAAGAAGTAGTCAACAAGGAGATCATCATGTGGTTAGATGCAGATATGGTTTACCTTATTACAGACAATAAATGGGTGAGCTCAATTCAATAATTACCAAAGAAAGATGGAATTCTTGTGGTTTCAAATGTAAAGAATGAACATATTTTAATGAGACTGATCAGTAATAGGTGAGAGTGCTTGGATTATAGAAAGCTAAATGCATGGACCAAAAAAGATCCTTTTTTATGCCCTTTATAGATCAGATGTTAGATTATCTCACTAGCAGTTGAGGTATTCATGGATGAATTTTTTTTATAGTTGGTAAGTTTTTTGAAGATTTCTAGGCCCATATGGCTAGTGCTTTTATAAAGCGCAAAGAGTATAATTTGGTACTTAATTGGAAAAAGTGTCATATCATGGTAAATAAAGAGATAGTGTTAGGCCAAAAGATTTCAAAAAAGGGATCAAGGTAGACAAGTAAAAGATTGAGATGATTGAAAAATTATTTGCCTCCACCCATTTGGACTCCAAGCATATTTACATGAGAAGAAAAGATAAACAAATTAATATATGTTCTAAAATTAGTAGTTTCCAGACTTAATAAAATAGGATTGAACATACTTTATAGTAGACATTAGCATAGAACAACAAGGTACGATTATTTTAGCAAAGAGAACTCATATGTAATTTTAGAGGAATAATCTAACATGTCATAACAAATTTCAAAAATTCTCACACTTTAGTAAATTATAAAAATATGCTTTAGGAAGTGGAAATGGATTCAAAACTAAGTCAAATAAAATGACACATTTCTAACCAACTTGAAACATGCATTTAAACACATAAACATATGAGTAAAAGATGGACTCAAATTCGCACAATAACTGGAGGACTAGAGCAAATGAGATCGAGGAATGTCATTTTAAATCAAGGTTGATTCTCAACTCATAATTAATCTAAAATAGAAGAAATAGATAAAGGTATTAATCAAATCAACTATTTGATTCAAATAATGTCTTAACCTTTGAGAAGGAAAAATTGTAGAAACAGATGATAAAAACAAGAGGAAGAGGACAACTGGAAAGAATACTTAAAGAAAGATGATGGTGTCACTTAAGAAACTGACAGAAGGGAAATAGTAACTTTTAAACACATATAGAATATGATAATGACTAAAATAGTGGAAGAAAAATAGAGAAAGAAACATAACTTTTTTTGAAAATCAAATAGTTTACTTAATACCAAAGATGACATGCCTTCTAGTTATACTTAACATCTTGAGTCAGGAAAGGCTTGAGAGGCAATTTAACTTAACACATAAGATAATAAGATAAGAAAGCAATCAAATACACCAAATATTAAATGGGGGTGGAAACTTAAAAGAAAGAAGAAGAAAAAGAGAGGAAAATAAACTAAGTGAGACTTATAAAGAGATAACCTTGACTAGTTATCTCAGGCTCTTCCTCTCTTTTATAAGTTAAAGGGTACTTTTTCATATCCAAAAGGTCACAGAGGGATCGCTAGATGAGATATCATTTGCTTCTAAACCAACTCCTCATTTCTACTGACATTATGAGTCAAGGAAAACTATGCAAGGACGAAGAAGAAAAGATAACCAAAATAATATTGAAACAAGAGACCTTATACTAAAAGATCAAAACAAGAAAAAACTTAGATAAAGCCATAGTCTAACACAGTTGACACCAAACAAGGAAGACCAAAATAAAAGGACTAAGGGAAACTATGATTTAGACTACCATAAATACCATTTTAGACAAAAGAACAATGATTTGAAACTAGAAAATGATATTAAAATAAAAATAATAAATTTAATGAAAATAACCTAAAACGAGGCATATATAGTAAAACAACAAACAAAACAAGAAACCAAAGAAGGAAAAATTGACTAATGAATAGCAACAAATCAAACCACTACAAATAATATTCCATCTCAAAGCAGAAGAAGAGAACTAAGCAAAATGAATATAATGTTTTAAGTTTTTCCCAGAAGATTAAAATAGCAAGGATAAAGCCGAAAACAGTGACAACAACTTTCATCTTAAAAAAGAATAGAAAAAGCCAACACCCTTATAAATTTCTAAAACAAAGAGTCCCACTAGTTAACAAGTGAACTAAATATTAATTTCACTTTTATAAAAAAATAGAAAAGATATAGAAAGAAAAGAAATTATGGGTTTACCTCTTTTGAAGCCACACCCCGAACTTTGAGCTTTCATCAGAGCATTCTACCACCACTAAAACTCAACTAGTAATAAAAATCCTAAGCTCAGAGGTGAACTTTACAAGGACTCAAAATTGAAAATTTTAGAACTAAAATGGAAATTCTAATATTGAAATCCCCAAATTTATGTTCAAAAGTTTTTTTTTTCCAACCTTTAATACTTGCTCCTTATTTCTTAATAATGTAGGTATATATAGAGGGAGGTTGGGGTCTTTTCTTTGGGAAAAAATTTGATTTTATTATAATATAAAACCAAAACATATTATAATGGATGCAATACCCTTATTAGTCTACAAACAAAAACAATACCCTACATAGTCCAAGCCCAATTCGGTGACCTGATTGTCCTCTATATATAACCCTTGTAGGGTTTCTAAAAAAATTAGTATATTTTCCTCTTTATTTCCCTTAACACCTGAGCTAATTTGTCATTGTATTTCAACGATGAGCTTATCCCTCCATTCTTGTGGGTTATCAATCTTTATGGTCAGCTCTCTTTAGCTATAGTTGTTGCTTTCTTGGCTCTCAATAGTGAGTTCTGCTCTTCTTTTTTGTATCTTTCCTTATCTTTCTTCTTATGATTCGTCTCTCTTCTCTTCCATCTATGCTCTTTAGTGGGTGGTATGGGTTCACTCTTTAACACTGTAGGATCTTATATGTTGCTTCCATGTCTAATCAACTGGTAAATTGTTTCACCGTACTCCTCCTGTAATATTGTTTTCTTTTATTATCCACTTACTATAGGTGAAGCTGGAATGAAGTGCTAGAGTAGCTTCAATCCACCGCATCAAATGTTGAGTGACTTCATAGCAGGTTATTCATGTCAAATTTGACTCCATATCCTCCCATTTTTCTAGGTATTTTCTGTTGGCTGAAGTAAATAAGCTAGTTAGTATTTCACTATTTTGATGCCTTTTAGGCTATTTATAATTATGCTTGTGAAAAACTTCATGCTTAGCCTTCCCAGCCCCATCATCCCTTTGTTGGTGATACTCTTAATTAAGCGCATTTTCATTTATCACTACTTATCAGCCTTCTACCTTTGGATTCCCTGCTATTGAAACTTGTAAAATTTCTTCCTCTATTATCTATTGATATATTTGCTAGAAAATCAGCTACTACATTTCTTTCACTTAAAATTTATTGAAATTTGTGGACTTTATTAGGAAGTAATGACTGTATTTCCTCTACCTTATCTGCAATATTTCATAGACAAGCCCATTTCTTTTATATGATTTTGTAGAAAATTAGTGAATCAATTCAGAAAATAGCTTGATTATGTGTTGTTTTACTGTAGTGCTTGCAGGCTTATAGTAGTGCTATTATTTCTACTTATGTTCTTTTGGTGTCCTTTATTAGCCTATATTTTGAATATATTAGATCCCTCTTTTCATCTCTTACACAATATGCATAAGAGTTGGGCCTAGGGTTTCCACTTGAAGCTCCATCTGTATTATGTTTGACCTATCCAGTTGTTGGTAGTTCCTACAACACTTGTATTACCTTTAGCCTAGGTGTGTATGTCTCCATTTCCTTCTATATCTCCTTCCAGTTAGTTGGAAAGTTTCTTCTTGGTTTTATCACCTTAAGCAGCATCAACATGTTCCAAATAATATTTTGAATTACCTTTTGTTATGAGGTGTTCTTCCATTTATGCTTACTAGAATTCCTCTTTATCCATAACTCCCAAATGATCATGTTTGGAAATGCATTATAGTATGAGCCCATATCTTTTTCACTTTTGCACTCCACAACTGTATTATGACTTGCCTTAAAGGAAGTTCAATTATTTTTATCCATGCACAAGTATAAAAGTAGGATCAAGTCCTGTTAGAAATATAAGATCTTACTAATACATGAGATGAAGTCTTGTAATTAGGACTTTCTCAACACCAATACTGGGATGGTCTCGTATGTCCCCATCTTCTCACTTTGTCATCAACTGGAATCATGAATTTCCAGGTTCTCCACATCTAGAAAGCTATCTTAAAAGGAAAACTTTTGACCCAAATCCTTCTATCAATACTATTTGTTTGGTTTTTCTGCCTGCTATATTCCCATGTTGATTTGAGTGTGAATTACCCTTTTAATTCCAACATCTATCTTGGTTCATCCTTCTCTTTCCCTACCTATGGAGCATTAATGTATAACCAAATATGGTTCACATATTCTTCTGGCAATATATCTCTCAGTAAATCTTCATTCTATGCACCATCTTTAACCAGATCACTAACATACCAATAAGTTTGATCCCAAGGAAACACCTTCCCTGTGATGGTATACAGGTTCCCTATTCATGTCCAATTATCATACCACAACATTGTATTTCTACCTTTTACTTTCCATCCAATTTGGTGTTTTATTAAGTCACTTGCCTGTGTCATTTTTCTCGTACTTGTGACCCATTATTCCCTGTCCTCCAAATCACTTGATTGTGACTTTTTTATAGTACATGTTATTCATATACTCAGTCCAAATTAATGTTTCTATTCTAAAATCCCACCAAAGCTTAAAAAATAAATCCATTGACACATCCTACGGCTACCTAAACCCCAAAACACCCTCTATTTTTGCAAGTAGAGGTTTTTCTATTTGGTCCAATTCCATCCTCTACCTCTAATACAACTACTCCAAAAGAATTGAGCAAGAATTTTATGGATATTAGTCAATACATTTATTGGAGGATTCATGAATGATAAATAATGAATAGGTATACTTGGCAGTACATGTTTAATCAGTACTAATCTACCTCCATAAGACAATGGTTTTCCTTTCAATGATTATAGATTTGCCCTAATTCTCTGAGTTAATTGTTGGTAATAAGCCTTCTGCTTTCTCCTGTAAAAAATGGGACATCCCAGATAAGTAAAAGGAAATTTTTTCCTCACTATTTCTGTAGCTACGTCTGCCATAATTACATTCCCAACTGATATACTATGATGCAAGCAAATAGAAATTTTCTCTTTGTTTATTTTCTGCCTTGACACCTACTCATGTTTCTCCAAAGTTGCAGCCACTATTTGCAAAGTTCTAACTTCAGCTTTACACAGAATGATCATATTATCAGCAAAACCAAAATAATTGATCCTTGGAATTCCCCTTGGCATCCCAAAAGTTTTAAAGTCCTTTCCTATTATTAGCTTATTTAAATCCCTTGATAAGACTTTAGTTGCTATAATGAACAATGTGGGTGATAAGGGATCACCCTATTTAACACCTCTAGATGACCTAAATAAGCCTTTAGCTTGGTCATTAAGTAGGACAGAATACCAGTTTATGCTAACTAGTACAAATATCATATCTATTATTCATTCTGCAAACTAATTTTCCTCAATACCATTAACTAGAAAGTTCATTCCACTATATCATATGCTTTCATCATGTACAACTTGATGACCAAAATTAGGGGGTTTACCTTTTTTCCTAATTTCAGTGATTGTCTCTTGTACCAAAAAAATATTCTCTACAATAATCCTTCCCTGAGCATAGCCTTTCATTTTAGCTGAAATTATGCTAGGTAACATTCTCTTTATTATCTCATGAATTATTCTTGAGAAAATCATATTGAAAAAGTTACTTAGGAAAATAGGTCTCAGATCTGAAAAAGTACTGATATTAACCTTCTTAGGGAGTAATCCTAGGTTTGTATAAGTAATAAACCTTGTTAGTTCAACCCCACTGAGAATATCCTTCACCATCTAATAAATATCTTCCCTTATAATTTCCTCAGCCTCTTGAAAAAAAAAATCTTGTCATACCATTAGAGCCTCCTACACTGTATCTATTCAAACCCATCATAATATTTTTAACTTCTTTTTTCATATGAATTTATTTGAACTCCATGTTTTGTTCCTCATTAATCACTTTTGGCAGTTCATCCAGCGTATTAAATTTATTCAAATCTTCTTTCTTAGTGAACTTTTTCTTGTAGAACTCCATTGCTTCATCTGCTATTTTATCTTGCTCTTCTATCCAAACTCTTTATTCATTTTGAAATTTTTTGTCCCATCCTACTACTTCTCCCATTTACCACTACATGAAAGAACTTTGTATTTCTTTCTTCATCTTTAAACTATTCCATTCCTACCTTTTGCTTCCAGAATTCTTCCTCTATGTGCAAGTATCTACTAAGCTTTGTCTGATCTCTGTACAGTTGTTCTCTATTCTCCCTTGTAGGATTCTCCTCAAATTTCAACTCTTTTGCCTTAATTGTGTCTTCCAGTGTTGTGATCTCCTGAAAAACATCTCCAAAGGTCTCCTTGCTCCATTTTGTTAATTCTTTATTCACCCTCTTCATTTTATAATGAAACACCATGAAAGGGTTTCCTTCAAATTCTACCATCCAATTTTGTCTAACCACCTCTTTGAAAGATTCTTCTTTTACCCAAAAGTTCAAAAATCTAAAAGCTTTGATTACCCTTTCACTATTGCATTTAACAGTAATCAAAAGTAGAGCATGATCAAATCCACTCTTGATTATATGCTCTACCTCCATCACTGATAGGATAAAATTATTTTATCATTACAAAGAATACTATCTAGTCTTTTAAAATGCAATCTTCATCTATTCTATCATCCCACCAGGTATACCTACTCCCTTTAAATCCTATATCCTCCATAAAACACATATTTATATAATTCTTGAAGTATCTCACCTTATCTTCTGTGAATGGTAATCCCCTAACTTTTCTTCACTGTTCCTAATTATAAAAATAGCCACCAACTAACCATGGAATCTATACATTGTTGGCAAAATCTTCTAGAGATTCCCAAAGTTGACATTGTTCTTCCTATGTACACTTCGCTTTTATCAAAGTTAGAAGCACATCTCTATAAGATCCCACAAAATGCTTAGCTTAATTCAGTCTTTTAAGCTTATTGAAGGGGGTCCCAGACTTAGAAAATTCTAGCTAAGTATTCAGACTTAGTGTTATTCTAGCCTTTGAAACTTGGCAATCTTATTTCATGACCCTTACACATTAAATATTGATATTTGAGTTAATTCATGATCAGGAATATTAATAAGTGTTCCTGGACAAGTTTTGGATTTTTCAGACTTCGTTTAGACCATGTTCGAGTGACCAAAATAGTGAGTCGATGCGATATCAATGCATTGCATCGTCCATCACATCAATAGATAAATTTTCCCTCATCTCAGTGTAATTTCCAGTGAACCGACCGGACTCAATGTGATGCGTTGGCCATCGTATCGATGCCAATGATGTGACGTGTCGGTCTGCGCGTTGATGGTTCAGTTTGTAATCATTAAAAATCCGCGTCCTCAAGGTTAATTAAGTCTTTTCCCCCATCCTTCATCACCCATAATATGAAATTTAGCCCTCTTTTAGCAAAAGATAATCATTCTTTCACAAATTACTCAAGAACAAAAACCCTAGGAGTTTAAATTTCAAATTCATGGATCAAGATTTCACTGTTAATTTTCAAGAATTCACCAACTAAGCTGTGTGAAGTGTTCATCCAAGGGTTCCGTCCACCCTTGGAGTCCAAGAAACTCTTTTAAAGTTCATGTAGAGTGATTTTATGATTTCCATAATTTTAATTAAAGTGTATTCATGATTAGACCTTAATTGGTTTTCTATTTCATGATTTATTACAAGATTCATGTAGATTTAATTGATATGTGTGCTTTATTATGTGAATTCATGTTGAAACCCTTCTAATCGTGAAATTGGAATTGAATCACAATGCCTACATGTTGTTTTCGTATTATATGCATATGTCATCCCCCACAAGTGTTTGATTAATTGTCCATGTGAGTTAAATAGTGAAATTATAACATGTTAGCATGTATACAAGTTCATGTTATACAAGTGTTTGCTTAAATTCCCAAAAGAATGAATGATAACTAAGTAGTTAGTTATCATGTCTCAATATTGTGCCATGTCTTTTAAATTTGTGCTATTGAATTTGGGGGTATCTAATATCCGATAATTTAGCTGCTTGTCTAGAGCCATGTTCAGTCACAGAGTAGTATCAGTCATGTCACGATCAATAGAATTCAATTAGCTATAGAACGTAGGAAAACTCAGTAAACTCAGAATTAGTCTAGTTCAGTTCAGTTCAGTTATACAGTACGTTCAGTAACAGTTCAGTCCAGCCTAGTATACTTTAGAATTCAGTCTAGTGTCTATTTAATTGGGAGTAGGATTCAGCACCGATTGAACCTAAGGATGGGGACTTACCTACCAGTAGATGATGTAATTCTTAAAAGCAGTCCTTGTATTTCAGAACTACGTAGATAGCATAGGTTGAGACATCAACCTGCCAGTTGAGGGTTGATGAGGTGATCTACCTACCAGTTGAGGGTACCACCATTCTCGTTCAGAGCACCTTCCAGATGAAGGTGACTCAGCACTTGTCCTTACCCGTGGCACGGTATTGACACCTTTCCAGCTGGGGTTACAGTTTAGACCCCAAATCAGTTAAATAAGGGGCATGTTGGTTAGATGATTACTTCCCACTGTTTCAGTCTCAGTATAGAACTCAATTTAGTTCTACAGATTTAGGACTGCCAGATACTGTCACTCCGCTCAATTTAGAACTCAGTACAGTTCCATAGATTTAGGATTTTTAGATACAGTCATTCAGTTATCAGTAATTCAGTATCAATATACTCAGATATCAGTTAATCAGTATTCAGATTCAGTAAATAGTGTTATCATGATTTCAATTACAGTATACGTATTCATGCATGTACTCTCATTTAGTCATATTCATGATATTTAGTTAGTATTGTTCATATAAATGAACCCATGCATTTTAGACTACCTCACTAAGCATACTAGTACATTGAAAGTATGGATGCATGCCTTTCTTTTGTGGTATAATATCTTATATCATAGGTTCAGATGCATAAGCTCCTGAGAACCCTTAGTAGATCAAATTATCAGTGAACAGAGTCAGTGGTGAGTCCTCATAGTTCATGGAAACTATTATTTATGTCAGCATTTCTATTCTGTTTTAGTAGTCGAAGTTAGTTAGGGACTTATCCCATCAACTCCACTGTTCAGACAGTTTATAAGCTTTTCAGACTAGAGTATTTTCAGACAGATGTTTTAGTTTTGGTATTGTTATACAGTATTCTTTTTTATTTTAACATTGAAACTTAAGGCCTAACTTCCATATATTACAGTATTATTATTATATAGTTATAACAGAAGGTACCAGTCATGGGTTAGCTTGTGATCCTTCAGGATTATGAGCACCGTATAGCGTCTGGGGTACAGACTCGGGAGTTACAAACTTGGTATCAGATCCTAAGGTTCAATAAAGTCCTATGAAGTCTAAAAGCCACATCTAGTAGAGTCTTATGCATGGCTGTGTAGCGTGTCATACTTATGGATAGGAGGCTACAAGATATTTTATGAAAAGTTTTCCTTCTTTCAGTATTCATGTCATGAGAGTGAGCATGAGCTCTAATATTTTCTCTCCCATCTATAGAATATGCGTCCAAATAGGACTAAGGGAAGAGGAATGGGAGACCAGCCAAAACCTCAGCCCGTCCAGCCATATCCTTTGGATGAACACGTCTCCCATGCTGAGCTTACAGCAGCATTCACCACCCTAGCTCATTCTGTGGCATCCCAGAATTAATACCCAGCTGCCGTTTCGGCAAACCCAGTGGCCAATACTACTGCACCTACGATTTGGGACTTCACCAGAATGAACCCTCTATTTTTTTCTTAGTCAAAGTCAAATGAGGACCCACAGGAATACCTTGATCAGGTGAAGAAAGTTATTGATATTATCGAGGTGACAGCTATTGAGAGTGTAGAGTTATCCACATCAGTTACAGAAAGTGGCTCACTCATAGTATAAACAGTGCAAAGTAGAAAGGGTCGTAGATACGGGGCCCATAAAGTGGGAGGAGTTTGCCACTGCTTTTCTAGATAGGTTCTTCCCATTGGAGTTGAGGGAAGAGAAAGTTTTAGAATTTATCAATCTAAAGCAGGGCAATATGACAATGAAAGATTATTCTCTCAAGTTTACTTAATTGCTAGATATGCTCCTCATGTGGTGGAAGACAGCAGATCCTGAATGAGCAAGTTTGTGTCAGGGGTGTCTAGCAGTATGGTCAAGGAGTGTAGGCCCGCAATGCATATTAAAGAGATGGACATATCCAGGCTCATGTTCCATTCTCAGCAGATAAAAAAGCCTAATAATAAAGAAAAGGAAAGGGAGAATAAAAGAGGAAGAATAGGTAGTTTCAGCTTCGCTCAGCCTAAGTCAGAGAGTGGGAATCGTTCTCAGTTCGGCCCAAAATCCTCAGTTCTAGCTCCATCCTCAGCCAGTGCTCATGTGCTAAAATTCAGAGTTGGCAATAGAGATAGGGCACGAGGCCCTAAACCCCAGGGCAGTGTTAGCAGTTCTCAAACCAATCCTTTTTGTCAGAAGTATGGTAGAAACCACCAGGGTATCTGCAGAGCAGGCAGTGATGTGTGTTTCAAATATGGAAAGCTAGGCCATAGAGTTAGATATTGTCCCCAGTCAGGTTCTCAGGGTTAGTATAACCGTCCCACAGCCCAGTCTGGTCATCCAAATATGCAGGGTGCCACTTCTAGTGCCACCAGTGGGCAACGCCCAAACAAACTCTATGTTCTTCATTCCCAATAGGATCAAGAGAGTTCTCTTGATATGGCCACGGGTACGTTATTAGTCTATCATTTACATGTTTATGCTTTGCAAGATCTAGGAGCTTCTTTGTCCTTTGTTAGTCCCTATATAGCAGTTGATTTTAGAGTCAATCCCAAAATCATAGTAGAGCATTTCTTAATCTCTACCGTAGTGGGTAAATTTATCATAGCGAGGCAGGTATAAAGGAACTGTCCGATTATGATATCTCAGAAAGTCACTTCAGCAGACTTAGTCAAATTATAGATGACTGATTTTGATGTCATCTCGACATGGATTGGCGTTATTACTACAATGCCTCAGTCGACTTCAGAAATTGAATAGTCCAGTATTAGTTTTCAAATGATCTCATCCTAGAGTAGAGGGGTAGTATTTCAATACTTAGGGGTCTGCTTGTTTCTTACCTTCGGGCGAGAAAAATGATATTTAAGGGATGTGTCTACCATCTCGTTCGAGTTCACGACTCTAGTTTATAAACTCTTACTCTTGAATCAGTGTCTATAGCATGTAAATTCCCAAATGTGTTTCCCAAAGATCCTCCAAGAGTTCTTCTTAAAAGAAAAATTGATTCCGAAATAGATCTTCTTCTAGATACTCAGCCTATATCTATTCTGCCATAAGGAATGGCACCTGCAGAACCAGAGAATTAAAAGAACAGTTGAAAGATCTCCTAGATAAGGGATTCATTTAACCTAGTGTGTCCCCGTGGGGGGCACCAATTTTATTCATTCGTAAGAAAGATGGTTCTCTCAGAATGTGCATTGACTACCATCAGTTAAATAAAGTCATGGTCAAGAACAAGTATTCACTTCCCAGAATCGATGACTTTTTAACCAACTTCATGGTGCTAGTTACTTTTCTAATATAGACCTCAGATCAGGTTATTGTTAGCTCAGAGTCAGAGAATATGACATCCCAAAAACATTTTTCAGAACTCAGTATGGTCACTTTGAATTCTTAGTTATGTCCTTTGGTCTTACAAATACCCCAACAGCCTTTATATACTTGATGAACCATGTGTTCATGTAGTACTTGGACATGTTCGTCATAGTCTTCATAGATGACATTCTTGTCTACTCCCGCAGTGAATATGACCATGCAGACCATCTCAAAATAGTATTACAACTCTAAAAAACCATCAGCTATTTACCAAATTTAGTAAGTGCAAATTTTGTCTAAGGTCAGTAGCATTCCTTGTCCATATCATTTCCGATGATGGCATTAGATTTGATCCCAAAAAGACTAAAGAAGTGAGAAACTAGGCTAGATCCATCTCTTCATCGAATATCTGGAGTTTTTTGGGTTTGGCCAGCTATTACCAATGGTTTGTCGAGGGATTTTCATCTATTACATCCCCTATGTCCAAATTGACTCAAAAGAAGGTCAAATTTTAGTGGTTAGATTCTTGTAAGAAGAGTTTTTAGGAGTTGAAGACTTGACTCACTACAGTTCTAGTTTTGACTGTACCAGATGGTTAGACAACTTTGTTGTGTATTATGATGCCTTCAGAGTTAGTTTGGGGTACATTTTGATGCAGAGAGGTAAGGTTACAGCCAATTCCTCTAGACAACTTAAACCCCATGAGAAGAACTATCCTACTCATGATTTTGAGTTTGCAGCAATAGTGTTTACCTTAAAGATTTAGAGGCACTATTTGTGTGGGGTACACATAGATATGTTCACTGACCATAAGATCCTACAGTATGTGTTCTCTTAAAAATATTTAAACCTCTTCAGATAAGGTGGTTAGACTTGTTGAAAGACTAAGACATGAGTATCCTGTATCATCCGGGTAAAGCCAATATTGTGGCCGATGCTCTCAGTAGAATGTCTATGGGTAGTGTTGCTCAAGTGGAGGATGGTAAGAAGAAGTTAGTACAGAAAGTTCATTAGCTTACCCGACTAGGTGTTCACTTAGGTGATTCAGCAGAAGGTAGTGTATGGGTGTAGAGTAGTTCAGAATCATCCCTGGTTTTTGAGGTAAATGAAAAGCAAGATAGAGAACCCAATCTACCCAAGTTGAAGGAAATAATCAGAGATCAGAAAGTATTTTTTTTCTCCCAAGGGGGATATGGCGTGTTGAACTATCAGGATTGGCTATTTGTGCCAAGCATAGATAAGTTAAGGCAGCAAATTCTTGCAAAAGTGCATGGTGCACACTAGTCTATTCATCTAGGGGACACTAAGATGTACTGTAATTTACGGGAGAGCTATTGGTGGAGTAGGATGAAGAGAGATATTATAGAGTTTGTGGCTAAGTGTTCAACATATCAGCAGGTTAAGATTGAGCATTAAAAGCCTCGTGGGTCCATACAGGAGTTCAGTATTCCCACCTGGAAATAGGAAGAAGTGAACAAGGACTTTGTGCTAGGTTTGCCTCTTACCTATCATTACCATGATTTAATTTGTGTCATTATAGATAGAATGACCAAATTAGCTCATTTCTTACCAGTCCATACCTCTTATTCAGCCAAGGATTACGCGAAACTCTAAATCTAGAAGTTGGTCAGATTGCACGGTGTTACATTATCCATTATCTCAAATAGAGGTACCCAGTTCACCTCTAATTTCTAAAAGGTATTACAAAAGGGTCTTGGTACCCGATTTCACCTCAGTACAATCTTTCATCCTCAAATATATAGTCAAGAAGAGAGGACTATCCAGACTTTAAAAGATATTCTGTGAGTATATGCGATAGACTTTAAAGATAGTTGGGATGACTACTTGCCTTTGATTGAATTCGAATATAACAACAGCTATCATTCCAGTATTTAGATGGCTCCATTTGAGGCACTTTATGGGAGGAGGTACAGATCTCTCATTGGTTTGTTTGAAGTGGGTGAGGCCAAAGTGGTAGGGCCTGACTTGGTATTTGATATCTTAGAGAAAGTCCAGTTTATCAGAGAAAGGCTTAAGATAGCTCATAGACGATCGAAATCGTACGTAGATATGTGCAGAAAGGATCTCGAGTTCAAGATTGGTTATTTTGAATACTTGAAAACCTCTCCTATGAAAGGAGTGAAGCAGTTTGGAAAGAAGAGGAAGCTCATCCCCGATATGTTGGTCCTTACCGAATTCTCAGTCGACTTAGAAAAGTAGCTTATGAGCTAGAGTTGCCTTATATCTATCTTCAGTCCATCAAGTGTTGCATGTCTCCTTGCTAAATAAATGCATAGGTGAACCATCAGCAGTAGTCCCCATAGAGAACATAAATGTTCAGAACAACCTCTCTTACAAAGATATTACTGTCGAAATCCTTGATTATCAAATTCGCAGATTAAGGAACAAAGAAGTCCCTCTTGTCAAAGTTGTTTTGTGAAATCAGTCAGTTGACGGAGCTACTTGGGAAGCAAAAGCAGATATGCGGACCAAGTATCCTCACCTTTTCTCCTCAAACTCATATCCAGCTCAAGGTAATAGTTTTTCTTAAGTTTATTCAGTTTCATGCTTAGATTTTCCATTACAAACTTGGTATCAGATACCATTGCATATTCAATAATATGTTGATAAGTCATTTTATTCATGTATTCATGCATCAAATATGCATGTTCAGTATGAGAAGCTCAGCTTATCAGTAATCCCAGTCATATATTCATAAATCAACTCATTCATGTGCTCATGCATTAGATATGTATGTTCAGCATGAGATTCAGTATGTCAGTAATATCAGTCATATAATCATGTTTTAGATGTTCATGTCCAGTAAGTAAGTTCAGTATACCATTATTCTCAGCTTAGTCAGTCTCATTTGAGGATGAATGTTCCTGAAGGGAAGATATTGTAAGACCCTACAAAATTCTTATCTTAATCCAGTCCTTTAAGCTTGTTGAAGGGGGTCTAATACTTATAAAATTTGAGCTAAGTATTCAGAATTAGTGTTATTTTAGCCTTCAAAAGTTGGCAATCTTATTTCGTGACCCTTACGTCCATTAAATGTTGATATTTGAGTTAATTCATGATCAGCAATGTCATATAACTATTTTTGAACAACTTTCAGATTTTTTAGACTTAGTTTAGACCATGTTTGAGTGACCAAAATAGTGAGTCGATACGATCTCGATGTTTCACGCCGTCCATCACGTCGACAGATAACTTTTCCCTCAGCACAATGCAATTTCTAGTGAACCGATGCAGACTCGACGCAGCGTGTTGGCCTTTGCATTGATGCCAATGACACTGCGCACTGGTCTGCGCGTTGATGGTTCAGTTTAGAGTTATGAAAAATCTGTGTCCTCAGTAATAATTAAGTTTTTCCCCCATCCTTTATCCCCTATAACACAAAATTTAGCCCACTTTTAGCAAAAGATAATCATTTTTTCACAAATTTCTCAAATATAAAACCCTAAGAGTTTAAATTTCAAATTCAAAGCTCAAGATTTCACCGTTAATTTTCAAGAATTCACCAACTAAGGTATGTGAAGTGTTCATCCAAGGGTTCCTTCCACCCTTGGAGTCTAACTCTTTTAAAGTTCATGAAGGGTGATTTTATGATTTCCATGATTTGAATTAAAGTGTATTCATGATTATTACTTAATTAGATTTCTATTTCATGATTTATTACAAGATTTATGTAAAGTTAATTGATATATGAGCTTTATTATGTGAATTCATGTTGAAGCCCTTGGAATTGTGAAATTAGAATTGAATCACGATGCCTACATTTTGTTTTAGTATTATGTGTATATATCATGCCCCACAAGTGTTTGATTAATTGTCTTTGTGAATTGAATAGTGAAATTATAACATGTTAGCATGTATACAAGTTCATGTCATGCAAGTGTTTGCTTAAATTCCCAAAAGAATGAATGATGACTAAGTAGTTAGTTATCATGTCTAAAATATTATGCCATGTCTTTTTAATATAAGCTATCAAGTTTTGGAGGTATTTAATACCCGACAAGTTAGCTTCTTGTCTAGAGCCACTGTCAGTCATAGTGTAGTACCAGTCATGTCATGATCAATAGAATTCAATCAGTTACAAAACTTAGGAAAACTAAGTGAACTCATAATCAAGCCAGTTCAGTTTAGTAAAATCAGTTCAGTTCAATTATAAAGTACGAGCAGTAATAGTTCAGTCTAGCCTAGTGCAAGTTAGAATTCATCCTATTTTCTATTCAGTTGGGAGTGGGATTTAGCACCGAGTGAACCCAAGGATGGGGACTCACCTGCCAGTAGAGCGTGTAATACTTAGAAGAAGCCGTTGCATTCTAGAACTATATAGCCTGCGTAGGTTGAGATATCAACCAGCCAGTTGAGGGTTGATAAGGTAATCTACCTTCCAATTAAGAGTGCCACCATTCTCGTTCAGAGAACCTTCCAGATAAGGGTGACTCAGCACTTGTTGTTACCCTTGGCACGGTATTAACACCTTTCCAACTTTTTATAGGTCGGACCCTGTAATACTCGTGCTTTTTATTAGCTTGAAAATCATCTCAAGGATGTTTGAACTTTCTTTGAAATAATAATTCATTCTTATACACGTGTTATTTCTATAATTTTCACTTTTTATCATGTGAGAAATTGAATAAGCTTTCCATCGATATATAATTCGCCCAAATCCGACACCCGAGCGAAGAGTTAAGTCTCTTTTAGTGAGACAGTGTTTGACCTGAGCCTTCAGCGCGTCGCGGAGATAGCTCAAATGGCAATTTTCAAATTCCAGTGTTGTTCTGTGATACTGGCATGTCATGCTAAACTTTTAGGTCATAGACAAGGTGCCAACGCGATAGCTCCGAGTCCCGCCACCGTGCAGTTTCCCAATTGTCTATTTCCAGTGACACAGCGTGATAGCGCCACGTCGCGTCAAGGGCCTGATTTGGGAAATTTTATTGAAAAATTAAATTACGTGTCCAGGGTTAAAATATTCAATTTTCCCATCCCCCTCATATAAGCTTCCAAACATGGAATTTAGCCCTTATTCATCCAAAACATTGATATTTTTCTCAAATACTCTCAAGAACTCAATCTAAGGTATTCATAGAAGGTCCAATTAAAAGAAGGTTTCACCATCAATCTTCACGAAATCATGGTCTAAGGAATGCATAGTGTTAATTCATGGACTCCTTTCGTCCATGAAGTCCGAGAATCCTTTTTAACTACAAGTTATGGATTTTCTTCATGTTTTCATGCTTTGTATGTTCTCTTTCATATTGATAAATGAGGAATTGATTTCTGTTCCTTGATTTGATGATAAATCCCATGTGGGTTGATTAGTATAGATAAAGATTTACGAAATCTCATGACTAAAACCTTATGTGATGGAATTCTAATTAAAGCATGATGTTTAATTATTGTGTGATGTGCTTTACATGTATTATGCCTACAGTATGTTTGATTAAATCCCTAGATGAAGGAAAATTGTCTAACTAGCATGATATCGTGTAATCCCCATGTATGTACAAGTTTATTCCTATTACATGTTTGATGAAAGGCTCTTATGAATGTAGTATGTATTGTGATGTTAGTCAAGTCTTTAAGTAAATCATGTCATGTCAGTTTTCTTCTATCGAGTCATGGGGGTACTTGTACCCGAAATATTAGTTGTGTGCCTACAGCCATGTCATGTTTTTCACGATACTCTCAGTCAAGCTATGAACTCTTAGACTTCAGATAGTTTTATGACTCAGGTTAAATCTCCATGATCTCATGACTAAGTCAATTGTCAGATATTAGTAGTATTTCGTCAGCCACAAAAATTTAGTAACTCAGTCCATGCTCATTTCAGTTCAGTAAATCTTGTTCAATGTCCATTCAGATAAGAGTAGGAATTATCACTAAGTGAACCCAAGGATGGGGACTTACCTGTTATACGAGGTTGTGACTCCTAGAAGCAATCCTTGTATTCCAGAACTATGTAGCCAGAATAGGTTGAGACATCATAGCCTACTAAATATGGGTAGATAAGGTGGCTTAACCTGTTATGTGAAGGTTCCCACTATTTTCGCTAGAGTTACCTGTTATATGAGGGTTACGCACATATTGTCCTTACCAGTGGCGCAGTATTGACACCCTTCCAATCAGGGTATAGATTGGACCCCAGCTCAGCTATTATAGCACATTTGGGTCATGTCGATTAGATACTACTTTCCACAGTATTATGTTACAAAATCAAGAATGTTAGATACAGTCAATTAGTCTTAATAATAGAACTCAAATAGTTCTTCAGATTTAAGGACTGTCAAATACAGTCAACTCAGATACAGTACAGAACTCAGATAGTTCTATCAGATTCAGGACTGTCACCTACAATCACTCACGTTATCAGTTATACTTAGACACATTCACCCATGTTATAAGCATTATTTAGATATAGTCCTTCATGTTACCAGTCATATTAGTTACTAGTATGTCACATTATCAGTATATAGACTCAGAAATCACGAAATCACATTGTCAGTTATAGTTATGTATTTATGCATGTATTCTCACGTTCATGTTAGACAGTCAGTTAGCATTATTCATGTATATGAACCATTTTATATAGCCTACCTCACATGTATAATCGGTTGTACTAACGCATTCATGCTATGGTGCTTCATTTTAATTTTACACCATAGGTTCAAAGACACTAGTTCCAGATCAGCATTACATTCCAAATTCAGCAGTCAGACTAGAAGTGAGTCCTCATCCTTTGAGGACATAATGATTTTTTAGTATCTTATTAATTAGCTTATTAGTTGCAGTTAGTTGAGGACATATCCCATCAACTCCTTATTTAGATTCTTCAGATAGTAGAGGCTTTCAGACTAAATGCAGACTAGATACAGACTATCATGTTTTAGACTTCAGTTTTGTTTTGGGTATTCTATTACCCCTCACAGAAGTTACATTATTCAGTTATGTTCATGATCGAACCTTATGGCTTTTCAGTGCATCTTTCCACATTTTTATGTTATCTTATGCAGTACAGAGGTACAAATATCAGTCATGGGTTCCCTTGTGGTCCTTCAGGGTCATGAGCACCGTGTAGCATACTGGTTTAGCAAATTGGGTCGTTACAAACCCCAAATTAATTAAAAAATAGGTATGTCGGTTAGATGACTACTTCGTATAGTCTCAGTCTCTGATTCAGTCTCAGTGTAGAACTCCGTTCAGTTCTACAGATTTAGGACTATCATATACGGTTACTCTGCTCAGTTCAGAACTCAGTACAGTTTTACAAATTGAGAACTATTAGATATAGTTACTCCGCTCAGTTCAGAACTCAGTACAGTTTCACAGATTAAGGACTGTCAGATACAGTCATTCAGTTATCAGTAATCCAGTACCAGTATACTCAGATATCAATTAATGACTATTCAGATTTAGTATCCATTGGTATCATGATTTCAGTTACAGTATACGTATTCTTGTATGTACTCTCATTCAGTCATATTCATGATATTCAGTTAGTATTGTTCATGCATATGAACCCATGAATTTCAGCCTACCTCACTCAGCATACCAGTATATTCAAAGTATTTATGCATGCCTTTCTTTTGTGCTATGATGTCTTATATCATAGGTTCGGATGCATGGGCTCCCGAGCACCCTTAACAGATCATATTATCAACAGACAGAGTCAGTGGTCTGTTCTCATAGTTCGAAGACATGATTATTTTTGTTAGTATTTCCGTTCTTTTTCATTAGTCGGAGTTAGTTGGGGACTTGTCCTATAAACTCCACAGTTCAGATAGTTTAGAGGCTTTTCAGACTAGAGTATTTCAAATAAATGTTTCAATTTTGGTATTGTTATACCGTATTTAGTTTTATTTCAGTATTGAACCTTATGGCATGTTTTTCATCTAATTCCATATATTACAGTATTATTATTATTCAGTTATTATAGCAAGTACTAGTCATGAATTAGCTTATGGTTCTTCAAGATTATGAGCATCGTGTAGCGTCTGGGGCATAGACTTGGGGCGTTACAATCTCTCCTTGATTTTGATTAGATAATTGAAAAGTTAAAGACAACTCCTTATCCTTAACTACTGTAACTTTAAAAATTTCATCTATGAAAGCCCATATCTTTCCATTAGCATTTGTAATTACCTGTTGTAACCTCAATCTCTTTTTGTACTTTTCTATCTCACTTATATCTTGAAAAGGCTCCTTAAGACCAACAAAATAAAATTGATATTTCTTGTACATAGTGATTAATCTAGTGAATGCCTTTTGAGTATTCACTGATCTAATATTCCAAATTATGGCGTTCGCCATTGATTATTTTTATTTATTGTACCCCTTGTAACTTTTGATAATTCTTGTGTGGCTCTTTTGTCCCCTTATCTTCTTCTTCTGCTTACTATGTTGGTTTTTTATACTATCAATTTGCTTAGGAGATAAATCTCCCAATCTAGCAATATCTTTAATATCCTTCTCCAAGTCCACTGGGTCCATGTCATCTTATTTTGATCCTGCTTTATCACCCCTATTTGAATCATCTCTTATTGTTAAATGGAGTGCTTTGTCATTGTCCATTTTAAATAGTACCATCTCTCCTACTTTTTATTCTTTACTATCCACCTTCTCTATTATTGCTTATTTCTTAACACTATCTTTATTTATCTCTTCCTACTTCTTATTTGTGCTTATCCAATGTACCTTTGATTGCGGTTATTATTTTGTGGAAGTTATTTTTGACCCATTCCTTGGTGGATTCTGCATGCTTAACACCTTAACCTTCTTCCTTGCTATCTCCCTTACTATCATCTGCTAGTTCTTCTACTTCTCTTAGAGCATCAAAGGGATTTTTATCCCTGCTCTCTATCTCTCCTTCAGTGTGCCCATATTTGTCTTTTTTGTATTTATTCTTCCTTCTCTTCATCCATTCCATTTTATTATGATAATTCCCAACTATCTTACCACGTCTCAAAACCCTCTTTTGGTTTGCTGCCGATCTAACTTTCTTTTCTTATTTTTTATTATCAGTTTATTTCTCTTCAGTAGTTCTCGATGAATTATCCAAGAACTGGTCTTACTAGGTCCTTGTAAGCAACATTTCTTGTAGTATTTGGTCATGTAGTCATAATATATTGTAATCTATTCTGACTTAATCTCCTCTGTAACATCATCCTCTTCATTAATTCTTATTTTTTTGCTAGTTTAGACACTAAATCTACTTCAACTTTCACCTTGGCATAGCTTGGTCTTATTTGATTTTTAGTGGCTAAGTCTACTGTCAATGGCTTCCTTATTGTTGATGCAGTTGAGAAAATAGCTTCTTTTATAAAGAAATTTGGTGGTAGATTTGGTAGAGAGATCCATGCAACTCCTATTGTTGTTTCTACATCCGATTCAAACCATGGATCTCATTTTAATGTCCCCATCTACCAATAAATCTTCTTTCCTTTGACATAGAAAGTTGATGTCGATAGCAATTGTACATAGTCCTCTAAACATTACAATCTAATCAAAATGTGCCTTATATCTAATACTTGTACATTCATATTTAATGCCACATTGTCCAGGTATGTTCCTCCGTAATTCCTTGATATTAGGCTTGCCATATGAAAACTTTCCAACAATACATATTGCAAGTTTTATTTTAAAATAAAAGTTTTTACTTTATATGTTTGCCACATAATGTTTGGCTCCCCATGCAGCATGAAAATAGTTTTTGGTTGTACTATAGGTTTTTAGGGTTTGGTTTAGGTTTGAGTAATTTGGGATATTCTGGTCTGGTAATTTTGAGGATTTAGCGATGTTTGGGTTTTTGCTTGGTAATGGTAGAAAAACCTCTGATATCATGTCTAAAATATTACGCCATGTCTTTTTAACCCAAAGCCCTTGGATGTTGATTAACCAAGGGAAAATGGGCGTAGATGAGTTGCCTTTCATCCTTGCTCGCAATTCCCCCAATGATAATTGAATAAGTTCCTATTCTAGAAGAAATAAATAGATTTTAAGGGTTTTGGGGAGAATTTTAAGGGGAAAATGAACTTGAGGTAAGGTTAGGGTTATAGTAAAATGGATTCATACTATTTTAGCACAAATTTAAAGTTAAATTTTAGGGGGTTTTGGGGGATTTTGAGGATTTTTGAGCTTATAGAGTAATTTTGTACCTCTTATGGTATGAATCTTGTGCTAGGCACGCGTCTTGGTGTAAAGTCAATGAGAGAAAGAGAAATTGGAGTTTCAAGTTTATCGAATTAAAGTTCTCACTGTTGTCACCGATCTTGTGTGTTATTGATATTGTTGTTAACTTTTATTATTAATATCGAGTATAGGAGAAGGGAATAGAGGTTATCAGGTTGTAATGACCCTCCAGATCATCTTCTATATTTCCCCTTATTTTTGCCATTTAGAGCTTTTCTATGGTTACCCCAAGTTATTATAACTTCTTAGTACTAGGCAGTTCATTTGATTTTTAGAGCCAATTCTCTGCTTTTAAGTCTTTGACTGTTCAAATTAGCTACCACGTGAAAATTTCAATCAAACAACCTCGTATGCCAATTCTAACATTCCAACAACTACAAACATCGATTTTAAGTTAGGAGGATCCTTGGTCTGGGTCCCAAGGCTCCCATACTCATTTTGAGCTATTGTCTAGAATTTAAGAAAAATGCCACATGGGTGTAGGATCTACTTTTTATCGAAACAAACTCAGATGGAAATTTTAATGGTGATATTGAGTCTGTAACATCAAATTTCATAGGATAGCATAGCTCATTTGCGTATACAGAATTTTGGATGAATCTCGAGGGATTGGTGGAGACCTGAAATAATTTTAAGCTTTTAGTTGGTGCATCATTTAAGCACCCGTTTGGGTCACTTATGTGGAGAATTGCTAGAGTGCACAGCCAATCGCTTAAGCGGTCAAGCTGGCCTAACAAGGGTTTTCTTAAGCAGTGCCCTTACCACTTAAGCAATGTCCACTTAAGCAGTATATTGACAGATGGCTAATGTCGTTAAAGAGATATTAGGTTGCTTAAGCAGTGACATGGCCCAGTGTCTGCTTAAGCGACACCCGAACACCTAGTACCATTAAATACCCCACTTAGCCTGATTTCTCTCATTTTCACCTATTTCCAAGTGTATAGAACCCTAAAATATTGGTGGGTTTATTGTAGCACCATTTGAGCTTGGAATTCACCCATTTTTAGGGTAAATATTACTTGATCATAGAGGGATGTCTTGTCGATTTTGAAAATGTGATTCCGCAAAAGGGCCATACATAGGATTTTTACGTAATTTTGGACCTGAAGCACAATAGTATAATTTGGTTATCATTGTTGTTATTTTGATGAGTATATTGTGTTTTTTATAGCATATCACCTTGCAAAAGCTTCTCAGAAAAGGAAATTATTGGTTTTCTGGATTTTTAAGCTTTTCTTCAGTGTCTAGGTAGGCTAGGTTTACCTTCTTCATAAATTGAACTAATTAATAGTATAATTATGATATTATGCTAGATATAGGATGGTATTTATGCATTGGAGGTAGGACTGATATAATTAGTATTATTTGGACTTTTATGCCTATTTAGGAATCCTAATTTAGGTAGAATTGACTTGGTTGCTCATGATTTAGGTAGAATTGCTATCGGCGGGATAATTATGTGTTATTTAGGATCTAGAAGTGAATTCAAATACCTTTTCCATGTTGGGGGGTAGAATTTTCCTTAGAGTGGATTTTGGGGATTAGAAGTGGGCCCTCTGATTCATATTAGGCCAAGACTTGTGCTTAATTTTGTAGACTTCTATACGAATATTTTACCGTTGAAATACTTATTTTGGATTTTAAGGAGTTTTGATACATGACATTTATGCTAGTTTGGCATTTGGGAGTTGGTGCTAATTTAGGGAAAAACCTGATGGTTGTTGATATTGAGTTTTGATTCAAGTCCAGCGATTAATGATGATATAGTTAATATGAGTTCCGATTAAAGTCCAACAATTGATGATAATGATGATTTCTATGGATGGATTCATAGTTATGGATTGATATTCGGTAAATATATGGATCTTTGGTTATTTACTTTCCTTTGTTTTAACCCTCTATCTTATGGGGGCGCATTGGGTTATTTACTTTTTTGCACTTACAGAATTATAAGGAGCCAATTTTGTAGTTTTAATTATTCTTTTAGGTTATGTCTATTTTAGTTATTTATTCATAGTGTTGGAGCTTATTTCCAGGATTTCCCTTTTACCCTGACTTAGTTTGTTTATCTCGCGTCTTTATGGTATCTCTATCATGATTTAGATTAGTCGACCAATGTTTCCTGCTAAGTACTCATGTTTTTGGAACTCATACTACACTTCAACATATTTTTAGTGTATATCCGAGTACTAGTGGCCACTGGTGACGTGACGATCATGCTAATTTGATTTCAGAGATAGGGTGAGCTCATGGACTCGGTGTTGCCCCTTTTTTCTTCATTTATCTATTTCTAGTCTTTTAGTTTCTGAGACATATTGTATTTGACTATTTCAGTACTTACTTATTAGTAGCTTTTGTACTGACACTACTAGGTCGTGGGATAGTTATTGATGATTTATCTATCTTTTAGATTAGCAGTAGTATTTTATGATGATTATAAGTCTTTAATTATAAATTTTCGGCTTTTAGGAAATTTTCCCACAAAATTAGCCTATTTCCTATAGCTCCAAGCTATATTTGGATTACATACTAGTGGGATAAAGTAGGTAATATTGTGAATCATGAATTTAATTTCAGAGAAATTGGTATCAAAGCCTAGATTTACCTATATTGTTGGTATAGGATCAAGTGTCTAGTAGAGTCCCACAGATCGGAATGATGACATCTATTTGTCCTCTTTGGGGGATATAAGACATTCTTAGTAGTTATTTACTTTTTCACTCATTTTGTGCTAAGAGTAGGAGTTGGATTCTAAAGAATTTCTTTGGTTTTACTCTTTTGTAGATGGCTAGGACATGTGCTACCACTGCTCGAGACGAGGATTTGGAGACTAATCCTAGGTAACTTATCACTATTCATGGATAACCTAGAGGTCATGTACAGCCTGGAGATGTATTCCCAGCTAGGAGCTAGGATAAAGGGCCATCACTACACCATATTTCTATTTTCTAGATAAAGATTCTTTTGCCCTAGCCAGTGGTGGGCTAGGGACTAGCTTAGGCTCCTTCGGGATTTATTTCTTCTTCAATGCTTAGGGATGCATTAGGTCAGCTTTTGGGTGTGGTTGACGGTACACTGTCTGATGGTGCATAGACTATAGATCAGAGTGGTACTGAGGTGGGGCGCAGCTTGTAATTGCAGCTCTTAGAGTTAAAGTACCTCCTGCACTGATGGTTGCCTATCTAGTAGTTGCCGATCCTGCTATGTCTATTGTGGAGAAAAAGATGTTGGGTAGATTCTTGAGATTAGCTTCACCTAGGTTTTCTGGTGCACCAGGCGAAAATTGTTATGAGTTCTTGATTACTTGTGAGGATAATCTCCATAATTTGGTCCTAGTTGAGACTCATGGTGAAGATTACACAACTTTAAGTTGGACTTGGAAGCTTGACATTGGTGAAGAGGTTACCTTGATTTCAGTCTACCTGCATCTTCTCTATTGTCATGGACTCAGTTCTTCGAGATCTTCTTAGAGAAATATATGCCTCACAGTCTTAAGGATCATCTAATGGGTTTATTCTCGAGATTAGAGAATGACTCCATGATCGTTGTAGAGTATAAGGCTCGATTTCATGAGTTGTCTAGGCATGCTACTTCTATTCTGGCTACTAAGTATGACAAGGTTAGTTGCTTTGTTAGGGGATTGAGACTTTCTCTTTGCATGTCTACAGAGAGTTTAGCTATTCCAGGTAGATCTTTTGTAGAGGTTTCTTATCGTGCTCAGGTTATGGTGAGAATACATCGCGAGACCCAAAGTGGCAGTGATAAGAGACCACAATATCAGGGTAGTTTAAGTGGGATCCATAGTGGCTCATGGTTCAGAGGCTATAGTTCTTAATATCGATACCCTCTTCATCAGCCGTAACAGCATCAGGATCAATCTAGTAGGCCCTTCATTTCACACATCAAATTACCAATAGAGGTCAGTCTAGTTATAATAATCATCTTGGCCAAGGCAGTGGGCAGCATTCTAGGTTTCGTGCTCCAGTTATTCTAGTCGTGCTATTTATTTTCGGTCAGTTGAATCTTCTGGTATCAGTATATTTCCTGGGGCATATTATGGTTGTGGGAATTTTGCCAATTTCTTGAGAGAGTGCCTCAGTTGTAGAGTGATAGTTTCTTCAACTAGAGTATTCCACCGATGTGGGCAGTTTTGTTGATAATGCCCAAACTACCCCTCCTTAAACAGATAAGGTAGTCATTGTCAAATATAGTAAACCAACTAGGTTGGGGTTGATCCCACAAGGAATACGTCAGATATCTTCCATAAACTTATTTCAATCACCACGTAGTGCAGAAAAGTAAAAAGGGGGATTTTAGTAACTAGAAAGAAGTAACAAGAACTAGATGCTTTTAGTTGTAAACAATCTACGACGAAAACTAGGCTTATGTTCCCCCCCCCCCCCCCGGTTTATCAAATCTGCAGATTTATTGTGCATTGTCTAACTATTCTGACATCTTACATGTAGAATCTGATAAGTTATGTTCCACCAACTTTTTTGTGGACTTATTGATGGACCTTATCCTTTGCCTTTTGAGTCTCAGGGTATCGCTTTACTAATCCATATCCTTGATCCTAGTTTAACTATTACCTTTTGAGTCTTAAGTTATTAGATTAAATTTAACCATCTTAAGAAGATAGTATAAGTAATCTTATTTTGGAAGTTAACCCCATATCACCATTTCTTCTTTTCCAAGTTACTACTCCTCTAGTGGAGTAAATAATGATATTCTAAGTGGGATCTTAACATGTTCACCCATTAAGAAATAAATAAGAATGAAGAAAACCCAATACATGAAAGAATCTATATCTTGATTAACTTGGAACTTTGTCTACTTTGTTAATCCACCAAGGTGGGTTGCCACAACCCTAAGGAAATTAGTCGTTCATAGTTATGAGATCAATCATGGAATACACAGACAAAATTACAAAATCAATATCACAATAATGAAAGAAGAAATCCCAAAGTCTTAAATTAAATAAAAAAACCAAGAACAAACTAAGAATAATAAGATGTTTGTGAATGATGAAAACTTAGCCCCAAAGGGCCTAAACTAGCATACCCTTACTAAACAAAGTCTAAAGGATATTTATAGATTACAAGAAGCACTAGAATTCAAATCTTAACCAAAATAGAAAAACTTGACTAAACTTACATAATAAGGACTAAAAAAATCATAGAAGTAGGCTTAGGTTATATGGAAACCCTAGGGAACGATTTTGAAATGATCCAAAAAAGTTGAGGTCAGTGGCCGATTTTTGTGAATAGTATTTAAAGCATTTAGGGGCATATTGGATTTTATCATAGGTTCATCAAGAATTTCTCTATAATAGAACATCTTTTATGTAAATTAGTCGGAAAAAATGAAGTTTGTTTTTTACGATGCTTGTTTAAAGGCGTTTGAGTGCCTCAAGGTAAAACTGACATCGGCCCTCATCATTGTATCACTTGATTTATCAATGCCTTTTGAGGTTATGTGTGATGCTAGAGAAGATGAACTAGAAGAATTCCTAGTCCAAAGGAGTGATAATATACTTTATTTCATATAATATGCTAGCAAGGTACTTAGCCTAGATTAGAAAAATTATACTATAACAAAACAAAAGTTGCTCACTATGGTTTTTGCATTTGAGAAATTTTAATCTTATTTTCTTAGAAGGAAAGTGATTGTACATCCTGACCATGCAAATTTTAGGTATCTTATGGTGAAATGATAAAATCCTAGATTGATTTGTTGGGTACTTCTGTTACAACAATTCACCTTTGAGGTTAAGGATTGAAAATGGATAGAAAATCAAGTGGTTGACCAGTTGTCATGACTTGAAGAAGAGGCATTGTTGAAGTTGAAAGATGAGCTTGAAATTGATGATATTTTTTCAGATGAGTAGGTATTATCAACACCACAAGACTTGGTCTCATGTTTTGCAAATTTTGCCAATTATTTTGGCAAGTGATGTGGTGCCTAAGTACTTCTTTCAACAGTGAAAGAAGTTTATGATTGATGTGTGAAGGTTCTTTTATGATAAGCCATACTTGTTTCATACTTGTGTAGACAGAATGATTCGTAAGTGTGTCCCCGGGGTAAAATTGATAAGTATTAGAAGAATATCATTTATCAGCAGTTAGAGGTCATCATAGTGGTATGAAGATGACTCATAACATTTTGCAATATAGGTACTATTGGACCCTCATTAATCAAGATGTGCATGCCTACGCTAGATCATATGACCTATGCCAAAGACAAAGGAATGTCTTACGAAAGCATGAGCTACTATTGACCCCATTTCTATAGAATGGGCCCATTTATGAGCTCATACGGTATGAAGTATGTTTTGGTTATTGGTGACTATGTCCCAAATTGTTTGGAAGAAATTGGACTTCTAGATAATGAAGGAAAAAGTGTTACAACATTTCTTAAGAAGAATATATTTTAGAAATTTGGTACACTGAGTTCTATCATCTGTAATAGGGAATCTCACTTCTATAATTGTCTATTCAGAGACCTACTTAAGAAATATGATTTGAATTATAAGGTGGAAATACCTTACCATCCTTAGTCTAGGGGGCAGGTAGAGGTCTTTAATCGAGAGACCAAGTTTATCTTGGTAAAGATTGTGAGTACCAATAGAACAGACTGGGCTAGAAACCTGGGAGATGCATTATGGGCTTATCGGACAACATTTAAGACTCATATTAGAGCTTCTCTATATCAGCTCATGTTTGGCAAAGCATGTCACATACCTATTGAACTTAAGAAATAAGGCAGTGTGGGCACTCAAGAAGTTGAATCTAGTATAGAATAATGTGTCAAAGTTGAGACTTGGCAATTGCATGAGATGGATGAGTTTGATCTTAAAGCATATGATAGTTCAACTTTTTACAAGGAAAATACTGAAAATATAAAGTTGTACAGTGGCTAAAAGATTGATAAGAGAGAGTTCACAATTGCCGACATGGTTCTAGTTTTCAATTCTAAGCTTTGCTCATTTTATGTCAAGTTAATATTAAGATCGATGGGATCGTATCATGTGGTGATGATTTTTCCTTATATTGTCATTGATATTGAGAATAGCAAGGGCAAGAGATTCAAAATAAATGGCCAAAGAGTGAAATAATACCTTATAAATATTGAAGAGGTCAAGGTGGTGTGTGATGTGTGTTTTGGTAAAGTTTGAGTAATCAAGATATCTGAGTCGTACCATGACATTAAATCAGGCGCTGCACAGGAGGCAATCTATGAGTTTTTATGGTGAAGTCTAAGTAGTCAAACTACTAATGTCGTGCTACAAAATCAAGCATGCTTAGGAGGCAACCCAAGTATTTTTTTCATTAATTTTTAGTTTGTAGTAGAGAACTAATATGTGTTGAAGTGTACAGGTGGTTACTAGACTGAAGGAGAAAACCAGAAAAAAGATCTAGTGTACAAACACACATACCTCATGATGAGTCGTAGCCATTGGCAACAACTCGTGAGATAACCCGTCATTATTGGGAGTGAAAATAAAATAGTAAGATTGTAAAATCTCTACCCTATGACTCTAAGAACTTGTCAAAGTAACCCTTGGAAACAGCCTCTGGCAAAAATGAAAGGTAAGGCTGCGCACAAGACACCCTTGTGGTAGGGCCCTTCCCCGAACATCGCGCATAGCGATAGCTTTAGTTTATTGGGTTGCCCTATTCCTTTCCTAGAAAGGCTACATGATGACATCAAAACACTTTATTAGGGCCAGTTAATGCTCATAGAACTATATAGCAACATAAGAAAAAAATTTGAAAAAATAATGTATTAGTAATAGAAATGAGACAAGGAATATAAACTTGACCTTCACACCCCCTAACTTTCACTCCTCTGAAGTGCTAAAAGTTTGCATTACTTATGCAAGTGAATCATTAATTTACCTTGTACTCACTAGACATAACATTCTCTAGTAATCAAACATAGGTTTAGAAAATTCTTCTACATTCTCACAAATCCATAACCTTTACCTTGTTCGATTGATAGTAACATAAAGTTATTTTAGTTCAGAACACCAAAGGTTGTGTCTTTCTTCACAGAAAGATGGAAAGGATGTATCTACTACACCACATTTTTTCATGAAGTCATACACCACTCTCTACTAATATCTAAGTGGATATAACCCAAAAAAATTGTACAAAAGTACATCATACAAGAGATCAGATAAAGAAATAAGATGATAAAGGAGAATTCAACAGAAAGGAGAATAAGCTTTAGCAGAAGATACAATTTAATTAGCACATTTTTTCTAAGTAGTTCAGACTCTTTACTTTCTATATCACACCTGTGTAGGATTATCCAAACTTATTATACTATTAGAGAACACACAAACCTACTAACATTTTTAAGGATTCCAGTTTTATAGAGTTTGAGCTCTTCAAAAGACACATTTACAATATACTACTCTATCCTAATCCATTTTCTTTTTATTTGCCTTGATGCACATGATCTAACAGGTTAACCAACCAACCTAAGTATACTTCATCCTATTGTAGAATGTATATTGACATGTTTACATATAGTACATATAGCACAATCATATATAAAGATATTTAGGGATTTTTCTGATTTTATTTCCTTAGATAGATTTGCTTGTACACCTACAAATAGCCTATTATTCTTGGAATAATACTACAAGTAAATTTCTCTGTTTTCTCTATATTTAACATGGTATTAGAGCGGGTTATCCTGAGTTGTTGGAATTTGATTGAAAAACTCACCTAAACTTGCTAGAGTTGGGTTAGTGAGCGTGAAATAATTTTTGTACCTAAAATTTAGTTTCTACCACCTTATGAGGACTGTCTTCTTCTGATCTATAAAATCTCAAAATCTGGTGGCGAGCCTCACACACCAGCAAAGTTGTCAGAGACAACTTACTTTGAGATGCTCTGGAGACTCATGTGCTAACCAAATTATATCCGATTTTCTATTCTGAGAATCAACATTTTTGGTTAATTTGTGGTGGTCTCGTAATCACTGGATCATTTTTTGGAGGTAAAAATCCTTGAAACAGAATTTGCAAAGCTTCTTAGTCAAGTTTGATTCTTTTTTGTATGTTACTAATTATTTTTTTATTTTAGAGATTACCTATATGTGAAACAATCATTTGAGATTGTTCCTAGCAATTTTTGAACTGATATTGCTTATTGGAGGTATTCTGAAGCTTTTTCGAGAATTATTTTTATATTAAGTTTGGCTATTTTCAAGATTGTTATTATGTTTGGTTATCAGGGTTGTGTTTGGTCATCAGGGATTGTTTTATTTATTGATATTATATTTTATATAATATCCTACTTGGAATACTTTGTTGGTCTCAACACTTATTTAGTTTAGACATAATTGAGTTCTTTTTTTATCGAGGAAATAACTTATCAATTCAAAAATGGTACTCCAAGATCATTATCTGAAATTAGTTTTGGTTTTGATTGAGGAGTTTATTAATTCTCTCAATATCAGAAATCCTTGAAGGAATCCACTTTATTTGATACTTTTTGGGGTGAAACAAAACATATCTTATCTCTTGTTTCCATAAATGGATGATTATTTCAAGTGCCATAAATTATATGACAGGTAATCCAACTTTTTTTCTTGCTTTCAATCAGACAAAGTAGTCTCTTTGGTTATTGTAATTGATGGATAAACTTATAACAGTATTGGATATGGAACTGTTCAACTAACCTCATCTTTGCTCTATCATCTTTGTTAACTTTACCAAAAATGGTCTTTAACTTGATTTTTATTAGTAAAATTACCAAAGAGTTTATTGTTATATCTCGTTCTTTCTCGATTATTGTTTCTTTCATGGTTGTAGTACCCCGTATGTGTCTTAGCTCAATTCAGCCCATGGTGCATGTACAAGGGGCTTAGAACCTGAAAAATTCAGAAAGTGTTGGAGACTTAGTTTTACTTTTAGCCTCTTAACTTAGATGATTTTTAAATTGACCTTCCCGAACCCGAGACATAATTTTTTAAGTTGATTAATGTTCAGGGGCTTAATTAGCATGCCTTGGGTAAGTATTGGATTTTTCAGACGAGGTTTGGACCACGTTTGGATTTTCAAAATAGTAAGTCACCGCGAATGGGGAGTGTTGTGGTGAAATAGCGATGGCAGCCTTGGTGCGTCATGGTGAGGGATCAATTGAAATTCTAGTTATGAATTCATATCTCCCAAGGGGATTCAAGTCATTCCCCATGGCCCCAATTCGTAAAAACACGGAATTTATCATCAGTTAAGGAATTATATGCTCTATTTCCACAATTTCTCTTTAAAATAAACCCTAGACATCACCCAAATTCAAAACGTTCAACCATTATTTCTTCAAGAAAACTCAAGAATTCAAGCTTCTACACCCAAGAACGATCAAGAACGTCAATTCTCTTGCAAGATTAAAGCCTTAAGGTATGTTAAATGTTCATCCATAGTCCCCTTTCACCCATGCAATCTAAATACCTATTTTTGTGTTCTAAATTATCAATTCACATATTTACAATGAGTTAATTTCATGAATTTTTTAGGAATTTCGATTATGCATGATGTTTACAAGTATTTTTAGTTGGAAAGTAGCCTTTACACGTTTGCAGCATAAAATTCCATGCTAAATTCCCCAATTTATGATTTTAGTGTTATGATTATGTTATTCTCATATGTTTCAATCATTCTCATGAATAAGTTCATGAATTTGAAGTGTTTGATGAAATGCCTAAGAGATGAATTTTGAGCAATGACTACTTATTATGCTTTTGAAACTTTGGTATGCTTTTGTTAATGTTATCGAGTCCTGGGGTTATGAGTACCCGAAAATTAGTTGTTTACTTAGTCTTAGTACTTTTAGAATCATTTTCAAGCATATATGAGTATTATTAGTTCAGTCAGTTATCCTATCAGTCAAGTTTAGATTAGTTCAGTATTTCGAGTCAGTTTAGTTGGGAGTAGGATTTAGAACCGAGCGAATCCAGGGATGGGGGCTCACCTGCCAGTTGAGGGTGTGACCTTTAGTAGTAGTCCATACATTCCATAACTACGTAGCTAGCAAAGGTTAGAGATGTTAACCTACTAGTAGAGGGTGACTCTTAGTCCTTCGAGAGTTCATTTCAGTGGATCGACGTAGCCAGTGTTAGTACTCGTGGCATGGTACTAACACCCTTCCAACTGGGGTCATAGGTTGGACCCCAATTAGCTCTTATTGGGGCAGGTTGGTTAGATGATAGCTCCCACAGTTTCAGTCTAGTATTCAGCTCAGAGTTCAGTTTTAGGCTTGCTTGACCATGGCATACAGTTATTTGTTATTCAGTATCAGTATGTTTGTTTACAAACTATCCTAGTATCATGTCATATACTTGGTCATGCGTTCTCAGATTTTACAGCTTCCTCGCATACTATACATCAGTTATCGCATGTTATTTATTCAGTCAGTTATTATTCCATAATTTCTTTTTCATTATCCATAAAATAATTTGCCCCCATATTTCATGAATAAAAATTTAGTTCTTTGAAATTTTAGTTCATCCTAAATGAAAATTCAAAAGATGAAAATCATCATTAATTGAAGTTAATAATACGCATAGTAACTATCAATTAACCAACAAATTGTATTGGACATAATTTTTTTAGATTTTAAATAAGTAAATTACTAAGGGTAAAATTAAAAAAAAATATGCAATTATCTCTTAATTCTTGTAACATGCCAAATATTTTGAAACAAAACTTTGACAAACATGTCAAATAATATGAGATGGAGGGAGTAGTTCATAAGTAAGCATTCGTCAAGCATCGTTGCCATTGAAATATACACTTTTTTGTATTGTAATTACATATTGTGGCTACTTGAAAAGGCACAGTAACTCAAAAATGCAATGATGCACTTCTATCCCGTTGGGCTGGTATTATTTCTTGGGAGGCAAAAAAGAATAGCGTTTGCCTAAACCTATAAACAATCATGCACCGCCTCCTTTTGTATTTTCTCTAGAAAATCAAATGAACACTATTTTTGGGTCATTCATTTGGTTTACAGCTAATGAGTTTGCAGTTGTGACAAAAATAATGTTGAACCAAAATAGTCTAACAAAAAAATTCTGTTGTTTTAAATTCATGGCTTAAACTAATTGAATATGAAACTTTTGGATTCTTTACCTTAACATCATGAACAATAATGCAATAATTTACTTAAATAGTACCGTGCATATGATATAAAATTAATGAATATAGAAAAATAATTAGCAATAAAAAAGTAATAACAATAATATACTAAATTCAAAACAACCATTTCATTACTTAATAATTTTCATACAAAACCACCTCACAAAAACAACTACAGGTGGTGGTAGGATACGAAAAAAATACTATTATTTGTTTAAGAGGGGGGTGGAAGGGGGGCATTTCATCATCATCAAGGCCAGAAGCATGAACATTTTCCCTCAGCAACAACTCGATGCCATCCACTTCTTGTCGTGATTGAGCTTGTTGGGCCAGAATGTCGTTTAAATTTGAAATAACATTAATGCAGAGGAAGTGTAGGTCGAAAAGATAGTCCTTGATGGACTTCTGCATTAGAGCATTGCGGTACTTCTCATTCTATTTCTGTACAAACAAGAAATTCAAATGAAAGATTAAGGAAAATAAGTAAACAAAAATTTAATAAAGAAATACATAAAGGAAAGAAAAGGGACTTTGGAAGGTAAACAATGTCTTGCCTTTTGATTTGAAGTGAAGTCGTTAATAGAAAAAAATTTCTTAATAAATGGAGGATTTCTCAAATGCTTTAACAGTACTATTTATACTAATAAATCTAATGGTGATTTATCAATGTAAATACCAGTTATGAAATAGTGCAAGTACTCTTATTATTTCGTTTTAGTTGACCCTTTTTATAAATATATTTATTTTAATTTAGTTGTCCCTTTGATGAAATTAAGAGTATTTTATTATATTATTTCAATACTATCCATATAATTAAATGAATAAACAAAGTATCATATACTTAAATTTATATTTTCAAAGTATAATAAATAAGGTTATTTAATAAAATAAATCCTAATAAATATTTTTTTAAGGAGAGTGTCAAGTCAATAAGGTATAACTATTCTGAAATGGAAAGAGTATTTTCGTCCATGTAGCACCCTCAACTAATCAACTAACACGAATGGACACAGAAAGATCGAAGGCTTATTGTCATCATTATTCTTTTGATAGGCAATCGACATGTAATTTTCTAACACCTAAAAAAGTTGTCAGGCCCCATAGAATAGCGTAGCGTTGTCCTTTCAACTTATTGATCAAAATCTTTCCCAAAGCCTTGCTATTTATAAAGCCTGCAGACAATGTTGGCACAACGCATTGAAATAATCTTTGTTGTTATCAGAATCGGTCAATTACTAAGGTTAGATAGTGTAGGATCCGCAAAATTCTAAATTTAATTCAGTCCTTTAAATCATAAAGAGAGGTTTCAGACTTAGAAATTTGGGGATCTTATTTTATGACCCTTAGGATCTTAAAATGTCGATCCTTGGATTGAATCATGATCAGGTGTGTCAATAGGTCACTTTGGGTGAGTTTTAAATGTTTCGGACTTCGTTTGAATCATATTTAGGTGACCGAAATAGTGGATCGACGCGATCTTAAAGTGTCACATTGACGGATATTTTTTCCAGCTTCCAATGCAAATTCCAGTGAACCAACGCGAACTCGACGCGATGCGTTGGTCATAGCTTTGACCCCATCGACGTGGCACGTCGGTCTGCGCGTTACTGGATACAGTTTTTGATCTTTTAATTTCATGTCTAGAGGGGTATTTAGGTTAATTTTCCCACCTTATTTTAGCCCCAAAACACGATATTAAGCCTTTCTAAAGGCGAAATCCACTTATTATTCAAAAATCCTCTCAAGAACAAACCCTAAGCCATCAAACTCAAGATCCAAGTCCAAAGAAATTCACCACAAAATTCAGAGAACTAACAATCAAGGTATGTTAGGTGTTTATCCAAGGGTTTTCTTCCACCCTTGGAGTTCAACAACCCTTTTTAAATTACAAGATGATCGTTTTTATTAATTTCATGTTAAATTGATTGTATTCATGACTATGATGTTATTTGAATTTAAATCCATAATTTATTACAAGTTTCATGTGAAGTAGTTTACATGTGTATAAGGTTATATGAATTTATGTTAAAAGCCCATCAAAATTGTGAGTTGGAATTGAGATTATGATGCTTGTATGTTGATTATTATTATGTGCACAGACTATGTCCCCAAGTGTTTGATAAAATGTTCATGTGAGTTGAGTAGTGCAATCATATCATGTTAGCATGTATACAAGTTTATACCATTCAAGTGTTTGATAAAATGCCTCAATGAATGAATTGTGACAAAGTGACTAGTTATCATGTTTTTCAAGATTATGCTATATTCTTACTATCTATGCTATCGACTCCTGGGGGTATCTAATACCTAACAATCTAGTTGTTTACCTATATTTACAGCAGTTTCCAAAAAGTCTCAGTGATGTCATGAACATTAGTATTCAATTAGTTAACAGAACTCAGTATGTTCAGTCCATAACAGAACTCAATATGTTCAACCAATTAACATAACTCAGTGTATTCAGTCAGTTAACAAAACTCAGTGAACTCAGTCAAGTTCAGTCAGTTAGCACGATCAGTAACAATGCAGTCAAGCCTAGTATAGTCTAGAAATCAGTTCAATATTTATTCAGTTAGGAGTAGGAATCAGCACCGAGCGAGCCCAGGGATGGGGTCATTCTTGTCAGTAAAGGGTTTGACCCTTAGTAGAAATCTGTGCATTACAGAACTACGTAACCAGCGTAGGTTGAGGTATACTCCTGCCAGTCTAGGGTTGATACATCTCGTATGAGTTTTCTTTCTAGAAAGGGTTGACGAAATGTCTTCCTGCCAGAGAAGGTTAACTCATAGCCATTGTTAGTATCCCTTGGCAAGGTGCTAAAACCACCCTTTCAACTGGGGCCACAGGTTGGGCCCCAACTAAGTTCATAATCGGGGTATGTCGGTTAGATGAACACTCCCACAATTTCAATTTTAGTTTCAAACTCAGTATAAAACCACAGTTTAGTTTCAGAATCAGGACTGTCAGATATAGTCAATCAGCTCAGCACGGAACTCAGTTTAGTTCCATATAATCAGGACTGTCAGAAATAGTCAATTAGTTAACAGTAATACAGTATCAGTAAACTCAGATATCAGTCATTCAGTTTTTAGAACTTATCATCCAGTGTTAATGTAATCTCAATTACAGTGTACGTAGTTATGTGCATAGCATTGCATAATCAATATTTATAGCAGCTTCAGATAAACATGTACTCTTATTCAATTATGCTTATATCATTTAGTCAGATATTGTTCATGCATATGAACCCATGCATTCAGCCTTCCCTCATCTAGCATACCAGTACATTCAAAGTACTGACGCATACCTTTATTTTACGCTATGATGTCTTGTATCATAGGTTCAGATGCACAGGCTCCCGACTGTACTTAGCAGCCCAGGTTATCAGCAACAGATTTAGTAATGAGTCCTCATAGTTTGAGGACATAATCATATTTTTAGTATTTCAATTTATTTTTTAGCAATCGGAGTTAGTTGGGGACTTGTCCCATCAACTTCACCTTCAAAAAGATAGAAGTTTTTGAACTAGATTATTTTAGATAGATGTTCAGTTTTTAGTATTTATTTCTTAGTATTCAGTATCTGATTTCAGTTATGAACCTTATGGTAGATTCAGCCTAATTTCTTCACTTATTTCATTATTATTATTATTATACAGTGATCACAATAGGTACCAGTCATGGGTTAGCTTGTGGTACTTTGGGGTCGCAAACACCATGTGACATCCGGGGTGCAGACTTAGGGAATTACAAACTTGGCATCAGAGCCTAAGGCTCAACAGAGTCCTACAGAGTCTGAAAGTCGCGTCTAGTAGAGTCTTGTGCTTGGGTGTGTAGCATGTCATACTTATAGACAAGAGGCTATGAGGCCTTTTAGAAAAAGTTTACCTTCTTTCAATATTCATATCATGCAAGTGAGCATGAACTCAAGTTAAACTTTCTATCTAATTCAAGTTTCTCTTTCATTTACAGAATATGCATCCAAAAAGGACAAACGGAAGAAGAACGGGAAACCAGCCAACACCTCCGCCAGTCCAGCCAGATCCCCTGGATGTTCATGTTTCCCATATAGAATTTAGAGTAGCTTTCACCAGGCTCATTCTTTGGTAGCCTAGAATGAACTCCCAGCTACTGCCCAGGCCAACCCAGTGACCAATACTACTACATCTAGAATTTGGGACTTCACCCAAATGAATCCTCTATCATTTATCGAGTCCAAGTCAGAGGAGAACCCACAGGAATTCCTTGATCAGGTACAAAAAGTCACAGATATTATGGGGGTGACTACTAATGAGAGTGATGAGTTGGCCATATATCAATTAAAAGATGTGGCTCACCCATGGTGTAAGCAGTAAAAGGCAGAGAGGACCGCAGATGTAGGGCCCATAGAATAGAAGGAGTTTTCTACTATTTTTCTTGATAGGTTTTTCCTACTAGAGTTGAAAAAAATAAAGGTTTTGGAGTTTATTAATATGAAGCAAGGCAACATGGAAGTTAAAGAGTATTCTTTCAAGTTTACTCAGTTAGCCAGATATGCCCCTCATGAGGTAGCAGATAGCAGATCTAACATATGTTAGTTTGTGTCGGGTGTGTCTAGCAGTATGGTCAAGGAGTGTAGGACCATATTACTGATTAAGGAGATGGACATATCCAGGCTCATGGTCCATAATCTGCAGATAAAAGAGGCTAAGAATAAAGAGAAAGAGAGAGAGAATAAGAGAGCTAGAATAGGTAGCTTCAACTTCGCTCAGCCCAAGTCAGAGAGTGGTAATCATTCTCAGTTTTGCCTGAAATCCTAAGTTCTAGCTCCATCCTCAGCCAGTGCTCTAGTGCCGAAATTCAAAGATGGCAATAAAGATAGGGAACCAGGCTCTAAACCTCAGGGTAGTGTTAGCAGTGCCTCAACAAATCCCCTTTGCCAGAAGTGTGGCAGAAACCACTAGGGTATCTTTAGAGTTATCAATGATGTATGTTTTAGATGTGGAAAGCCAGTCTACAAGGTTAGAGAGTGTCCTCAGGTGGGATTGCAGAGTCAGCACAATCTTCCCCCAGATCAGTCTGGTCGCCTGAATCAGTAGGGTGCGGCTTTTAGTGCCACTAGTGGGCAATGCCTAAATAGGCTTTATGCACTTTAGTCCCGATAGGATCAGGAAAGTTCTCCTGATGTGGTCACTGGTACATTACAAGTTTATCATTTGCATATTTATGCTTTACTAGATCTAGAAGCTTATTTGTCCTATATAACTCCTTATATAGTCGTTGACTTTGGAGTCAATCCTAAAATCCTAGCAGAGCCCTTCTCAGTCTCTACCCCAGTGGGTAAATCTATCATAGCCCGATAGGTATACATGAATTGTTCAGTTATGGTATCTCAGAAAGTCACTTTGGTAGAATTAGTAGAATTAGAGATGACAGATTTTGATGTTATTCTCATCATGGACTGGTTTCATTCATGCTATGCTTCAGTTGACTGAAGAAAAAAAATCCTCTATTTTTAGTTTCCAAATGAACCTGTCCTTGAGCGGAGGGGTAGTACTTCAACACTTAGGGTTAGCTTATTTTCTACCTTAGGGTGAGGAAAATAATATCGAAGGGATGTATTTATCATCTTGTTCGAGTTAAGGATTCTAGTTCTGATACTCCCAGTCTTGAGTCAGTTCCAGTAGTATGTGAATTTCCAGATGAGTTTCCCAAAGATCTTCTCTAAGTCCCTCCCTAGTGGGAAATTGACTTCGAATAGACCTTCTTCAAGATACTCAGCCTATCTCTGTTCCTCCATACAGAATGGCACCAACAGAACACAAAGATTTAAAAGAACAATTGAAGGATCTCCTAGATAAAGGATTCATCAGACCCAGCGTATCCCCTTGGGGTGTACCAGTTCTATTCATGCGTAAGAAAGACGATTCTCTCAGAATATGTATAGACTATCGTCAGTTAAATAAACTCTACTCACTACAGCCCCAATTTTGACTTTACCAGATGGTTCAGATGGATTTTTCATATATTGTGATGCTTTCAGAGTTGGTTTGGGGTGTGTTTTGATGCAGAAAGGTAAGGTCATAGCCTACATCTCTAGGCAGCTTAAGCCCCATGAAAAGAACTACCTCACTCATTATCTTTAGTTAGAAATTGTATTATTTTCCTTAAAGATTTGGAGGCACTATTTGTATGGGGTTCATGTTGATGTGTTCATAGACCATAAAAGTCTGCAGTATGTATTTTTTCACAAAGATTTAAACCTGCGTCAGAGAAGGTGGTCAGAGTTGTTGAAAGACTATGACATGAGTGTTTTGTATCATTCGGGAAAGGCCAATGTAGTGGTTGATACTCTTAGTAGGATGTCTATGGGTAATGTTTCTCACATGGAGGATTGTAAAATGAAGTTAGTTTAAAAATTTCATCAGCTTACCCTACTAGGTGTTCGCTTAGTCGATTCAGCAGAGGGTAGTGTATGGGTACAGAATGGTTCAGAATTCTCTTTGGTTTCTGAGGAAAAAGAAAAGTAGAACAGAGATCCCAATTTAGTTAAACTAAAAGAGTCAGTCAGAGATCAAAAAGTAAAGGTTTTCTTCCAGGGGAGAGATAGTATGTTGCGTTGCCAGGGAAGACTATATGTGTCATGTGTGGATGGGGTGAGGCAGAGAATTCTTGTAGAAGTGCATAGTGCGTGCTACTCGATTCACCCAGGGGTCACTAAGATGTACCGTAATTTACGGGAGGTCTATTAGTGGAGCGAGATAAAAAGAGACATGGATTAGTACTACCAATTCGAAGTGGGAGGAGGTGAACATAGATTTTGTGATGGGATTTCCCCGTACTCGCCACTAGCATGATTCGACTTGGATTATTATGGATAAGATGACCAAATCAACTCACTTCTTACCAGTTTATACCTCTTATTTAGTCGAGGATTATGCCAAGCTCTATGTTAGAGAGTTGATCAGATTGCACAAAAATCCATTATCCATCATTCCAGATAGAGGTACGCAGTTCACCTCTCACTTTTAGAAATCCTTCCAAAAGGATCTTGATACCTAAGTTCACCTCTATACAGTCTTTCATCCTCAGACAGATGGTCAAGCAGAAAGGACCATCAGACTTTAAAAAATATGTTAAGAGCATGTGCCATTGACTTTTAGGGTAGTTGGGATGATCATTTTCCCTTGATTGAGTTCGAGTATAATAACAGTTATTATTCCAGAATTCAAATGGCTCCATTTGAGGCGCTTTATTGGAGGAGATGTAGATCTCCCATTGGTTGGTTTGAAGTAGGCGAGGTCGCAGTCGTAGGGCCTGACTTGGTATTTGATACCTTAGAAAAATTTCAATTGATCAGGGAATGCGTAAGACAGCTCAGAGCCAACAGAAATAGTACGCAGATGTACGAAGAAAAGATATCGAGTTTGAGATTGGTGATTATGTGTATTTGAAAATCTCTCCTATGAAAGAAGTGAAGAGATTTGGTAAGAAGGGGAAGCTCATTCCCTGATATATCGGTCCTTATCGAATCCTCATCTATTTAGGAAAGGTAGATTATGAGCTTGAGTTACCTTCAGACTTAGCTTCAGTACACCCAGTGTTTCATGTCTCCTTGCTAAAGAAGTGCGTAGGTGACCCAACAATTGTAGTCCTAATAGGGGGTATTGATGTCTAGAACAGGCTCTCTTAAGAGAAAAACCCAGTCAAAATTCTTGAATATCAGATTCGTAGACTAAGGAACAAAGAGTTCCTCCAGTCAAAGTTCTTTGGCGGAATTAGTCAGTTGAGGGAGATACTTGGGAAGTAGAATCAGATATGATGACCTAGTATCCTCACCTCTTCTCTGCAAACTCAGACTAAGCTCAAGGTAATGGTTTTCCTTGAAATTACTCAGTTTCATGCTCAGTTTATCTTTACAAACTTTGTATCGATTTAGTTTCATACCATTCTCGTATCATGCATACCTTCATGAAATAGGGTAGTCATATGTCATGCCTTCAGAATTTAGCCATGCTTCATTATGCAAGTTTAGTATGAAAACTCAATATATCAGTAGTTTTAGTCATGAAATCATGCTTCGGCTGTGCATGTCCAGTATGTAAACTCAGTCTATCAGTATCCTCAGCTTAGCCAGTGTCATTCGAGGACGAATGTTCCCAAGGGGAGATATTGTAAGACCTGTAAAATCCTAAGCTTAACTCAGTCCTTTAGAGCATAAAGAGAGGTCCCAGACTTAGAAATTTCAGCTCAGAGTTTATACTTGAATTATTTTAGACTTCATAATTTGGGAATCTTATTTTATGATACTTAGGACCTTAAAATGTCGATCCTTAGATTGAATCATGATCAGGTGTGTCAATAGGTCACATCGGGTGAGTTTTGGATTTTTGGGACCTCGTTTGAATCATATTAAACTGACCAAAATAGTGAATCAATGCGATATTGATGTGTCGCGTTGCCCATCACGTTGATGGATATTTTTCTCAGATTTTAGTGCAAATTCCAATGAACCAACACGAACTCAACGCGGAGCGCTGGTCATAATGTTGACCCCATCGATGCGGCGCATCAGTTTGCATATCACTGGGCACAGTTTTTGCTCTTTTAATTCCACGTCCAGAGGGGTATTTAGGTCAATTTCTCCTCCTTATTTCAGCCCCAAAACATGAGATTAAGCCTTTATAAAGGTAAAATCCACTAATTATTCAAAAATCCTATCAAGAACAAACCCTAAACCATCAAACTCAAGATCCAAGTCCTAAGAAATTTACCACAACTTTCAGAGAATTCACAATCAAGGTATGCTAGGTGTTCATCCAAGGGTTTCCTTCAACCCTTGGAGTTCAAGAACTCTTTTTAAATTACAAGATGATTGATTTCATGAATTTCATGTTGAATTGATTGTATTCATGATTATGATATTATTTGAATTTTAAATCCATAATTTATTACAAGTTTCATGTGAAGTAGTTTACATGTGTATAAGGTTATATGAATTTATGTTAAAAGCCCATCGAAATTGTGAGTTGGAATTGAGATTATGATGCTTGTATGTTGATTATTATTATGTGCACAGACTATGTCCCCAAGTGTTTGATAAAATGTACATGTGAGTTGAGTAGTGCAATCATATCATGTTATCATGTATACAAGTTTATACCATGCAACTGTTTGATAAAATGCCTCAATGAATGAATTGTGACAAAGTGACTAGTTATCATGTTTTTCAAGATTGTGCTACATTCTTACTATCTGTGCTATTGAGTCCTGGGGGTATCTAATACCCGATAATCTAGCTGTTTAACTAAATTTACAGTAGTTTCTTAATAGTCTATGTGATGTCACGAACATTAGTATTCAGTCAGTTAACAGAACTCAGTATCTTCAGTCAGTAACAAAACTCGATATGTTCAGCTAGTTAACAGAACTCAGTGTATTCAGTCAGTTAAAAGAACTCAGTGAACTCAGTTCAGTTCATTCAGTTAGCACAATTAGTAACAGTGCAGTCGATCCTAGTATAATCTAGAAATCAATTCAGTGTTTATTTAGTTGGGAGTAGGAATCAGCACCGAGAGAACCCAAGAATAAGGCATTCTTGTCACTAAAGGGTTTGACCCTTAATAGCAATCCCTGTGTTATAGAACTATGAACTTAGCGTAGGTTAAGATATCCTCCTTCTAGTCTAGGGTTAATATATCTCATACGAGTTTTTCTGCCTTCAAAGGTTGATGAAATGTCTTCCTACCAGATTGGGTTAAATCATATCCATTGTTAATATCCCTTGGTAAGGTGCTAACACCCTTCCAACTAGGGCCACAGGTTGGACCCCAACTCAGTTCATAATTGGGGCATGTCGGTTATATGAACACTCCCACAGTTTCAGTTTCAATTTCAGACTCAGTATAAAACCTCAGTTCAATTTTAGAATCAGGACTGTCAGTACAGTAACCCAGCTCAGCATGGAACTCAGTTCAATTCCACAGAATCAAGACTGTCAAAAACAGTCACTGAATTAACAGTAATACACTATCAGTAAACTCAGATATCGGTCATTTAATTTTCAGAACTCATTATCTAATATTAATGTGATCTCAGTTATAGTGTACGTAGTTATGTAAATAGCATTGCATAATCAGTATTTACAGCAGCTTCAGATATACATGTACTCCCATTCACTTATACTCATATCATTCAATCAGATATTGCTCAGGCATATGAACCCATGCATTCACCCTTACCTCATCTAGCATACCAGTACATTTAAAGTACTGACGCATACCTTTCTTTTGCACTATGATATCTTATATCATAGGTTTAGACGTACGGGCTCCTGACCTTACTTAGCAGCCCAAATTATCAACAGTAGATTTAGTGGTGAGTCCTTATAGTTCAAGGACATAGTCATCTTTTTAGTATTTCAGTTTATTTTTCAGTAGTCAGAATTAGTTGGATACTTGTCCCATCAACTCCTCCTTCAAATAGTTAGAGGCTTTCGAACTTGATTATTTCAGACAGATGTTTAGTTTTTGGTATTTATTTATCAATATTCCGTATATGATTTCAGTTATGAACCTTATGGCAGATTCACCCTAATTTTCGTACTTATTTTATTATTATTATTCAATGATCATAGCAGGTACCAGTCATGGATTACCTGTGGTCCTTCGAGGTTGCAAGCACTGTGTGACATCTGAGGTGCAGACTCGAGGCGTTAAAGATAGATATCGTCTGTGCATTTGTTTTTATATGTCCATTCTTGTTCTTGTTTTTATTATTGTAATTTTATTACAAGTAACAATGAACAAAAAACCCACCACCCCAAAAGCAACTAACTATGTGCATTCCATCCCTTAATATAGGTATTTTGTTATAAATCCACTTCAATCGTTGTACACTCAGGTTCATAAAATGCGAGTGGAGGTGTTTACATTTAACTAGCTGTGTGAAAAGCTTGTACGACAAGTTGGAGATGATGATCAAGTGTATTAAAGGTGTTGGAAGTTTCATTGAGAGAATGATGCAATTAAAACAGCTTCCTAGTTGTTCCTTCCCACCTCCCGAACCCAAAAAGAATTAAGTAATGTTATCTATTTAGTTGCTTACATTATTTTACTTCTCATTTATGAATCAATAAAAAATGTTCTGTTTTGATATGTTTGTACTATATCAAAGATACAGACACACATTCAAAGCAAGGGTTAATTAATTAATCAAACTAATATATTTGGTACTGAAAATAATAGTAAAATAGAAATGTAAATGTTTACTCTTTAAGAATACATGGTTGCATAGGAAATTAATCCTTCAAAATTAATCTATAAATTATGCTTAAAATATATGTCTGAATTGAATTGACAGTAAGTATATTCTCAAAACAAAGAGACATGGCCTTTAAGTAGAGTCAATGCAACTTTAAAGAGGTGATGGTTGTGAATCATTACCAAAAATTTTATATAAGAGTGGATTTCATAAGTTTTATACTAAAACGCAATTTTATATCATCATTCTTTCTTACAATTTGCAAATATTTCAAAAAAATTATAAGTTCTTTTTGCAAACATGAACACCTCTCAGGCCAACGGTCATGCTAACGATGTTGCAAATGGTCATGAAAATGGTCAACCATATAATCATACTCCTTGCTCGTTTCATGATGACACGGTTAATAGGGTTGCAAGTGTAACACATAAAACTGTGAAACTTAGAGGAGAAATTGAGCGTCTAAAGGAAATTTTGAATGCTCTCAATCGAGAAAATGATGAGCTTCAATGAGAAATGCGATTCATAAGACAAAAATTATTTCAGCACGTTGGTGAAAATGGCAACGGTCAAACTTATGATAGATTATGGTGAACTTATTGTGTGTTTCTTATAGCTAGCTTCTTCATGTGTCAATTATTTATTTAAATTTTGTTATGTTTTTCATTTCATGTAATTTTAATTTTTCTCAATGGATTTATTTTTTTTGGATATGTAAATCGTGGCTAATTAAGTTCAATTCGGCAAATTATATTTCTTGTCATCTATCCTACTTTTTTTTTAATTTTTGTGCTTTGCAAAACTATTTAAACTATTCAATTTTTTAAGTAAACCTATGCTAAAATATGATCGAAATTGAGTATTGCAATTCATATGTAATAGAGAAGATATTTATAATACAAAAATGCACCCTTTGTCATGGTACTTTGCAATCACGGGGAGAGGTAAAATGGTCTAATTACATAAAATATATAATTTACAAAAATCACCAAAAATTAAGTCATTACAATATCTGTTAAATAATTTTTAAAACTAAATTTAAATTTTTGAATATTCTTTAAATAAATTTTAAAATGCATGTCACTTTTTAAACTATTGTTATTTTTTGGAGTAACCATGGCTTTTTTCGTTTGTTCAATGTGTATGTGATATAAATTTGTTAATTGAAACATTTCATCCTAATAGACGTCAACTAGTAAACATCTTATGGAATATCTCAATTGGTTAAAGTTGTCCCATATATAATGAAACGTAAGGTTAAATATAGAGTAATGCAAAAGCACAAGTAATTGAGTGAGTAGTTGGAATAGACAATCTCTTAGATTCACTGAGCCCTCTATGTCATGCATATCCCTTCTAAAATCACTCTGATTTGATGTCATGTCTTTATTTATGCAACTTCATTCAAATAATGTGAAATATTTCTACCCTTCAACTTGTTATTGTTATCTTTGAGCAATGAGCTTACAAAAATTAATTTGGCACAATTGGCACAAATGGCACAAATTATATGTCATAAGCTTGAAATAATTTTGTTCCTGAATAGCTCTTACCATTTATTAAAATAGATTCGTAGTAAAAAATGATCATACAAATATACTATATCGTTACCTATTTTCTCTTTGAACTAGACAAATTAGATAAAAAAAAATATTAAAGTTAAAAATTGAGTGATGCAAAAGCACAATTAATTGAGTGAGTAGTTGGAATGCAGAATCCCATAAATTCATTGAGCACTCTATGTTATGCCTACCGCTTCAAAAATCACTTCAATTTGATGTCATGTCTTTATTTATGCAAATTCACTAAAATGATGTGAAATATTTCTACTCTTCAACTTGTTACTATATCTTTGAGAATTGAACTTACAACTTGGTATGATATCTTTGAGAAATGAACTTGCAAAACTTAATTTGGCACAAATTCTACATCATAAGCATGAAAAAAAATTATTTCTGAATAGCCCTTACTGTTTATTTAAATGAATTCATAGTATAAATGATCATATAAATATACTAGATCGTTACATATTTTTTCTCTTAATCGAAAGAATTTGATAAAAACTAAGGTTAAAAATAGAGTGATGTAAAAGCACAAGTAATTGAGTGAGTAGTTGGAATGAACAACCCCGAAGATCTATTGAGCACTTTATGCCATGCTTACTTCTTCTAAAATCATTTTGATTCGATGTCATATATTTCTTTATGAAACTACCTGAAAATGATGTGAAATATTTCTACCCTTATTGTCAGTGAGAAATGGTATTTCGGTGGATTTGGGGCAGTCAACTATTACCAACACTATTTTAGAGTAGTAAAATCAATCATAAATAATCTGTTTAAATTCGATTGTTTATTTTATAATTTATTGAATGCTAAAATCATGTAAATAATTTTTAAATCTCAATTTATAAATTTGAATATTTTTTAAATAAATTTTAAAATGCATCTCGATTTGTATATAATTGTAAAATTTTGGAGTAATCATAGCTTTATTTGTTCAATGAGTCTTTGCAAATATGTAACATAAACTTGTTTATTAAAATGTTTCATTTTATATTTGTCAACTAGTTAAACATCTTATGAATTAGGTCTTAAAACTCGTTAAATAAAATATTGTTGTCCAAGATATAATGAAATGTAAGGTTAAATATAGAGTGATGCATAAACACAAGTAATTGAGTGAGTAATTGGAATGAACAATCTTGTAGATGTATTGAACACTCTATCCATTGTCTACCCCTTCTTAAATCACTCCTATTTGATGTCATATCTTTCACTATGAAACTTCATTAAAATGATGTGAAATATTTCTATCCTTCAACTTGTTATTGTTATCTTTGTGCAATAACTTGGCAAAACTAAAATTTAGCACAAATGGCACAAATTTTACGTCCTAAGCTTGAAATAATTTTTTTACCGTTTAGGTCTTATCTATCTATTTAATAAATATTTACAAATATTGATCGTATAAATCTTCTAGAACATTACTTATTTTTTCATTGAGCCAAACAATATCAATAAAAAGTAAGGTTAAATACAAAGTGATGAAACTGAACAAATAATTGAGTTAGTAGTTGAAATCATCAATCACTTAGATCCATTAAGTACTCTATCCGATGTCTATCCCTTCTAACGCGTAATTATTATCTTTGAGCAATGAATTTATACAACTCACAAATGGCACAAATTTTACATCAAAGGCTTGAAACAATTATCTTATCGAATAGCTCTTATGTACTCATTAAATAAATCACTACTAGATAATTATCCTGTGAATATACTATATCGTTACCTATTTTAATGTCGAACTAAATCAAAGCAATAAATACCAAAGTTAAATACAGAATGATGCAAAAACACAATTAATTGACTGTGTAGTTAGAATGAACAATACTTAGATGCATTAAGCACTCTATACCTTGCTTCTCCCTTATAAAATCACTTCGATTTCACATCTTATCTTTCTTTATTCAACTTTATTAATATGATGTGAAATATTTTTACTCATCAACTTGCTATTGTTATCTTTGATCAATGACTTTGCGCAACTAAATTCGGCACATATGGCAGAAACTCTACGGCATAAGCTTCAAGTATAACTACGACATAAGCTCTTACCTACTCGTTATATGATTCCTTTTTCAATGCATAACCTATGATGTCACAAGTATAAATCAAATACTGAAAATAAAGGAATGGTTAAATCCCACGAGTAACAATTAAAAAAAATAACAATAACAAGTAACAACTAAAAAAATAATTTCACATTAAAAATTCTTCATTGCATAACCACAAAGAGGAAAAGTAACAAGTAATAATCCCAACCAAAAGCCTAACCACTTCCCTCCCCCTCCCCCACTCCAAACATAAAAAATACACACTCATTGCATCCACTTATAACTCATTCTTGTGCATTTCCTCTGTAAATTAAAGATTTAAAATATAAGAACAGTTAAAAACCACAAGTAACAATTTAAAAAAGTAATAGTAACAAGTAACAACTAAAAAAATAACTTCACATTAAAAAGTCTCCATTGCATAACCACAAAGAGAAAAATTAACAAGTAATAACCCCAACCAGAAGCCTAACCACCTTTTCCTCCCCTCTCCTCGCTTTACACACATAAAAAAATGCACACCCATTGCATCCACCTACAACAACGGAGTTCTTGTGCATTCCTTTTTTCTGGAACTGGCATTGAATGTATCGCCTACGTTGCCTTTATTGCCTCCTCCGGCAACATCAGGCTCTGAATCTGTCAAAAGGGAGGCACTCCATATGTCATGTTACGTTGAACTTGTTTTCATACAGAATTAAGTTAAACTTGTTTTAAATTCTTTCATTTCAATCTTTTCTCACAAAAAGTAAAAAAACTACAATATATTTTCATTGTCAAACATAACTCAAATTCCAAACTCCATCTCGAACTATAAATTTTAATTTTCTTGGTCAAATTCCTACTTGATAAGATCAAATTTAGATTGATTAAATAAAACCAATGCAAAATATAGAGTGATGTACTATGACAATTAATTGAGAGAGTAGTTAGAGTAATCAATCACCTAAAAATCATTGAACATCCTACCCCATGCCTATATCTTACGAAATCTAACTAATTGGATATTGCTCCTTCTTTTAAGCAAGTTCACAGGTTTGATGTGAAGATTGAGTGAATACATGCTACATCGCCTACTTGTTATTGTTAGTTTGTTGAATGAGTTTGCACGGCTAAAACACTGGTTTGTTGTTAACAACGAACATTAACACAATCTTGATGAATTAAATGGTTTAGAAGAATATGCACTATAATTGATTTGACTTTATTTTACAATGTCTTTCATTTTAATAAGATCAAATTGAGATTAATGAAATAAAAATTAAGGTCAAACAATATATATATCGATGCACTATGACTAATAATTGAGGGAGGATCCAAGTATGATCTCTCTAATTTTACTATTACAACTGACTCTATTTTATGTCCTAAACATATAATTTCAACTCATATTCTTTTTAATATCATAAATTTTTAATCGTAATTTGATATCAATTATTTAAAAAAAAATTGAAGAACAATAAAATAAATAATTTGTCTATCAAATTATACTAAGTCCTCTCAAATTACAAAATCAATTGAAATTTCACTTCATAATTTTTAGGATTTTCTTAAGAACTAAATCGTATGTGATAATCAAAAAGAGTAATAGAAAACAAATTTAAACTTTGATAGATATATGAAAATAATTAGCAAGAATTCAATAAAATTAAAAATGAATATTCAGATCCCACAATCATTTCAAAACAGAGTTTCAACAATGGAATCTCTTACATAAAATTAAATATTAGTCTTTATTATTAGGAATCGGAGGGGTGGAGGTGGTAGCACTTCAGCAACATCAACGATATCAACACTGACATTTACCCCCTTCATCTTCTCAACCTCATCCATCCTCCATTTGACTAGGACTTTCACGATCTAAATCTTATTCATCTTAAACTAGGAATTCCAAAAATGTTTATCAGCATCCACTAAACATTCCTCGATGAAATTCTCATACAAATCACCGTTGTTCTTCTCGGATCTTTTTTGTTACATTTTTGGAAAATATGGATAAAAGTAATAACAACAATAAATACCATAATAAATAAATTAATTAATCAATAAATATAGAAAAAAATATAGGAAAATGAAGTTTGATAAACCTTTGATATGCTATTATATGTAAAATTATCAAGTAGTATATAACTATAATGCCTCGGGTTTTTGGTCCTTAGTAATTTTCTAAAATTTTATCCTCACGGTCTTGACTATGACTCATCCTACGAGTTGTAGGATATCTTGACGGGTTAGGCGATCCTAGTCCATAGGTGTCCAGTGATTGGTGGTTGAGTTACTATCTTGATTACGACTTGAGGGTACGAGTCATAGCGAGTCTTGACAAGTCCTATGGACCCAATCGTAATCAAATCAGAAATTAAGGGGAGAACTTCTGCTCTGAGTACTATTGGCTCACTATGAGCCGTAAGGACTTATTATGAGTCATTGGGTGTAAATTGTAGGATGTCCAGTGCTTACTCAGTTGGGTTCTGTGTTGACTACGACTAGACCCTACAAGTGGTAAGGTCTCATTACGAGGGGTGCCAGTTGAGTCGTAAGGTGAACAGTGTATGGGTGTTCTGGGAATTGTCTTAGCTACGACTCAGGGTGATAAGTCATAATGAGACTATACGAGTCGTACAGTGACTCATAGTCATTTATGACTAAAGTTTAGATTTTAATTTAAGGGAACTTTAGACAATTCCCTCTTTGCCTAACTAAAAGCCCCACGCCCATAAAGCACCTTAGGGGGTTATATTTCATCTTTAACATACTCAAACTCTTCCTGCACTAGTCGAAACCATCTATATACTCTTTCCACTAGCTAGGATTTTGAGAAGTCCCTTGATGTTGTTACTAGTATGCTTAAACTTTTTTCTTATGATGTATATTGTTTACTTAATTTCGGGTCTACTCTCTCTTATGTGACCCCTTATGTGGCTATACATTTTGGTTTTGATCTTGAATATATTTCGAACCTTTTCTCTATTTTCACCCCGATGAGTGACTCAATTGTGGCTAGAAGAGTCTATAGGGGTTGTGTGATGTCAGTCTATAGTAAAGAGAACTTGGTAGATCCGATAGAGTTAGACATGTTAGACTTTGATATGATTTTGGAGATGGATTTCTTGCATTCGTGTTATGCGTCTCTTGATTGCCGGGCTTGAAGGGTCAGTTTTCATTTCCCTAATGAGGCGGTAATCGAGTGTGAAGGTAGTTCCCAACACTACAAGAAATATAGTTTTTAGTGGCGCAATAAGTCGCCACTAAAGAACAAAATGTCGCCACTAAAGTTTTTTGGCAGCGACAACTATGGTGTTGGTAGTACCTCCATAACTAAAAGTTATTTGCAATGAAAAAGCTTGATCTCCACAATAAAAAAGTATTTGTGATGAGTTTTACCGCCACAAAAGGTAGACAAATACGCTGCAAATTGTATTTTGACAAAACACATATGGGTTAGGTTGCCACTGATATACTAGCATTAGTAGCGACTTTACCGCTGCAAAATTACCATTATCTGTGATGATTTATTTCTCGCCACAAAAAACTTTCTATTAGCTGTGACAACTTATTTCTAACCATAAAAAACTTTCTATTAGTAGCGACCTTTATCACCAAAAAATCAGTATCCCTAGTGACCACATATTTATATTAGTAGCAATCCATGTCGCTCTTATACCTTTAAATATTAGTGGCAAAACTCATATTTTTTTGCTAAAAATAAACTTATAATAGAAAAATCCATTGCCACAAATCGACTAAGTCATGAGTTGCAAGTCTCATTTTTTCACTAGATTAAATTTTATGCTCAAATAAAAATATTATTTTCATCAACGAAAGAATTGAATTTATTATATTTGACAAAATTGATAACAAATTTAAGAACTACATAAAATATTAGCTATTAAAAGCATCCCATTGTATTTTACAAAATTATTCTCCTGCTAAATATTATAAATACTTCACTTTCTAAGAAGTCAACGACACATACATTAATAATGATATATTTAGTACTTCAGTTTTATCATATTCATACATATGATCAAAAATCAAACATGCATTCTACACCCCATGCTTCTCCTTGGTCAACTCATTGTTTAAGAATGCCCCTACCATTAAAACATGTCAAGTTACTTTATGATTGTAGAAAAAAGAGAGTGCATATGTATATGTATATATATATAGATAGATAGATAGATAGATAAATATATAAATATATATAAGCAGATAGCCTTGCAACTAAACATTTTTGTGCCTTTTATAGGGTAAGAGAATATCTATAGAAACCTTAATATGTTCCTTCTTTTTGTCCTTTAGAAGGACAAAGGTGACCCCTTATTAGAGAGATTTTATACAACCTCTTAGGAAGCGTTGCAAGTTGATTGTGTTGAGACTCCATATGCTTTAATCTCAAACTCAGAAATATGAGAAACAAATGTGGGATAGCAACCTGATAAGAGATACATTGGATACCAGCTCCATGCCCTCTACTCTACTGGCAATACATTTTGTCTTTTGATATAAACAAAACACTGGCAATACATTTCCTCCAGATAAGACGATTCAAGAAAACAAAAGAAATGATTTAAATTTTCCAAAGTCCTTTTCATATGGAAATCGTACTGACCTAAGCTTTCCTTTCTCTCTTTTCACACAACCTGAGTGCGAAATACTGCCCATGTTTAGTTGTGATGCTAAACCATTTCCGAAAATTCAACTGCTTCCTGAAAGAGATTGGTACTATGTTTACAAAATTATAAAGTATTAGTTTTGCTTGGGGACCCGAAACTTCAAACAACATTAATGCAACACAAGTGCCAGGCGTTTAACAAAAAGTTCTCCCTTCCAAACTCTCCTTCTATTTCTTTCAATATGATTAATCTTAATAACTTCATAAAATGTAGCAGTACCAGTAATAATTTCCTAAACATTACCCCCAACAAGAATGATCATTTTTCTGGTTATAATTTGTACAATGGCTATGAAGGCTTTAGCTTATACTACAAGCTTTTCCATGATGATAAATACATAAAAGCACACAATCTTCCTACCAACTGTTCACTTATCAAATTGTCAATTCATGCAAGTGATGGTGATTTGTTCAACAGGTTAGGTCGCAAATTTCTAGTAGAATAGAAATTTTTTTATGACTGTAACAAATGTCACCATGATGGAGTCGGTGCCAGATTGATAAAACCAACAAATTTTTTTGACACAAAGGTAGACATCTCCTTAATTCTATCATTAACAGACACTATAGCTTAATTGGACACTCAGAAGTGTTCGTTTGTGGGTATTGCAAAGTTAGCAATCTAATAGTAGGAATATCAGAAAGGGGTCACATTCAGACAATCTGGTCCTTGGTAGCCATAGGTCTTCTTTTTTCTTCTCCAAACAATTTCCCAGATAGTGCATAGGATTTCAAAATGAATTTAATTTATATTCTTTGATGGGGTATGACTTTATTTTTTTCCACAGGTTCTAATTTTCTTACTGTTAGACTGTAAGTTTTATTCTACTGCTTCAGAAATAAGATTTTATGGTACAAATACATCAGGTTTTGGGGATCTAAAGTTGAGGATCTCCAAAAATTTGAAGCATTCTTGGAGAACTATGGGTCATATGCTCCAAAGAGATACAATTATGCAGATATCAAATCAATCATGGGCCGCTTCAAAAGCAAACTAGGACATAAAGGATTTGGTAATGCATACAAAGGAAGTTTGACTAACGGGAGTCAAGTGGCAGTAAAAGTACTTAATGAACTAAAAGGCAGTGGTGAATATTTCATCAACGAGGTGAAAAGTTTACCCCTGAAAGGGTTAATTCCAACTTCACCCTTGAAAGGATTAATTCCAACTTCTAAACATAGTCTATAACCTATACATCTTAACAAGAAAATCCTACCTTGTGTATATTTATTTTTTCACTTTGATCTTTCCTGATGAAAATCTCAAGCTTTAAGCAATTTCATAGTTTGGTAAAGATTCTGGAAGGACAATGCAAACGTATCCCCATTTAAACTAACTTTCAGAAAATTATCCAAATAATAAGAGGGAAAATAATAGGGTGGAACAGCAAATTCATACCAGCATTTAAGATAAACAGATTGTTACATTCAAGAGAAGGGGAGAGGGTAGAATTATACTTACAAACAAACATCAAAGAGAGTAAAAGAAGCAAGAAACAAAGCTAAAAAGAATGTTGATGGCTGGTTTTACAACAAAGCATCAATCATAGAAAACTAGGAGAGACATAAGTTTGAGAAGAAAAAGAAGAGAAGAAGAACTGAAGACACATTGGATACAGCAGCTTATATGTCCTTAGCCTATTTTCACATTTTTATTTGCAAATAATGATTTTGTATTTTTTACTTACAGAAAAAAGAAAAGTTTTGATGGTTCTTTTTTGGATAATGAGTTGGACAAGAAAGTACCTGTTACATTCCAGCCATGAGAGCAGCCATTTTTTCTTGGAACAATTTTTCTATTTCTTTTTTCATGTGTTCACGCTCCTCTTTTAGTTTCTTTTGTAATTCCTGATCCATATCTCTTTTTAAATCGACAGCTATTTGTTAACGCTCTTCTTGCAACTTTCTTTCCATGTCAAGTTGCATCTCTTGATGCGTACTTTCTACCACTGAAGACACGCTAGCCTCTATGTTTGCCTGTCGTGTTTGATTCTTTTTAGGAGGCTTCTTACCATATCCTTTTCCCCAAACATATCCCAATCTCTCACCAAGAATCGAAGATAAAATCTCATCTCTGATCATGCGAAGCTCTATCTCTTTGGACTATTTTTCAACAACAAGTTATTGGAGTTGTCCCTATAATAATACATAACCATTTAAAACCATTGGTTAATATATTGAGTGTAACTTATAGTACATCAGAAAGATAATAAGACAGTGATTTTAGAAACTTACATGAATCTGTTCGAAATGTGGATAGCTATACACGTTCTCCATTAACATTCTTACGTGTGTGTTGGATCTCCCAGATTTTATTCGGTGTCTCTTTTTCTCCGGTTAGAGGATTTCTCTACAATATCAAAAGGAAAAATATGTTTATATAACCAAAGATTATATAGAATTATATAAATATCAAAGAAGTATATGTAATAATAAGGGAACAAATCTGATGTATCTTAACCGTAGATTCCTCTATTTATGCAAATGATCTTGTACCACAAGAATGTTTAGTTATTTGTTTTTCTCTATTTCTTTTGTTTCTCTCGCTAATGACCTGTATGTAACTGAACAGAATAGGAAATCTCTAATCAGTCAAACGATCAATCAATCAACCATGTCTCGATCCTAATACAAAATAACTTCCATTTCCAACAAACCAGACTTCTATTTCTAACAAACCAGACTTCCATAATCTATATTTCAAAGAATATTTACACATAGCCAGAGATCAATCAAATCAACTACGCCTCAACCCAAAACAAAATAAAAAACTCCTTATTTATACAAAATAAAATATCTTCTCTTTTATCTTAAAAATTTTCAGACAATCCACAATCCACATTTCAAAGTAAATTCACACATATATATCCAAGAAACACAAAAGGGTAACAAATGTTTAGATAGAAGTCTGGCTATAAGATAGAAACATCAAATTACAGGTTAACCATTCTGCATTTAAAATATGCTAGTCTAAGAAACTACAAAAGAGGTTCTATTACTTGGCTTGCCGTTGGCCAAAAATACTTGATATGATAAAAAAAACATCCAAGTCTGAGGGTGTATGGAAGTTATAATTGAAGCTACAAACCTATATTTTCTCAAACCAAATTTGACAACCCAATTATGTGTCCGTTAACTTGAATTTATCACTGCCAAAATGTTCCACTAGAAGCTTCAAGTCATCCAACTCAACATCCTCAGGACGATGCGGCAATCTATCTTTATCATTGCTATAGCTAGAGTAGATAACATATAATCGAGCTTTCCATGCTCTAAAAAGTCTTTGCATAGTGCTTATCACAAAGCCTTGCAACTTGTGCTCTGGCAGCCCATTTCGAACTTCAAATTTATCCTCCACATTTGTTAAACAAACAAAAACTGAGAAATAAAGTATAACGGCAAACACATCACCAGGCCTCTCAACATGATAATAAACTCATAAAGAATAATATTAAAATAATATTTAGTCTAAAAGATTCACTTCCAAGCACACAACCTGTGAAGTCAACTTCCAAGCTCAGATTTTGCTTTTTTATGAACATAAAATAGAAAGAAACCAACATGTCATGGCTGCAGACAATTAAGGTTTGCAAATGAATATAATATCAGGTCCCCCCCCCCAACACACGAGTATGATTTCTCCACACAGTAATGTAGATTGCCCAGAAAGAAGCATTCATCATCACAGCCTAATTTCAGGTGATTTGTGAAGCTCCTATCACTTGTTATCCTCATTGATAACTAAATATAGATTTTATCCGGAAAAATTATTTTCAATCATACAAAGACACCGTAACTAGTCAACCGAACACAAAACACAATTTCCTGAAGCTCACAGACCATGCAAGATGCTTTCCACAGAGAATATGCTACAGTGATAGTGAAAGAAGATGCTTTACAAGCTCAGATTTTGCTTTTTTATGAACGTGAAAGAGAAAGAAATCAACATGTCATGGCTGCAAATAATTAAGGTTTGCAAATGAATGTTATACCAGGTCGCCCCGTCCCCCCCCCCCCCCCAAGAAATGGGTAAGATTTTTCCACACAGTAATGTAGATTGACCGAAAAGAAGCATTCATCATCACAGGCCATTTTCAGGTGATTTGTGAAGATCCCGTCACTTATTATCCTCGTTGATAACTAAATACAAATTTTATTCAGAAAAAATATTTTTGATCATACAAAGACACCGTAACTAGTCAACTAAAAACACAGCATAATTCACTGAAGCTCACAGACCATGCAAAGTTCTTTCCACAGAGAATATGATATAGTAATAGTCAAACAAGATATTTTCCAAGCTCGGATTTTTCATTTTTATGAACATGAAAGAGAAAAAAACCAACATGACATGGTTGTAGACAATTAAGGTTTGCAAATGAATGTTATACCAGGTCTCCCCCCCTCCCATGACACGAGTAACATTTCTCCACACAGTAATGTAGATATCCCAGAAAGAAGCATTCACAATCACAGGCTATTTTCAGGTGATTTGTAAAGATCCCATCACTTGTTATACTCATTGATAACTAAATACAAATTTTATCCAGAAAAGTATTTTCAATCATACAAAGACACTGTAACTAGTCAAGCGAACATACAACACAATTTACTGAAGCTCACAGACCATGCAAGGTGCTTTCCACAGAGAATATGATACAGTAATAGTCAAACAAAAGAATGAAGCCAATACAATATTAAGAGTTATTACCCTGACCCTAAACCACATTGCTTCTCAATATTTTAAAACTATCTTCTGCCAACTTTCATCTCAAAATGAGACAGTGGTTCTTATGATCCAACCATGGTAATTGACAATGTCTCTAGCTCCAGAACCCACGGCTCTATCACTATCATCTGGAATTATTATTTTGATTTTTCCTCTATGTTTAATCTTAAAATCCTTCCCTCATCCTTTCTTTTTATTGATGCGGGAAACTGCAAACAAAAAAAAATATATTATTATAAAATAGAACGTAATTTAGATTGATCCAGCAAAGTGAACGAACCTGCACCATTTTTAGCCTCTAAACTAAGGCTTACACTTTCATTTAGATTTCTTGATGATTGTGCCTTTGGGGATGTCCTTTGGACAGGTCCATTTTGCAGAGGTCCTTCGGTTGGATTAGATGATTGTCTAGTCTCTAAAGAATTCCCCAAAACTCCTATTGATTATATTTGTGGCTTAGATGATGTATCATAACATACACATTTTGGAAAACTGCCATGGTCGCGTCCACGTCCCTCACCTCCTCTTCTACTTCTACCTCATCCAATTTCTCTCATTTAGTGCAATATTAGGTTAAAAAGGAGAAGTGTATCAGAACTAAAAATTAAATATGCGAAAACATATATCGACTACCGAGGAAATTATCAATTTATAAAATGAAACTTTAAATCAAACAATTAAAAAATATCAAACTGTTTGTTAAACTTTACAAATTTATTGATTCTACTTAAAAACACTAATTTCATAGATAAATAAAAGTTGCAAGCATAAGAACACCAAATACAAGATAGCATAATAAGACAGAATATACAAGATGTCGGCCTATTAAGAATACAAAACATAAGATGCTAGCCTAATATAATTTCTCAAAACAATATGGCATCCTAATAAGAGCACAAAATAAAAAGATTTTCTCATCCATCTTTTCTTTTCAATCTTCAGCAGGATATATCACTGTATTCTCCATCATTATCATCAAGTAAGTCTTCTTCACTTTCTTTATTATCTGATACGTCTATATAATTGTCATTAATGAAATCATCTTGCTCATTTTCTTGATCATTGGTTCATAAAATAGATTCTAGTTCAATATCATCCCGGTGTAAAGGCACCTCAATATCAATTTCTTGATTATTGGCACATAAAATATCTTCAACTTCATCTTGCTAGTAAATTTCTTCATTCAATGACGTGTCTCCTTCAACTCCAGGAACATTAAAGAGATTGCGAGGACTAGTCTTTACAATAAAAAGCCAATCTTTATCGACCATGTCATTCAAATAGAAGGCTTGTTCAGACTGAGATGCCAACACAAATGGCTCATTTGTATTCAAGACATAATGAGTATTCACATTTGTAAAACCATATTTGTCAATCTTATATCCTCTTCCTAGGTGATCCACATACCACCAATGGCACTTGAACGGATGAAATTTTCTATTTCCTGCATAACGTAACTCATAAATATCTTTTAATACACCATAATACTCCTTATTAGGGTCTGAAACATCTCCCTTCACAAGAACTCTACTATTCTGTATTTTTCTCATAAGCTCTTTTGTTTGAAATCTAAATCCAGTCTCCATACATGTTGAATATCGATGTATCAATGACTTTGGACCAACAGCTAGCTTATGAGCTCATCATTTGCACGTTCTTGGGAAGCTAGTACAAATATCTACAGAAATAAGAAATACTATTATTACCAGTATATGTTAATATTTATTGTGTCGTTTTGATTAGACACCTACGCGTGCACGAAACCAATTAATAAATCCATTGTCATGCAACCTATGAGCACGCGTTGAACCTTCTGCTTTAATCTATCTCATGTATTCCCTACAGTTTGTGTTAGTTGAGATTAACTGAATTATATTAATGTCAAATTATATTAGAATTAAAAAGAGACTTACTCCCTGTATTGTGAAATCTATTCACAATTTTGAAGCACATAAATATATGCTTGATTGAAATCATCATGAGGTAGCATATTTCCTCCATCTGAAGCCCCTTTTGTTTGCCTATTATATTTAAAGATAGAAATCTCACAATTTGACATGGATTCATGAACAGAACGTAAGGCTTTTCTCTGCCAAATATCCTTCGACAATTAAACTTTTTGGACGACCTTTGTTGCAATTATAATCTTTAAGTTCTCACAAATACCTATAAAGAATTGTCATTTAAATAATTGTAGAATATGACATTATAAATATATTGACATTTAATTTTAGAATGAGACAATACCTCTCGAAAGGGTAGATATTTCTATATTGAATTGGTCCACCAAGTTTTACCTCTCTTGCCAAGTGAATTGGCAAATGAATCATGATATCAAAAAACACTGGAGGAAAAAACATTTGAAGTTTGCACAATATGATAGGAATTTCAGACTTTAGGATATTAACATCCTCAATTCTCAGGCATTTAGAGTATAGATTCTTGAAAATTTTGCCTAACGCTATAAATGATTCGCAACTTCCTTAGGCAATAAACCACGTATAGATACTAGTACAATAGCTTGCAATAATACATGATGATCATGACACTTCAATCCATGTATGTTTTTCTCACGCACGTTAACACACCTAGAAATATTTGATGAAAAGTCATTTGGAACCTTCAAATTAGCTAAGAAATCGCATAACTTTAACTTCTCTTCAGGAGACAAAGCATAGCATGCCACTGGTAACAAAATACTATATCCATCCTCAATTGGATAAAAACTTTGCCTAATTTCAAGGTCCATCAAATAATATCTACTTTTCAATGTGTCTTTTATCTTTCCAACCATACTCATCATAGTTGATAAAAAACTTTCAAACATATTTCTATGTGTATTGGATCAAGGTTATATCGTAAGTCAAAAGCATCCCAATAAGGCAATTTAAAAAGGATACTTTTCCTCCTCCAATTATAATCATCATTAGAAATATTACGCTTTCTCTTTTGGCCTTTATCAAAAGTCACATTGCCCAAATCTTGTAATTGAACAAGTGTTTCAACACTTGTTAAAGGAATAGGTGTAGCCCCTATTTCCACTTTTTCATCAAATAAAACTCGATTTCTACTCCATGGATGGTTCATCGAAAGAAAATGGTGATGACCCATATAACTCAACTTATTACTCAAAGAAATCGAATGTGTATCTTTGTGGCAACAAGGGCATATAAGTTTGCCTTTGGTTGACCCTCCTGAAAGGTTACCATATGCAGAAAAGTCATTAATCGTCCACAGGAGAGCAACACGCATAAGAAAATTAGATTTTGAGTGTGCATCATAAGTCTCCACCCCATTCCATAATTCATTTAACTCTTCAATCATTTGTTGTAAGTATACATCAATACCATTGCCTAGACACTTAGGGCTTGAAAAAAGAAGAGTCATCATGAAATATGGACTTTTCATGCAATCCCATGGGGGAAATTATATATAGCTAGCACGATGGACCAAATACTATAATTGGAACTCATATTCCCATTAGGTTGAAACCCGTCACTTGTTAAACCTAATTAAATATTTCTTAACTCAGCTGAAAAGGTAGGATAACTCTCATCAAGAGATTTCTATTCAATTGAGTCAGATAGATGTCGTATGACACCATCATCAATATTTTCCTCCTTGTTCCACCTCATCTTTTTTGCGGTCTCTTTTTCCATGTACAATCTTTGAAGCCTTGGATTGATTGGAAAATGCCGCAACATTTTATGAGCCACTTTCTTGCCTTTATGTTCTTCCGACTTCCATCTAGATTCACCACACTTGGGACATGATTGGAAATTCAAATAATCACGCTAATATAATATACAATCATTCTTACTTGCATCAATTTGGTGTACCCCAAGTCGAGATCGGAAAGAACTTTTTTTGCTTTATAGAAAGACTTGGGTACAAATCACCCCTCAGGGAGAACCTCTATAAAAAAGTTCAACAGCTCATCCATTGATTTGTTGCTCCAATGGTTAAGGCACTTCAAGTGAAGTAATTTAACAACAAAAGACAATTTTGAGACTTTGGTGCAACCAGGATAAAATTCTATCTGAGCATCTTCTAACAATCTGTAAAACTTTGTTACATGCACATTTGACTCTTCATTAACCTCCCGAGAATTAGTATTACCCTCCAAATTAGTATATTCACAAGCACCATGAAACATTTTAATAACATCGCCCTCTTCAATTTCATCATCTTCTACTTCATCACTACCAGCAGGATTGGAATTTTTACAGCTAATCAGAAGCCCTTATTCAACAAGTGTAGTCTTACATCAATTCTCAGCTTAAACACAGTGTTTCTACACTCCCTAAAAGGACATCGAATAATAGTACTCACTCCAGATTGATTGAACGCCTAATTAAGAAAGTTATATACTCCATCTCTATATATTTGGTCAGCTCTATTTATGATATCCAACCAACTTTTATCCATTCCTATCTTTTCAATCATTTAAAAAGTCAATTTATTAATTAAAGATACAAGTATCACAACAATCAAAATAAATACAAGATAGAAGTGTATTGTAAATATCATAACAAACTCCAAATCCATAGAAACTGAGAAATAGAGTATAACAGCCAACACATCCTAGGCCTCTCAACATGATAATTAACTCTTAAAGAATATTATTAAACTACTGTTTGGTCTGCAAGATTCACTTCCAAGCACACAACCTGTGAAGTCAACTCCCAATATTACCTATGTTTTCTTTTGTTAATTAACTTTTTAATTGAGCACCGGCCTTCTTCTCCTCTATATTTTTTAGTCATATGTCTGAAATTCGTAAAGCTATTAATGCGGATCTATCATTCTTAGAGAATAAGGAGGCATGTTTATCATCCTTGGAAAATTCAAGGCTCAGATTTTGCTTTTTTATGAACATAAAAAAAAAAAAAGAAATCAACATGTCATGGTTGCAAACAAGGTTTGCAAATGAATGTTACACCAGGTCGCCCCCCCCCCCCCAAGACACAGGTAAGATTTCTCCACACAGTAATGTAGATTTCCCAGAAAGAAGCATTTACCATCACAGCCTATTTTCAAGTGATTTGTGAAGATCGGGTCACTTGTTATCCTCATTAATAACTAAATATAGATTTTATCCAAAAAAAGTATTTTCAATCATGCAAAGATACCGTAACTAGTCAACCGAACACACATCACAATTTAGTGAAGCTCATAGACCAGGCAAGATGCTTTCCACAGAGAATATGATACAGTAATAGTCAAACAAACAGAAACTAATCACAAATTTAATGTTTTGGACAACCTAAAAAATGAAGTATACAATATGATTTTAAATTATTATAGTTTCCCATACGCAGGTGCAGGGGAAAAGAAATCAAACATGCACTCATTAATATTTTGAAGAGTACGAGCAAATTAGTGTAGTGATTAGGCTAGCAGTACAGGAATGATGAGAAAAAATACTGGTGTGACAATTAGTGTAGTGAATGAGGATATCATTAATATAATTAGAGTTGCATCAGAAGCCATAGAAGTTCTAGTCTCAGGGATCGTGCCCCTAACCTTTGAACTGAAGGCAACTGCCTCAACCTCAACCAAACCTAGAGTCATGATCTATAGACCCTCCAAAAAATAATCAGCAAGTTTGAGGGGCCATCAATGTATTCAGTTATATCAAAATGACTTGAGGCTCATACAAGTGATTAACTCAGGCAATGAGTTCCCTAACACTACCATGGCTACAAACCCTAAATACGGGTTGCCCCACCAAGATACAAGCCTGAAACAACAATGCCAGGTTCCATATTCTTAATAACAATCAATCATCACAACCTTATCATTTTTTTTCATTCCATTGTTATATGGTTCAGTTGTTGCTTTGCCAATGCATCATCTGAGAAATAGAGTATAATGGCCAACACATCGTCAGGCCTCTCAACATGATAATTAACTCTTAAAGAATATTATTAAAATACTGTTTAGTCTACAAGATTCACTTCCAAGAACACAACATGTGAAGTCCACTCCTAATAGTACCTATTTTTCTTCTATTAATTAATTTTCTAATTAAACACCGGCCTCCTTCTCCTCTAAAATTTTTGTAGTCATATGTCTGAAATTCATGAAGCTATTAAGGTGGATCTATCATTCTTAGAGAATGAGGAGGCATGTTTATCATCCTTGGAAAATTAGAGGCTCATATTTTGTTTTTTCATGAACATAAAAGAGAAAGAAACCAACATGGTTGCAGACAAGGTTTGCAAATGAATGTTATACCAGGTCGCCCCCTCAAGACACGAGTAAGATTTCTCCACACAGTAATGTAGTTTGCCCAGAAAGAAGCATTCATCATCACAGTCCATTTTTAGGTGATTTGTGAAGATCTCGTCACTTGTTATCCTCATTGAGAACTAAATACTGATTTTATCTAGAAAAAGTATTTTCAACCATACAAAAACACTGTAACTGGTCAACCGAACACACAGCACAACCTTCTGATTTGTAGTTAGACGTGCTACCATTACACCATGGATGACCCAAAAAAGAATTTAAGACTCGGGTATACTGAGAGAATAAAAATGAGAGAATGAAGACATTATCATGGCTGCAAATCCTATCGATGTTGTAAGACACGCTGCGAGAACATGAGCAATTCTATCTCAACTCATTTGTACATACAGTCAAGATTACTCATCTATTACAGAGACTAAGGAATTGGGTGGACAAAGCCAACACAAACACTATGTTGGGGGCACAATCCCTAAGACTAGAACTTCTGTGGCTTCCGGTGCAGCTCTAACTACAACACTAATATGCTCATTTACTACACTAATTGTCACGCCAGTTTTTTTCTCCTCATCCCTGTACTGCAAGCCTAGTCACCCATTAAACATTAAAAAAAAATATTTTTCTCTACAATAATTATTGATTCAACATACCCAATCTGCAAACATGTAATCACAATAACAATACCAAAAAGTCTATAAATTCAAAAATAAACTTTCAGCTTACCCAAATAAAGATAATGATAACTTAGAGACAATTTTTAAGGCCAAAAATTAATAAAATACAAAAAATATATTTGGGAGAAACATAAATTGTACCTTCGACTCTATAACCTCAAGAATTTTGAACTCGAATCTTTCGTCCTTCGACCTTACAGAATTCTGTTCCTACAGATTTTTAAATTGATTAAAGAAATTGCACATGCAATCTAAAAAATTAGATATATACCCAAAAGGGTTTTTGACCACATACCTTGGAGCACAAACTTTGAGATCCTTATTTGAGAAAAATAAAAATTTCTAGCAAAAAGATATTTTGTTCCTGCAAAATATTTGAGTTAATAAAATTGCATGTGAAAATCAAAAATGCATACATCCAAAAATCAATTTGAGAAATAACCCTATTACTCACACGCACACACACACTCTCAAACACACATATATATCCCTTATTAATTAATTAATATATCTTATAAGTTTGATTTTAAAACTTTATACTTCATATTTACATCATAATTTTTTATTTTATTTTATGATTTATATATTATTATTATTTTATTTTCACTCATTTGGTTTAAATAAATTTGAAAATACCATTGATGGAGATGATCGAAGAATATATAACTTTATATTTTTTATTATTAATGATAAAAAATAACAAATGAATTATGTTACAAGATTAAGGTATTTTGACAGTATTTGTAAAAAAAAAGTTGAATATTTAATTTTAAATAACTAATTCATGAAAAATAACATATTTGTTACCATGTATTGTACATATATGAATATGATGATTGCTTATTCATTTTTGTTTGATGTTTTTAATTAATATTTAAATTATTTAAGCAATATATAATTATTTAATATTATTTAATGAATTTATGTTTATAAATATTGATTGAAAATTTTAGAGCACGTACTTTTTAATTAAATAAAAAAAAATTAATTAAAAATATTATAATAGATAAATTTAAAATAAATTTTCTATATAAATTAATTTTAATAGTAAAAGTCTATTAATACATATCCTTTTTGGTCATTTGCCTCAAAAAAACACATCCTGAAAAAAATTATCCAAACATAATTTGTTTATCAAAAGCAGTTTTTAAATAAATTTATCAAAGATAAATTGTTTTTTTCTAAAAACACTTTTCTGAAAAGCTATTTTAAAAAAAGTGATTCTCAAATAAATAATTTTCTAACAACAATCTCAAACGGATTCTTAAAAAACATTTTCTAACCATAAAAACTCAAATAAAACACATAAAAATAACATAAAGGAAAAATTATTACGCTACCTGAACAAATGCAAAACGGGAACAGAGGACAATTTCTTGATAGTTATTGAGTTTTTTAATATATACAACTTATTGTTTACACCTCCGCCTAAATTTACGTGTCTATATTTACATTCTCTAATTATAATTTATAAAATATGTTTTTCTAGCATTTTATGATTATAACATTACTAGATACTTTAGCCCGTACCGACATGAGCCCAGCATATATTATTTGCGTTATCTCGATTTATGTAGCATAAATAGTATTTAGAGTGTCAATCAAATTTTTATTAATATAAATTTTTAAATAAGTTAAGTTGTTAATCATTGTAATTTATAGTACCTTTTACGTAATTATCAAATAATTTAGACAGTCAATCAGATTTTTACTAATATATTTTGTAAATATTTTAAGTTGTTAATCGTTGTAATTTATAGTATCTTTTAATATAATTTCAAATATTTTATGTTGCTTTATCGCAACTTATGTGACACTTTTAGAATTTAAAAAATCTATCATAGATTTTACTATATGTTTTTAAAATATTATAAGATGTTAATAGTTATGACATATAATTATTATTATTTTTGCATAATTTATAAATATATAATATTTTATCAAAATAAAATAAATAAAGTACTAGATTTTCAAAACATGTTAAATTTGAAAACATCATTTGGATCAATAAATTACTAAATTAAAACACTAAAACATGCAAACTATAAAATGTCAAAACTACCCCTGAATTTATGTGACACAAATTTAAATAATATATAATATTTTTATAATTTATAATATAATTTAATTTAATTTTTAAATAATATATGTTACTCTCCTTGTCCAAATTTTTGTGGCATTGATAGTCAATTATATTCTTAAAATGATTTAAGTTTTTAATTATTATAATTTAAAATACTTTTTCTTCTATTCCAATTTAAGTGGCCCTAAAATAATTTTGAGAGTCAATCAAATTTTATGATTGAAGCAGCGAAGTGATATGTCCTAGATGACTTATAATACCTAATTAGAAGTGATATAGCAAAATTACTATAAAAAAATTTTGTGAAAAAAATTTAAATGTGTCTCATATAAGATGTCATGTTAATTTAAAACATCAAGAATTAATTATCATTTTATGTCAATTTTATTTTTATTAAATATTATTAATTTTTTAATACCTAAATGACTTATAATAATTAATTAGGAGAAATATAGTAAAATTATAGTTGAAATAGATGAAACATATATGTCATAAATGTCTATTTTACCTTTTTGTTATTAATTTTCTTATTGTAAATGGCGTGCAATAATTAATTAGGGATAATATAGTAAAATCAGGGAGCAAACATACTTGTGAAAAAAAATTAAATGAGTCTCATATAAGATGTCCTATTAATTTAAAATATCAAGAATTAATTTATTATTTATGATTATTTTATTATTTATTAAATAGAATTAATTTTTTTAATACTTAAATGACTTATAACAATAAATTAGAGGTGATATAAAAAAACTACGATTAAAACTGTTGAAACAGACGTCATAAAAATCTATTTTATCTTTTTTTATTAAATATTATTAATTTTTTGATATGTAAATAACTTAAAATAATTAATTAAAAATAATATAATAAAATCACGAAGTAGCTAAAGTAGATGAAGAAGCAGGCATGCTAATGAAGAGTTGTCTGCTTCTTCACACATAATAATAGTAGTAATGTTATTGAGAGTTCAATAAAATTTAAAATTAAAATATTCTCAAATATTAAACGATATTGTTCTTTCCGAATACATGAGTGCATCACATATATGAAGCTAATCGAATAATTGTTTGACAACATTGAAATTTAACGTGTATCATACGTATCTATAATCTATATTTATATCTATATCTATATCTATATCTATATCTATATCTATATCTATATTTATATTTATATTTATATTTATATTTATATCTATAATCTATAACCTATATCTATATCTATAATTTATATCTATAATCTATAATATATTAAAAGTGTGAAGCGCCTTAGAAATGTAGTTTGAACTTTTTGTCCTTCATTAAAAGTCGTTGGTTTAGACAAAATCGCCTTTTCAGTATATTTTTTTAATATTTAAGAGTTGAAAATTAATTAAATATATTTATGGTAAAATCTTTTCTTATTAGAAGTCATCAGAATTTCACTATTTTTTCTAATTTAAGAGTTGAAATTAATTAAACATATTTATGGTAAAACCTTTCTTTAGTAGAAGTCATCAAAATTAATGACAACTAATACTTATTCCATTAGTTAAAAAATTAAATCAACTAAATTTGATTTTAAGTAAGTAAGTAATAAAAATGTAATTAATGATTTTATAAAAATTTGACTTTAAAAATAAGGAAAGATTTTAAATATATATATATATATATATATATATATATATATATAAATCTCTGCAATAAATAAAATTATTTAATCTTAAAGAATCAAACATTACACGTGCAAGGCATGTGCGAGTTAAACTAGTTTTTAAAAAAAAAAGGTCACACGAAGATTGTAATACTTGATAAGTACAAACTTGATAATTAAATTAATTACTACTTCAAACCTATTGTATAAAAACACATAATAAGTACTATTTATGTTGCAGACTTCGAAAATCTAGTTTTAACTATACGAATTGACAAACAATTATACTTTAAATTATTTTTTATAAATTATTTTTTGTGTGTAGTAAAATCTGTATTTTTCCGCAATAACTTCTAACACATATTCAAACTAACATACGAGAAATTAAATAAAGTTGTAACTCTATATTCACAACTTTGAACTTCAACAAAAAGTTCAACCCAACTAATGAACATCAACAAGATGAAGTTCAAACTATTTTCTGATAAATAGCAAAACCAAACGTTTAGAAATAGATGAAGATTAGAAGGTTCAAGCCCACTGAATTAACAATGTGTTCTTAAGAAAATTATTCTCCTTAAGTACCTGAGGTTGTGGAATATATCCTCCCAAGATAAAATGAACCTCAAACTCTATCGAACAACAAACACATCCAATGATTTGTAAATCACATTGAGTTTTTAGGAAGAAGAAGATGTTTTTCACTTTAAAATTTCGTGCATATATCTAAGGAAAAATTTAGGTATTTATAGCCAAAAAGTGGTGCTTCACGAAAGAAGCAATAGTTCATAAAAATAACATTATTTTGGATTGACGAGAGCATCTGCGCCTGCAGATTGGCTTTCATCAAAAATCATAAACTGTCAATTCGATTTGCGAATGCTATCTACTCTCGTAGATGTTTGGCATGCGCCCGCATGTACCATTTTAGTTTCCAAGTAGTGCCTCAAAGAGTCGCATCCCTATGAGGTGCGTTATGACATGTGTCCGCACATGCTCAGGTGCGTCTACAATTGGAGAAAATTAAAGGTGCCCCACATAGGTTTTCCCCGAAACCCCCCAGTAACTAAGGTAAACAACGTAGAAAAAGCACCTATTTTGTACCGGTTTCGGAAAAGCGAAGAAAAAGGGGATGTTTTATTAATAGGAACAAAAAAAAGTGTTTATAGCTGTAATGATACAAACAAGAATACTCATCCGAGCCACAGGAACATGTACATACGGAATACAAAAATTTTCACCTCGTTGAAGATCTAGTGGTTCTACTCGAAGACTTAAATGAAAAGTCATCGTTGTTAAGAACAACCGACATCTAATGAGAATTTATGTGTAGCTTTTGGTCTTTGACATCAAAAAAGAAAGTTGTAATAACGAAAGGGACATGTGAGAATTTGGTCTTAGCTAGTGGAACAAGAAAAACATGGATCTATATTCAATACGCAATCAAAGGATTTCTCCCAAAAAAAGAATAAGAAGTCCCCTTGCTTTCTTTTTGCTCCGCTCGTGTGTGGCACTCCTTGCTCGCGGAGCGGCATACTGAAAAAAAGAAAAGCCTTATGGCGACTACCTTAAGCAATTCTTTTTATTCTTATTTTTTCTTATTTGTAGTTCCTATATTGATTTTTTTCTTTCTGGGTTTCTTAGGTCCTTCCGTCTTCAGAACGGTCCGCCTGGCCACTATGAATGAATATTACGTCAATAGAGTAAGTTGTTCTTTAATTTGTGCCCTTAACACGAAGCGATGCGAACGCTTGTGAGTGCATTAAGTAAATTAAACAGATACTCGTTGGTCTGAATTGTGCAGGATATTCCCTAAGGAGGTTCTACCACATGGAAACGCTCTTTAATGGAACTTTAGCCTTAGCTGGTCGTGACCAAGAAACCATTGGTTTCGCTTGGTGGTCCGGAAATGCCCGACTTATCAATTTATCCGGTAAACTACTAGGGGCTCATGTAGCCCATGTTGGATTAATCGTATTCTGGGACAGGGAGTTCTATTTCATTTATGACTTTCGCCTTGCACCTTACACTAAACAAAATCTCTTGCACGCGCGTATAATAAGGAAGAAGACCTTGATGGCTATTCCTTATTCTTGATAGCACAGGAATGAAAGATTCTGGAATCTCTTGACTTCATCGCTACGCACCTTTCAAACATATTTTTCTTACTCCAAGAGCGAAAAGAACCTCGTATAATCGGTTATACTATTCAAAAACATAGAAGTAGTAGTACTTGCTAAAGCTAAAGGTTTTATCCCTCTCGACACGTGAAAGCTATAAACAGTCTACTGGATAAGCCAAGTAAAGCAATGCCAGATACAGATGAAATTGCTTTTTCTCCTTTTTCGATTTAGAGAAGTCAATTCCTTATTCAATCCTCCCCCGAGGGGTACTTCTATTTAAGCTTTAGAGAATCCAGTTCCAGTGGAAGACTAAGTAAGGTACGGTATAAAGTCTAATCAATATCCTCCAACAGACAATAGAGGGCTCTGACCTGACCATAGTCAATCAGTCTATTATTCTAGTTCTATATAGTCTAACCCTGAAAAGAGAAGACTCATCGTTTTTAGCCTGGTCGAATTTTGAATTAAACATCATTAATTTTCAAGTTTCAAATGAATTTTGCCCAAAAAGATAATCCCTCGATCGATCATTTTCTAAATCCACATCCAAAGCTGAAGTCAAGCAGAGCGAGCAACTATGACGATGATGCAGGGAATATCTTCTTCTTGCCTCACTATCCATATGAAGGGATGCTTCTTAATTTAAGCATAAAGAAGTTTCTTTCTCCCACCAATGTGGAAGAACACTTCTTTCTTAAAATGAACTCATTTTTTCACTTTTTCCTCCATTTTCATTCACTTTCATCACAAACTCAACAATCCCCCACATAAATGACGAATAAATATTTCATCAAAAGATATATGGACAAATGTAAGATCTACAAGAAAAGACTATTTTGCATCCGGATAAGCAGATTTTTCTTTGAATTTTTCGCATTGAACTTGTATCGGATGCACTCGGTCAATTGGTAGTTGTGATATCTTTGGACTGTCCAACTTTAACGTACACCTAAAGAACACAAGTCACACAACTAACCTTTTATAATAAGATCTAACACATTATCCTTTGACTTCATATAGTCAATCGTGATAATTTTACTAGAGAGTACTTCCCTAACGGTATTATGTATTCGTCTTATATGATGAGCTTTATCGTTATACACCATTCTCCCTGCCTTATCTATTTTCGTGTAACTATCACAATGTATGCATACTGGTGCCAAAGACTTGTGCCAATAAGGAATATCCTTCAAGAAATTTCAGAGTCATTTAGTTTCTTCACCGGTTTTATCTAACACGATAAATTTAGATTTCATTGTAGTTCGTGCAGTACATGTCTGTTTAGATAATTTCAAAGAGACTGCTCCTCCGCCAAGAGTAAACGCATATCTCTCATGAATTTTACTTCATTTGATCCGTTAATTCAATTTGTATTAATATATCTTTCAATTAACACTAGGTATTTGTTATAATGAAAAGCATAGTCTTGAGTATGTTTTAGATACCCCAAAATTCTTTCATTGTCATTCAATGAGTTTGATTGAGATTACTCGTGTACCAAGTCTATTTACTAATAACGCATGCTATATTTGGGTGTACAATTCATGGTATACATCAAACTTCTCAACACTCTTGCGTAGTCCAATAGTGAGTCACATTTACCTTTATTTTTATGAAGTGCAAAACTCACGTCTAATGGAGTCTTGGCAATATTAAAATTCAAATACCTGAATGTGTCAAGTACCTTTTCAATGTAATGAAACTATGAAAATGTCAAATATTGTGGAGTTTTATGTATTCTTATCCTAAATTTAGATCAGTAACTCCAAGTTCTTTCATATCAAATTTGCTTTCAAGCATTCGTTTAGTAGCATTTATGTCAAAAATGTCTCTACTGATGATCAACATGTCATCCACATATAAATAAATAATGAATTTGTGATTTTGAGTATCTTTAATATAAACACATTTATCACATTCATTTATCTTGAATCAGTTTCCCAGCATGATTTTATCAAACTTTGCATGTCACTATTTGTGTGCTTGTTTTAGTCCATAAAGTGACTTAACAAGTTTATATATTTTTCTTTCTTTACCAGGAACCACAAAACTCTTAGGTTGTTCCATGTAGATTTCTTCCTTCAATTCTCCATTTAAGAAAGTTATTTTCATATTCATTTGATGGATTTTCAAGATCATATACTGTTGATAATACAACTAACATTCGAATGAACGTTATCCTTGTTACTAGTGAGTATGTATCAAAATAATCAAGACCTTCCTTTTATCTAAAGTCTTTCATAACAATTCTTGTCGTATATTTGTCAATAATACCATCAGCTTTCATTTTCCTTTTGAAGATCCATTAGAACGTAAATTTTTATTTTTTAGAGGAAGTTCAACCAACTCCCAAGTATGACTGCTCAAGTTTGAATAAATCTCGCTATTGATTACCTCTTTCCAAAAGAATGCGTCCGCAGATGATATCACTTCTTTGAACATTAGAGGTTCATTTTCAAGAAGAAATATTACAAAATCTAATTCAAAGTAAGTTGATGTTCTTTGTTTCTTGCTACGCCTTGGATTCTCTTCATTAAGTACATTCTCATTTGGTTCATCCCTAGGTTGTTTAGATCCTTCACTAGACATCTTATGTCTAGTCTTATATCGATAAATGTGTTCAAGAATTTAACATTATCTAATTCAATTACCATATTATCAAGAATATTCGGATGTTTGAATTTATGAAATAAAATCAACATACTTTATTATTCGTGGCATATCTCGATGGAAGTATAGTATACAATCTTTGACCCTATTTTCACCCGTTTGGGTATAAAAACTTGAACTTTTTCAAGACAGTCTCACACTTTGAAATATTTCAAGTCTGATTTTCTTTCTTTTTCATTTCTCACATGGAATAGATTGTGTCGTACAATGGGACACTCTATTGAGTATTTGATTTGGTGTAAGGATAGCTTTCCCCTACAAGTTTTGCGGTAAACTTGAATTTATAAGTAAGGCATTCATCATTTTGTTGAACGTTTTAATTTTTTCTGCAATACCACTTGATTGAGGTGAATACGGGACATTAATTTGATGAACAATTTTATTTTTTTAAATATCTCCGTAAAAGGAGATTTATACTCTTCATCCCTATCACTTCTCATCATTTTAATCTTTTTATCCAACTGATTTCCACTTAGTTTTATATTGGCTAAATGCTTCTATTGTATCATCCTTAGTTTCAGCAAATAAACATAGCAATATCTAGTGCATTTGTCAATAAAAGTTATGAAATACTTTTTCCACCACGAGATAGTGTTGACTTCATATCACAAATATATGTATAAATTAAGACTAAGAAATCAGAATTTCTTTCAACAGGCTTATACGGATGCTTATCATACTTTGATTCAACACATGTTTGATACTTTGATTTATTGCTCTCAAAGTTAGGTAAAACTTTCAAACTAATCAATTTTCATAAGGTTTTGTAATTGACGTGTCCTAAATGACTGTACCATAAATAATTTTACTCAAGCAAGTAAGAAGAAGTCTTGAGTTTCTTCATTTCAAAAACCATTACATTAAGTTTGAGAAGACCCTCATTGAGGTATCCCCTTAAATATATATTTCATTCTTGGTTATTATAATTTTTTTCGAAACAAACACACATTTATATTTATTTTAATGAGAATTATTGTTGACACTAAGTTCTTCTTAATAGTAGGAACATGAAAAATATTATTGAGAGTCAACACCTTGTCGAAAGTCATTTTTAGGAATATCTTTTCATTTTCTTCAACATTGGCTATTGCATTATTTTCCATGAAGATCACTTCTCTGCATCATAAGTAGTAAAAGCTTTTTCTCGCACAAACATGTCAGTGGCTCTTCAATCAAACCACCATTCATTTGGATTTCAACTAGATTGCATTTAGTGATCATTGCACACAGATTTTCAATCTTTCCAATTGCTTCCAACATGTTTATCTAATTTTTTTCATGTTCTTATTCAGATTTTGACTATTTAAAGCTTTGTGGCCAACATTATTACATTTGTAGTACTTATATTTGAATGAATTCTTGTTCTGCTCTTTCTTTTGTCCAAAAGACTTCTTCCTTTTCTTATTATTTGAAGCATCATCCTTAACAAAATTTGTGACCAGCATTGATGACTTCTCATTGAACTTATATCCTCTTCTATCTTGAGACAACTCAAAAGATCTTTCAAATCAGACAATTGATTTTCAGTCATCCTTTTTATCAAAACATGAGGATCTCTACTTGTGAACATTTGTATTCCAAGTTTGGTTAGCCAAAATGATATTATTTATTGCCATTCTTTGAAATTCACACCAAAATATTTTTTTTGATTTCTCTGTCGTTTTCATTGCTCGAGAAACATCTGAACGACTTAATGATGCAACATTGGTTGTCATTGAAAAAATACCATTCACAACTAAATCAACTTGTCGTTCAGTTTCATTCGTTATTTTTTGTGAAGCTTTGATAAACACTTTAGTATTTCAGAATACTAATTATAAAGGCATAATATTTAAACAAATTGTATCTAGTCAAAAATAAATTTTTATATCTTCAAATCATCAACCGAATGAACATTAAAATCTGACGAATTTTTTATATTCTTCAAATCAGATCAACTTCAAACACAGTGAAAACATGTAGGTTTTTTGAAACTCCAAAACCAATACAAAGAGTTCAAGAAATCGGTGAAGCTTTTATATTCTTCGAATCGAATTCACAGTCCAATTTCTCGGTGAAGTTTTTATATTCTTCAAATCAGATCAACTTCAAACACAGTGAAAGTATGTAGGTTTTTAAACTCCAAAATCAATACAGAGAGTTCAAGAAATCGGTGATATTTTTATATTCTTCAAATCGAATTCACAGTTTAATTTCTCGGTGAAGTTTTTATATTCTTCTAACCGAAGGAGTAGAAATCACAAGATTTTAGTCTCCACAAAATCAGACTGGATACAGATTAACCAAGTACTTCGTAATTTCCTTAAGATTGTTGTTTTGGGGATTTAGTAAAATTTATATTTTTCAACAATAACTTCAAACACATGTTCAAACTAATATATGAAAAATCAAATAAAGTTGTAGCTCTGTATTCACAACTTTGAACTTCAACAAATAGTTCAACCCAACTTATGAACATCAACACGATGAAGTTCAAGCTATTTAAAAAGAGGTGAAGATGAGAAGATTCAAGTCCACTAAATTCACGATGTATCCCTAAGAAAATTATTCCTCTCAAGTACCCGAGGTTGTAGAATATATCCTCCCAGGATAAAATAAATCACATCGATAGAGTGACAGTACCTCAAACTCTGTCAAACAACGACGCACTCAACAGTTCGTAAATCATACTTGAGTTATTAGAAAGAAGAAGATGTTTTTCATTTTAAAATTCCCTGCACATACTTGAGGAAAAATTCAGGTATTTATAGCTAAAAGGTAGTGCTTTAGAAAGAAAGCAATGATTCATGAAAAATCTCATTGTTTCGGACCAAAAGCAATGATTCATGAAAAATCACACTATTTCGGACCAATGGGCCCACCTGCACTTGCAGGCCAGCTTTCGTCAATAACCAAAATCCTGCAGTTCGATTTGTGGACCACATCTGCGCCCGCAGGTCCCATTTCAATTTCCTAACAGTGCCTCGAAGGGTTGCGTCCCTTCAAGGTGTGTTGTGACATGTGTCCGCACATACTTGGGTGCGTGCACAAATGGAAAAAAAAATTCTCATCGGATTTTGAATTAAAACATCATTAATTTTCAAGTTTCAAATGAATTTTGTCCAAAATTATAGTTTCTCAATCATTAGACCAATTCATCCAAATCCATATCCAAAGCCAAACAACAATAGTGTGAGGCTTGTCTTCTTCTTGTCTCACTGTCCACGTGAAGGAATGCTTCTTAATTTAAGCATAAAGAAGTTCCTTTCTCCCACCAATATGGGAGAACTCTTCTCTTTTAAAGTGAACTCATTTTTTCACTTTTTCCTCCAATTTTCTTTCTTTCATTTTCCATTCACTTTTCATCGTAAGCCCAACATTACATGATAGTAAAAGCTGTATAGTATTTTTTACTTCTAAGAGAAATGAAATGCATGTTTCACATGGGCGTCTGTAGTCATATTCAACCATATGTGCCTGAAAAAGACTTTGGTACAACTAATTTGACATGATATATTCACACTTCAAATATAAAGAACGATCTGTTCAACATTTAAAATACTAATCTTAATATACGCGCTCCGCGCGTGTACTTTACTTTAATGAGTTTAATTTTATAAAATTACTTCGATGTCTATTTTTTGGCGAGAACAAGTTTGTGTTTAACTAATAAATTTAGAAACCACTTTGAAGCAACTATTAGTATTTGACTAAGTTTTTAAAGTGCTTTTAAGTGTATTTTTCGCAAAAATCCTTTTATATACATTCTTTATGTTTTTAAAATAGTAGAAGTTAAACCTCGTTTTGTTTGTTAGATTTATTTTAATCCAATCACTCATGCTTGGGCCTAAGGTATTTCCAAACATATAGTTAATGTAATGCATTATATAACCACAAATTTTTCTAAGCGGTAACAAGAAAAAGTTAAAAATTGTCTTCATAATCTTTTGCATGAGGTATTAACATACGTTATAATTTAATACATTCCTGCACCCACAAAAAATTTCAATCGTTCTATTAACCAAGCACAAATAAATATAAATATTTTTGTTTATAAGAAAATAAATTTGAAAATCACAAAATTGATGATCTAGCCACAAAAATAATAGCTTTAATTCATAAAGTTCTACAATCAGAACTATACTCATAAACCTAGTAAATTGTTGAACTTAAAGTAGAAATAACACGACGTGATGCGACGCTTACATTACAAAGATTCACAAAATAAGATTACAAAGAAAATTATAACAAAAATATTATAAGATTTAATATACTTTAATCAAGTGACCTACATATTAAAAAATTAATATTACAAACATTAAACCTAAAGAGAATAATTTCTCCATAACAAAACTCTTTACTTGTGGATGCTATTATATTATTTGTAGCAACAAAGAATCCTCAATTTATAGAAGTCAAAAAAAATTTCCTCCAATAAAGGGTTACTCAAATATGAAAGAAATATTTTCAAAAAAAAAAAAAGAATTCCATAAAAAAAAACTTAAATTATGTTAGAAAATTTGAGCAAATCTTAATAATAATAAAAAAAAAACTCTTAAACTTGAAAAGAAAAACGTGATAATCAATGTTTATTAAAAATTAAAGTTTTGTTTAAAACCTTCCTTGATTAGAAAGTCCATAAACTCCAAAAGCAAATATTTATAATGTATAATTAATTAGTATGACTTTGAAAAGAAATCAAATTGAGTAATATTTTAAATTTATCATATATTAATCAAAGTTTTTTTTTAAAACCTTCCTTGATTAGAAGGTTCATAAACTCCAAAAACAAATATTTGTAATGTACGATTAATTAATTAATAATTAGTTTAAAGCATTTGTAATGTACGATTAATTAATTAATTAATAATTTAGGACTCTTTAGATCTTTAATAATTAATTAATAATTGAATGAAATAGGTGAAAAGACAATTTTGTCTATTATGAAATTTTTTAATGAAGGGCAAAAAGTTCAAATTACTTTTCTAAGGGGCTTCACACTTTTAATATATTATAGATATAGATTATAGATTATAGATTATAGATTATAGATTATAGATTATAGATTATAGATTATAGATATAGATTATAGATATATATATATTATAGATTATAGATATAGATCATTTTTCTAAGGGTTTTCACACTTTTAATATATTATAAATATAGATTATAGATTAATCGATTCCTTCCAATTAATATAACTGAATAAGATTTAATATAAAATTTAATTTTCAATTTAACCTGTATATATACTACACAATGAGACCAAAGGAAATATGCAAAATTATGGTCAGCTTTAAGTACGGGAAGTGTTCAAATATGTCACTTCGGTGGTGATCGAGTTGATTGAATAGGAATCTCTCAAATAAAGAGTTTTGAGTTTGAGATCACTTGCCTGTGTTTTTTGATCGAACTTATCACACAATTTAATAGTGCGATCTAAATTTTTTATATAATTTGCGAATTATTATCTAGAATAAAATTTACACAAAGCGCACTCGAAAAGCAAGGGCGGGTTTCTTATTAAAAAAACGTATGAATATATGAATCAGTATAAGATATTAATTGTCATATGATTTAAAGCAAATGAAGTGGAAAAAAGGGGTGAAAAAGAATATTGTTGAGAAAAATAATAATATTTTCTGAATTTAAAAATAATTAATTTTAAAATTTTCATTTATTTTTATTTTAAATCATAAATTAAATATTTACAGTCACTCAAATATTTTTAACTTATTTTGAATCATAAATTAAAAATATATTTTTCCTTTTCAACCAAGTATATTTATGGCCGCAAGTTGTAAGTCAACGACAATGGCACACCACGAACTATTGTGTGTGGTATTAACTTTTCTTTGAAAAAGGCTTGAGTATTTAATGCGAAAAGTATTTTTTTTTTTAATGATAACATAAAGTTGAATATTCAAAGTGAATGAATGTATTTTGAGTTTATAGTTAGTGATAAAAATTTAAAATTATTAGATGATCCGAATTTGTAATAGATTGACTTAATTAACTTTAAAAGTTTCTTAAAACAGAACTTATGTTTAAATTAAAAGTATTAAGAAAATAAAATATAATATAAAATAAGTAGAAGTTAATACTCGATTTAATCAAATAAAAATATTCATTCTTTTCCAATATATTTTTTTTTCGTTTCTCAAGGTATCCCAAACCCGACAGGCCAAGGACTAATCATCCGCGGATCTGAGCTCCATTTAAGGGTTTGCCGCTGACCAATTAATTATTGCATGTACAAGGCGGGAATTGAACCCCGACACTTGCTTAAGCGACCTAGTGAGCTAACCTCTAGGCCAATCAAGCTTGATTCATTCTTTTCCAATATCGATATTGCTAAAAGAAAAATATAACAATCCTTGTTATAGTTATTCTTACGAAATGATTTTCACTACTAAATCTGACAAAATCTTAGACAAGATGGACAATTTAGAAAGATTACACAAACTAGTTATTTTATCAAATGAAAAAGAATGTTAGAAAAATTATTTATAATTTGACGTGCATTCTTCATATTTCGTATCAAATCAAGACTGGATAAATAAATTTTAAAAAAAAATTTAAATATTAAACTGCACTATATATTAAGCCAAAATGATAGGGGGAACAGTTAGCAATACATTACATAGCATTATATATCGAAAAATTTATTTAACACCATAACTTAACTTAATCTACTAAAATTTCTATCCTTTTAATTAGTAGTTATAAAAATTTCTTTCTTTACTTCAAAACCTTTAAAAATACGGATACATCTGCCCTTTCTCTAAAATTTTGAATAAATTCCTCTTTACCCGATACTCCATCATTAGCGACACAAATCAAGGAGAGTAACTTTCAGTAAATCCCAACCATCCGAACAATATGAATAGGAGTCATTCCCTCCCCTCCCCTCCCCCTCTCGCCGTCAACTTTTATCTTCAATTTCAACTTATAAGGTTAAACAACAACTCTCAAATCTCCATTAATTTTCTTCTTCAATCTTTTGGAGGTTAGTTTCTGAACATAGTTTTTAATCAGAGTTTTTGAGTCGATACCATTTTTAGTATTGAAATTTTTTTATTAGACAATATCAATTAAACGACAGATGTCAATTTTCTTCCTGTGATTTTTGATATAAAGTTTAAAAATTCCAATGAAAAAGATCAAAACACCACAACGATTCTACTATGACAAAAAAGTTTTGTGATGAAGCAATTAAAAGTATGAAAAAATGAGATTCTAATACTTCAAAAGTCAAAGTTGTTGAAGATACATCAAGATGCCCTCTTAAAAAATATTATAGTTAGATATCGTTTTAAAAAGACATAAAGATACATTAAAAATGTGGTGAAAATACATTATGTCTGTCAGAAATATAAGGTAGGTTCATAATAGTCTTATGTATCTCTCTCAAATTCTATCTACAGTAATGTATCTCGACACAAAAATTGTACAGTGTAATGTATCTTTATGCTTTTTATTCTACTGATGCATTTGTGTGTCAAGTAATATATTAATTCTTCACTGATGAATAACCAATCGATAATCTAACTTATATATTGTAATATATCTCACTCCAGAGTATGACATATATTGTCCAAGATACACTGTATCTCGCTTCATTATGTATCGTCAAAAAAATTGACTTTGAAAAACAAGGAAGAAAGAAACAACTTTTTGTTGTTGAAGAATTTGATCCATTTTTTGAATTTTGATATTTAAAGTGAATACGCAATATAGAAGACATTTAAATAGATGTCGTGTGATTAGCTTGATAATTGAACAAATTTATGTTATTTACTTTTTTATAGCACTTAATTATTACCTAATGTTTCGACTAGATGGATGTATCATGAGCTATGTATCTAAATGAAGCAAATTTCAAAATTATATATAAGTTTGATAAAAAATGAGGTAGTAGTATGGACTGGGTACACTTACCCTCCTCAGACCTCACTTGGTGGGATATACTCGGTATGTTGTTGTTGTTGTTGGATAAAAATTGAGATAAAGAGTAATTAGGAGTTAAAGTGTTGGAATTTATGTATCTTTTTCTTGTATATTGTAGGGTTGGTAATTTCAACCCATATAAGTGAAAGAAGTCCATTTAATCCACATTTAATTAATTGAATCACTTATAATTTTAAGAAAAACTTAACTAAATATACCATATTTGAAAATTATTTTATCTTTTATAGTAATATAATTTTAATACATTCATAACTAACTTTAATACATAGTGTAAATTTTTTACTAAAACAAGCATGATACATTTAAAATACTTATAATACATCTATATTGCATGCATAATTCATTTTTAGTTCATAGTGTAATACATACATATTAAATGCATAATTCATTTTTAATATATAGTGCATTTTTATAGAAAAACAAGTATATACATTTGAATACACTTCTAATATATTAATATTGCAAACATTGCTATAGATGGTAAATATTTTCTAATTATGATATATCTAGGTAATAAATAAAAAATTTATTTAAAAGCAGTAATTATTTTATAAAAAGTACTCAAACACGTAATTTTTTTTATTTTACATGAATATATATGGGCTACAACCTATTTTAAAATCTCATACAAATATGATCAAAATGATTAATATATAAATATCCATATAAGCCCATAAAAAACTCACTTATACTTAAAATCTCTAACTGTATTAAAAAAGGAAAAAAAAATTGGTAAAAGGAAAAGGAAAAAATGCATAAAGTATCAAACTTAAGCATGGAATTACAAAAAATAACAACAATTTTATTAAATTATATTTTGTAACATCCATAGCATTATTTTATGAGGTCCCTACTTTTTACCCACTTGAAGAAGTTACTGTCAGTTTCCCTATTTTCACGACATTAGCCTTCTCTGTCATTATTTTGAAAGATTTTTTTTTGGTTTTTTCGCCCTAAACGATATCTTCCCGCTCCAAATTTTTTTCACTTTGCACGATTTTAGCATCATCAATAAAGATTATCTTCATCTATTTCAGGTAACTCTTAATTTAACTATTGCATGTTAGCATTTTTTTTTTAGGTAAATTTCAAAATTAGCATACTCTAATATATCTCAAAATCAGAATTTAAGATTTTTTATTTTAATGGCGGAACAAACACGAAAATCACGAACATATAATGGTATAAGTAATTCAAATTTGGTCTATGATTGTGGACCATCTTTTAGTCTTGGATTAACTCAAGAAGATGTAGTTAAAGTTGTTTCAAATTCTTTACAGTTGAAGAAATCTGAGAAATCGGAGGAGATTAGGTCGAAGTTTCACAACGATCCGCTGAAGATGAAAAAAATTTTGAAAAAAAAATCGTTGAAAAAATAGTCGTCTCAGAAGGAAAAAAAATTCAGAAGAAAGGGAAAGCGAAAGAAATTGAAGGTTTGACCAAAGTTGATAAGGAAGTTCAGATCTCTTTTGATGATGATTTTGAAGATGTTAGCAAGGAGATGTATTTTTTTGTTCTAAATGTATTTTTGAATAAAATATATTTTTGCCCTAAGTAAAGATGTTGTTAAAGTTGTAAGTTATATGTATTTTTTTATGTAATTAATATGTATTTTGATGTTATGATGATATTTACTGATTAAATGATGATTTGTGAAGATGATATATGTATTGATGAGGATGTTCAAATATTTGTTGGATATATGTATTTTTAGTATATATGATATATATTTTTCAGTGTTGGTTTCAGTTTTGATACTATAAAAATACATATGCCTGTTAGTTTAAGCTTAAAAACTAAAACAGTCTGTTGACAATATGTATTTTTAGTATATTTGATATGTATTTTTCAGTGTTTGTTGCAATTTTGATATGATAAAAATACATATGCCTGTTATATGTTTTTGATTTTTATTGGATGATTGATTTGTTGGCTGCATGTTATATGATTCTTTTTATAGGTGATGCGGGATGAAATATTCATTGTCAGAAAACTTTCAAGATTTGCACCACACATATGTTCTTACAGTGACAGATATTTATGGAAGCATACGCATAATTTTAAACAAGGAACAGTTTAAAAACTTTTACGAGAAAAACATTTTTGGTTATTTATGAAGAAGAAGCAATGTGTAGTGCAAGCACAATTGTGCAGATGCGTTATGACACTTGAGGTGAAGGGTAGTTCTTCTTCTGGGATTTTGATTTGTGCTAATGGGAACTTTCTTAATTTTACTCCCAGGGAATTTGCCATCATAACTGAATTGAATTGTGTGTCAAATAGGTATGACTTTATTTTTGACGAGGGTGTACCAAATAGGATGGTTGAGAAGTATTTCAATGGGGCAGAAATTATACAGAAAAGACAACTATTTTTAGCATTCACGGAGGGAGTATTGAGGGAGAACAATAATGTGGATGCTGAGAAATTTACAAACTTGTACTTCCTGCATTCATTTGTCTTATCTAATGTTGAAACTGTGGTAATACCCCGTCTTCATTTTGATTTGGTCGATAGTGGAATATATAAGAATTTTTCAAGGGGTTCTTTATCTTTTGAAGATTTGGCCAGAAGTTTGAACAACCGGTTGAAATCTGGTGGTCAATTTTATTTGATTCAGGGAATGCCACTTGCTATTCAAGTGTGGCTTTACGAGTGTTGTTCAAATGTCCCACCAAAGATTGCATCGAAGGTTGATAATCGGATTCCCCGATTATTAAATTGGAAGATGATTGCACCTCGTCCACGCTTTGAGTTTTTAATGAATGCTATGTTTAATGACGATGGCAAGGTTTGTTCTTAATAAATACATATGTATTAATATGTATTTTACAGTATATATATGTGTATTTTCATTATAATTGTTTAATTGATTCTTTAACATTTATTATTTACCTATTATTCTAGGTTGTCTTTAAGAAAATAGAGCCAACAAAAAAGGAGCTATCAAAATTACAAATACCATAGAAGGATGCAACACAACATGAACTTTCTATTGATTATGATAACGCCTTCCAGGATCCACCACCAAGAAAGAGCAACGAACATTTAAAGAAGAAACAGAAGGTTGATTCCTCAACACCAGTAGTGAAGAAACCTTTAAGGAAAAAGCAAGTAGATAGTGTTGACGAGCATACCCAAATGAGGACACGAGCTCCTCATGCTGCAAAGGATGATGGAATGAAGACACCAATTTTCAAGCCAATTTCAACACGGCAGACATCTTCTTCAAAAACGACGAAAGAAAAGCAAACAGCTCGGGTTATTTTTCCTCAAGTACACCTAAAGCCAGATATTCATGTAGAGGAAGTAACTGTGTCAAAGCCTGAGAGTCATGTTGACAAACAAGCCTTTATTTCTAAGAAAGATTTTGATGCATTCCGCGACGAGGTACTTTTTTTATGGCAAATAGTTTGTTTTTCATGAAGAAAATTTTGTATATAGATTTTTTATCAAAACAGGTTCGTCGCGAATATAAAGGAATTTGTGGTCTAATGAAAAAAAATCAAAAAGTTGAAGAAAGCATTTGCTCAAAGTAAGGTAAATTTTTTCTTTGAAAATCTTAGTTGATTTGAATATATATGCTTATTGGACTGCCTTATACAAATACTACACATTTTGTAAAATAACTCGTTATGTTATTGGATACAATTTTTTCAGGAGCAGGTTGAAAATATTGAATCTGATAAAGCAGCAAATATTGATGATGGAGGGTTAGAGCAATCTGGACAACATTTCAGTCCTGATGTTGTTCAATCTCCGAATAATATTTCTGATGGTACAAAGGTAAATATTAAAGTTCTAAATACATATTTATTTGTACTTTTGAATTTTATATTCAAAATATAGGTGAGGTTAATAGACTGTCAAATTTGCAATAGAATTGAAGATTGACTTAGTAACAATAAATATTATTTGGTTCATTAAAAACACTATAACTTGCGACACAGTGTGTTTTTAGTTTTATTCATATGTATTTTTAACATTGCATATGTATTTTTAAAAACTACATATGTATTTTTAGTTTTATTCATATGCATTTTTTAACAATGCATATGTATTTTAACAATGGATGATTATTTTATTATGTTCTATAATATGTATTTTTGAGTTTGATGTTATATATAAATATGTATATTCAGTTTCAAAAACAAAAAAACCTTTGACTCAAGTATTAATAGGTTATTTTAATTTGTATATGTATTTGTAGCAACAACATGCAGATAAAGATCCTGAACTCAAGAATATGGATTATGTTGGTACCGAAAAATCACCACAATGATTAAGTTTGGAGGTTGATCAGGAATTGGAGGCAAATTTGATTGGTAAAAAGGTAAATAATTAAGTTTCATATATATATTCATTTGAATTCACATATATAAACAGATACAAGTACATGTTTGGTTGATGTTTTAATTTTTATACTTGTTTTCAAGAGGTGCACTGTTTTGCATTCTGAAAATAATGAATGTTGAAATTGATTCTCAACAATTAATCCCTGATGAGCTTCTCCAAAGTACAAATTTGGATTACTTACATTCTGAGAAGGTTGTTCAACATGATTGTCAAGTATGTATAGTGATGTTAACTTTATCTTCATATCATGTAATAATCAATAGGACAATTAAATTTTTTCTTTCATTTTTTGGCAGACCAACAATAAGAAAATTGATGAAATAATTTTGTCTGATTCGCAATTCACAATCCCTGATGAGATGTTACCTAGCCTAAATGTGTATCAAATACAAAGGATCATCATTCATCCATCGGCAAACCGTCAAGAAGAATCTCATTATGAAATTTTGGATGCAAAAACTTTTGAGACTGTTATAGAAGATCATGATCAAGTATGTATCTAACTATTATATATTTTGAGTTTATTTAGGTTCAATTTGATGGAAAAAATATAATATTCTTTTTTCAATCTTTTTGTTAGATCAACGGAGAAATCACTGATTCAGAGGTAGAACTTGATACCGAGGAGCAAGTTAGAACACCTCCTAATACACAAGAAGTAACTAATGATGAACAAAGAGATGAAAAATTGTGGCCTGAGTCACAAAACACAATCCCGAATGAGTTTCTACCTAACTTGAATGTCTACAATCAAAGAGCATCATCATTCATCCATCCGCTAATCGTGAAGTAAAAACTCCCAGACCAAAGTTAAGGATTAGGCGACCATCAAAATTTAAGGAATCGCCATACACCAAAAAATTTGGTTCAGCTGCTGGTAAGTACAATAAGATGTATATAATTTTTTATGTAATACGTAGTGCAAATACGTTTGTATTTATTAAGTTTTTATATTCTACAATTATATAGGGAGCTCAGCAGGGGTAATATGCATATTACTCCAGAAATATTCATTTTTATATCACCCCATTGATGGAATAAAAGATAGAAAAATTATGAAGAACTTCACGGATTGTATTTCTGCGGACCTATTAAAAGCTACTGCTAAGAGGTTGTTCTTTTGAATAGTGACAAATTATTTTTTTGTATCAATATATGTTTTCATGGTTTACCAAATCCTTAAAATACACAGGAGAGGAAAAGTGGATCATTACAAGAGAAAAAAATCAGAAATTTTAAAGCTGCATTTTGATGTTGAGAATGTGGAAGACAAAAATTGATTTTATACGATGGGATTCGCAGATCAAACATGGACAGACTTGGTTAGTCTATTATTTTGAAATAAATTTTTTTCCATTTCGTCTGTAACAATACTTAAAAATACATACTAGGTTACATTGAAATACATTTGATTTAACGTGTATGTATTTTTAAGAATTCAAAGTATGATATAGTATACTACATCAAATACCGTTGCATATACTATGTAGATAACATTGTCTGCATGTAACTGAACTTGAAGAATGCAATTTTTGATACACAAGTCATCCACATTAATATAAAAAATTGCAAATGTATTTTTTACTTGCATAGACTGTAATACTTAGAATATAATTTTTTTGAATGCTCTAAAATTTGTCGTATTCACCAATGCAGCATATTGATGTCTTATTTTACTACTTGAGGAAGAAGTCGAAGTATGGGCCACACAGTTCGTACAAAAATGAGCCAAACAAATCATACAAACACAGTACAGTTGACTGCAACTCTATGAACATAATTAGATCGTTGAATGATGTATATTCTATGGATGCTCAAAATCTTAAAGATGGAGGTCAGGAGCACTTTATGGAATACATCAATGGGTTCCGTATGCATGCCACAGTGCCATGGCATATAGTCGAAGACATTTTTGTTCTGGTTAATATAAAGGAAAAACATCACTAGGTTCTCGCGGTTTTTTCATTTTCAGATAGGTGTATATTCTTGTATGATTCATATGAATCCAGTGGTCATTATGCGGTTGTTCTTGCTGAGATCGAGAAAATAGCAAAGATTATTCCATTGTGTCTCCAAGCATGTGATTTCTATGTTAAGAAAGGGACTGATCATCAAATCCATCCAAGATACAAAGACAAAGATCCTCAAATATGTTTGATGTTTTATTTCAAGATGATTTGCCTCAACAACCCATTGGAAGCTTGTAAGTTTTGAAATTACATATACCAAAATTGTATCTTTGTACAAAATATATTTCACCATTTAATAAAATTTATTTTTTTTGTAGGAACTGTGGTGTGTTTATGATTATGTATGCAGAGTGCCTTTCTTATGGTCACAAAGTTATTGCATCTGAGTTCGACCCCAACGCACTCCGTACAAGATATGCTGCACTTTTGTGGGATTATGGGATCCGAAAACAAAAAGCAAATGCCATTAGTGATGTCGAAGCACCAGTGAGGCCTGCAAGGCAAAGTAGAATAACTATTGTCACTGAAGTTGTTGATGTATGATGGTTTATTGATTTTTGACTTTTTGTATTTCAGAAACTAGTTTATGGATGTAGGTTTTGATTGTACAGACTAATTATATATTTTAAATTTGTTCATATTTCATGGAGTTCTACCTTTTACGGTGAGATTTTATTAAAAAATACTCGCGTAGTTTTTATATTACATTTACAAATACATATATCATATAAAAATACATATGCAGTGTTAAAATCAAATATTGCAAAAATACACATGGACCATTTCTAATATGTATTTTAGCATGTTGTTGTTGTTCTTTAAAGTTTTTCACCACATTCCTATATTGTTAAATACAACATGTAGTGTTAGATTTAAGGAGTTCAACATTTTACTGTGAGATTTAGTTAAAAAAATACATATGTAGTTTTCATATTATCCTTAAAAATACATATGTAGTATAAATCAATTGTTTTTCAGCAAAAAAAATACATATGAAATATTAGAAACAAACACTTAAAAAAATACAACTACAACATACCTAATATGCATTTTTACTATATTTTCATTAACTATAATTATAAATTAGGATTTAAATTAAAGTGTAATTTGATATTTTAATGCAGTTGTTTACAAAATATATATGCAGTGTTGATATTTTTCTATAAAATACATATGGATTATACGTTGTAAATATTTCTCAAAAAAATACATATTTCATGTTAATATAAAGATGTTGGAAAATACATATTGATCAAATCTAATATTTGATTTTTAATTATACTTGAGAATTTGAATTAAAGATAAATTTGACTTTTTTATGAAGTTATAGGTTTGTCTATAGTTACAAAATACATATGCAGTGATTATATTTTTTAAAAAATATATATTTTTATTATACATCAAATGTATTTTTACAGTATAAATTTATATGCAGTAACAACATTATGTAATTCAAACATATATTTAAAACTTTGAACAATTACGAATCATATACTTGTTTTGTTAATCAAAGTTACCACCTTTAACCTAACATATATTTACTATGTCAAAAATACATATGAACTGCTGCTTAAAAATACATATGTAATGTACAGATTTTGAAATATATATAGCTCCATCATTCAGATATTACTGTCTTCAATTGTCAAATGATTCATAAATGCATTAACTAAACTGAATTAGTTCATCATTATAAAAAAGGAAAAAAAAAATAAGAAACAATACAGAAAAAGAAATATATCATTTGCGATATTTCCTACAAGAGCGTCTATTGTGACCTTTAACATCACAACCACCTCATGAGTTGATATTCTTATTTTCAAACATATCCCAGTCTGATTTTCCACGATCCTTCTTTGCAGGTCTTCTTGGAGGTCTTTTGTATTTTGGAGGCAGTACTATTTCAGCAAGTGTGGTCTCTGGAATTATCCAGTCATCGTTGTGTGGCAACGGGTAGATTGGAACATCATATGTCTTCAAGACTGTTTTTGGTTTAAACAAATCAGAACAGTATGACCCCTTCTCAAAATTCTTTTTCTCTAACACCGCACAAGCATGTGCACATGGCATCTCATCTATTTGAAGAGCATTACATGAGCATTTCTTTTATTTGATGCAAACAATGAAGTTCTTTTGTTTATCGTGTATCGTATATATATATTCTGCGGCTGGTACAACCTGACATAAAAATAAAAAATATTTATGTAATAAAAATACATATGCAGAGTACATTTTTATAGAGCAGCCAAATACATATGCAGTTATTAGTAATTTTCAATACAACAATATACATATGCAAAATACATATTATGTATTTTAAATGTTCATATATTTTATGTTTTATATCTTTTCATTTATTTACAACTGCATGAAAAGTATTTTCACATTGATACTTTATGCATTTTATCCTTTCATATTTATGTTTCCATAATTAAAATTTCCACAAATCAAAAAGGTCATACCATCATACGGGTACACAAAGCCTTGTTCTCACTGAGTATGTCATTAAAATTTTCAATGAGTGTTGTGAAGGTATATGAAGCCTCCTGCCTATTTGCACAATTCCATTTTGAAAACAGTAATCGAACTTCCTTAAGAAAGTTATAAATTGGCAGTTCTCTAGCTGATACAAGCACTCAATTTATTGACTCTGCAATGTTTGAAGTCAAAGTCCATCCTCTGTAAACTATTGCATACGACCTAGACCACTTTTCGTAACCGGTCAATTCCAAATATATCTTCACCCTCATATCAGCTGCCTCAACTTTTTCCATTAACATATGAAATTTTGACTTTGAATATGATTTGGCCATTGTATAAAATATCTCCGACAATGCATCGTGTGATTTTCTGTAAAGTTTTTTCACATTACCCCATAGATGCCACATACATACATAATGTGGAACATCTTCATACACATCACCAACAGCCTTTATGATGCTTGGATTCTATCAGACACAACACACATGTTTTGTCTAACCCCATACGCTTCCTTTAGATTCTCGAAGAACCACGTCCAAGATGTATCATCTTAAGAATCAAGCATACCATATGTCAAAGAAAATATATGACCTGTATACATAATTCATAATTTTCAGAATCAAGCACAACATATGTCAAAGAAAATATATAACTTCCGCATATAAAAAAAATCTACGCAAGCTGATTTAAATACAGTTAGGAACTGCATATGTATTTATTACAATATAGTTCAATTAAAATATATATTTTATCTACCAAAAATTATATCAATTACATATAATAAAATTTACATCAACCTCATTATCAAACATAATCAATTTTACATGTTTCATTCAGTAAACTTTGAACATATATCTAATTATATAGACATATGTATATATGAATTGGATATATATATATATATTTTTCAACTCTATAGTAGAAAGCCAAAAAAAATACAACCAGTTATAGTAATTAAATGATACTAACCTGCTTCATCCATTGTACATGTTGTTACAAATGCCCAAGTATACATTCCTCTCAGATGACTAGCATCAACAACTACGACTGGTCTACAATGATCAAATCCTTTAATGAATGCATGTAGAGTGATAAATACATACAAGAATGCATTATCATCTGTCTTATTCATTCTTATATGTGAATCCGGATAGGTAGTATTCAGAACATATAAGTATGATGGCAGTTTTAAATAAGATGTTGATGGATTACCCCTTAATTCTTCTAACGCTCTTTCCTTTGCCCTCCAACAACAAGTGCATGTCAAATCCATATCAAAATCCTACTTCATATCATTTTTTATTTCTGTCGCACTAGATTTTCTTTTGTGGTTTTTGAATTTCTGTTTAACCATACCAGCTATCAACATACTAGTTGCATGCACCTTTGGATAGATATGTCCTTCATCGGGCATATATGTTGAGGTCTGAATTCTTTTATTCTAAACATTCCTGTTTTTCTTATTCCTGATGCACGCATTAAAAACTCACAGTTTCTTGATTTGCAAAATAATGTATACTTGCATGCAATATAATTTATTGCATTAAAAATACATATCCAATCTAATATTAAATAAGATTTGGGAGATATAGAATGTACGTACGTTTTCTTACTTGACCTTTTACTGCGCATTTGAAACTTCTCCCTAATTGAATAGTCCTTCATGACTGACTTTAAAATTCTTTTTCTCAAGTAAACCTGGTCTTCCTCAACATGCTTATGATATGGGTCTGAGATAATCACTTCAACAGGATCCATCTCAAAAACATCTAAAGCTTTTGTATTTTCACAAACCACCAAAGCTCCTTCATTTGTTGTATTTATCACTGTTTCCAAGTTGTTACAGTTGATTCCTCTTTCAGCAACACATATAGATGAACTTGCCAAGTTGCTCCCTACAACTTTATCCAAAATGCTTACTTATAAAGGAAGACAATTCATGTCTTGTATCAACTTTTTCTGCAATATAATTACTTTTAAACCCATATCGTTATGTATTTATATCTGCCCTTCATTAAGAGTGATTTGATATTCCACTAGAATACCTTTGATGGTTAAATACACTTAAGTGAGATGCCAAAACATTGTGCAGCTCAACGAATGTGGTTGATGTGCTCAACAGTATAGCATTAGTGACATATTCTTCGAAGTTCTTTTCATACGTCCATCGACCAGAGTGCTTCAGAAGGACTAGTATGCTTCCCATTTCTAAAATACAAAATACACAAACTATTTGATCAAACGGAAGTAAAACAGGCAACAAACATATTATCACATATACACTTATACTCTCAAATTCCCACAAGTAAAACAAAAATACATATGCAGTGTTTATATATATCGCATATAAAATACATATGCAGTGTTAAAACTAAGCATATCAAAAAAAAATATCTGGAGCATAACTAATTTGTAATTTTATATGTTACATACAAATTTGTCAAATATCCCTTCTTATAACTCACACTTTTCAGATTTACGTGCAAACAAAGATACACAACCAACATCTCAATTAAAAAAATACATACAAACAAGATTACCTTAAACTAAAATATTTTTGCAAATATACATTTATATATAAAAATTCCTACAACAAAATAAAAAATACCTATGCACCATTATCATTAACAATATCAAAAAAATACATATGCAGTGTTATCATTAAACATATCAAAAATACATATGAACGAAGATATTTTATACTTTTATCTGGGTTCATAGAATATCGTCAACTTCAACAAAAATATTCGTTCAATCAATTATCTAGTATTTCATAAAAAAATTAAATGTATTTCAATTCGAAAGTTGTTTACAATCATTCTATTGTTAAAACAATCAATATAACAACAAACGATCATAAAAGATAGAGTCGAATACTAATTTTTTTTCTATTGAAACAACTTTAAAGATGAAATTTGCAACAAATACTTAAATTCCAATTTTACTGCTACCTTGATTATAACTCTAATTTGTTTTATAATCTTTTCACATACAAATTAACGACGACAACCAAAACTTGATAAGCACATCAGTAATGGTAAAAAAAAAAAGTGAACTGAATAGCAATAATGGTTATGTACCTTGAACAGCAGTAATGGTTAAATTTGTAACTGACAGTTGAATTCAAACAAATATAACAGATGAATCAACAATTGAATTTAATTCAATCGAATAACTGCTTCGTTTTGAAATTGTTGTTAATTTCACATAAGAATCAATTCAATTTGATTAAGCAATACATGGTTGGTTTAGAAGAAATTGAAAAAAAAATATGCAGATGTTAATGGTGAAAAATTGAAATTTGAATTATTTGATTATAACGGATGTCACGTTTTTTAAGTGTTTTAAATGAAAAAGGAATCAACATATTTACTTGATTGGTAATTATACCATATATAGATCAACTAATTTTAGTTAATTAAGTGCAGTAATTTTTTTGTAGATGTATTTTTATAGTAATATTTTTTAAAAATAAAAAATAAAAGTTGCTATATAATGTAATTATGAAACTGTTGCTATAAAACTAGTAATTAGGCTCTTAAGTATTCTACTTGTGAATTTTACCCAAATAAAAATTAGGGGGTGGGCCAGGCTGGGGTGGATAAGGGTAGGCTTGGGGAGAGAGGAGCTATTTTTTCAAAAAAAAAATGGAAAAAAATCTTTTAAGAAAATTTTGTAGTGTGGGTGGAGGTGGGTGTAGGGAAATGGGGTGGAGGCAGAAATTTTTTTAATTTTTTTTTAAAATAATTCTTGATTTTTTCTTCCAAAAATTTTTAGAATGCGGGGGTTTGTGGGGTATGGGTGAGGGTAGGAGGATAGGGTGGAGGGTGGGTGAGGGTAAAAAAGATTTTTTAAAAAAAAAATTATTTTTTTGGTGGGAGACGGGGTAAGGGTGTGGAGGGTCATATGGGGGGCGTGAGGGTGGGGAGGGTGGGGTGTGCTTGAGGGAGGCAGGTAGTAGGATGAGGTGGGAATAAAAAATTATTTTCTTTAGGGGAAGGAGGTGGTGAAAGAGGTATGGGGTTGGAGGGATATGAGAGTGTGGTGGGGGTAAGAATTTTTTTAAAAAAAAAAATAATTTTTCTTAAAAAACAAATAGGAAGATAGGTGGGGAGTAAAATACCAAGTTGATATGTATATATAATTTTTAAATTTTTTTGGTTTTAGAAGTTAAAGTAGTTTCAATCATTTTTATCCAGTTTATACTTAATCAAAATCATATTTACCCACATAATATATGGATGAATTACAATCCAATCTAATTTACTCATTTGTCACCCGCTACATATTAGGATGTTGCAATAGATATATAAATATAGTGCAAGAGATAGTATCAAGAATGAAGATATTTGAGACAAGGTAGAAGCGATTTCAGTAAAGCACAAGATGCCTAAAGCATAATTGAGATAGTTGCAGCATGAAAAAAAATATACAAATGTCTTAGTATGGAGATGTGAGAAATTAGCTATGGATGATTTCACAATAAGTGGAGGTCGACTAAACAAATACAGGAGAGAAGTAATTAGAAAGAACATGACGCAACGTCAATTTTTCAAATACATGATCTTATATAGAATATTATGAAATAAACGAATTAAAATGGAAAATTAAAACTAGGTAGCAATGTATTATCTTTTATACGTCCAAACTAATAGTTATAGATTATAGTTTGCTCCTTTCTTTCAATTTATGTTGATATCTGTTATTTTTATACTTTTATTATTTGTCTTTTAATTTCTATTACTATCTATAGTTTATTATTATTTTAATTATCCTATTATTTTATTACTTCCTTCGTTTAAAAAAGAATGACCGCTTTCTTTTTTTAACAATACTTTAATTTCAACTTTTAGCAATAGTTAAGTTTCAACTTTTCATGTAACATGTTTGAGACCACAAGACTAAAAAATATTTGATGCATTTCATATAATATTAATTTAAGATCACAAAATTCAAAAGTCTTTTTTATTTTTCTTCCATATCAAATCAAAATAGACCATTCTTTTTTAAACAAAAAGCATATATTGTACTATTACTATCTATTCTTTTTGAAACAAAAAGCATATATTGTACTATTACTATCTATTGTTTTTATTCCTTAAATATTTTATATACGATTACGATCTCTTGTTTTTGTTCCTTAATCTAAAGATCTATTTTATTCCTGGAATGAAAGATCCATTGGAAACAACCTTTGAATAAAAAAAATTACCAAAAGAAACCTTTAGCCGTAAATATGCACTCCACTCTTTTCAAACCCACGTTACGAGACTATAAAGTGTATTGTTTTAACATTTCAAATCTAAATCCAGTAAAATTGTGTTGAATAAAATAAAGCAGTAGTGATGTATCGTGAATTCATGGCACGTTTGATACTTAAAACGATAAAATTATGCATTAACTTAGGTTATTTCGTCGGATATGATGTGTATTTTATATGTATTGCAGGTTAATAATATTGGAAGCGGTATGAAAGGAAAAATGATAAAAATTGCTCTAAAAAATTAAAGTACTAGTCATGCTACGAGTCATTAAGTCACCTGATGACAGACTCGTGAGGGTGACGGTGGCAAGATCTGAGCTGAAGGAGTTAAGAATAAACTAACCACGACTCGTAAGGAGTGACTACGAATTGTGGTATTCAACTGTAGTGTTAACAGCGGGTAAAGCTGAAGTCCAGGAGAGAAGTAATGGAATACTACAAGTCGTAAGGTCAGACTATGACTCATAGTGTGTAGTCATATTGTGAACAATATGTAAAGTCCTGAATTTTAATGCTCCAGTGGTGACGAGTGAAGATCACGAGTCGTAAGGACTGACTATGGCTCGTGGTGAGGAGTCACAATGATAACAAACTCAAAAGCCTTAATGGTGAAAGGATACTTGAGTGACTACGATAAGAAGCATACGACTCATAGGGTGACCCTACAAGTCGTAACTACTAAAGCCTACAGAGAGTTACGACAGCAGGCAATGAGTTGTAACCAGACCTAACGACTCATTGCCAGAGGCATGACCACTGCCAACTTAATTTTCCTATTCTATTTTAATTAGGATTTTTTTATTATTTTGAGACACTATAATACCCCAGGGTTATTCCTTTATTAAGTTAGGTACTTTTGATATTTTTTTGCATACATTGACTTCTTGATACTCGATATTTTTGTTCTTGGATTTTTGGTTTCATATTCAATTACAGATTTTGCATTTCATTTTTATCATTACTGTTCAATTAATTATATATCTTCTTTCTTGATTTCCATGGGTTGTTTCACAAGCATGAGTGGCTAATTCCTTAACTAGGTTGTGGGAACCCTGGCGAATTAACAATGTAAGTGAAGCTAGAGATCATCTAGATTACTATGATTGCGTGTATTGTAATATCCTTTATACTGATCATCTTCTAAGCTACTATAGAAGCTTAGGAATTTCATGTATTAGATATCATCTTCACAAGGTAGTTCGAGATAGGGAAAAGAGGATTATGACAGTGATTTGGGGTTATTAACCCTCTTCTGAGCAACTTGAGACCCTAAAGGTGATAGTTGTACTCGGGTCAAGGATAAGAGATAGTGAGGCAATGCCCTAGGACTCAAAAGGTGAAGGGTAAGATTTAACATCGCATTTACAAGACGGTTGATAATACATAACTTGTCAGACTTTACATATAGAGCAGTTTGATAGGTGAATTAAACATGATAAACTTACAAAGTTAGGAAACCAGAGGGAACACGGTCCTTTTGTTCGTTTTCTATTGTTTACAACCTTAAGCATTCAAGTTTGGTTACGTGTTACCGTGACTTTCGAAACCCCTCATTTACTTTTCTTCCCTGCGAGTGATTTCATCAAGTTCGAGAGATAATTCCATGCATTCCTTATGGGTTCGATCCCAGCTTGGTTTAGGTTACTATACTTGACATCGACCACAGTATACCTCTTTAGAGGTTAGTTTTAGGCGATATTAAATTTTGGTACTGTTGCCTGGGAATATGATGTTGAGTTGTTGATTGGATTTTTTGAAGTTTTGGGTCTTTTATTTTTTATTTTTAGTTGAGTATACACCGGTGTATGCCTAACACTAGGAGTCAAGGTAATCCCTTTCTCCCATTGAATCTTAAACTAGAAAGACTACTACAGCCAAATCGTATAATGAGTGAATAAGTATGGCAGGCGATTTAGAAGGGGTTTGAGATGAACCTCACGTTGTACCTTTTCCTGCTCTTGTTGATCCATAAAATAATATTGATAGGTAGATGGATATGATGTGAGTAGAAGCTGCTAACCAAAGAAGGTAGGCTGAGGAAGCCTGGTTGGCTCAGCAGGTGGAGCTAGAATACCAAGACCAGTAGTTGATCATCGATCAGCACTCGATGGTGATAGAGATAGAGCTTGAGCGGGTAGAGCTCGAGTGATCCCAGCTTACCAGTATCTACTTCCATATGATGAAGATGAGGATATGAGATATGTTGAGCCTGCTAAGACATGAGCCATTATTCCTCCTACTTTACCCCCCAAATGTTAAGTTTGATATTACCAGTGCAATGATCCAGCTGCTAAATTTAAAGGGTGTATTTTCGAGATTGTCGACAGATGATGTAAAAATGTATTTTGCCAATTTCACTAGGATCTACACTTCGTATACCATTTTGGGGGTGGATCAAGAAGCATTGAGATTGATGTTGCACTCGTTCTCGTTGACAGGAGAAGCATCATTGTCATTAGGAAAACTTCCTAGAGGCTCAATCACGATTTGGAATGAGTTACATATATAGTTTTTGAATCGCTCTTTCCTTGTTCTAAGATACTACATCTAAAAGATGAGATTTACAACTTTCAGCAATTATTTGCTGAGTCCACGTATGATGTATGGTTTCAGTTCAAAAATAAATTAAGTATAACACCTAATCACCAAATTCTAGGGTCTAATTTATTAGAGATATTCTATAGATCCCTGAATATAAGTTCTAAGGCGATGGCAAAAATAAGATATGGATAAGCACTTATGCATTTTCGTTGGGATATGGCACAAAAAAAGCTAGATGAGATCTCTGTCACTAACCGAGGCTGGCACACTCGGAAGGGTGATATGGGTATTCGTACATATGTCATTGAAGTCGCTAGTGACTATAGAGGTGGCGATGATTCGATAGCACAAGAAGTTCCACAGCTCAGAATTGTTATTGGATTGCTTAGAAATAATTGACAGTGATGAATTCTGAAAAAGTAAACGTAGTAGAGGCATAGGGGTCTACTTCCAAGGCTTATAAGTCTTATGCGAATAAGGAAGCGAAGTATCTGGATCGAGAAGTTGTGGGTATCTAAGACAAAGGGCAAGGAAACCAAGGTCAAAACTATTATGGTGATAGGTATCGAGATAGAAACAGAAAGCGAGATAGTGATTGGAGGCTTAAAGATGACTATAAAGAGAAGAGTAATGAATATGTTCAACCAGACAATCAAGATACTGAGTCAAGAATGAAAGCAATGTTGTCCAAGCAGATGAAAGGACAAGAGAGTCAGGAAAGCTACCTTAAGGAGATTAAGGAAAACATATTAGGGTTGAATTGGAAAGTTGATTCACATGCCGATGCAATAAAACAACTGAAGAATTAGTTTGGCCAAATGTCATCCACATTGAATCAGAGAATGCCTAGCACTCTTCCCAGCAATATAGTGAAAAATTTTAAAAATTATAGTCATTGTCATGCCATTACCACTCTGACTGGGAAAACCACTATAGATCACTCTATGCCTGCTGTAGAAGAGCCAAAGAATGAGATTGATGTTGCTGAGACACCTGTAGCATGATCTAAAAAATCAATGGATGTTAAACATACTAGCGATAAGGATAAAAGGCAAGGGGAAGGTTGATGATACAGTGCTAAAGACTATTTTGAGACCTCCTCTACCTTTTCCTTAAAGGCTGAAAAAGAAATAAGAAGAAGGTAAATGTTTGAAGTTCATGTCGATATTGAAGGAACTTTCTATCAATATTCCCTTTGTTGAGGCATTGGATAAAATTCCTGGCTACATAAAGTTCACAAAGAATTTAGTCACTAGAAAGCGGAAAATGAGCTTTGAGCCTACTGGCAATGTGCACTATTGTAGTGCTGTTACTTCTAGATCGTTAGTAGAAAAGAAGAAGGACCCAAGATCCTTCACTATTCCATGCACTATTGGGTCCTTCAACTTTCCTCAGGATTTATATGATCTGGTAGCCAACATTAATCTAATGTCACTAGTGGCTTATAAGCAGTTAGGATAGAGGGTCCCCAAACTGACGTTGATGAGATTGTTGATGGATGACCGCACGGTAAAATAGCCAATTGGTATTCTTTGTGATATATTGGTAAAGGTAGAACTCTTCATATTTCTAGTTGACTTTGTTATTCTTGACTGTGAGGTGGACTTCCAAGTCCTTATCATCTTAGGTAGACCCTTTTTAGCTATAGGTGGGGCATTGGTTGATATGGAATTAGTATAAATAAAGTTCAGACTGAATGATTCGCAAGTGATCTTCAATATGTGCTAGTCAATGAAGTAGCCTGATAATATACGGGTCGTATTTGTAATAGACACCATTGATGATAGTATTGATGACGTTGTTGTGCCCATTGAAGAGAGACTTGGAGTCGAGGAATTGGCACTTATGATTATGAATTTTGATAGTGATGATATTGAGAAATATGATAAGATGGTGGGCACTATTTATGAAGGGGTTCTTACACTTATGCTCTAAAGACGTTTGATCTGGTCTGGCAAATTGAACCACTCTTCCTGCTCGACCATTCATTAAAGAGCCACCAATTTTGGAGTTGAAGGACCTCCCATCTCACTCGTGCTATGCATTCTTGGGGTCCTACAATTACTTGCAAGTGATTATTGCAGCTGACTTAGTGGAGCCAGAAGTAGAGAAATTGCTATCAGTGTTATAGAGGTTCAAAAGAGCTATAGGATGGACCATGGTAGATATTATGGGTATTTCGCTAGACATTTGTACTCACAAGATTCAACTTGAGCTGGATAACGTTACTAGTATTGGAATTATCAAGTGGTTAGCGGTTGGTATAGTTTACCTCATTGCAGATAGCAAGTGGGTCAGTCCTATTCAATGCATCCCAAAGAAATACGAAATTACTATAGTGCTGAGTGAAAAAAATGAGCTCTTTCCAATAAGACCAATCATAGGTTGAAGAGTGTGCATGGACTATAAAAAGCTAAATACATAGCTCAGAAGGACCATTTTCCCATGTTGTTTATGGATTAGATGTAGGATAGGTTAGCAGGCAGGGGTTGGTGTTATTTTCTTGATGGGTATTCAGGTTACAATTATGTCACTATTGCTCTCAAAGATTAAGAAAAGACAACCTTTACTTGCCCTTATGGGACTTTTGCATTCAAGAGAATGTCATTTGGGTTGTGCAACGCTCACACCACCTTTCAGAGATACATGATGTCAATTTTCTCTAACATGGTGGAAGACACCATTGAGGTATTTATAGAAAACTTTTCTGTGGTTGGTGATTCTTTTGATGACTATTTGGTCCACTTGGCCAATGCTCTTCGTAGTTATGAGGAATGCAATTCGATGCTAAATTGGGAAAAGGGTCATTTCATGATGAAAGAAGGCATTCTGCTACGGCATAAAATCTCAAAGATAGGAATAGATGTGGATAATTAAAAAATAAAGTGATCAAAAAGTTACCTCTTCCAATCTCATTGAAGGGGATTCAAAGTTTTTTGGGCCATATTGGGTTCTACAGGCGGTTCATCAAGGATTTCTCAAAAGAGGTGAGGTTTAACTTTGATGATGCTTGTCTGAAGGAGAGGTTGGTCTCAATCCCTATTATTATATCCCCTGAATGGTCCATACCATTTGAGATCATGTGTGATGCGAGCTGTATGGCCTTAGGTATTTTCTTGAGCCAATGGCGAGAAAAGATCTTTCACCTAATTTACTATGCCAATAAAGCATTAAACCCTTCTCAATAGAACTATACTATTACCAAGTAAGAGTACTTAGCAGTGATTTTTGCCTTCAAAAAATTTTGGTCCTACTTGATTGGGACTAAGGTCAATGTTCATACAGATCATACAACCTTGAGATACTAATGGCAAAGAAAGATGCAAAACCGAAATTGATTCGTTGAGTTGTTTTACTTCAAGAGTTTGATTTAAATGTAAAGGACCAAAAAGGTATCGAAAATTAAGTTGCAGATCACTAGTCTTGGAGAAGAAGGAATGCGAAAAATGAGGGATGGGCTTAAAATCAATGATACTTTTCCAGACGAGCAAATGTTAACAGCATCGCAAAGCCTAATCCACTAGTTGATTTTGCCAATTACTTGGCAAGTGATCTTATCCCAAAAGACTTATCCTTCATGTAGAGAAAGAGATTTATGCATTTGGTAAGGGAATTTTTCTGGGATGAGCCTTATTTATTCAGGATTTTTAGAGATGGTATGATTTCTAGATACATCCCAGAAGTGGAGATGATGACTATTTTTTAGGCTTGTCATGATTCACCTATTGGAGGTCACCATAGAGGAACCCGCACAGCCTAAAAAATCTTACAATATGGGTATTAATATCCTACAATCTACAAGGATGCTCACTTCTTTGCGCTCGCCTGTGACCAATGTCAACGTCAAGGTAATATCTCACGATGCCACGAACTCTCCTTGACCCGTATTTTGGAGTTAGAGTTGTTTGATGTATGGGAGAATGACTTCATGGGTCCATTCATGAACTCCTATAGTATGAAATATATTCTAGTTGTGGTTGACTATTTGTCCAAATGGGTGAAAGCGGTAGCACTCCCCAATAATGAAGGTAGAAGTCTCACCGCCTTTCTGAAGAAACAAAGCTTTTCTTTGTTTGGCACTCCGCATGCAATAATTAGTGATGGTGATTTTCATTTCTATAATCTTCCATTTAAGACTCTGCTTGAAAAATATAGTGTGAAGCATAAGGTGGCAACACCTTACCATCCACAGACTAGAGGATACGTTAAGGGCGCCAATCGAGAGATCAAGATCATATTGGCGAAGACTGCGAATGCCAACATAACCGATTGGTTGAGAAAGTTGGATGATGTATTATGGACTATAGGATAGCTTATAAGACACCCATAGATGCCTCTCCGTATCATCTTGTGTATGTAAAGGAATGCCACGTACCTATTGAACTTGAACACAAGTCACCATGGGCACTGAAAAAGTTAAATTTTGAATGGAATGATGTAGAGAAATTGAGGATGAGCAAAGTAAATAAGTTGGATGAGTTTTGACTCTGGGATTATGAGAGCTCTAATATATATAAGGAGAAGATGAAGTTGTATCATGATCTAAAAATTTAATAAAATAGTGTTTGAGCTCGGTGATCAGGTATTGTTGTATAATTCTAGACTTCGCTTATTTTATGGTAAGTTGAAGTCCAAGTGGTTTGGATGTTCACTTTGGTGAGGACGCTCCCATATGGTGATATCGAGTTGAAGTGTGATGGTAAATCGCAGTTCAAGGTGAATAGGAAAAGGGCAAAGCACTACATGGGAAACACTAGGGAAGTGAAATTGATTGATGATATGAACCTTGGTGAAGTTTGAGTAACCAAGGCAATTGCATTGTACCGTGATGTTAAATCAAGCGTTGCATGAGAGGCAACCCCTGGGGATGGTTGGTAAAATTTCAGATCCCAACCTAGGCACATCGTACCGCGATGTTAAATCAAGCATTACGTAGGGGAAACCCATGTTTTGTACTTATTTGCTTATAGGGTAACTTGTGTGTTCGGTGTAAAGGGTTAGAGATTTGAGGAATAAACCAAAAAAATTCTAGTACCAGGCTATATGACCCACTTCACGAGTCGTAACTAGACCTCACGACTCATTACCAAGAGTCATAGGGACCTACGGCTTGAGCCAGCTTCACGTATTTGGTTTATGGAGTCATTATGACTCTCAGAACGAGTCATAGTTATTGACTACGACTAACCACTTTGAGTCATAATAACTAGAAACCCAGGTAAGGTTCCAGTCATCATGGTGGAGTTCATGACTCATAGTGTGTGGTTACGAGTCGTAGTTAAGACTCATAACCAGTACCAACATCACAAGCCTAACCGGTCTACTCAGTCTGATCTATTTGATTTAAAAGGGAAATTAAACACCTAATTGATTGTATTCCAATTATTCAAATCCGGTGACTTCCTCCATTACCTTCATTGATTAACCCAACATTATAACACTCCAAATTCATCTCTTAAACTTAAAGTCAACTAAGCAAAATCTCCTAAAGTTGAAAATCTAAAGAGTTAGGGCACAACAAGATCATTGAAGTTAAATTCATAAGAAATCCAAGTCAAGGAAACAAGTAAGTACTTTTGTGCTTAAATTTCTATATACTAAGATGGTACTTCAATGTGTATGAGTTTTTTGGGTTCCTTGATTGAAATATGTGTTCTTAACAATAGTTAAACCCTATTCTTGAGTATTGTATAGAGCAATATGATAATGGGAGTAAACATGGACTTTTTACTATAAATCTTTGCTTAGGGGTGAAGTAGGAATTCTGGTGATTTATATAATGTGTAATGTTGTGTTGGGTAGGTGTATTGTGATAAACTCTTCTAAATAAATATATTACAGTGGCTACGGGACTTGTTATGACTCGAAGAGTCACCAAATGAGTTGTTACATGACTCGTAACTACTGGTAACATGGTTGATTAGAAAAGTGTGGAATCTATTAACATTATGACTCATCTCAACGAGTTATATTCACACTATACGACCCATAGTTAGCTAACGAGTGTTGGTAACAAATCATAGGCTAGAATTACAACTCATTATGAGGACTCGTTACCTAACCAGTGAGCACTGATTAGGCATCTTTTCACCTTACGAGTCTTCTAACAACTCGTACCTTTGAGTAGTAAAGTGTCTAGTACCTACTAAACTGATACCAAATTTTCTTATTTTTTCTTACTTTTCCTAGGACTTACTAATGGGTCTATTTCAATAGGTATCTATGTCTCCAAAAATTGATTAGACAAATAAGTAATCAACAAATAAGCAAACCTCAGAAAAGCCTACCCAAAAAACTAATTGTCATCTCATGAATGAGGATACCGATGAATCAAGTGGATCAGTCGAGAAATATCCATTGAAGAGAAAGGTGGATCCAAGAAAGAAGTGACCTTGGAGTGCAAAAGCAACCTCGGAAGATTTCACACCACCTAGGAGTAGGCCAAGAATAAAAACCCTAGTACCTCACCACTCCATTCACCGTCCCAGTTTGAGGAGGATGGTGATGATGATGATGATAAGCAATATGATGGTAAGAATGCATGTGAGGGAAAAACCAGCTTCAAGGAAGTAAACAATGAGAATGGAGGTGATGATAAAAATAGGTCTGAATTTGGAGATGAGAGTGGAAGTGAGAAGATAAATACAGCAGTTGAGATTTAACTATCATGAGTACCTCCCACCTTACTTTTCATTGAGCCTACTCCAGTGCCCATCTTCGAATGGTGGGGATACCCCAAAATACTAGCCCTATATGAAAAAGATATCACCATAAACCCTACCAATGGAAAACCCCAGAGAAGAATTTATTAAGAGAGAAAGCTGACCACAAGAGACATGTCTAAGATGTTTGTTTTTGACGCTCGGTTCATAAAATATAATTTTGAGTGGATGACCAGAGCTTTGGAGTAGTACAACCCAGCTTTGGTTCATGAGTTTTATGCAGCATACTAAATAGAGTTGAAGATGTTAAATACTCTAGGGCGACTATGGAAAGGTGCAGACCCATTGTTAGATTTGGTAGTTTGAGGTGTTCGGGTAAACATCTCAGCTCAAACTATTTGTAGAATTCAAAATGGGCTAGAGTTCTTACCTTTGACCAACATATCCAAGATTGATTTTGTAACACCCTCAGATTTTGAGCAATTTATTTTTGGCCTTCCCATGCTTGGAATATCAATTTTTGACCCAAATTGTGTTCAGAGATGTTAAAAGGGTAATACAAAAGAGTTTCAAAATCTTTGAACGGGGTTCAAGGTGATTTTGGACCTCAAAGGGAACAAGCCTCTGTAATATTGGCGTGCCAGAGAGGTTATCGTGGAGACTAACCTTCGTGACACGGAGGTTGTATTCCATGATAAGGTCCATGACATGGAGGTCAGGCCTCCACAATAAGGTTTATGCCATGGACCTGTGTATTTTCTGCTGTAATTTTGTTTATTTTAAATGAGATGAGGTGCAATGGGGTATTTTTCACTTAAAAAGACCCTTAAGCACTATATAAGCCAATTCTCATCTATTTTCACGATACAAAGGTCATTATTTTTTCTCTCAATCATTCTCCCTTAAAATCCCCTATCCAACTCAATGCTAGGCCTTGAGGAGGTGATCATCTAGGGTCCAAAGAAGATTATTTTCTTTGAATTACTTGGCAATTAAGGCATCTACCTATTTCCCTATACTTATCTTTTCTTTATGGCATGAATTGGTTATTATTATGCATGGTTTTGATGTTGGGTTTTGAACTATGGGTTGAGGTTTTTGAATATATTTGGTTTAAATATTTTCTCATGATTATTATTGAATTGTTATGCATTGAATTGATGATTTATGAACTCTTTCGGTGCATAGGGTTGGTGACATGCCTCAAACTTTGAGCCATGTCATATGGGCACCTCAAGCACACATGAATCAGAGGTCACCCCATAACCCAACCTAAACACCTCATCATATCATAGGAGTCGAAGGAACTCCAACTCATAAGTTAAGATAGCAGAAATAATATCATAAGTCAACATTAGATTCATTATAACAACTACGCCTAAGTTCACAATTGTTCATAATACCTTTTTACAAAACCGATGTCAATAAATGTATATGTTGGGACAAGCCCTCAACTATAGCCACACCAAGTCTAAAGCTAAGGAATAAGAGATGAATGTATTATGAATATAAGGAAGCTCACCCCTTCAAGTCAATGCACGAATCTCCTGATCAACTATTCAATGTATAGAAGAAGAAGAAGAAGAAGAAGAAGAAGAAGAAAATGCTTTGGGCCTTACGTCGCGTGGGAATATAGCTTTCGGAGATGGTTAGTGGTTGGAATGCTAGCATGTAACTCAATCATAAGTGATAAGATAACATCATCAGTTAACAACATGTCAATATATCACATTCTATATCCTTTATACACTTATCCATACCTATGCATATACCATATACCAATCAGGATATCAAGGCTTCTAAACATTCTCAAGCATTCATTCATTAGACATGAAGTGTGGAACTTTGACCCTCCATACTTACAGGTTCAATATTTCACACTATGCATAGGACTCTAACCACAATCACATACACTTAGACAAAGGTATTCAACCATGCTAACTCATTGATTAACCAAGGACTTTAACTACATACACATTCATTCCACAAGAAAATTTATCCTTACTTATATTCATGCAGGCAAGGGACATTAACCACGTTCTCATACATTGGGTGAGGTACTATCACCTCAAGAGATCTCTTTAAGCATGGGACTTTAACCTCGAGCAATAATCATTGGGCAAGGGACTTCAACCTCAAGCCATTTATAAGGCAAGGGACTTTGACCTTAAACCTTCACAACTATCATTTGTTGGCATTTGGGACTTTAACCCCTTTGCCCATGAATCAACATACATTCAATACAATTTTAAGGGACTTTAACTATTCTAGCCAATTCAACACTATACATGAGCACATGGTATTTATGGGAGCCTCCATTGCTCAACCATCTCAATGGACCAATGCCTTCACTTAATCCAACATACAAAACAAGTTATGGTCATCAATACCCTTACAACAATTCTATGCCACATTCTCACCACACTTGGATTTAACCCACAATTTGAGTTCATATTTATATCTAGGGACTTTACCATTTCATTAGCCAACAACCAAGGTCATCAATTTCATCACAGATGGTTCACAATTCATTCAAAACATCATTTATCATTCATCCATGTTCATTATTCCATTTCCCTAGTTCAACGCATCAACGATATCTGACTAGACAACTCACTTGGATATTTTCACAAACACCTTGGGTGCATACCTTCAACAAGGCTATTTTCATGGTAGGAATCATCAAGACTAGGGTTCCTCAAGACCCACATGTTAAAAAATATACAAAAAGTACCCACATATACAATCTACCATCAATAACATGTATCAACACACAAATAAGCAAGAATCATCACTATTCATTGTTAGATAATAAAACCCATTTCATTTGATTCAAAACCACCCTGTAAACTTACTAATACAAGCGTGAAATACATGGGTTTTATAGCTATTGAAATAGGGTAAGAGATACATGCCTTAAATAAGATAATACACCAACAATCTTGACTCTTCCTTGGCACTAGATGAACCCCTCCAAACCCTACCCTCCAACCTTACTCCAAGAAGCCTTTAAAGTATTTTAGAATGTTTAAGTCTTGTAAAATAAAGACTTAGGAGGCTATAATACCTTATATAGTAAGAGTTTTTAGGGTTTTTGGCATGGTAAATGACCAAAAGGTCCTTGGTTAAAAGCTAAAAAGCTTACTCGTGCAAGGGTACGACTCCTTCTTATGGTTCCTTGAGCAATCATACCCTAGGATACGAGTGGTACCCTAAACCATACCCTAGTCCTCTCCTAGTTCAACCATACTATTATGGGTATGAGTGTTCACCCTTCATTCGTGACCAAGGGTACGACTCATGCCCCAATCATGAGCTTCATCCGTAACAAAAATATTCTACTCGGTCTGGAGACTTCACTCTATACGGTTGAGTAGTGTACGACCTATTTGCATGGTTATGATCAAGGGATGTCTTTTTTGTATGGATGACAATATACTACCCTAACATGCTTCCTAAGATACGAAAGGGAAAGGGGGATAAGGGTATGAATCGCGACCAAGGGTACGACTAAAGGCTCCAAGTCGTACCCAACTCAGAGACATCAAAACTTGTTATTTTTCAATGGTTCAAAGTCTAGGTGCTTCAGATGGTGAATAAATTTAGGGGCACAATGGATTCCCCGAATAATTGGTTTTGGTATGAGAATTGATAATATCCTCAACCCACTTGCATAATTAGTTTTGGAATATAGTTAATCACTTGGTTTGGTCTACTTTTTTAAAATTAATGCATTGCATAAATGGCTAATGGCTAAGAATAATCTTAAAAATCTTATAGGGTACGAAGGAATCCCTCAAGTGACTTTAGTAATGAATACCTTGCAGGGTACGAATGAATCTCATAAGTAATTTTAATAATGAAGTATGCAGGGTATGAAAAAATCCCCTAAGGAGTGGCTTAATAACATTGCTTGCAAGCTATAGTCGGTCTAATGATACCACTTAATAATGCCTTTATAACTGACTCCTGGAATTTGGTAAATGGGTTGTGTGTTAAATATTTATAATTAGGCTTAAAGGGGGTTGTGTTAGCTAGTCATGAAGGTGTGATTCCAAATGACTGATACTGAAAACTCATGGTTGTCGATGTGAGGGTTGATCTTAATGATTGTGTGCTTATGGGGTACAAAAAATACTAAAAGAATATATATATATATATATATATATATATATATATATATATATATAATTGTATCATGGTTGGCAAAGGGTACATGGGAATCCCCGGCCTTCTATGATATCTCCGATACATGCGGCTAAAACACACTGGGGCCTAACCAGGGGGTTACAACTAGACCCATATAGCCCGTGTGTGGATTTTATAATGGTCAAGCTACACAGCCCAGGTTAAAGTTTTAAATATTTATGCTAAGCCTTGTTCCCTACTCCGACATGTGATATATATATATATATATATGTATTTGTATTTGATGGTAAGTATGGGATTTTAATGGTTTTGAATTATTATCCATAGCATAATTTGTTCGCTTATCCCTGAGCTACATGATAGCGTTCTAACCACTAACTGAGTTCATATGTTATATCCTCATGCAATGCAGGGTCCAAAGAAAAGTCTACTTTTCCTGCACAGCGATTAAGTGTTCGTAGTTAGTTCGTGAGTTGACTTAAAGTGATGTGATTTCATCGTTAGAAACAATTCATTTCATGTTTTGGCTTCTTATGTCATAGACTTTATTTTGGATTTGTTTTGGCTATGGTCGGGGGCATGTCTCTTCACTTCATTGGTACTCAGTTTTTGTTAAAGGCTTTGTGGATACTGTGGACATAGGTATTGTGGATGTTTTCAGATATTGATCTAATACAGATTCTTCTTAGATTTCGTATTATATTTTATATTTTATTGGTATTCATCCACTGCTAGGTGTTATTGGTTGTATTGCAGTTGGCTTAGGTGGCGGTCTCCGATCCTCGATGGACTTGGAATGCCCTTCACGGGCAGTCCCTAGTTCAGGTCATGATAAAATTTGTATCAGAGCCTAGGTTTGGTGTTATTGGTTCTCCACAAAGCTGTGGCAAGTAGGGTTTCTTTTATGAGCGTGTAGCATGCCACACTAATACTAGAGATTCTATGAGGCGTTTAGGAATGCTTCCTTTTTTCTTATTGTCTTACTTAGAGCTATAGAGTTTAAGGTCTTGAATCTCTCTAATTCCTATTTGTTTGACTTTTAGATCATGCTTCCCAAATGATCTATTGTTCGAGGAAAATTTTCTGTCCCGACTGAGGACAATGTGGATGGAGCTCGTCCTACTCCTGGGGTACAGACCCAATCTAGGTTCGCTGGTGGTGGCAATCATACTCAGTCAGCTTAGGGAGATATCACTATAGCTGAGTTTCGCCATTCAATTATCTGTTGACCCAGTAGGTGACATCTCAATCACATTAGACGGGTTCTGTTATTATTGCTGTGATTTATTCTGAGGCCACTAGATTTGTCTAGTTTATTAGGTTGAGCCCTCCGACCTTCTATGGTACTAAGGTTGATGAGGATCCTTAAAGTTTTATTGATGAGATGGAGAAGATCTTTTGGGTCATGCATGCTACTGAGGTAGAGGGTGTAGAATTCATTGCTTATCAGTTGAAGGATGTAGCATACCGATAGAATAAAGAATGGGAGTGGCTTAGGGGTGATGACACTGAGCCCGCTTTATGGGATAATTTCTCTAGAGCTTTTCTTGACTGCTTCTTTCCTTAGGAGTTGAGGGAGGAAAAAGCGAAGGAGTTTGTGAATTTGAAGCAAGGCAGGATGTCAGTGAAGGAGTATGCCTTAAAATTCTACCAATTGTCTCGATATGCTCCTGAGTTAGTGTCTAACATGAGAGCTAGAATGAGAAAATTTGCTTCTGGTTTGTCTCGTAAGCTAATTTTAGAGAGGAAAGTTGCCTTAGTAAAGAAGGATGTGGACATCTCTCAACTTGTGTTACATATGCAGCAGGTTGTGAAGGAAAAGAATAAGCAAGCAAATATGGGAAAGAGGTAGAGTAAGAAGTTTTGGGATTCAGAACAGGGTGGAGGTCAGCAGCAGAGTGGCAGAGATGGTGGGAAATAGTCTAAAAAGAAGTGGGGTAACCTTGGTTCCTATTTGACGCTAGTGCACCTTATCCGAAGTTGCCTGGAGATCGTCATTTCTAGAATATTGGTACTTCTAGGTCACAGGGTACCCAATCTCAGACCAATAGGGTACAGTTAACTCCATCATATCCTTTTTGTAGATTTTCTGGTCGGGTGCTTCATGATTTCTGTGATGAGGAAAGGGATCGGTATTTCAATTATGGTCAGCATAGACATATGATGAGGAACTATCCCAGAGTAAGTGGTAGAATCCAGTCTATCTCACTTGCATTAAAATTGACGGGCTTCAATGTGAATCAAGAAGATACTTGTGATGGAAGAAAAATCCAAGAACGAGCCCAAGAATTATGGAGAAGCATGGGCTAAGTGCTATACATATTTCACGATTCAAGTCCAAGTCCAAACGGAAGAAGATTGAGCCATATGAGTTTTGATTAGATTTGGAAACTTTTACTTATATAGTTAGGAATTTATTTTTTATATTATTTTCCCACTTTAAAAGTTTCCTAGTTTAAAGTTTCCTAGTTTTAAAGTTTCCTAGTTTAAAGTTTTCTAGATTTATTTATTTTCATAAAAATAGAATTTGAATCCCATGCTATTTGGGATAGGTTTTTTCCCTATATATAGGGATGGATTTTGTTATTTTCAACCAGGCAACATTATTATTAATTGAGAGTTTCTCTTATTTACACCTTTGTGTGTGACTACTTGAGATTTATCTTACAACTTTACAAGAACGATTCTTTAGGAGGTAAGATTAATTCTTAACTTTATATCTTTGGTTTCTACTAAAGTTAATTAAAGAAGGTGATTAGTCTTATACTAATTATTGTCTTTAATTTCTTCAAAATAGGGGTCTAGATCACCTTTGAATCTAAGTTGTTGAATTGACTCTATTAGTATCATAATTAGCCTTTATCCACCAATTTTTAATACTAAGATCAATTAGGATTCTTAGCACTTTATCTCAAAATTGGAGATTTATTTTCAAATTTCAACTATCTTTAATTTCTTGTCTTTAGTCTTAGGGTTTTCGCTTTAACATTATTTTTCTTGTTTATCAATGTAACTCAATTCTTATCAAGTAGTATCAAAACGTTTCTATCAAGGTTTTGTTCTTAATAATCTTGGGAGTTTCAACAAAAAAACACACAAAAAAATATTTTTTTCATTGTTAAGCTATATATCTAAAAAAAGAAAAAAATGAAATTAAAAAAAGAGAAAATTTATCTGTTTGAGAATTAAGGTATTATCAAAAAAAAACTTTGGATTTTTTTTGTGTTTCTTGATTTCCAACATCAACAAGGAAAAACAAGAAAAGGGAAAATTTGAAAAAAATTCTATTTACACAAATTGATCTTTCTTCCTTGTCGCATCAAATCTAGTTTGTCTGGGTATTGTTAAATTCTTTTCTTTCTGCATCTTACTTCTAGAAAGTTGTTGCTAATAGGGTTGTATATAAAAATCCTAAAGGATCCAGAAAAAGGTAGTAATTTGAGTGGGAAAAGGGCAAGAAAATGTAATATCAATAAGCGAAAAAAGGGCCAAAAGTTGAGAGATCTCTGTTTTCTTTGATATTATTTTTGAGATGTCCCAAATAGAAAAGAATATCGATGTAGGGACTCATTACCACAACATAGTCAGGGCACTTAGAAAGGTCTCCACTTGACTTGATACGTTAAAGTTCACCACATATCCATCCAACCCGGTGGATATAACTGATTTGAGGAGAAATATTTTTCTTACAAGGTATGGGATAAAAAATAATATTTGCTCTATGATTATTGATTTTGAGAGTGGTGATAATATTATAAGTTCATACATGGTGGATAATTTGGAACTTACATGCATAAAAAATAATGGTTTTGGTGAACTTAAGGCAACTAAGCAATGCATGATTTCTTTCTCAATTGGGAGTTACTCCGATAATAGTCTTTGTGATGTAATTCCATTGCAGGATTGTCATATCATGGTTTGGCATCCATGGAAGTTTGATGGGAACCCAATTTATGATAAGGGAAAGAATAGAGTTTCTTTTGAGCTAAACAGAAGAAAATATAAACTTGTACCTTTAACTCCATCCCAAGTTTATGAAGATCAGAAATGTGTGAAAAAAGCAATGAAATATTTTGAGAGAGAAAATAATGGAAGGAGTAAGAGAGTGTATTTTGACATTTAAAGAGAGAAAAAGGAAGAGGTTGTGCTGTGTGGAGAGAATGAGCTATCAAGTGAGGTCAAGAGAAAAGAAAAGAGATATGATCATGAGAGTAAAAAGTAGAGGGATGATCGTGAGGTAGAGAGAGATAGAGTTTGAATAAGGTTATTTCTTACACTAATTCTAATATTAAAACTTCTTCTTCTAGTTATTTTGACTCTTTTACAGATACTCATGGGAATATTTGCATAAAAAAATCATCATTGAATAAACTTATTCCTAAGGTGGTCCAAACTAAATATCACACTGAGCAAGTGTATGTTGATGAGAAGTATAAACGTAAAGAGAATTGTTTTGGATTTTTCCAAGATAAGACTCGTGACAAAAAGATAAAAAATACAGTTGTGAATCTAATGCTCATGCAAAAGGAATGAGGTATTGTTATTTTGCCATATAAGACCAAATACGGTATGTGTGATTGGTTTATTCACATTCTTGGGATTGCTGGAACACCTAAGGTCTTTTTGGAGGTGATGAACTACACTCTTAATTCTTGCGCTGATGTGAATAGGTACGTGGAAAAATATCTAAGAAGTGTAATTGAGGATGCTTGGCTATATCATAAAAGTGTTCAATTTGATGCATATTCTATAGATCCTATATTGTCTTTTGAAAGCCCATTAGAGTATTTTATTGATAGAGTTAAATTGTAGAGGCACATATCATCTTCGACATCATCCATACATGAATTTTGTTGTGCTCATACAAAGAAGATAATTTTCTATTGGGATAACGATGTCCACATACTTTATAAATGTGTTTCTATACATTCAAGGATTAATTGGGTTAAGTAGACACATGGTCACTATCTTCTTTTGTTCCTGCCATTGTTGCTTTCAAGTAATGAATGTTGTTTACTATTGTATGTCTTCTTGATTTTGCGAGATTCCAATTCGAGGATGAATTGTTCTCAAGAAGAGGGAATGATAGCATCCAGTCTAGCCCACTTGCAATACAATTGACGGGCTTCAATGTGAATTAGGAAGATACTTATGATGGAATAAAAACCCAAGAACGAGCCAAAGAATTATGGAGAAGCATGGGCTAAGTGTTATACATATTTCACAATTCAGGTTCAAGTCCAACCGGAAGAAGATTGGGTCATATGAGTTTTGATTAAATTTGGGAACTTTTCCTTATTTAGTTAGGGATTTATTTTTGATATTATGTTCCTTCTTTAAAAGTTTCCTAGTTTAAATTTTCCTAGTTTAAAGTTTCCTAGTTTTAAAGTTTTCTAGTTTAAAGTTTCCTAGATTTATTTATTTCCATAAAAGTAGAATTCAAATCACATGCTACTTGGGATAGGTTTTTTCTCAATATATAGGGATGGATTTTGTTATTTTTCAACAAGACAACATTATTATTAATTAAGAGTTTCTCTTATTTACACCTTTGTGTGTGGCTACTTGAAATTTATCTTGAAACCTTATAAGAACTATTCTTTAGGAGGTAAGATTAATTCTTAAAATGATATGTTTGGTTTCTATTAAAGGTAATTAAATAAGGTGATTAGTCTTATACTAATTGTGATCTTTAATTTCTTCAAAATAGGGGTCTAGATCACCTTTGGATCTGAGTTCTTGAATTGATTCTATTAGTATCATAATTAATCTTAATTCAATAATTTTGAATACTAAGATCAATTAGGTTTCTTAGCACTTCATGTCGAAATTGGGGATTTATTATATCTATTTTTAATTTCTAATCGTTAATCTTAGGATTTTTTCTTTCACATTATTTTTCTTCTTTACCAACGTAACCCGATTCTTATCAGTAAGGTTGCTTCTGGGGTGAATAAAGTCTATGTTGCCTCTTCATTAGCTCCTGCACCGAAGGATGCCACTTCTAGTACTGGCATTGGTCAAAATCGTTTGTATGCTCTTACTACCCATCAGGAGTCTGAGGCATCACCTGGTGTCATCACTGGTAAATTGAAACTCTTTTCTCATGATGTGTATTATTTGCTTGATCCGGGGTCTATCCTTTCTTTTTTGACCCAATTTGTGGTTGTGCATTTTGGCTTTGGTCCTGAGTGTATTTCAGATCCTTTTTCTATTTCTACCTAAGTGGGTGACTCTATGGTTTCTAGGTAGGTCTATAGGGGTTGTGTGGTATATGTTGGTTGTAGGTAAACTTTGGTTGGGCTATTTGAATTAGACATGCTATATTTTGATGTCATTTTGGGGGTGAATTGGTTGCACTCGTGCTATGCCTCTTTAGGTTGTTGGATTCGTAAAGTTATCTTTAAATTCCCTAATGAGCTGGTTATTAAGTGGGAAAGGAGTTCCTTAATGCCTAAGGGGAGGTTCATATCATATTTTAGAGCCTGAAAATTGATTTTCAAGGGGTGTCATTATCATTTAGTTCGGGTTAAAGATTATAACTCAAAAGATCTTTCTTTACAATCCATTTCTGTGGTTAGAGAGTTTCCTGAGGTTTTCCCTGATGATCATCCTAGTGTCCCTTCTGATAGAGAAATTGATTTTGGGATTGATATTATTCCATACACTTTTCCTATCTCTATCTCTCCTTATAGAATGGCTTCAATTGGGTTGAAGAAGCTTAAAGAGTAGTTGAAGGATCTTCTTGACAAGGGTTTTATCCTCCTTAGTGTATCTCCGTGTGGTTCTCTTGTTCTCTTCAAGCGTAAGAAGGATAGTTCTCTTCGGATGTGTATTGATTACCGTCAGTTGAATAAGGTGACGGAGAAGAATAAGTACCCACTTCCTAGGTTGATGATTTGTTTGACCAGCTTCAAGGTGCTTAGTATTTCTCTAAGATTGACATCTGTTCAGGCCACCATCAGTTAAAAATTAGGGAGAAGGATATCCCTAAGACTTTTTTTCATACTCGGTATGGACATTTTGAGTTCTTAGTCATGTCTTTTGGGTTGACCAATGCCCCGACGGTATTTATGGATCTCATGAACCGAGTATTTTATCTATTTTTAGATTTTTTTGTGATTGTGTTTATGAATGATATTTTGGTATATTCAAAGAGTGAGATGGATCAGGCCAATCACTTTCCTATTGTGTTACAGACCCAAAAAGATCAACAATTGTATGCTAAGTTTTCTAAGTGTGAGGTTTGGTTGAATGTTGTTAGTTTTCTAGGTTATGTTGTTTCTAGCAAAGGGATCAGGGTGGATCCACAAAAGGTTGCGGTGGTTAAAAAGTGGACTAGACCCACGGCTCCAACCGATATTCGGAGCTTCTTAGGTTTAGCTGGTTATTATAGGAGGTTTGTAGAGAGTATTTTAGCGATTGTTCCTCCTTTGACTAAGTTGACTCAGAAGAAGGTGAAGCTTCTGTAGTCGGATGTTTGTGAGTGGAGTTTCGAGAAGCTAAAAGATAAATTAACTTTCGCTCTGATTTTGACCCTTTCCAAGGGTAGTGATGGTTTTATGATTTATTTTGATGCATCCTGTACTTGGTTATGTATTGAAGCAGCATGGCAAGGTGGTAGCGTATGCTTCTAGGCAATTGAAAGTTCATGAGAGGGATTATCTGACCCATGATTTAGAGTTATTGGTTGTGGTCTTTACATTGAAGATTTGGCGGCATTATCTAAATTGGGTTCATGTTGACATCATTTCAGATCATAAGAGCTTGCAGTATGTTTTCACCCAGAGGGATTTGAACCTCAAGCAAAGAAGATGGCTTGAGTTGCGGACTACGACATGAGATGGGGTGACGAGTAGCGACACAGTCATGGCCTTTCCTTGCTTGTTAACTAAGATCTTCTTGGATGCGGGAGTACAAGAACTCCCAGATGTCGATCAGTTCATCAGGCCATCCATTACTACAGATTTGGTTTGCATCAGAGATGATGCTAACCCCATGTCTAAGGCTGCAAGAACAAGAGCAACATTACCTACTGAAGCATTCCGGACTAGATGTCCTAATACTGAGACATCGAGCTTCACCGATCTAGATGATACCCCTGGTGAGATGACACAGTCTGAACCTCAGGATTCAGATCTAGGAAGGACTTCTCAGACACCGACAATATCTACTGCATTATCATGACCATTCGATTCCAGATCGGCCTATGCTAGTTATATTGTTGTGTCATAGTCATTCTTGACTAAGTTGAAGAAAATATTGGGAATGATTGAGACAAAGGTGAGACTAATGGAAGGGGGAGTGAAGCCTTGGGTTGATAAGCTAATTAAAGATGAGATGAGAGTGTTGCAGACCCAATTTGATGGGTTTGAGCAGCGTATCTGTCGTCAGCTTGAGGGTATCAGTCCCAAAACTTAGCAAGTGTACAGGATGAGTAATTCGTACTACAAAAGTCAATTGAGGAGTTAACGGATAGACTGGTCCTCTCGATGCCTATTATTGAGAAGATCTAAGATGAGGAGGAGGTACAAGATATCTGGGCTATCAAAGATTTGACCCCTACGGCTGATGTTGAGAATGGTGAGAGAGAAAGAAAGAGAAAGAAGAGAAGAGAACTAAGAAGGATAATGTTGAGGTTGTAAAAGCAGCCAATATTGGCAGTGAGGAAGACTGCTAGATAAGGGTCTGAGAGATGGCGGCTGGGGATGGTAGTTCCCAACCTATAGACGTTGTTGATTTAAGCAGTAGTCCAGCTCCGCTATCTGAGCCACCACTGAGTACACTAGCCACTACCGGTGGTACTACTGATTTGAGTGCCCTGGTCACTACTAGCGCCACTAATGATGAGAGTGGTACCCGTACTAAGGCCCCACGTACTGATACTACATGAGTTGGAGCCTAGTGCACTCAGGTATGTTCTTGCCCCTTGGTTCTTTATACATGCACTGGGGATAGTGTATAAGAATTTAGTTGGGGTGGTGATGTACCGCATATCCACCGCAGGTTTTTGTTTCCATGTTTCTTTTCCCATCTGTTGCGGTTTGAATACAAAATCAATATCTTTTATTTTGTTTTTGTGTTTTGTATGATGTTTATTTGGCAAGAAACTCTGTATCTAAGGTAGCTAAAGTTTTTGGTATGATTGTGCTGAATTTGTTAAAACTGGTTGAAAAATGGTACCTCTTCTAATATTTTAATAACTGTATGATTTGTGCTTGCATACGACTGTTGTGAATATAGAAATGGCATTAGAAGTAGGGACGTAATAACTGTGGCAAATTACTGTATGAACTGGATAGGTAGTAACTAGAAATGTGACCCTGTACAAGATATGTGTGAGGCATTACCTAGTTCCTGGTGCATGTAGAATCTGAAACTTTCCCATTTGCTCTTGCTTAGGTTATAGGGTAGTCGGTAAGAAGATGATCATAGGTCATTTTTGTGATGAGTCTACTTTAGCCTAAATTGACCAACTAATTGAAATATGAATCCTTTGATCCCAATCTTAAGCTAAATAGACATGTTCTTTTGTTCACACCAATTCACCTTCCCATTTTTAATTGCAATGAACCTATTTTTGCCCTGCTCCTCCTTGGATACTATGCACCTCAACTCAGAAAAATCGCCTAAGTTGAGGGTGAATATAATAGAGGTGCACAAAGAATCATAGGTATGAAGAAACGGTTTAGATAAAAAACAATGAGAATGGGGTGACGATGTAAATGGGTCTGAATCTGGAGAAAAGAGTGGGAGTGAGGCTAGCGATACACCAGTTGAGATTCAACCACCACGAGTACCTCCCACCCCACTTTTCATTTAGCATGCTCCAGTACCCATCATTGAATGGTGGGGTTACCCAGGAATGCAAGCCCTATATGGAAAAAATATCTCTATAAACCCTACTAATAGAAAACCCTAGAGAGAAATTTATTTGGAGAGAAAGCTAAGCACAAAAGGCATGTCTGAGATGCTTGATTTTGAAAGCACGGTTCAGAAAATATAATTTTGAGTGGATGACTAGAGCTCCTAGGCAGTACAGTTCAGCTTTGTCCTGTGAGTTTTATGCAGTATACCAAAGGGAGTTAAAGAGGTTAAATCCTCAAGGGTAACTGTGGAAGGGTGAAGACCCGTTGTAAGATTTGGTAACTAGAGGTGTTCGGGTAAACATCTTAGATCATACTATTAGTAGAGTTCTGAATGGGCTAGATTTCTTACCTCCGGCTAACAAATCTTAGATTGATTTTTGGGTCGATGAGATACGGGAAGTGAATTTAAAGCAGATAGGATCAGAGGATAAGCTTATTTATTTTTGGTAGATGGACGGACTTATTGAGATAGACCGGGAGGAGGCCCCCCAGGTAGTTGGAGGTATTGGCGCTTCGTCATCGATCGCAAAGAACACCCTAAACTTTTAGGCGAAGGTGTGGTGGATACTTGTGCGGCACAGATTGAGTCCTACTCTAGGAACAATGTATTGGGTCTTGATAAAGCAGCCTTGGTCGCGGGCATTATGGTAGTCTACGAGATAGATGTAGCCAAATGGATAGCTAGAAAGACCAGAGATCGAGCGACGAGTACCAACAAAGTCATGGCCTTCCCTTGTTTGTTAACTCAGATCTGCTTGGATGCAGGAGTACAGGAACTCCCTGATGTCGATCAATTCATCATCCCACGCACTACTAAAAATTTAGGTTTGTTTAGAGATAATGCCAACCCTATGTCCAAGGATGCAAGAACAAGAGTAGCATTGCTTGCTGAGGCATTCCTAAATAGAAGGCCTAGTACTGAGACACCGGGGTTCATCAACCTAGGTGATACCCCTGCTGAGATGACATAGTTCAAACCTCAGGACCTAGGTGATACCCCTGGTAAGATGACATAGTTCGAACCTCAAGATTTAGTTATAGCAGGGACTTCTCAGAAACCAACACCATCTACTGTAGCCCCACGATCATCCAATTCCAGACCATCCCCCAACGGTTATGTTTTTGTTCCGCAATCATTCTTGAGTTAAATGAAGAAAAACTTGGGAACGGTTGAGACAAATGTGAGACTAATGGAAGGAAGTGTGAAGCCTTGGGTTGATAGGCAAATTAATTATAAGATGTGAGTGTTGTAGACCTGCTTTGATAGGTTCGATCAGCGTATCAGCCACCATCTTGAGGGTATCCAGTCCCCAAACTTAGCATGTGTACATGATAAGTTGGTCACACTACAAAAGGTAATTGAGGAGTTACAGAATAAACAAATTCTCTCAATACCTATTATTGAGGATATCCAGAATGAGAAGGAGGTACATGATATATAGACTGTTAGAGATTCGACACCTATGGCTAATGTTGAGGCTTGTGAGAGAGGAACGAAGAGAAAAGAGAGAAGGATAACTGAGAAAGATAATGTTGAGGCTGCAAAAGCAGCCAATATTCAGAGTGAGCAGGACGGTCAAACAAGGGTCCGAGAGATAGCGATGGGGGCTGGTAGTTCCCGACCTGCAGATGTTCTTAATTTTAACAGTGGCCAAGCTCCATCGCCTGAGGCACCACTGAGTGCACCGGCCACTAATCGAAACTTCCTTGAGAGTACGAGCGTCTCTTGATCATCCCTGTAGAATTGTGTTAATCAAATTGAGTGATAGGGATTTCTTTGACTATGAGGGTGCATGGGTTGCATAGTTAGATTACTTATCTGTCCGGGTAGCGTACTGAGGATATGCCTTGTTGTTCGTTGTTAATGTAATGCCATCACTTGATTCCTGCGTGTCACTTTGTTGTACCAAAGCAGTACACAGTTGAGTTTGAAAAGGTTAAAAATAGGAGGGGGTAAAGTGTTTTGAGCAATGATTGATAAGTCGACTGCCAATGGTATCTCAGGATCTTTCCAGTTAAGCATCATCTTTGCTTTTTTTTTATTTTTGCCTGAGAACATGCAAATGTTCTAAGTTGAGGGTGTTGATATGTCATGATTTCATGGCACATTCGATGCTTAAAATGGTAAAATTATGCATTGACTTAGGTTATTTCGTCGGATATGATGTGTGTTTTGTATGTATTGCAGGTAAATTAGGTTAAAAGTAGTCTAAAAGGATAAATGGAAGAAATTGCTCAAAAAAATTAAAGTACTGGTCATTCTACGAGTCATTAAGTCACTTTACGACTCGTAGAAAGACTTGTGAGGATGATAGTGGCAAGATCTGAGCTGAAAAAGTTAAGTATAAACTGACTATAACTTGTAAGGAGTGACTATGAGTCGTGGTATGCAACCGTAGTGTTAATAGTGGGAAAAGTTGATGTCTAGGAGAGAAGTAATGGAAAACTATGAGTCGTAAGGTCTGACTACGACTCGTAGTATGCAGTCGTATTGTGAACAGTGTGTAAAGTTCTAAAAATTGATGCTTCAGTGGTGACGAGTGAAGACCACGAGTTGTAAAGACTAACTACGACTCGTGGTGAGGATTCGTAATGATAACAGACTCAAAATCCATGAAGGTGAAAAGCAACTGAGTGATTACGATAAGCAACATACTACTCGTAAGAAAATCCTATGAGTCATAACCACTGAAGCCTAAAGAGAGCGACGACAGCAGAAAACGAGTCGTAACCAGACCTAACGACTCGTTGCCAGAGGCGTGACCATTGCCAGCTAAATTTTTCTATTCTGTTTTAATTAAGATTTATTTATTATTTTGAGACACTATAAATACCCTAGGGTTATTCCCTTATTAAATTAGGTACTTTTGATATTTTTTCACATACATTGACTTTTTTATACTCGATACCTTTTTTCTTGGGTTTTTGATTTCGTAATCAATTGAAGATTTTGGATTCCATTCTTATCATTATTGTGCACTTAACTACATGTCTTCTTTCTTGATTTCCATGGGTTGTTGCACAAGCATGAGTGGCTAAATTCCTTAGCTAGGATTGTAGGAACCCTGGCGGATTAACAATGTAAGGGAAGCGGGAGATTCATCTAGATTACTGTGATTGCATGTATTGTAATCTCCTTTATATTGATTATCTTCTAAGCTAATGCAGAAGCTTAGGAATTGCATGTATTCGAGATCATCCTCACAAGGGAGTTCGAGATTGGAAAAAGAAGATTACGATGGTGATTCGAGACTATCAACCCTCATCTGAGCAACATGAGACCCAAAAGCTGATAGTTGTACCGGGGTAAGGAACAAAGGATAGTAAGACCACTCCCTGAGACTCAAAAGATAAAAGGTGAGATATATCAACGCATTCACAAGACGGTTGATAATACATAACTTGTCGGACTTTGCATTCAGGGTTGTTGGATCGGTGAATTGAGCATGATAAACTTACAGAGTTAGGAAACCAAAGAACCTCAAGCACTCAAGTTGGACTACGTGTTACTATGACTCTCAAAAGAACCCCATTTACTTTTTCGCACTGCTCATAATTTCGTCAAGTTCAAGAGATAATTCCATACATTTTATTTGATTTATTATATTTGACATCGACCATAACATATTTCTTTGGAGGTTAGTTTTTGGGCGACATCAAGCAGTTACTTGTAATTCTTTAAAAAATAGATACCAATGATCCGTGCTAGCACGAATTCAATATATGTTTTTGTCTCAATTGATGTGATACAAATAGAATTTAAATAATTAATCATTAAAATTATTTATGTTTTAAATTTTTGTGATGTATAAATTTTTTTTTCTATTCCAATTTAAGTGATGTTGATATAATTCTGAGAGTCAGTCAAATATTTTATATTTTAGTCAGTCAAATATTTTATATTTTTTAAATTTTTTAAGTTGCTAATCATGTGATTTATAAATTTTTGTATCATAATTTTTTTGTAAGATTCTCTCCGCCTCAGTTTATATGGCACAAATAAAATTTCGACAATCAATCAATTTTTCTTATATATTTTTTTTTATAAGTTCGTAATATTTATTATTATTTATAATATATCTTTATCTCATTTTAAAATAATATATATTATTTATGTCTTCCTCTATTCCATCCCTATTTATATAGCACTAATATAATTTTGATAAATTTCGATAGTCAACTAAATTTTTTTGTCTATTTTACTTTTTTAAGAAATATTATTAAATTTGACTTCATTTTGTTATTAAATTTGACATCATTTTGTTTCTATTTTATCTTTTTAAAAATATTATTAAATTTTTAATACTTAAATTATTATAATAATTAATTATGATGATATAATAAAATTATGATTGAAGTAGATATCATAATAATTAATTATGAATGATATAATAAAATTATGATTGAAGTAGATATATCTTAAATAATTCATATTAACTTAAATAATTCATAATAACTTACTAAAGTGATAACAGCAAAATTACTATAAAAAATAACTATGAAAAAATTTAAACGAACCTTACATAAAATATCTAAGTTAATTAAAACATCAATAACTAAATTTTATTTTTTTACCTTTTTTATTAAATATTATTAATTTTTTAATACTTAAATAATTAATAATAATTAATTAGAATAAAATAATAAAATTAAAATTGAACAACTGAAGCAGATATAATTAATTTTTTAATACTAAATGACATACAGGAAGACGACGTTCACGTGCTTCCTTCACTCTTATGTTGAAGAAAAAAGAGGACATGTCACGTAGAATGATCAATGGGACATGTCACGAAGAAAGATCAATGTTAAGGTCATGTTCTGTTGTATATTGGATCTCCTCTATTTATTCGTCATATCTCCTTCAATTGTGACCATGAGGATTGAAAAAAAAAGAGTACAAAAGTTTCTATATATCTTCTAATTTTGCTGGAGAGAAATGTAAGAATTTTCAGTAACACAACCTAATCTGGTCATGTATCATGAAATAAAACAAACCACAAAGCCCAATTCCTAGTCCTGAAGAATATACATTCCCCTGCATATATTTCCTGCGTGTACAGTGCAAGGTTTTTTTTTCTTGACGCCAGCAGATGTGCCCAAGGCCTAATGGGGCTTCGAGTGCAACTTGCATCTGTAATTGTCCACCAAAAGAATGAAGGCACTATTACCACCAAGCCCTCCTCCCTCTTCCTCGAATCCAGCGTCATCACGGCAATCCAAAATCCAAAACTTCTGTGATATATACAGTCAGTATACTGGCATTCAGATTTGTTATTGCTATCTTTTTACTCTAGCAATGTCTACTGCCTGAATCCCAGATTTAATGTCTGGTTCGGACACTGGATTCCGAATTGGCCGACATTGACATTGTTCGTGTACAATTGAGAAAGTCCATTCATATTCTGTTGGAAGTAACCTGATTTATCAAACCGTTGATTCCTGATTCCGCTTTCAACTTCTTCGTCCAGATTAATACTTTCAACCTTGGTGTTGCCTCTGATATTCGTGGGAGGAGCATTAACATCATTCAGAAAATTCATATTATTGCTGTCGTGGATGAGGTTGTTGACCTGCGCCTGAGCCTGGGCGTGAACGCCTGGAGCTTGATTTGCAGGGCCCGATTCCGGCATTGGTTTGAGCCCTGCGAGTATCGCCCAATCAAAATTGGCTGAATCCAGGCGTTCGAGGTTCAGTTTCTCGGTTTTAAGATAGCTCAATCTTGGCAAGTTAGAAAACCGATCATCCATTTCTGGTAATGATTCGAGCATATCATCGAATTGGGATGACGAAGAAGTCGTCGAAGAAGCAGCATGGCTGTATTCATTGCTGCGTAAACCAGGCATAAGAGGTTTTGGTCCACTTGAATTCTTCTTATAAATTCGACATAACACCCATTCATCTAGCTGAAATATACAAACACCATATACACATTAAGAATTGCAACCAGACAATTGAAAATGAGGTACAATTGCACATTTGGTCTTCCAGTTATTGTGAATTTTGACTTTGGCCGTTGAGCCAAAGTCATGTTAACCTCCAATCAATTAAAATGTACATTCCTGGTCCCTTTATTATACAAAACATGTTATATTTACACTTTTTTCCAGATTCACCAAATTACTTTTAACATATAGAAGCATACCAGGTGTAAAGGTGCAAATTCATCGTATAGAACCACCCCACCCCACCCCTCCCGGCCCGATTTATGTAACACCCTTTCTTGCACTGATTTTATGTGACTATTTTCGTTTTATTCCATAAAAAAAAATAAGGGACATTTTTTCACATTCAATGACAATTTAACTTCAAACTCCTCATTTTACCCCTAATGAAATGTTCAATAACCACATAAATTTTTATGGCTTATTTTTAATAATTCACTTAATTTGCAAAGATTCACAAGAAAGTGAGTCGAAAGTGCACATTTTAGTTGATTGAAGGTTAAATGTACTTAATAGACGAAGATCATAAGTACTAAAATTTATGAATAATTGAGGAATTAAAAGTGCAAATTTTCGTGAAAAAAAAAAAGAAGAAAGGAGTAATGTGAAATTACCTTTGAACTTCCATTTTTCCTTGAAGTTTCAAAAAGTCTATATTCATGCATGATCCAATTAGTCTTGGATCCTTTTGGTGCTTTACCAACATAAAACACAAGCGCTTTCTTAATTCCAACTTTTCTCCCTTGTGATGTTATAACCTTATCAGTACCCGTTGCTTTCCAATAACCCGACCCGGCAACTCTATTGGGTCGAGATCCATTTGGATACTTCCTATCTCTTGGACTAAAAAAGTACCATTCTTTTTCTCCAAACATTGCCTTACCTATAACAAATCAAACACGAAAAAAAATCAATTAACAAATTCAAATAATTAATAATACAAAAATATAATTTAAAAATAATTGGTGAAGAATTGAGTCAAAATTAATTTAACATTTCCTGTTAGTCGTAGTGGCAAACTTCCAAAGCTACAAAAATCTCATTGTATGCGTAATTTAAACAAGTTTCAAAAGCCTTTTTTTCCCCTTAAATTCCAACCTCATTCAAATTCGAATACCTAATTAGTGTTTCATTTTATATAACACTATTTTCTTATTAGTTCATTAAAAGCATCTCAATCGCTACACTCTAAAAATAATTTGACTTTAGATTTTTTATTACCCTTAATGACATATCTTTAAAGCTAGAAAAATATAATGATACATTTAAGACTATAAATTTCCCAAAAAAAAACTCTTTTCCTTTTGATCGGTCCAATATCACAAAGTAATACCAACTAGGATTACGATGTGACAGATAGAATTCGTTCATTATTAACTAGAGGTCTCAATTTCGATAAGCTAAACGCAAATTTGAATTAAACAAGCCTCGATTCAATATCAGATACTGAGCAAAAATTCCAAAAGAAGATTGAACTAGAAACTTACTAGGTAGAACCCAAGGATCAAATTTGTACAAATCAATTTCTCCAATAATTTGTAGAGGAAAATTATGGCCAGCAACTTTCTTACACAAATATTGAACTAAAAGCTCTTCATCAGTCGGATAAAATCTAAACCCTGGTGGCAAACTTAATTGCAAAAGTGGATCTTTTTCTTGAACACCCATTACTACAATTTTTCTAAATCAAGAAAATACAAGAGGAAAATCAAAATGATTTTTTAAAAAACTTTTCCTAAACTTTTTTTTCTTTTTGAAATGGGGATAGTAGGGGGATTTATATATGATCGAATGTGGAAAAAGAGATAAGTATGATTGTCATTTTCTTAAAGTCATGATAGTTCTAAAATGTGACACGTATAATAAAGTTAGGCATTAGAGCAGCCGACCTTATCAAGCAGTAAAGACTTGGAGCAAATGCATGAACCCAAAGAGGAATAGTTACCAAAAAAATATTAGAAAAAGTCATTGAGGTCCCCTAGCTACGTGGCACTTTTCTATGTAATTTCTAGAAGGTTTAATCTTTATTTTTCCGCTCATTTTTCACTTGGGATTGAAAGGGGTATTACTTTTACTACTAGGAAGAAGACAAAGACGACTCTTGAATTTCGATTTGGAATTCTAGTACATCATCATGAGAAATTTTAGCGTATGATAATTTAAATGGGAAAACTAAGTAAATGGCCTCATAATGAATGGCTTTGATTACCAACAAAAATGAATGGCTTTGGTTTTGTCCTTCGAAAAAAATATCCTACCAAATTAGTGTTTTTTTTATATATAAAATAAATATTTATTTATTTATTTATTTCTTTATACCTCAAATATTTTTAAAATAATGTTTCATACTTATTTATTTTTTATTTTTTATTTTACTTTAATTTATTTTTTAAAAAAAATTATCCTTTAATATTTTCTTTTTCTCGTTTCAACTTCTATTTTTTTCTCTTTTTTTAGCCCTTATTTTTATTTTATTTTCATTTTATCTCTTTTTTTTTTATCAATCTTTATTTATTTATTTATTTAATTTTCTCCTCTTAATTTTTTTAATTTTTTGTTTTCTTTGATTTTTATTTTTCTTCTAATATTTTTTCTTCATTTTTTGCTTTTTACTCAATTTTTATTATTTTTTTTCTTTTTCCTTCGATTCCTCCCTTACAACAAGTTATATCAAATGGCAAGAGCTAATATTATCATATTGTGTTTTACTTATGAGATATTTTGTAACTCCTACCTTACAAGCAAGATTTAACTCAATGACTTTCAAACAAAATGTTATGCCTTATGGGCAAAAGTTGACACTACTATATTGTATTTTGATTTATGAAATGTTCTATAACTCTTGTCTTAGAAGCAAGACTTAGCCCAAACTTTCAAACAATAAGTTATGCCGGTTGACACTACTACATTATGTTTCGATTTATGAAATTCTCTATAACTCTTGTCTTAGAGGCAAGATTTAGCCCAAGAACTTTAAAACAACAAATTACATCTCATAGGTAAGAGACATTACCACATTATGTCTTGATTTATGATATGCTCCATAACTCTTGTTTCAGAGACAAAACTTAGCACAAAAACTTGCATACAACAAGTTACGCTCTTTGACAAGAGTTGACACTACCATATTTTGTCTTGATTTATGAGACGCTCTATTAGTCTACCTCTAAGACAAGACTTAGCCAAGAGCCTTCAAAAATAACAAATTACTCCCCATGGAAAAGAGTTAACACCACTTCATTATTCTATAACTCTTGCCTTAGAAGAAAGACTTAACTCAACGACTTTTAAACAACAAGTTATATCCACGAGCAAAACTTGACACTACCACACATTGTGTCTTGATTTATGAGATGTTCTATAACTCGTGCCTTAGAGGCAAGACCTATCCGAAGGGACTTACAAACAACAAGTCACACCCTTAAATTTACTTCGATGCCAAGAAAACAAAATATTCTTTGCGGATTATCCAACTTTCTGTTCATTAGAAAAATATAATAGAAGTTGACAAAATAAAAAGAGGAAAAAAATAATAAAAATTGAGATAAAAGCAAAAAAAAAAAAAGAAGAAAATAATGGTTAAGAAAAAAAAGAAGAATAAAAAATAAAAAAAATGAGAAAAATAAAAACGAGAAGCAAAATAAAATTTGAGAAAAATGATTCTGTGCCTCTAGTGAGTTCGAAACGAAGTTCGAAAAAAGAAAAAGATGAGTAAAGATAAAATACTAATACTAATAATAATAATAATAATAAAGGTTGAGACAAATGAAAAAAAAATAATGTTTGAGAATAAAAGAAAAATAAAGGTTCAGACAAATCAATTAGAATAAGAAAAAAAGAGAAAAGAAAAAAGAGCAAAAAAAGAAGAAGAAGTAAAAATAGAAGTGAGAGACAAATGAACATGAAAAGTAAAAGAAATATTTGAGGTGTAAAGAGATAAAAAGATACTTGTTTTATACATTAAAAAAAAAAAGGAACACTAGTCTTTAAAGACTTTTCTTACGAGGGACAAAAAACAAAACCACCCACTATAGGAGTCATCCCATAAAATTTTCAATAATTAAATGATCCATTCGTCCAACTCGTATCTATTACACGTGTCGTCCCAAATTAACAATCATTTTAGCTTAAAATAATTAGTATTATTACTTTAAAAATTTCAGATAAAAAGTATGTTTTTCATATTTGATTAGTTTAAATGTTTTGAGTCATAGTGTTGAGGTTGAGGTTGAGGTGGTATCTTGAGTTTTGGGGTCAAGGACAGGGTTGGGTCTTGAGGTCAAGCCTCAAGGGTTGGGTCTAGTAAATGTCAAAGCCAAGTCGGGTATTGTTACAATTCAAGTTACGAAATTAAAAATCTAACTGTGGAAACTAAGGATAATCAACTCAAGATAAGAGATAAATAGATTGACACAAAAAACTATATGAAATTAAGAACTAATGAGTATTTCAAACTCAAAAACCTTTAATCTAATAGATTCAAACACCAAATCTCTTACATAGACCTAGAGAAATTCAACGCCCTCAAAACTCATGTTTCTAAACAAATATTCAATACAAGTTCACAATCACACTCTCAAATGCAAGATTCACTCAATATTCAAAACAAAATAATAAAAATAACCCTAAGAGTTTCTATTTATAGTCTAAACAAAGTCTCAAAAGTAACCTAGGCATTAAAGAAATTAAAGTCCACAAATGATGGTTCTGCCCTATTGGGATGTCCCATGCGAAGGTTAGACAAGTGGGTGACTGGACGTCCCTCCTTCAGTTGCACTAAGACAGTGGGAGGCTGCTTTACACCATTTGGGATGGCTCATGGGATGATTGATCGGGATGGTGACTGACCGTCCCTTCACTCATCGCTACAAGGAAATAAGCTTTCTTCTTATCTTGATCTCTTTTCCCACTTCTCAACACATAGTAGGCTTTGGATGACATCAAAACAAGCTCCAACACCTCTTTCTTAGCGAACATTGCTTGTAAATTTTGTAGTTCTCGAGCTTAAATTCTCGTAATATGTCTTGAGGGACATAAATGAGGCCTTGGAGAGCTCAGAATCATATCATCTTCTCCATCTTGAGAAGGATTTGACCTTATTCCATTGATTCATCGTCTTCTAGCACATCAATGGGTGAGAGATCACATATGTTGAAGGTATTGTACACTTGGTAATCCGGAGAAAGATCGATCTTGTAAGAATTATCATTTACCTCTCAAGCACTTAGGAAGGACCATCTCCCCGTGGCATCAACTTAGCTTTTATTTTTGTCCGGAATCAGTCTTTTTGAAGATGCACTCATACCCAATCACCTAGTTCAAGAACAAGTCTTCTTCGTCCTTTGTTTACCCTTTTCGCCACTTCTCGATTATTCTTCTCAAGGTGAAGCCTCACTTTCTCATGTAGCTTCTTCATTGCTTTCGCCCTTTGATTGTCATCCAAGCTTATAACAATATCTCTAGACAAAGGGGTGAAATCTAAGGGGTTAAAATCATAAACACATTAAAAGAGAGTCACTCCACTAGTCTAATGGGTAACATGATTATAAGCAAACTTGACTAAGGGTAGATGATCTTCCCAAGAGGACATTTTACCTTTCACTACGAAACGTAACATAGAACCCAAGGTCCTATTTACTACTTTCATTTAACCATCGGTTTTTGGGTAGCACAACATTGAGAAAAGTAATTTTGTGTCAAGTCTACCCCACAATAACCTCTAAAAGTGACTAAGGAAATTAGAGTCCCTATAACTAATAATAGTCCTATGAATCCCATGCAATTTAACATGTTCAACAAACAAAGAGGCAACATTGGGCTCACTGTCATGACATGGGATAAAGTGGATTATTTTTTAATACCGGTCAACCACGAAAAAATTTTAGCCCTACCTTTCCTCTTTCTAGTCAACCCCAAAACAAAATCCATAAAAAATGTCAAGCCATGGGCGTAAGAGAGTGGGTAGTGGGGTATACAATCATAAGGAAGAAGGCGCGATTTGACACTTCTACAATCCATACATTGGACACAAATTCTAGCAACATCATTGCACATCTTGGACCAATAGAATTGTTCCTCTAGGATTTTATTATAAAGTAACCCATCATACCACCATCGTGTGCCTCTCTTATAAATAACTCTCTTCAAGATCTAGAGGTCACTCACAACCTTTTTCTTTTGAATAAGAAACCATCAAACTTAGAATAGGGTATAGAAACCCTATCTTTTATCCATCTTTTACTACCTTATTTTACACAAAATTGAAAGATTTGAGCAAATATGGGGTCCTTGGGGTATATTGCCTTTAGACACTCAAAATTCATCAACTTAAAAGACAATGTAAAGATTAGCACATGTTTCCTAGACAATGCATCGGCTACCATGTTTTTCTTTTCCTTCTTGTATTAGATTACATAAGAGAAAGTCTCTAGAAATTTAATCCATTTAGCACGTCACTTACTCAACTTATATTGGTCTCGGAGGTGCTTCAATGATTCATGGTTGGTTCAGATCACGAACTCTTTGGGCTACAAATAATTTTGCCAATTACCCAACGTTGTAACCAAGGCGTATAACTCTAGATCATAAGTAGAATAACTTAGACTTGTGCCCTTTAGCTTCTCACTAAATTAGGCAATAGGTTTAAGATCTTGCATTAATATGATACTTATACCCACCTTACTTGCATCACATTCAATCTCAAATATCTTATTAAAATAGGGTAATTGCAACAAGGGGGCGAAGCTAAGCATAACCTTCAAAGTGCATTAGCTTGATCATCACCTAATTTAAAAGATTTGTAATTCTGAATCACCTTAGTTAAGAGAGTGGTGATGGTACTAAATCCTTTGACAAATCACCTATAGAAACTAGTCAATCCATGGAAGCTTCGTACTTCATTAATGAATTTCAGAGTTGGCCAATTCTTGATAGCGTCTATCTTAAATTCATCCACCTTGACTCCCCTTGAGCTTACAACAAATCTCCAAAACACTACTTTATTCACATCAAAAGAGCACTTTTCAGTATTAGCATACAGTTTTTCTTTTCTAAGCACTTCAAACACACTTTGCAAATTAAAACATGTTCTTTAAGGGATTTACTATAAACTAAGACATCACCAAAGTATACCACAACAAATTTCCCAATGAATAGTTTTATCTTATAATTCATCAACCTATTTAAAAGTACTAGGAGCGCTGGTAAGACCGAAAGACGTGACAATCCAATCATATAGGCCAAACTTCGTCTTGAATGCGGTGTTTCACTCATCACCCGGGTACATTTAAATTTGGTGGTACCTATTCCTAAAATCTATCTTAGAGAATACATATGAACCATTCAACTCAACAAGCATATCATCCAAATGGGGAATTGTGTGGCAATACTTTAATGTTATTTTATTGATGGCTTGACAATCAAAATACATGCACCCTGTCCCATCTTTCTTTGGCACCAGAAACACCGGAACCACACATGGGCTCATACTTTTTTTTGATGTATTCCTTTTTTAGGAGTTCCTCAACTTTCCTTTAGAGTTTTTTGGTGTCCGTATGATTACTTTGATAAGCCAGTTTATTTGTCAATTAAGATCTTAGCACAAAGTCTATTTGGTGTTCAATTCCCCGAAGTGGGGGAACCCTTTTGAAAGTTTCTTTGGGAACCATCTTCATAATTCTGCAAAATAAGAGAGATAAAATAGGAATAAAAGAAGTAGAGGGGTTAGTATTAAAAACATGTGCTAGGAGAAGCATGGGTGTTTCTTCATCATGCTCTTTGAAGAGATCTTTGTTCCTAGCCAATATCACTATTTGATTCTTTCCCTTCAATCTCTTTTCTTTCTCCCATTACTTTTATATGGTCTCCTCTTCTCTAACCTTCTTTCCTTCTCCTTTAACTCCCTTAATATTTGATGGGCATCATTCACTTATGAAGGTGAGAAAGGATATAGTGTAAATGTTTAGTCATTCAACTCAAGGGAATACTAATTGGTTCTACTATCATGCTTAGTCGTTAGATCATATTTCCATGGTTTTCCCAATAAGATGTGATAAGCTGCATAGAAATCACATCACAGTACCTCATCTCGGTAATTCCCGATTTTGAAATGAATCACTACTTATTGAGTTACCTTCAACTCTCAGCATTTATTCAACCATTAGAGTTTGTATGGACTATCATTATTAGTGGTGGGTAGCTTTAGGAAGTCAACCATGGTGGTACTAGATACATTGGCACAACTACCACTATCAATTATCAACAAGCATACTTTCTCCTTGATAAAACACTTAGCATGGAATAGATTTTCCGTTTGACTCAAGTCATCTAAAGCCTTACTAATCACCGTTCGTCTTACCATAAAGTTAGGCACTTCAAACTCTCCATCTTGAGGACAAGCATCTTTATCATCTCCTTTTTCTTGTACCTCCCCGTCATCTTGCTCTCCATCTTGAGATTTTTCATCAATCATATTCGCTTATGATCCCACCTCTTCTCCAAGGTAATACAATTTTCCTTTCTTAAGGAGTACATTTCTCTAGTTGGGATATTTATTTGCCTTATGTCCCTATCCATTAAAGCATTAAAAACCTTTAGAATTGAGAGTAGGATATTTGTTACCTTCACTCATTGGCGAGTACTTGTAACACCTTGAGAAGCTTTGAATCCAAGTTTAATATTTTAAATAAACATGAGTAAGTATATTTATAGAGAATTATAGTATATATATATATACATATTTAGTGTATATAATTTATATGATTCACTACGTTTAAGTGGGGCCCACTTTAGTTTCTAAATGTACTATGAGATAAGAAAATACAACGAAGGGAACTTTAGTTGGAAACAGGCGTACAGTAGTACTAGTTTATATTTGAAGAAAACAAAGAAAGAAAAAAGAAGTAAGATGTGATTCGAAATTCACTGGGGCTTTGGTCAAATATAAAGGGAAAGTTAAAAGGGAAAAGTACTAGTTACTATGATTCTTTGTTTTCCTTCTTTATTTTCGATCAACTAAGAAACCAACAGAAAGATTTAAGAAAAAGTTAGAGGCGGCAGCTGAGTACTAATACTCAAATTCTTCTTCTTCTCTTGGCATCGAAGAACTCCGCTAGAAAGAGAAGGGATGAAAGGATCCTTGTAATAGTTTTGAAATAATTTTGAGAGGTGACTTCAATAACCTAAAGTTGGAGTTGAATTTCAAGAGGTAAGTTCCCTATCCTTTTCTTGAATTTGGCTATAAATAAGTGTTTTGGGAATGTTTATTTTGAATCTATGGACTACTCCTTGAATCGGGTTCTTGAGAAAAAGAGGAAAATGGGAAATTTTATTAAAAGAGGAGTTTCTGGGATTTATATCAATTGGATGGACTTGGAATTTAATTGAATAAACTGGAAAATTTAGAATTCATTTCGAATCCTTGTTAAGAAATTCAATTGGTTTCAGACATAATCGAAGGGTGCTCAATAAAATTATTAAATGCACCTACGGATCATTAATGGATATATATGTGATCCTTGTAGTTAGTAGATTGGATATCAGAGATATTGAATGGGTGGTTGGAAGGATAAAGGTTACACTTTCATGGGTTGAATCGTTTGAGGCTCAGAATACTATCGTAGAGCACTAAAGGTTTGTAAAGCTAAACATTCCCTCGCCATTAAGGCACCACCCTATGTTGTGTACTCCTTCCTATTAATGTTAGTATAATTCTCATGAAATACAGAAGTAGAATCTTTATATTTCCATACATATCATTCCTTCGCTCTACCATCAAGCTTACTAGTATATCTCTCTCCCTCTTTGTGTTGAGTTTCCATGAAACTTCTATATTATCATAAGTTTCTGTATTTGAAGTCCTTACATGTTAGGAGTAAATGGTAACAACATAGCTTTACTTGTATATGGTAGCTAAATGATCATTATCATAACTCATGTGTTATAGGCCTTCAAGGCATTATTTGATAAACATTAATGACGGAAGGGTATAGAGGTTTAGCTTGGCATATCGCTCGATATGATTCTGTGCACAGGATTGAGACCAGACCACTATAGCGAGCCCAACCATTGGGCGTACCCACCTTTGTGGCATCATTTGTATTTAAAATTAGTTGGAATGGTATGTATTGGTTTCCCCTAACTCGAGCCAACATATGGTATATATGGCCTGCGGGTAGACCCTTATAGTGAGCCCCTGGGCAGGGCGTACCTAGATACAGACTGCGATTACAGTTACACATATGAAATCATAGCAATGAGTATGTAAGCAACATATGCTTTATACTTGCCTCATATTGCCTTCGAAAAGCCATCGTGTGATCATTTATACGACTTATAGGATAAGTGCATCACCTAGGCAAAGTATAAGTCCTATATTATAATGACCATTTATTTTAAATATTATATATGATGCTAACCAGGTTGGTGCGCAAGTTATTAGTCCATACCGTATATGTATTATTTGTTGGCTCATACGTTTTTCACTTTACCATTCGACTGATATGAGCTTCTGTATTTGTCCAACTATTATTTTATCTGCTTTCAAACCGGTATATGTTGTTTATGTACTGACATCTCGAGCCCACCATATTTTATCAATGCAGGCTCAGATCCTCAGGAGAGCAGACGTCCATGTTAAGCCATTTTCAGCTGTTTAATTATGATACAGACCATGTCTGCTATCGAAAGGGATAAAGCAGCCCACCAGGCTGCTACTAGCACTACTCAGGAGGCAACCACTACCGGTCCATCTCCCATATTGGTGGATCTTAGTAGGATTCAAGAAAATTTGTTGGGTTCTATGCTTCCAAGTTCTCTAACTCTCAAAACGGAAGGACTTACAGGGGTTTCTGCACCTCCAGTAGAGCCAATGGTAGTTCTTATTTTGCCATCAAGTTCCTCAGACCCAGATCTTAAGGGAGTAATACAGTTGCTTACACAGTTGGTCACCGCTCAGTCCCAAAGACAAAGTGTGGACATACCTATTACTACTCAGGGAGGGATAGCCAAATCTAGGATCAAAGATTTCTTCCGTATAAATCCACCAAAATTCATAGGTTCTAAGCTCATAGAGGATCATCAACAATTCATTGAAGTGGCTTATAGAATTTTTAAGGTGATGCGGGTGTCAGATACAAATGCAGTTGAATTGGCCGCCCATCAACTGAAAGATATTGTTATTGATTGGTATGAGACGTGGGTTTCCTCAAGAGGTCAGGAAGCTCCTCCAGCAGTCTGGGTAGAATTTGCAAAAGCCTTCATGGATCATTTCATGCCATTAGAGCTTAGAGAAGCAAAGGTGGATGAATTTTTATCTTTAAAGCAGGGTAATCTTAGTGTCAAGGAGTATTGTTTTTGGTTTACACAGTTGTCCAAATATGCTCCAGAAGTGGTTAACACACAAGCAAAAATGGATTCATCGCTTTGTGAATAGCCTAGAGAGTCCCATGAATTCTTTCTGTCGCTACTATGAATAAAGATTTGGATATAGCCAGGATCATGGTACATGCTCAGCAGATAGAGAAAGATCAACGTAATCATGAAATAGATAGTGAAAGGGAGCAGAGTAAGAGAGCTAGGACAACCAGCCAGTACCAGGGGAGTAGTGAAGCTTCCACTAGTAAAGGGCCACCTAGGCAAACCCAGACAGTTGTGCGCTCCACGTCTAATGCTCCGACTTAGTTCTTGAGGCACAGGTATGAGCAGAGCCAGACTTACGACTTCATAGAGGCACTAGTTGAGGGTTACCACCTCAACCTACTTGTAGGTTGTACAGCCAACCACATGGAGGAGAGTGTCGTTATGGTTCAAATGCATGTTACTGGTGTGGTATAGAAGGTCATATGGTACATGATTGTCCATAGCTCAGAGGTAAAGGTAGAGGTGATCGATCACAGCCTACAGGGTTTTCATCAGCTTCATATTCACCAGTGTCTTTTTATTTTCGTAGTCCCCAGGCTTTAGCAAGCAGAGGATTTGGTAAGGTCAAAGGGCTCAGTTCGAGCGCCGGCCCAAACCGTATGTATGCACTAGCTGGTCGGTAAGATTCAGAGGTATCTCCAGATGTGGTTACAGGTACCTTAGCTATCTTTTCATATGATGTATATGCCTTGATAGACCCAGGTCTAACTTGTCATATATTACTCCATTAGTTGCTAAGAATTTGGAGTAGAGCCAGAGTTATTACGAGAACCATTTGTATATCGAATCTAGTAGGAGATTCAATTGTAGCTAGACGAGTCTATTACGATTGTGTGGTGACAGTATGTGGTCATTCTACATTGTCTAATCTAATTGAACTTGAAATGGTTAATTTCGATATTATTATGGGCATAGATTAGTTATCCTCCTGTTATGCTATAGCTGATTGTCGAGCCAAGATGGCTCATTTTCATTTCCCAAGAGATTCGATCTTAGAGTGGAAGGGTGATTCTATAATGCCTAGAGGAAGGTTTATTTCCTTTCTTAAGGCACGAAAACTTATTGCAAAGGGGTGTTTGTATCACCTAGCCTAAGTGAAAGACAATGATACTGAAAAATAGGCACCAACTTTAGGATCTGTACCAGTGGTGAATGAGTACTCGAATGTGTTTCCTGATGAACTTCCTCATTACCTCCAATCAGAGAGATCGATTTTGGTATTGATGTGGATTTTGGTACCCAGCCGATAACAATTCCGCCTTATAGAATGGGGCCTGCAGAACTGAAAGAGCTAAAAGAATAGTTAAATGACTTACTTGATAAAAGCTTTATTCGGCCCAGTATATCACATTGGGGTGCGCCAGTGATTTTTGTATGCAAGAAATATGGCATGTTGCGAATGTATATAGATTACAGGCAGTTGAACAAAGTGACAATAAATAATAAGTACCCTCTCCCCTGAATTGATGATTTATTTGATCAATTATAAGGATCTTAATGCTTTTTAAGGATTAATTTGAGGTTTGGTTATTACCATTTAAGAATTCGTGAGTCAGATATTCCCAAAACAGCCTTTCGAACAAGATATGGGAACTTTGAGTTTCTTGTCATGTCATTTGGACTAACGAATGCTCCAGCAGCCTTTATGGACATGATGAACAGGATTTTCAAACCTTTTCTTGATATGCATGTGATTGTATTTATAGATGATATTTTAATATATTCACGTAATGAAGTTGAGCATGCAGATCATTTGAGGTCAGTATTATAGAAACTCAAAGAGCACCAGTTGTATGCTAAGTTCTCTAAGTATGAGTTTTGGTTGACCTCGGTAGCCTTTCTTGGCCATGTAGTATCTGGAGAAGGCATCCAAGTAGATTTTTAGAAGATAAAAGCTGGGAAGAATTGGCCTCGACCAACAACTCCTACAGAGGTACGTAGTTTCTTGGGGTTAGCAGGTTACTATAGGAGATTTGTGGAGGGTTTTTTCTCTATTTCTGCCCCATTGACCAAATTGATGCAGAAAGCAATTAAGTAAAAATGGTCAGATGCTTGTGAAAGAAGTTTTCAAGAGTTGAAACATAGATTAACCACTGCGCTAGTGTTGTCCTTACCAGAGGGCACAGATAGATATGTAGTGTACTATGATGCTTCAGGTATTGGTTTGGGTTGCGTCCTAATACAGCATGGAAGAGTTATAGCGTATGAATCTTGATAATTAAAAAAGCATGCACAGAATCATCCCACTTATGACCTAGAGCTTCCAGCTGTGGTATTCGCGCTTAAGATATGGTGTCATTATTTATATGGATTGCATGTTGATATATTTACCGATTATAAAATTCTTCAATACCTATTCAAGCAGAAAGAGTTGAACTTAATGCAAAGGAGGTGGCTAGAGTTACTAAAGGATTATGATGTCAATATTCTTTATTATCCTGGTAAAGGTAACATTGTAGCTGATGCTCTTAGTTGACTATCCATGGGTAGTCTAGTGCATCTATCACCGGTTTAGTGGGAAGTAGCAAGAGATGTTCACAAATGGGCCAATCTTGGCATTCGCCTTTAGGATTCCGAAGATGGTGGCATTATGGTACTTAATACAACCGAGTCGTCATTTGAACCTGCTATATAAGGGTTCCCACCGTTCTCACTAGAGTTACCTGTTATATTAGGGTCACTCACATATTATCCTTACCAGTGGCGCAGTATTGACACTCTTCCAATCAAGGCATAGATTGGACCCCAATTCAGCTATAATGCGTCATTTGGGGCATGTCGGTTAGATGACTACCTCCCATAGTCTCAGTATCAGTCACAGTAAAAGAACTCAGATAGTTTTTCAAAATTCAGGACTGTCAAATACAGTCAACTCAGATACAGTATAGAACTCAGCTATTTCCCTTAGATTCAGGACTGTCAGGTATAGTCACTCCTGTTATCAGTTATCAGAATTCAGTTATTAGTCATTTTAGTCATTAGAATACTTATGTTATCACGATTTCATATATAGTTACTATGTATGCATGCATGTATTCTCAAGTTCATAGTAATTTGTTAGCCAGTATTGCTCATGCATATGAATCTCATGCATTCAACCTGCCTCACATGCATGACGTATTTGTGCTATGGTGTCTTAAGCCATAGGTTCAGAGACACGAGCTCCAGAGCATCAGCAGATTCCAGATATCAGCAGTCAGAGATAGCAGTGAGTCCTCATCCTTCGAGGACATGATTATTTCTCTATTATCTCATTAATTAGTTTATTAGTTGGAGTTAGTTGGGGACACATCCTATCAACTCCTTACTCAGACAACTCAATCAGTTAGAGGTTTTCCAGACTATTATGTTCAGACAGTAATTCCATTTGTTTTGGGTATTTTTACCCCATTTAGATGTTATGTTTAACTTCAGTTATGTGAACCTTATGGCCTTTCAGTTCATGTTTCTGCATTATTCAGTATATTATGCAGTATACAGGTACAGATATCAGTCATGGGTTAACTTGTGGTCTTTCGGGGTCATGAGCACCATGTAGCATTTCGAGTACCAGATTCAGGGCGTTACAAACTTGGTATCATAGCCTAAGGTTCAATAGAGTCCTAGGAAGTCTTAAAGTCGCATCTAGTAGAGTCTTGTACATGAGTGTGTTGCGCGCCATATTTATGTGTGGGAGTCTATAAGATGTTTTAGGAATATTTTCCCTTCTTTCAGTATTTATGTCGTGCCGATGAGAATAATCTCAATCTAATCTCTCAGTCTAATCCATTTTTTTTTCCTTATTTCAGAGCATGCGTTTCAAGAGAAGAACCCAGTATGTCCAAGAAGATCCTTTGGACGAACATATTTCTCATGCGGAGTTCAAGGCCGCATTCACTTATCTTGCTCAGTTAGTTGCTACTTAGAATAAATGACCAGCTATTATTCCGGCCAATCAAGTGGTCAATTCAGTTGCATCCAGGATTCAGGACTTCGCCTGAATGAATCCTCCATCCTTTCTTGGGTCTAAGACAGATGAGTACCCTCAGAAATTCCTAGATCAGGTGCAGAAAGTTACAGACATAATGGGGGTTACTGTTAGTGAGAGTGCTGAGCTAGCTGCATATCAGTTGCAGGATGTTGCTCACACTTAGTTTAAGCAGTGGAAGTTAAAGAGGGAAAATGATGCCGGGCTAGTTGAGTGGAAGGAGTTTGCTTCTATTTTCCTTGATAGATTCTTTCCCCTAGAGCTTAGAGAAGCTAAGGTACTAGAATTCATCAACCTCAGGAAGGGCAATATGACAGTGAAAGAGTATTCTCTTAAGTTTACTCAATTAGCCAGATATTCCCCTTATGTGGTTGCAGATAGCAAAGTAAGGATGAGTAAGTTCATTTTAGGGGTGAATAATAACGTGGTTAATGAGTGTAGATCTGCCATGTTGAATAGTGACATGACTTTAGCCAGGCTCATGATTCATGCTCAACAGATAGAGGAGTAGAAGATTAAGATGAGGGAGAAGCAGAATAAGAGAGCAAAGATAGGTAGTTTCAACTTTCCTCAGCCTAAGTCAGAAGGAAAAAATTGTTCTCAATTTCATCCTAAGTCAGAAGAAGAAAATCGTTCTCAGTTTCATCCTAAGTCATCAGTTTCAGCTCCTTCTTCAGCCAGTGCTCCAGTTCCTAAGTTCAGAGAGGTTAATAAAGATAGAGTGCTAAGTTCTAAGTCCCAGGGTACTGCTAGCAGTGCCCGCATCTATCCTCTTTACCAGACTTATGGCAAGCACCATCAGGGTATTTGCAGAGCTGGCAGTGGTATTTGTTTTGTATGTGGCAAGCCTAGCCACAGAGTCAGAGACTATCCTCAGTCAGGTCCTCAAGGTCAACAAAATTGCTCCTCAGCTCAGATTGGTCGCCCAAATCAATAGGGTGCCACCTCTAATGCTACTAGTGGGCAACGCCTAAATTGTCTTTATGCTTTTCAGTTCCGACAGGATCAGGAAAATTCTCCTGATGTGGTTACTGGTATGTTACAGATCTTTCATGTGCACATTTATGCTTTGCTAGATCCAGGTGCTTATTTGTGTTTTGTTACTCCTTATATAGCAGGCGATTTTGGAATTAGTCCCAAAATTCTAGCAGATCCCTTTTCAGTCTCTACCTCATTGGGTAAAACCATCATAGCCTAGCGGGTATACAAAAACTGCCTGATTATAATATCTCAGAGAGTCACTTCACCAAAATTAGTCGAATTAGAGATGACTTATTTTGATGTCATTCTCGGCATGGATTGGATTCATTCCTGCTATGCCATAGTCGACTACAGAAATAGAATAGTTTAGTTTTAGTATCCGAATGAACCCATCCTAGAGCGGGAGGGTAATATATCCGCTTTCAGAGGTCAGCTTGTTTCCTACCTTTGGGCACGGAAAAAGATATCTAAAGGATGTGTCTATCATCTTGTTTGAGTTATGGTTACTATTTCCAAAACTCCCTGTCTTGAATCAGTCCCAGTCGTGAACGAATATTCAGATGTCTTCCCCGAAGATCTTCTAGGAATTCCTCCCGAAAGGAAAATAGACTTTGGCATTGATTTTCTTCCAGACACTCAGCCTATATACATTCCTCCATACAGAATGGCACCATCAGAACTTAGAGAATTAAAAGAAAAATTGAAGGATCTCTTAGATAAGGGATTCATCAAGCCTAGTGTGTCCCCATGAGGCGCTCCAATATTCTTCATGTGCAAGAAAGATAGTTCTCTCAGAATGTGTATAGACTACCGTCAACTTAATAAAATCACGGTAAAAAATAAGTATCCTCTTCCCAGAATCAATGACTTATTTGACCAACTTCAGGGTGCTAGCAATGTCTTTAAGATAGACCTCAGATCCGGCTATCATCATGTTAGAGTCAGAGAAGTGACATTTCAAAAATAGCTTTCCGTACTCGGTATGGTCACTTCAAATTTCTAGTCATGTCCTTTGGTCTCACCAATGCCCCAACAGCTTTCATGGACTTGATGAACCGTGTGTATAAGAAGTACTTGTTCATGTTCATCATAGTCTTCATATATGATATTCTAGTTTATTCACGTAGTGAGCGAGATCATGTAGACCATCTCAGAACAGTACTTCAGACTCTCAGAGATCATCAGCTATTCACCAAAGTTAGTAAGTGTGAATTTTGGCTAAGGTCAGTAGCATTCCTTGGCCATATCATTTTCGGTGATGGCGTTAGAGTAGATCCTCAAAAGACCAAAACAGTAAGAAACTGGCCTCACCCTGTCTCTCCATCAGATATCAAGAGTTTCCTGGTTTTTGCTGGATATTATAGACGGTTTGTTGAGGAATTTTCTTCTATTGCATACCCTATGTCCAAATTGACTTAGGAAAAAGTCAAGTTTCAGTGGTCAGATCCTTGCGAGAAGAGTTTTCAGGAGTTGAAGACTCGACTCACCTCAGCTCCAGTTTTAGCTCTTCCAGATGGTTCAGATGGGTTCTTATTATATTGTGATGCATCCAGAGTAGGTTTAGGTTTTGTCCTCATACAGCATGGTAAGGTCATAGCCTACGCCTCCCGAAAGCTTACACCCCATGAGAAGAATTATCCTACTCATAATCTTGAGTTAGCCGCCGTAGTATTTGCCTTGAAGATTTGGAGGCATTATCTATACGGTGTTAGCCGGGGGTCTATCAAAAATAGCCTCTCTACTTCTCCTGAGGTATTGGTATGGTCTGCGTACACTCTACCCTCTCCAGACCCCAATAGGTGGGAATACACTGGGTATGTTGTTGTTGTTATATCTATACGGTGTTCATGTAGATGTGTTCACGGATCATAAGAGCCTTTAGTATGTCTTTTCTCAGAAAGAACTTAATCTTCGTCAAAGAAGTTGGTTAGAGCTCTTGAAAGATTACGACATGAGCGTCCTTTATCATTTGAGAAAGGCTAACGTAGTGGCCGAAGCTCTCAGTAGACAGTCTATGGATAGTGTTGATCATGTTGAGGACAGTAAGAAAAAGTTAGCCCAGGAAGTCCATCAGCTTGCTAGACTAGGCGTTTGCTTAGTTGATATAGAAGAGGCTGATATATGGGTTCAGAGTAGTTCAAAAACATCTCTAGTTTCCGAGGTGAAATAAAAGTAATATAGGGATCCTAGCCTTGTCAAGTTAAAAGAGTTAGTCAAGGATCAGAAAGTAGGGTTTTTTTCCAAGGGGGGATAGTGTTCTGCATTGTTAGGTCGTCTGTGTGTTCCAGCTATAGATGACTTAAGGTAGCAAATTCTTGCAGAAGCGCATGGTGCGTGCTACTCTATTCATCCACGGGCCATAAAGATATACCGCTATTTACGAGAAACCTATTGGTTGAGTGGGATGAAGAGAGATATTGCAGAGTTTGTGGCTAAGTACTCTATATATCAGCAGGTTAAGATAGAGCATCAAAATCCTAGTGGGTCCATGCAGGAGTTCAATATTCCTAGTTGGAAGTTGGAAAAAGTAAACATGAATTTCGTGACGGGTTTGCCTCGTACTTATTGTCAACATGATTCGGTTTGGGTCATTGTAGGCAGGATGACCAAATCATCTTATTTTCTTCCAGTTCATACCTCTTATTCAGTCGAGGATTACGTCAAACTCTACATCAGGGAGTTGGTCAGATTACATGGTGTTCCGCTATCTATTATCTTAGACAGAGGTACCCAGTTCACCTCTCATTTCTAGAAAGCATTCTAAAAGGGTCTTGGTACCCAAGTTCATCTGAGTACAGCCTTCCATCCTCAGATAGATGGTCAAGCAGAAAGAACCATTCAAACTCTAAAAGATATTCTAAGGGCGTGTGCAATTGATTTCAAGGGTAGTTGGGATGACCACTTGTCTTTGATTGAGTTTGCATATAAAAACGGCTATCATTCCAGTATTCACATGGCTCCCTTCGAAGCTCTCTATGGTAGGAGATGTAGATCTCTAATTGGTTGGTTCGAAGTTAGTGAGGCCTCAGTTATAGGGCCTAACTTGGTATTGGACGCCTTAGAGAAAGTCCAGTTGACCATAGAAAGACTCTGGATGCTCAGAGCTGACAGAAGTCTTATGCTGATGTTCGTAGAAAGGATATCGATTTTGATATTAGTGATTATGTCTATCTAAAATCTCTCCCATGAAGGGAGTGAAGAGGTTTGACAAGAAGGGAAAGCTCAGTCCCCGATATGTCGGTCCCTTCAAGATTCTCAGTTGCTTTGGCAAGGTAGCTTATGAGCCCGAATTGCCTTCAAATCTAGCTTCAGTTCATCTAGTCTTCCATGTCTCCTTACTCAAGAAGTGTATAGCAACAGTCAGAGCATAGATGTTCAGAACAGCCTCTCTTAAGAAGAGATTCCAGGTCGAAACCCTAGACTATCAGACTCATAGATTGAGGAACAAAGAAGTCTCTCTAGTTAAGGTTCTTTGACAAAATCAGTCTGTCGAGGGAGATACTTGGGAAGCAGAGACAGACATGCGTACCAAGTATCTTCACCTCTTCTCTGCTGACTCAGGTTAAGCTCAAGGTAACAGTTCTCCTTAAGCTTACTCAGTTTCATGTTCAGTGTTCGTCACAAACTTGGTATTAAATACCATTGCATATTCATTCATCCATTCATGTATCAACTCAGTTATATAATTATGCATCAGATATGTATTCTCATTGTGGGAAACTTAGTTCATCAGAACACCCAGTCATGAATCAGTTACATATACATCAGATATGCATGTTCAATATGATATGTTCAGTTATCAGTCATGTCAGTCATGAGATCATGTTTCAGTATTCATGTTCAGTATGTACGTTGGTTATTCTTTCCCCTCACTCAGTCACATTCGAGGATGAATGTAATCAAGGGGGAGATATTGTAATAACTCATACTTTTTCCTAGCTTGAAATTTATCCCAAGAATGTTAGAATCTTTCTTTGAAAGATGAATATACTTTTGTACATGTGGTATTTTTAAGATTTTCACTTTTATTCATGTGAGAAATTAAATTAGCTATCTAACGATACCAATTTCATCCAAATCCAATATCGGAGTAAAATGTTATGGACATTTTACTCAGAGCTAACAACATCGCCCAAGTGCGATAGCCAGGTTGACGGACCGTCGACCTAGTGATGGACCGTCGCCTTGCCTGTCACAGCCAAGGCAGTGAGGCAACTTTCTGGCCGTCGCTTATTAGGCAGTAAGCCTTTTTCTTGGTCCACGTACAATGGTTGAAAGGATGGAACGTCACCCTAGAGGATCGTACGAGCCATCGCAGGTCCCGATTCAACAAATTAAAGTCATTTTAAAAGGAGCTTTTTGGTCTTTTACCACCCATTTATATATCCAATTGTATCCGACCAAAGCTCAGAAATTCATTATTCTTCTACAACAACAAAATTAAGGTTTTATCTCTAACGTTAATCTCCAAGAATAAAATTTAAATCTTCTTCAAGAACTAAGAGATTCAAATTCTTCAAGTTTAGGAACTTCATGAAACTCAACCCAGGTATGCATAGTATTCATTCATGGACTCCTTTCGTCCATGAAGCCCAAAAATCTCTTTTCAATGTTTAAGTTTATGGATTTCCTTTATGAATTTCATGATTGGGCTACTCTTGTTCATGTTAATAATGAGTAATTGAATTCTATTCCAGGTTGGGGGATAAATTTGATGTGGATTTGATTAGTATAGATATAGATTTATGTAAATCTATGATTAAACCCTTGAATGATGAAATTAGAATTGAATCATGATGTTTAATTGTTGTATAATATTGTTTACACATACTATGCCTACCATGTGTTTCATTAAATATCTAGATAAAGGAAAATGACCAACTAGCATTATATTATGAAATCCCCATGTATGTACAAGTTTTTATAGATCACATATTTGATGAAATGCTTCAATAAATGTATTATGGATTATGATGTTAGTGATGTGTTCAAGTAGGTCATGCTTTGTCGATTTCCTTTTATCGAGTCCTGGGGGTACTTGTACCCGAAATACTAGTTGTGTACCTAGAGCCATGTCATGTTTCTATGATACTCTCAGTCAAGCTATGATCCTTAGACTTCAAACAGTCTTATGACTCAGGAAATATCCATGATCTAATAAACTCAGTCAGTTGTCAGATATCAGTAATATTTTGTCAGCCAACAGAAGTCAGTAACTCAGTCCATGTTCAGTTCAGTAAATCATGTTTAGTGTCTATTTAGATGGGAGTAGAAATTAGGACCGAACGAACCCAAGGATGGGAACTCACCTGTTATATGAGGGTGTGGTTTTTAGAAGCAATCCTTGCATTCCAGAACTATGTAGCCAGCATAGGTTGAGACATCCTAGCCTGCTATATGAGGGTTGATGTGGTGGCTTAACCTACTATATGAGGGTTTCCACCGTTCTCACTAGAGTTACCTGTTGTATTAGGGTCACTCATATGTTGTCCTTACCAGTGGCGCGGTATTGATCCCCTTCCAATCAGGACACAGATTGGACCCCAATTCAGCTATAATGTATTATTTGGATCATGTCGGTTAGATGACTACCTCCCATAGTCACAGTATCAGTCACAATAAAACAATAAAAGAACTCAAATAGTTTTTAAGAATTCAGGACTGTCAGATACAGTCAACTCAGATACAATACGGAACTTAGCTAGTTCCATCAAATTCAGGATTGTCAGATATAGCCACTCATGTTATCAATTATCAAAATTCAGTCATTAGTCATGTTAGTCATCAGCATACTCATGTTATCACGATTTCAGATACAGTTACTATGTATGCATGCATGTATTCTCACGTTCATATTAATTAGTTAGCCAGTATTGTTCATGCATATGAATCCCATGCATTCAGCCTACCGCATATGCATATCAGTACATTTAAAGTACCGACACATTTACGCTATGGTGTCTTATACCATAGGTTCAGAGACACGAGCTCCAGAGCATCAGCAGATTCCAGATATCAGAAATCAGAGTTAGTAGTGAGTCCTCATCCTTTGAGGACATGATTATTTCTCTATTATCTCATTAATTAGTTTATTAGTTAGAGTTAGTTGGGGATATGTCCCATCAAATCCTTACTCAGATAGTTCAGTCAGTTAGAGGCTTTCCAGACCACTATGTTCAAATAGTTATTCCAGTTGTTTTGGGTATTTCATACCCCATTTAGATGTTATGTTTTACTTCAGTTATATGAACCTTATGGTCTTTCAGTTCATGTTTTCACATTATTCAATATATTATGCAGTATACAGGTACAGATGTCAGTTATGGGTTAGCTTGTAATCCTTTGGGGTCATGAGCATCGTGTAGCATTTCGGGTACCAGATTTGAGGCGTTAAATTATCACTCCAGCATTGGCATGGCTCTATTCGAAGCGCTCTATGGGAGGAGATGTAGGTCACCTATTGTTTGGTTTGAAGTAGGCAAAATATAGGTATTGCGTCTGGATTTAGTCCATCAAGTTGTCGAAAAGGTTAAACTGATATGAGTGCGACTGAAGACTACCTAGAGCAGGCAAAAATCATATACGAATGTGTGACATAGAGATTTAGAGTTTTATGTTGATGCTTTTGTTTTCTTGAAGGTGTCGCCTATGAAGGGCATTATGCGATTAGGGAAAAAGGTAAGTTGAGTCCGAGATATATTGGGCCCTATAGAGTTATTCGCAAAATTGTCCAGGTAGCTTATGAGTTAGAATTACCTTCAGAGTTAGCTGTAATGCATCCTATCTTTCATGTTTCTATGCTACCTAAATGCTTAGGAGAGCCATCTCATGTCATCCTTATAGAAGGTATTGAGCTTGCTAGAGACTTATTATTTGAGAAAGTCCCCGTGGCTATATTGGATCGGTAGGTAAAAAAGTTCAGATCTAGATACATAGCTTCGGTAAAGGTGTTATGGAGGAACCAGAGCGTAGAAGAAGCCACTTGGGAAGCAGAAACGGATATGAAAACTAAATACCCTTATTTATTTCAAAATCTTCCAGAAGGTTCTTAAACTACTTGTCCCTTTACGTGATCGTTAGTTCCATTATATTTTATTCTGTTGATATATGATTCTTACTTGATACATTTAGGTATGTGATTTGCGCCTATGGATCTTAAGATTTACATGGAAACAACATGCACATGCAGAGTATAAGGTAAGCTATATGGTTGGTTATGACTTTTGATTGTGTGAAAGGCCAAGAGGAGCCTCGTGTACCATTTCTTGAGTTTAAGGCCAAATGGAGCCTCATGTGTTATTTTTTGAGTATTATTTGAGTTGTGACACTCTGTGAAGCGTATTTGGATATATTCTGGCTAGCTGACAGGTACCCGATAGGCCTATTTACAAAGGAAATTCAGGTGAAATTTTTGGAAATTTAGAGAGTTAGTCAAATTTAAGACCTTATGATGCGTCAAGTGAGAACCGAAGTTGATTAAATGATCTTAAGAATGTCTTGGTTAGTTATGGGATGGATAATAAGCTATAAGCATCATTCGAGGGCGAATGACCCTAAGTGGGGGAGATTGTAACACCTTGAGAAGCTTTGAATCCAAGTTTAATATTTTAAATAAACATGAGGTGTATGTATTTTTATGGAGAATTATAATATATATATATATATGTATATATATACACATATTTAGTGTATATAATTTATATGATGCACTAATTTTAAGTGGGGCCCACTTTAGTTTCTAAATGTACTATGTGATAAGAAAATACAAAGAAGGGAACTTTAGTTGGAAACAGGCGTACAGTAGTACTAGTTATATATTTGAAGAAAAAAAAAGAAAGAAAAAAGAAGTAAGATGTGATTTGGAATTCACTGGGCTTTTGTCAAATATAAAGGGAAAGTTAAAAGGGAAAGTACTAGTTACTATGATTCTCTGTTTTCCTTCTTTATTTTCGATCAACTAAGCAACCAACAGAAAGATTTAAGAAAAAGTTAGAGGCAGTAGCTGAGTACTAATACTCAAATTCTTCTTCTTTCGGCATCAAAGAACTCCACTAGAAAGGGAAGGGAGGAAGGGATCCTTGTGATAGTTTTGAAATAATTTTGAGAGGTGACTTCAATAACCTAAAGTTGGAGTTGGATTTCAAGAGGTAAGTTCCCTATCATTTTCTTGAATTTGGCTATAAATAAGTATTTTGGGAATGTTTATTTTGAATCTTTGACTACTCATTGATTCGGGTTCTTGAGAAAAGGGGAAAATGGGAAATTTTAATAAAAGAGGAGTTTCTTGGATTTATATCAATTGGATAGACTTGGCATTTAATTGAATAAACTGAAAAAGTTAGAATTCATTTTGAATCCTTGTTAAGAAATTCGATTGGTTTCGGACATAATCAGAGGGTGCTGAATAAAATTGTTAAATGCACCTACGGATCATTGATGGTTATATATGTGATCCTTGTAGTTAGTAGATTGGCTATCAGAGATCTTGAACGGGTGGTTAGAAGGATAAAGGTTACACTTTCACGGGTTGAATCGTTTGAGGCTCGGAGTACTATCATCGAGCACTAAAGGTATGTAAAGCTAAACATTCCCTCGCCATTAAGGTACCATCCTACGTTGTGTACTCCTTCCTATTAATGTTAGTATAATTATCATGAAATACGGAAGTAGAATCTTTATATTGCCTTACATATCATTCCTTCGCTCTACCATCAAGCTTACTAGTATATATCTCTCCCCCTTTGTGTTGAGTTTTCATGACACTTCTATATTATCATAAGTTTCTGTATTTGAAGTTCTTACATATTAGGAGTAAATGGTAACAACATAGCTTCACTTGTATATGGTAGCTAAATGATCATTATCGTAACTCATGTGTCATAGGCCTTCAAGGCATTATTTGATAAACATTAATGACAGAAGGGTATATAGGTTTGGCTTGGCATATCACTCGATGTGATTCTGTGCATAGGATCAAGACCAGAACACTATAGCGAACCCAACAATTGGGCGTACCCGCCTTTGTGGCATCATTTATATTTAAAGTCAGTTGGAACGGTGTGTATTGATTTTCCCTGACTTGAGCCAACATATGGCATATATGGCCTGCAGTCAGACCCTCATAGTGAGCCCCTGGGCAGGGCATACCTGGATACAGACTGCGATTACAGTTACACATATGAAATCATAGCAATGAGTATGTAAGCAACATATGATTTACAATTGCCTCGGATTGCCTTCGGAAGGCCATCTCGTGATCATTTGTACGACTTATAGGATAAGTGCATCACCTTGGCAAAGTATAAGTCCTATATTATAATGAACGTTTGTTTTAAATATTATATGTGATACTAACCAGGTTGGTGCGTAAGTTATTAGTCCATACCGTATATGTGTTATTTGTTGGCTCATACATTTTTCACTTTACTATTCGACTGATATGAGCTTCTGTATTTGTCCAGCTATTATTCTGTCTGCTTTTATACCGGTACATGTTGTTTATGTACTGACGTCTCGGTCCTTCCATATTGAGATGATTGAGATGATACATTGATTAAGAAAAATAATTAATAACATGGCTAGTTTACCATAGTACCTCTATTAAATGATGTTTATATTTTAATTTGAAGAAAAAGTAATTAATGTAAAGGGTAAAATATGGGGAAAAAATTGTCTCTTCTTGATTAATGAAAAAAAGACAAGTAAAATGAAAAATTAAATTAGAAAATTTTGGGACAGATAATTTAAAACGGAGAGAGTAGTAAACTATATACCTTTTATTTATTTATTCTTTAATAGGTGTGGAAAAAAATTAAAGTAGCTACTAAAGATGAAGGGAAAAAGTTATTGGTTGGAGATTAAGAGAGGATAGTGCTAAATGGCCATAAAAATTTGTCCATAATTATAAAAAAACTTCAATGACCTTTCTCTTTCAAAACAATTTTTTTTTCTTTTTTTAATTAAAGAAAATTAAAGTCTTTGTTATTTCTAAACTTAAAAGTCTATTACCACATTGAAAAATGATAACCAATAAATGACTATTCAATAAAATAAGAAAATGTATTTGTTTATTTTAAATAAGTTTAATAAAATGTATTTATCGTACAGGATCAAAATGTAGTGAAAATTAAATTCACTATATAAACCATGAGACGGGAAGAGGGAGTAAGTTGTAATAAAATGTATTTATTTATTTAAATAAGTTGAAATTTACGATGGATAATTTTGTTTTTAAAATATTTTCAAATTATATTTAAAAAATTATTTAAATTATGTAATTTAAATTTTTTTAAAATATAATAATTTTTAAATAATATCTGTTATACCCTTTGCCTCAATTTATGTGGTATTGATACAATTTTGAGAGTGTACTAAATTTTTTTATATATTTTTAAAATATTTTAATTTATTAATTGTTGTGATTTACAGTACTTGTTCTTTTGTCTCAATTTATGTGTCAGCAATAAAATTTAGAGAGGCAATTAAATTTTTTATATCTTTTTAATTATTTTAAGTTTTTAATTACTATGATTTATAATACTTTTATGTAATTCTCAAATATATAATATATTAAAAATTAAAGTTAAATAAAAAAATATAAAATAAAATATCTAAGCAGGCAACACAAGCAAACATGTCGATCTGTTGTCTGTTTATCATTCTTTATAAGTGAGATAAGCAAATTACAAATGCCCATTTAAATGGTACAATGCTTAATTATTTTTAATTATCATGTTAAAATAAAATAAAATTATATATTTGAATAATTTATAAAAATAATTTTTGAAATATTTCGATAACTACAAATCATCACACTTTAGAAGTAGTAAATATTGACGCATTATAAAAATCATTCATATAGTCATATGTGTCGAACCAAAGTGAGTGAGACATAAATATTGATGGACAAGTCTTTTGCCCCTATGTTACGCCGGTTTGATAAATTGTGAATCATTACTTATATTTGTTACTAAATTGACCTCTAATTCTTTATTTTTTAAGTATATGGTTAAATAAAATTAAAATATATATAATTTAATAATTCTCAGGCATAATTTGTAAGATATCGCAATAACGACAATTTAACATACCTTAAACTTGATAAACATTGACACTTATAAAAATTATGCATATAGTTCACATCTGTCAAACAAAAGAGAATGAGATATAAGTGTTAATCATATAAGTCTTTCACCCCTATATTACGTCGATTTGATAAGTTATGAATTATTATTTGTTACTAAAATGATCTCTAATGATTTTTTTTATTATTATTAATCTTAAATAAAATTTATATATATATAATTTTCAGATATAATTTATAAAATATTGTGATAACAATAAATCAACACACTTTACCTTGATCAAGTGTTACGACAACGGTTATTTTATTTGACGATTCAAACCTCATCTATCTAAACAATGTTTTTATAGTCTAATACTAAATTATTAATTAATAATTATTATAAATATAGTAATTAGTTGAACCAGGGATTAATAATTAAACATATCTATCACAAAAGTGTATTTGTACAATAATTTATATTTAAATAAATAAGTGATTAAATTTTGTTATTTTTTAGTCAACTTATTATAACAAATCTAAACAAATTAACTTTACTAAATTTTACTTTAGACTTGTTTTATCGAAATAATATCTTTATCAGTCCAATTTAATTAGTTTTGTCAATGATGTGATTTAATTTTATAACTTGTAAGTTTCAAATATAATTTTTTTAGAAAATAAATATCTATATTAACGATTCTATTAACTTCAATTAACTAATTATAAAGAATTTAAACAAAAATTTAATATGCTTCACTCAAGCTTCATCATGATCAAGTGTTTTAAGAATTTTAGAGGTGTTTATTATTCGGCTTAATTCAACTTTACAGGATCTTATGTATAAGTTTCAAATATAATTTGAATAAATAAATTATTATATATAATTATTTTATTAATTAATATACTTAATCTAATATTTTTTTTTATAAATTCTCGCTAATTATATGAAGATAGATACAAATTGTTTGTCGAGGATAAAATCACTTACTATATATATATTTATATATATATATATATATATATACAGTATAACCTCGATAAATTAATACTGTTGGGACCGTCAAATTTTATTAATTTAGCGAGGTATTAATTAATCGTATAAATTAATAATTATTAATTTATAAATTATATACTTTTTGGGTCCATATTATGAATGTACCTAGGTGTACGTGAAAACTAATTTCTACATTGACTATTAATTATGCATACTTAACCAAATTCATGTATTTTTGCTGATACATTTTCAATATTCTATGTATATCTTAATAAAATATATAAATCTACTTAATTATTAATGTAGTTACATGCTACATTCATTAAAATGTATAAATCCACTCAATTATTAATGTAGTTACACGTACATACATTAACTAAGTTACTATATAAATAGATGTATTATGCAAGTCTTCAAATCAAAAAACAAAAAAAAATGGCTTCTCATCTCAAAGGTGTTAAAAAATCAACCATGACTAATGGTATACGTAGAGAACTGTGTGAGTATAAACAACAAAATCTAGCATGCACTCAAAAGCAATTGCAACAATGGGTGTTAGAGAAGTTTAATTTGCAAGTGAGTCAAGTACAATTGCAAATTGTTTTAAGCATTGTAAACTTAGGTTGTTAGATGATGAATCCTTGGAAAATCAAGAATAGTTGAATAATGATGGCTTATAACAATTGCAGAATCTAATCAATGGATTGAAGTATCGAAATGCAATGAATGCTGAAGATGTTTTGAATTATCCGGGAGAAAATGATACGAGTTTTGAGCTACCTACGGATGAACAAATAATTGAGAGTGTTATGAAAACACATAAAGAAGATCAAGTGGAAGATGATAGTGTGGAATTAGAACAAGTTTCGCGCAAAGATGCTCTGAAAGCAACAATCACCTTACATCACTTTCTTTTGCAATATGAGAAGACTACACCTGATATTCTTAATGCAGTAAGAAGGGTTAGAGATGAGATTTAAGGTGATATTGATTTCAAGAAGAAACAAACAACATTAGATTCATATTTTCAGAAACCTGTTTAGTTTACTTATGTATTATGTATGAAATATTTTGATACAGATGAATTATTAATTTATATATCAAATGGGACCTATATGAATTTTTTTTTGTATTATCTTATAAATTTAACGAATTATTAATTTACCACGTTGATCCCGACTCGGGACCGAAGAAAATTATTATTTTAGCGAGGTTATTAATTTATCGAGTATTAATTTATCGAGGTTATACTGTATATATATATATATATATATATATAGTCTACAATATAATAGATTTCATAGCAATAAGTATAAATTCTTAGTCATGGACCATATAAAATGTGTATATAAATTTCAGCCATATTTATTGCTACAAATGTTATGAAAAAAAAAATATTGTGGTTAAATTATTTAGCAAAATAATTTTTTATATTTAACCACAACGTATTTTGTTAGTATATCTATCTACATACAAATATAAAAAAAAAATAAAAATTAAACATGCCAAAACATGTTATTATTAAAATTCTGAGTGAATTTGAGAATTTCTTTCAATATCACTTATATTTCATTTAGGACTACAATATTACTCAACTATTACTTTTTTCCTAAAAAAAACTAAACACCTCAAAAATATTCTTTCTCTTAGTTGACATGTCATATCATTAAAATCACATTTTTAAATAATAAATCATTTAATTCATCAAACTCATTTACTCAAAATTATAGTTTTATTCCTTTTTTAAAAAAATGCATTAGTTTAATTTTACTGTTTAGAAATACTTTACCATACTTAATCTTTATCATATTATTTTAAATGTAAATTAAAATCTCTAGATAACTTATGTAATTTAGTGATATTATTTTATTTAGAAAATAACTGATCTTTGTAGGCAATTATATATAAAAACAAGAATGATTATTTAGGAAATTAACTCTAGAAAAAAAGTATAAATACCTAAGTATGAGAATTTCTTCTTAATAAAATAATATTTATTTTTAAAAAGATAAAACTATTATTTTTGTTAAATTAGTTTGCAGAGTTAATAATTTATTATTTTTTTAAAAATGATGGTTTACTGACATGACATTCTAATTAGAAGAGGCGGAAACTTTCGAAATACTTAGTATTTTTCGAAAAAATATTAATAACTGAGTGATATTATTTTCTTAGCAAAAACAAAATGGAATTTTTATAAGCGACTCCAATAATATTTATAATAATCCAAAAAAATAACTTTAGAAAAAAATTGAAAGTTTAAGTAATGATAAAAGATTTCTAAGCATGAAAATTTTTTCTTAATAAATTAATATATTTTAAAGAAAAGAATAAGAATATAATTTTGAATAAATAAGTTTGATGATTTAAATAAGTCTCTTATTAAAAAAATAATTTAATAACATGGTCCGTCAATTAGAAGATAAAGAGACATATATGATACTTTTTTTTTTTTTAGAATAATAGTGAAAGTTGAGTCATATTATTATCTCTAAAAAGATAAAAATATTTTTTGTAGGAAATTAAAAATTATGAGTGGCCAATGACAAAAATAACCCTTGAAAAAATATATGTCAAGTTTTAGTACCGATAAAGTTTTTCTAAGTATAATAAACTAATGCATTCTTTCAAAGAAAAAAACTAATGCATTCTTTCAAAGAAAAAAAGAACTATAGTTTGATTGAATGAGTTTGATAAGTTAAATAGGTCTAGTTTTTTTAAAAAGAAAAAAAAAATTAGTGACATTCATGTCAACCAAGAGAGAAGAAGACTTTTGAGGTGTTTACTATTTTTTGAGAAAAAAAGTGATAGTTGAGTGATATTGTGATCCTAAATAAAATATAAGTGATATTTGAAGAATAATTTTAAAACTTAGCTGACTATTTTGAAAATTCACCGTCCATACAATAATTTTCATATTCATTAAAAAAATCATAAAATCAAACTAGATAAAAAAATAAGTAAAACAATTTAATTAAATTTTTAAAAATATGTACAAAGTATAAACTATACTACATAATTAAAAGTTCAACAAAAATTAAACAACTACAAATGTAAAAAAGAAAAAATATAACTAACAATTAATAAATAAATTTGTACTAATTAATTTTTATTTTCTTAATAACATATTACTACATTTGATAATTTTTTAATTGTGTAATTGTCAATTAATAAAATTAAATAATTATAATTAAATACATAAATTATTCATTCCCATGTATTGGGATAGTTTTCAATGTATTGGAAAATGGTATAATAAATAAAGTAATGTTAGAAATTTAAATTTAAGATGAAAAGGGTAAAAATATATTAAAATAAATTAGTTTATAATATGAATAGCATTTATTACTATTATGGTCAAATTATGACCAAATTTTATGGTCAAAAAGTTTCTTAGGGAGCTTAAATAGTTTTCTTTTATCACCTATAGGTGCCCTTAGTATGCGTGAAATCCTATTTAAACCATCATCCTATTATATTGATCTCTATACTCAAAAATTACTGGAAGGACTCGGACTTCAAAACCGTTTGGGGAGCTTCCCGTGTTATTACTTCTGATTATAATAAGGAAACGGTTAAATGACTATAATTTTTTTGCCCAAAAATTATCATAAACGTATAAAGATAATGCTTTCTTTATCCTATTTTACTTATCCTAAATTGAGATGACATAATACTTAAGAAAAATAATAAATAACATGGCTAGTTTACCAAAGTACCCCTATTAAATGATATTTATATTTTAATTTACAGAAAAAGTAATTAATGCAAAGGGTAAAAACATGGAAAGAAAAGTTTGTCTTATCTTGATAAGTAAAATGAGACATCAACTTAGCCAATTTGAAACGGCTAAAATTGGACGGAGGGAGTATTAACTTTTTACTATTTTTAAAATTTGAAACTTAAATGCAACTAAAATTTATGTTAGGTAAATTATGACCATCATTAAATGTGGAAGAAAAATATTTATTTAACTTTAAAATAGGAGACCCACCAAACTTCACCTAATACTCATTCTTACCGTTCCCTTTTTCGTGTTTCTCCCTCTATTTCTCTTGGGTCTTTTTTTTTTTCATCAAATTTTAAAACTAATTTTATTATATATTGATCATAATTCTTTAAAATATTTTTGAGTAAAGATCGTCTATGATTAACTAAGTTTTGAACTTATCACATAAATTTATTTATTTGTTATATAAACGTCGTTGAATTCTGGAATTTATCACAAAAGTGTTTTTCTTAAAATATTAACTAGGCTTAACAAATATGAAAAATATTATTTTTATAATGTGTCAATATTTATCATGTCTAAAATGTTTTGAATTTTGATTATCATTATTGAAATATTTTCAAATTAAACTTATAAATTATTTAAATATAGTTTAAATTTATTGAAATATAATAATTAATTAAAACTATTTAATTCGAGGTAATATTAATAATGAATATAAATAATATTCACAAGTTATCAAATTATTGTAACATAGAGGTACAAAACTACAACAATAATATGTCTTGATATCTTTAATTGTTGTTAACTAGGGTCCACACATGTGAACTTTGTGATTTTCATGATTTCTATAATGTGTCAATATCTATTATGTATATAATTATTTGATTTTTGACTGCCGCTAGTGAAATATATTAAATTATATATATAATTTATTTAATATACAATTTAAATTTTATTTGAATATAATATTTCTTAATTAGAGATCATATTAATAAAAAATATAAATTATAATTTGCAAATTATAAAATCGACGTAACATAAGGATGTAAGATGACAAAATTAATGCACGACTCTCATGAGTTGTTGTTAACTAGGATCAAAATATATGAACTATATGATTTTTATAATATGTAAATGTCTACCATGTTTAAAGTATTTTGAATTTTGACTGTCGATATTAAAATATTTTGAAATTATTTAAATAGAATTGAAATTTATTTAAATAAAATTTAAAATTTATTTAAATATAATATTTAATAAAGTTGCTTAATTAAAGGACATATTCATAGCAAATATCAGTAATGATTCACAAATTATTATATCAGCATAATATAGGGGTCTAAGACTATAACATTAATGCGTCTTGATATCTTTTAGTTGTTGTTAATTGGGGTTAACACATGTGAACTGTATAATTTTTAGGATTCTAATTTAGTTCTTCATCGTCATAGTAAATAGGAGAGAAAATCGAATTTGATTCTTTATTGTTTTTTAAATAAAAAAATAGGAGTAAGCTTGTGACACGTTCACTAAAAGGAATCTGTTAGAATATGTCGATGTTTATTATGTCTAAAAGTATTTTGAAATTTTGACTGTTGTTATTATTCAAATTATTTAAATATATAGTTTAAATTTATTACAAGTTAGCTCGGATACCATGATTATACAAGAAAATGATTTAAACATAATTAATAATTAGAGGTCGTATTAGTAACATATATAAATAATAATTGACAAGTTATCAAATCAGCATAACACGAGAGCATAAGCCCCTCCACAACCTTAGCAAACGACTTTTTAGGATTGTTGTTAACCAAATTGACACACATGAACTATATGAGTTTTATGATTTCTATAATGTATTGGTGTCCACCATGTCTAAAATAAGACTCGTATTTGATAGCAACTAACGCTTATAAAAGATACTAAATTGATATTTAAGGTACGTATATTATTTATTAAAATATATTAATAAATAAATATATATGTATAACTAATATTATTAAAATAATTAATTCAAATTTTTTGATAACTTTTCACGACCCACATAATTTAATCAAAAGAAAAGAAAATATGAGTCTATAAACTCGTGCAACAATAAAATTCTACTTTAATTCAAACATTAAATTAGTAATGTAGTTAATCAGTTATGCTAGATGAAGAAATAAAAAATAAAAAATAAAAATATGTGACATAACATAAAATTACAAGAAGTAATGATTGAGAAATAAAAAGAAAGAAAATAAAACATAAATAATGTAAAATTAAAAAAATTGATTAAAAAGTAGGAATTAAAAAAAAATTAAAAATTAAAAAAAAAAGTGAAAGAATTGAACCGACTAAATGAAAACTAAAATAATCAATACTCACCCCTATAAAGAATTAAAGAGATAAAATTAATTGAAATATCCATGCGACACCTTTTAATTCATAGAAAAATAGATGAAAGAGGCTAAATTGTTATTTTTGTAAATTTGGAAGTAATTTAAAATTAAAAAAATTAGCAAATGTATAATTTATTTATTTCATAAAATAACTTTTTTTGTCTAATGGGTGCCGTATTTACGTTATGAAATCCTGTTCTGTGCGTTACTTTATATTTGTGTGGTGTCTCGTGTCTTGAGCCGGGGGTCTATCGGAAACAACCTTTCTACTTCTTCAGAGGTAGAGGTATGGACTGCGTACATCTTACCCCCCCCCAGACCCCACTAGGTGGGAATACACTGGGTTTGTTGTTGTTGTTGTTGTTGTGTGTGATAGTAGTAATAATATATACGTAGGGTTGACGCGTATAAACGAAATGATTTTATTATTATTATAATGTGTTGATGTCTGTCATGTTAAAGTATTTTAAATTTTGACTATCGTGATTAAAATATTTAAAAATCTTAATCAAACATTAAAAACAAATACAAGGAATGATTCGATCACAAGATATCAAATTGACGTAATATAATAGTGCCAAAACACTACAACATTAATACATGACTCTATTGGGTTGTTGTTAACTATGATCAACACGTATGAATTATATGATTTTTAATAGTTGTATATCACGTAAATGTATATCATGTCTAAAGTATTTTAAGTTTTGACTGTTGTTATTGAATATTTTAAATTATATTAGAAATTTATATAAATATGTATATGTAGTTTAAATTTATTTAAGCATAATAATTAATAAAATTACTTTATTAGAGATCATTTTAATAACAAATATAAGTAATGATAGAAAATTATCAAAATCGACGTAACATAAGGGAGCAAGACTACAACATTAACACGTGACTCTCTTGGGCTGTTGCTAGCAAATAGCAATAGTTGGCACATATCAACTATATAATTTTATGACTTTTATAATATGTCGATATATAGCATGTCTAAAATATTTTAAATTTTGATTGTCATTATTAAAGTTATTTTAAATTATATTTGAAAGTATTTAAATACATAGTTTAAATTTAGTTAGACATAATAATTAATAAATTACTTAATTAGAGATCATACTTACAAAAAATATAGGCGTAAAATTATACTACATATTTAAATAAAACTTCAAATATAATTAGAAAGCCAAATTAATATTAACCAAAATCATTCGATCATACAAATTATCATAAGTTATTTAATATTTCTAAATTTCTTCACTTAGCATTAAAAGAAAAAAAATGACGTTTATTCAATTATTTTTGTACATAATTCTTCCAAGTAAAGTGAACAAAAAAATGTTCAATCCCCATATATTGAAAAAATCCCATTTATTGAAAATAGTTAATAAATTATTGAGAAAATTTTAAATTGAGATAGGGTAAAAATGTAATAAAAAATCCGAGTTGCAATGTAAATAAACATTCAAATATTATTGTGACCATCGTGGCCAAAAGATTTTTTTCTTCAAGTTCTTAATTACAAAAAAGTGCCAAGAATACCCTTAACATATTATAAATAGTTTTAAATGCATTTCTTCCAAATTTCATCAATTAAATTAAATTTGTCATCTTTCCACCTATTGAATAAAAAACATTAATTTACACCAAAATATTGATTTATAGATCATTAAAATGTATTAGATAAGGGTGTTAATTTAAGGAAGAGGAGGACCGCGGGGGGAGGGGGGATCAAATTATTAAACTATATATTTAAATAATATTTAAGTATAATTTGTGAAATATTTTAATAACGATAATTCAACACACTTTAGAACTGGTAAATATTTCATTAACGACAACTCAACACACTTTTACATGCAAATTAAAATCTCTAGATAACTTACTTTAGTGATATTATTTTCTTTAAAAAACAACTGATCTTGGTAAGCAATTATATATAAAAACCTGAATGCTCTTCTTGAAAAATAGTATGAGAATTTCTTCTTAATAAATTAATATATTCTTTTAAAAAAATAAAATTATTTGTTTTGATTAAGTGAGTTTGTTGAGTTAATATGTTTATTATTTTTTAAAAAATGAGGGTTTGCTGAGTTAATATGTTTATTATTTTTTAAAAAATGAGGGTTTATTGATATAACGTGCTAATTAGAAGAGGAGGAAACTTTTGAGGTATTTAGTGATTTTTTGAGAAAAATATTAATAACTGAGTGACATTATTATTTTAGCAAAAACTAAAAGTGATTTTTATAAGCGACTCTAGAAACATTGATAACAATCCAAGAAAATGACTTTAGAAAAAATTAAAAATTTAAGTGATGATAAAAGATTTCTAAGCATGAAAAATTCTTCGTAATAAATTAATATATTTTTTAAAATAAAAAAATAAGAATATAATTTTGACTAAATAAGTTTGATGATTTAAATAGATATACTATTAAAAAATAATTTAATAACATGACCTATCAAATTAAATCCTTGATCCTTAATTTTAACTTCATTGTTCATTCTCATGCATTGAGATTATTTTCAATGTATTGAAAAATGATTATTAAATAAAGTAATATTAAAAATTTAAATTTAAGATGAAAAGAGCAAAAATATCTAAAAACTAATTAGTTTATAATGTGAATAGGACTTTTTACTATTTTGAACAAATTATAGCCAAATTTTTGTGGCCAAATTTTTTTTTCCTTATAATAATTTCGTTTTGATTTACTTTGTCAATAAGTAAATATCTTTTACATTCCTTGGTAAACTTTTAGTCAACTTTTTCCCTTTTTTTTTGGAGTTTGTAGGCATAGATAGAGGTAGGATAAATGGAGTGTGGGACACGTGCAAATACGTGGACGATAGAAAAGGGACAGCTATTTTTTTTTTTTTTGGAGTTGGTTGGTATCTTTTTCTTTTTTAATTTCTTGTAATAATTGGGATGTGAAAGAGACTGAAGAGGAAAAATCTTGTATTGTCGATCCGTTTGCATTTCTATATTATTTTTGGACAATATTTTTCTATATATTCTTTTCTTACTTTCTTTTGTATTTGGTGAATTTTGTCTTAATGAAGGTGATGAAAATGCACGTTAGTCATTCACAGATAAATCTTTAGTTATCACTACAACGATTACTCTATTTTTTTTTTATATATAAAAGATCAACCAATTACGAAAAAACAATTCAATTTTGATAATGTTAAAGAGTATTTTCCTTTTCAATATTCTACCCCCAATAATTTAGGCACGCCACCACCACAAAAAAAGTAAAGGTCAAAGCTAATAAAATTACTTTGATTAGATACCTTTTGATTTCTAGTTCACGTGGCACTATTAAATTTAATCGAGGAGCATATTGATTGTGCAATATTTTTGGATTAAGATGACAAGTTAGCAATATCTGTTAGGTCTAAATAGCCACGTTGATTGCTTTTGCCATGATTTGAATTTGATGACGTTGAGCTTTGTTGTGCTTTCGACTTCTCAGTTTGCCACATGCCTTTAGTTAATTATACTTTCTGTCATGTCCAAAGTATGTCGTCAAACTAAAAAAATTATCAAAATATGTCATATATTTAAAATAATATCAAAATAAACTTAATTCATAAAAATTATGAATTATGCAACAAAAAAAAAAATTTAACAGAAGACAATAAACGTCGTGAACTATTTTTAACTTATAATTTGTTTGAGTTATACATTTTATTTATTTTAACATAACTCACAATTTTTGTGAGTCATATACATAACTCACAATTTTTGTGAGTTATTCATTTTATTTTAACATAACTCACAATTTTTGTGAGTTATCCATTTTTATTTTAACATAACTCACCAAAAAATGAGTTATGTACCTAACTCACAGAAATTGTGAGTCATTTTGATTTAATTTACACGTTTTTCTTCTATTATATAACTCTATTCGTAACAAAAAAAAATTCTCCTAGACAGTACTTGTAGCTTGCCCATAGTAGGTTGTTTAGTCGGACACTTTTGAATGCCCTCTGATAATTTGCCTTTAAGTGCCTTAAACAGTAATGGTGATAGGGAAATGGAGCCCTCAGAAATTCAGTCAACAACTCATCGTCACTGATAATTTATTTTCCATAATTTATCATTCCTTTTGATGAGAAAGAATTTGGATACTGTTTGATTATAAATAAATCAAAATCATTACTTTTTATTTTCATTATTCTAAAAATTAATTCTACAAATTCTTTGTAACCAATTGAAATTGGATATTTCGCGTTGGACTTGGAGGACATACTATAATATATTGTATTTTTCTCGTGAATAATTTCGCCTTCCCAAAATAGTTCAACTTTAACACGTTCAAAATTCATTCTCTAAGATTTGATTAAGTTTTGAAAAGATAAATTGAGTTTGAAGAAAATTGAAAAAGAAGAATTGAAGTTGAAGAAGAAAAACTGAATATGATGAAGAAGAATTTGAAAAACTTATAGAAAGAATGAATGCATACGAGTGTTAAATAGGAAAATTTGAAAAGTGTATAATTTACTTTTTTTTTGTGAGTCATGCATTCTATTTTAACATAACTCACAAAAAAAAAGGCAACTTATATAAATAACTCATAGGAAAAGTGAGTTATGTACATAACTCATTTTTTTTTAGTTATATAATAGAAGAAAAATGTATAAATTAAATCAAAATGACTCACAATTTTTGTGAGTTATGTACATAACTTAATTTTTTTGTGAGTTGTGTTAAAATAAAAATGGATAACTCACAAAAATTGTGAGTTATGTTAAAATAAAAATGGATAATTCATAATTTTTGTGAGTTATGTTAAAATAAAATGGTTAACTCACAATTTTTGTGAGTTATGTTAAAATAAATAAAATATATAACTCACAAAATTGTGAGTTCTATACAAAAAAATTGATAACTCACAATTTTTGTGAGTTATATACTTTCCAAAAACAGTTCACGGCGCTAATTGATTTTCGTTAAATTTTTTTTGCATAACTCACATTTTTTATGAGTTAAGCCTATTTTGATACTTTTTTTTTAAATATATGACAGATTTTAATAACTTTTTTAATTTGGTGGTATACTTTGATTCTCCACTCTCTATTGTCTCATCAAATAAAAAGAAAAATATATTAATATAGATGCCTTTTGATGCGAAAACTTAAAAGTAGTGTTAAAATTTACATTATTTGAATAAACTATGAAAGGTTCCGTAAAGCAGAGAGTCTTTTAAAAATATATTTCTTTTTATCTTTAAAAGAGAAAAATAAGAATTCATATATTTATATATATTTTATTATTTTTCAAAATTCACTTTTGAAATTACCCTGTATGTTATTATTGTATAAAAGATCCACCTAAGATTACAATAATTATGGGTACTGGAGGTAGGATATGAATCTTTTGTATGAAATTGTTTTTAGGGAAATGTTTGCTTGTAGTAAGTGATTTTCTTTCTTTCTTTTTTACGTATGAACAATAAGTCCAAAACCACCGTCTCAAAATTTATATAATATAGAAAAAAAAATATTGAGGTGGAATTGATTTAACTTCTTTACTAATTCGAAATTCTTTTTCGTAGGTCACATACTTATTCTCTGCGCACACTCACTGTGTTAATATACGTAAAAACTTTTAGCCTTGCGAGCTGATTGTGGAGAAATTCAAATGTCAATACTCAATAGTGCGAACGAAAAGGATGCTGAGTATTGTACAAGTAAGATGACGAAACATATTTTGTTATTATCCTATGCTGGTGGAGCCTGAATTTTTCATTAACGGGGTTCAGAACTAAATATGAATTAGTTGAAGGGGATTTAACATAGACTCTATATACATAAAAATATTTTTGATCATGTAAAAATAGTATAATTTTCCGACGAAGAGGGTTCGGATGAACCCCTGAATTGTATGTAGATCTGCCACTGTATATATACATACACACACTCCCTTCATCCCAAATTACCCGTCCCAAATTGAGATCGCACATTGATTAGAAAAAATAATTTATAACATGTGAGTTTATCATAATACCCCTATTAAACGATGTTTATATTTTAACTATAAGAAAAAATAATTAATGCAAAGGGTAAAACATGAAAATTTTTATTTTCGTCTTTTTGATTAATGAAAAGAGACAAGTAAAATGATAAATCAAATTAGAAAATTTGGGACGAAGAGAGTATTATTTTTTATGAATATATGTAGAATACAACTAACCAGATAAGCTTGATGCACTACTAAAAAAGTTAAAAAGAGACCTAAAATAAGAGACATCAAAAGTAGGTCGAAAATAAGAGACCTCATGAGGTTGGCTATCCCCTTAATTTTTTTTTTATAATTTATTTTAAAATAAAAAGACCTCGTGAAGTCGGTAAATGCTAACAAAAATTATGCGACATAATAATAGCGACTTCAAGAGGTCGAAAATGCAATGCGGGAATAAAAATAAAATGCGGAAAAAGTTAGCGTCAAAATAATAAAAATTAATGAATAAAATTTTGCACATTGCGACCTCATGAGGTCGCTATTATTTTAATAAATTAATACAGTATAACCTCGATAAATTAATACTGTTGGGACCGTCAAATTTTATTAATTTAGCGAGGTATTAATTAATCGTATAAATTAATAATTATTAATTTATAAATTATATACTTTTTGGGTCCATATTATGAATGTATCTAGGTGTACGTGAAAACTAATTTCTACATTGACTATTAATTATGCATACTTAACCAAATTCATGTATTTTTTCTGATACATTTTCAATATTCTATGTATATCTTAATAAAATATATAAATCTACTTAATTATTAATGTAGTTACATGCTACATTCATTAAAATGTATAAATCCACTCAATTATTAATGTAGTTACACGTACATACATTAACTAAGTTACTATATAAATAGATGTATTATGCAAGTCTTCAAATCCAAAAATAAAAAAAATGGCTTCTCATCTCAAAGGTGTTAAAAAATCAACCATGACTAATGGTATACATAGAGAACTGTGTGAGTATAAACAACAAAATCTAGCATGCACTCAAAAGCAATTGCAACAATGGGTGTTAGAGAAGTTTAATTTGCAAGTGAGTCAAGTACAATTGCAAATTGTTTTAAGCATTGTAAACTTAGGTTGTTAGATGATGAATCCTCGGAAAATCAAGAACAGTTGAATAATGATGGCTTACAACAATTGCAGAATCTAATCAATGGATTGAAGTATCGAAATGCAATGAATGCTGAAGATGTTTTGAATTATCCGGAAAAAAATGATGTGAGTTTTGAGCTACCTACGGATGAACAAATAATTGAGAGTGTTATAAAAACACATAAAGAAGATCAAGTGGAAGATGATAGTGTGGAATTAGAATAAGTTTCGCGCAAAGATGCTCTGAAAGCAACAATCACCTTACATCACTTCCTTTTGCAATATGAGAAGACTACACCTGATATTCTTAATGCAGTAAGAAGGGTTAGAGATGAGATTCAAGGTGATATTGATTTCAAGAAGAAACAAACAACATTAGATTCATATTTTCAGAAACCTGTTTAGTTTACTTATGTATTATGTATGAAATATTTTGATACAGATGAATTATTAATTTATATATCAAATGGGACCTATGTGAATTTTTTTTTGTATTATCTTATAAATTTAACGAATTATTAATTTACCACGTTGATCCCGACTCGGGACCGAAGAAAATTATTATTTTAGCGAGATTATTAATTTATTGAGTATTAATTTATCGAAGTTATACTGTATTTATTATTAAAAATAATTATCTCTCACTATTTTATGAAGTGAAACAATATTTATTTACTTTTTAAACATATATTATTATAATTAAAAAGAAAAAAATGCAAAGAAGGTCAGCTCCCTCTGTCAAATCCAACTCTCTCTCTCTCAAATTAAAGTCGGACCTCTCTCTCAAATTCACATCCGTCGGCTCTTCCAGGTAAGGTTTCAAGTTTTAATTTTTTCTTATTTGAAGATGTTGTTATGAATAATTGGGGGTTATGAATAGAATGAAAATATATGGGTCTCTTTTGATTTTCCCAAAATGTGAAGATTTTGTTATGAATAATTGGGGGTTTTGTTGTCTTGAACTGTGTTTCTATGTTTCCTGTCTTTCTTGGTTTTATTTTAGAACTGCGTTTCAGATTTATGCTTTCTGATCGAATAATTGAGGGTTTATTCGATTTCAGAACTAAGTTTATGATTGTTTTTGTTCTTATTGATTTCAGAATTGTGTTTAGTTTTTATTCAAATGGTTATATAATTTTATGATGCACGTAATTTTGTTCCTAACTTGCTTGCTGATTTGTCCCATATTAATCTTTGCTGATTTGTTCCATATTTAATCTTTCTTTGTGTAAGAGTAGAATATTAGCAGGTTCCATATTATTGTAGAAATTTGATGATATGTCTGAAATAACCTACCATTACATTTCTTGTATGATAAGACACCTTCTGAACTAAATCTGGACAGAGGATAGTAGGAAGGAGTGCGTCCTCGCTAGTAGGTAGGTGGACTTTGTTTTGTTATCTGTGGTAGTGGGTAGTGCTAGTCTTATTTCAGAGTGTGCTCGGCATTCCTGGTGGAACATGGACAGTAGTAATAAAAGTGTAATAGTGAGATTTCATAATTTGACATATCAATTACCTCTAAAATCTTTAGGCATCTTGCTTGACAAGGTATGTATGAAGGTTCATATCTGACATCAGTTTGTGTTAATTTCATGTTTGGTGACAGAGCTTTATCTACTACTATAACAGTAAAGTAACATAACTATTTTTAATCACATTAAGGTAACTGTAGTTTTACCAACTAGAAAATGAAGTGAAGAAACTATTTTTAGGCATATTAAAGTAACTTAATTATTTTTATGTATTCAAAAGCCTAAATATGACCTACTTGCCAAACAAATCAGGTAACTAATGTTCTTCATCTTAGCATATTGTAAGCTCAAGTGTGAAATATTAAGTGAGTACACAATTCAACATGAGAAGTTTAAGGCCGGTTTCAAATTTGCTCAAGCACTTTATTTTTCACATTGTAGTTCATAGATCTTTTGCTTTCAGGAAGTTCATTGTAGCAGGAAACATAAGAAGAAAATATCATAAGTATAAACATGGATAACAGATTTACTCTTGTTTTACTATACATACAGGATTCAGGGACATTTCCTGAACACAGGTCTCTCAGTTTACATTCTGTAATGATTTAAGATGGTCGAATGCTAGAAATTGCATGATTATACACATGCCAATGTTGAAAAATATTTTTGTTCTTGGTGACCAATCTTAAACCGTGCACTTAAGTTAGACATTCTGTGACCTTATTGATCTTATTGATGAAATAATTTTTTTGTTGGTTAAATTGACTGTACAATTTTTTTTAAGGTGTTCATTAGTTTTTATTTACAGGATAGAGCTCAAAAATTGGTTGTTGCATGGGGAGCTAGTGCATTCAGTAAAGTATTAAGATCTGTAAATACTTGGTAAGTGTGGCTTTCATTCAAGCAGTCTATTTATATGTCAAGGAGACATGTTGCTCTCTGACTAGCTGTTTTTCGTGTCTAACCTTTAGTATATGTTAACTCAGTTATATTTCTAGAGAAGTTCTACCTTTACATTGTGGATGAGCATAAAAAATTCTTAAGATATTTTCAAATCCAAAATTTTATCCAGTATCATGACTTGGCAATTTGAGTCAGCTAACATAACCGGAGTTAAATATGGCCTAAGATGAGCTTAATTGGAGCAACATAATCTGTGAAAATTGATATAGTCAACCCCAGTTTATTTGGGATTGAATCATCGTTGTTATTGCTTTTGGCTTATGAAAATGAGTTGGAAGTGAGAGATAAGGGTGTTTGGTGGAGTGGAAAGGCTTAAAACCAATAGCTATGACTTCCAACTTTGTTAGACATACTTGTGTATGGATAGTTTTAACTATTTGACATCAATTATTAAAAATATTTAGTTGACATGTCGCGATCAAAGACATACTCTTATCTTCAGCATCATTTTGAGATTTTTTAAACAATACAACTACGCCTCAATCAAGCTAGATTAGTTTCACTTGTTTTAAATGATTTGAGGATATTTGGGATATTGGCGAAGTTTGATCTGCTCCATATTTGGGATTTTTTTCAATGGAAATGTGGTTTGAAGTGCAAATATTTATGAAAGTAGGGGTAAGTGTATGGAAATGCATACGTGTTCCATCTGTATATAGATTTGATATTCTAGTAGCTTTTTGTTTAAATTATATGTATTTAACCCTATCTAGCATCTCATTTTTTATGCATAGTGTAACACATTGTATCAGATGAATTATTTTTTACCTAATTTTTGGAGCCTAGGTGCTTTGGCGTGACCCTTGTTTGTGAAACATTTATTGTAGTTTTGACAGATATGTGTTGGTCATAGTTTTTCTCTTGGTTGATTATTTAAGTATAATAAATATTATCTGCTTATTTGAGTTATTTTGCATTTATGGTGTATATTAATAAGACAACAAAGGTCACTATCGTAGGGACTTGAATCAATATTTATCAATAATTGAGTGATTAAAAGTACTATTAACCCAAATAGAATGTTTCAAGAAATGAAAAGTTTGGAATTCAAAGAATGTTGGGTTTTACTTGCAAAGTGGAGTTTGTGTAGTCTCGTCTGTTGATACATATTGTTTGGCACAATAGGAGTCATATACAGTTGATCATTTCCTTTGTGCTGCTGCTTGTTGAATTCCGTTTGAATTTATGTATGTTCTACCTTTAGACCCTTTTGAAATACAGAGTATAGCTAGTATGTTTGGTTCTTATATATCCTTCTTTGGGCATGATTTGTTGAAATGAAGACGTAATCGTCTATTAAGTAACATATCCTTTACCTGCTGAAGAAGACATTGCTTACATACTTAACAATGGAGCTTAGGTGCATTGGCGTGACCCTTGTTTGTGAAATGCCTAATGGAGAATTGGTTTCAGGATCTCATATTATGTATGGTACTGCTCTTCTTTTTTTGGACCAAGGGCAAGATAAGGATTTTTTTCTTAGTCTTGTTAAAAGTATAAGCAAAAGAGAGAAATTTAATTCCTATACAATGTGATAGCAGGCTACACATTTCTTATTGTAATTTCCATCTACAATCTCCTATTGATTTACAACTGCTCTCAAATTTGTGGAATTTTCAGCTTTGTGTCTTTTTGTACATAGGTTACCCAAAATGTGTTGCTGCTATCTATTTGAGAAACCTATTCAGGTTCTGATCCGAGTTACCTAACATTCAGTTTACAAATGTTTAACATATTATACCTTCTCCTCTATTTAAAAAAATGCTTAGCATTTCAGTTCCAATCATCAAATTTGATCTCTTGAGTTATTTAAGAAGATCAATTATTATGGCGTAAAATCTAATCGTCATAGTGGGGATGTTATATTCTTATTGTGATTTTCTTTTTTGTTATTATTTGTGCGTCTTTCTACTAGACCTATGGAAATATATTTTATGAGTTGATGCCTGTAGAATACTTGAAACGATCTTCTCAATTACATGAAATATTTTCTTATTAAGATGTTTTAGTTGGCGAGGTTAGTTGAATGATATCGGTGAATATTTAGCCTATTTAAAGGCTGAGATTCTGAATATTACATTAACGATTTTGTTTCTTTCAACTTTTCTTCTTGTGAATCTCTGTCATTATATTACCAGTATAATTGTTTACACAGTTATCTTAGTTTATGTTGTCATTATAGAGAAAGTGTTTTTGACATCCAGGACCAAATTAAAACAAACTTCAAGTTAAAAGCTGGGCACATACTTGTTTGTTGGCTTGCTATCAAAAGCTCGTGTAAGTAACAAGAAGCCTAGGTGGATTCTACCTAAAAATTGGCAAAAGTTAGTTGACCATTGGGAGACCTATTTAAGGTTCAAGTAGATGAGTGAGATTGGCAAGAAAGCTAAAGCTTCTATTAAGGGTGACTCTTTACATATGAGTTGTGCTCAGAGTCAGGGGAATGTAAGGAGAAAATTGGTAGGTTATTAGTTACTCAATATTCACTCCTTTATAACATTACTAATCTCAAGAATGTCAATATTCAATTAATTTTGTTTACAGGAAAAGGGACTCCAGAGGCCAATAATGCAGAGGCATTCAAGGCTACACACATAAGGAAGAAGAAAATTCTGGAGATCCTGATGTTTGGGTTGAGCCATGAGCTCAGTTGACCTATGTAAGCTCCTATTTCTAGTATTAATTACTTTATTTTCTAAATTTATATTCTAATATATTTATCATTAAATTCAGAATCGATATCTGCAATTCATAGAGGATTTTTATCAAACTCTACCAAAAGATTGTAAAGACCTACCACTTAGCCAAAAGTAGAATGAGAGAATATGGTTAGATGCGGTTGGTGGCCCGAGTAGGTATGGATATTCTTATGGCTTTCCCCAACAAACCTTTCTTCAATTTCATTCGGAACTAGAAGGTCTCAGAAGTTTTCAGGATGATGAGTGAAGTGAAATGAAGCGAAGCTAAGGCCTCGCAGGTGAGGGAAATGCAAAGGGATATACAGTATGCAGGAATGAAAGCCCAATTCGATGCATTACTTACTTCGGGGGATTTTTCTTGTCCCAGTGATGTAGTACGCCCTCCTCGACCTACAAAATCTCTACCTATTTCACATGGAATATATGCTCAATACATAGATGTCACTGAGGAGCCCAACAGTGATGAAAATGATGAGGATTACTATGTGGACAATACACTGTCGCGTTGTTAAAGTTGAATGTTGTATTAGATAATCTAAACAATATACTTTATGGTGGTTTATTTGGATTATTAAGTATTTTTGAATGCATTAAAACTTTAAAGTAGTCTGAACAATAGTATTGTTAAATAACTTATGATTTCTATGTTTTGTTCGTTCAATTTCAACGTATTAAAATTTGATTTTCATTTAGTGGTTATTTGATTATATTTACTTGTGTTTGTTGTAGTTTGATTGATTGGTAAGAGTTCGTGGAGATTGATTAAATTGATTATAATGTATATATTATTGAATTGAATTAAAACGACAAGTATTTGTAAAAGTTGTTATTACCACCAGTTTTTTTTGCAGAAAAGAGACCTTATGAGGTTGTTATTTCGCATTTTTATTTTTCAAAAAACGACCTAATGAGGTGTCTTTGTCACAATTTCATTTTCTACATGCTCAAATAAGAGACTGCAAGAGGTCGCCTATATTTTAAATAAATTATTTATAATAAAAAATGAAGAAATAATAGTCACTTCATGAGGTGTCTTTTAAATAAAAAATAAAAAAATAAAATCAAATAGAGATCTTATGAGGTCTCTTTTTAATAAAATAATAATAATTATAAAAAAATAATTTAGAGACCTCACGAGGTCTCTTTTCTACAAAATTCAAGAAATAACCTAGTGACCTTGTGAGGTTGCTTTTAAGCGACCTCATGAGGTCTCTTGCAAAAAGCAACCTATGTTTTAGAGACTGCCAATTGAGGTGCTTTTGAAGTCTCTTTTTCAGGAAAAGAGACCTCATGAGGTTTCTTTTTAAGTCTCTTTTTATAACTTTTTTAGTAGTGATGTAGCCACATAATTTGGTATGCAGTTGTCAATGTTGGAAGAATATTACGTATAAATAACATAGGGAAATGGGAGAAAGTTAGTTAGTAGAGGGAATTTAATACTATAAATTAACCTATTTGTTCTTTAATGCCATGTGTGTGTTTTGGTGATGATCCAAAGTAGCTTATTTGTAATAACTAGTAGAGTATAGTAGAGGCTGATGGAATGACTGATTTAATAATTTTAATTTTCATTAATCTATGCCTGATTGCTGAAAAATTCTTAAAATCTTGACAAATTATATATTTTTGATGTCAGGATTAACATTATGGACTATCATTATTCCATAATATTATAATAATATTTGGGGTGATTGGAGTTGATTTCAGGTGAAAATTGCGTATTGATAGAAGAAAGTTCGTTAGTACGGAGAATTTAATGCTATTCTACAATATGTATGTTTTGATGATGATCCAAAGTAGCATATTTGTCACTAGTAGAGTATAGAGGCTGATGTAATGACTGATTTCATTCTTTATTTATGGATGATTCTTGAGAGATTCATAAAATTTTGATAAATTATAGTATAATTCTGACGTTAGGGTTAGTATTTATGGACTATAATTATTTCATAATAATACTTACTAGGGTAGTTGGAGTTGATTTTGGGTGAAAAATACTCCCAAGAATCAAGCTTAAGTCTTTAACCTTCTTTTCTTGTTTAGGCAAGATAATTAATACTTGTATATAGAGGTTGAACTCATTCTAAGTGCAACTAGCGATTGATTTTGCTATTGCTAGACAGTTTCATTCTCTCAACTTTTAAATGTCTTTTGGTGTTATATATATATATATATATATATATATATATATATATATATATATATATATATATATATATATATATATATATATATATATATATAGTTCGGAGCCTAAAAGACAAGTTTTTTTATTAAAATTTTTAAAGGGGCATATTAAACTGGAAAAATACAAAAACGGTTTATCTTGTCCATTAAAAGTTAACGTCGTTTGGTTATATGACAAAGTGTAAGGTAAAATCATGATTTTACCTTACAAGGTAAATGAAGCCACTTACTGAAAAAAATTGTTGTTGGTTGAAAATTTAATGACATCGATGTACTCCCTTCGTCCATCTTATTTTATTCACTTTTCTATTTAGGATGTTCAATAATACTTGTCTAATTTATGAAATAAATAATTTATTCATTTTTACTTAGTTTACCCTTGGTATTAAACACAATGCATCACTCATATACATTTTTCAAAGCAATAAATTTATTATATTCAAAGGGTGATCTAGTAAAACCATCCATCTATTTATTGTTTCTTAAGGCTTATACCAAGTCAAAAGTGAACAAGTATTTAGGAAATCAATGGATAAGTGAACAAGTCTCCATGGCAGTGTGGGAACAAGGCGAAAATTGTCAAACTACTTTGGAATTTGTGTAAAAAGAAAGACACACTATGGATACAGTGGGTGCACAACTACTATATTAAGGACGGGACAATATGGGATACAATGCCTATGCAAGCATCATGGGTACTGCAGAAAGTGTTTAAAGCAAAAAAATACTTGGTCGATGCTGGGGTAAGCTATGCAGAAGTGATGAACCTGGATCATTTCTCCATCAAGAATATGTACAAGAAATTGCAGGGAAATTTTTCAAAGGTACAATGGAAGAGATTGGTTTGTAACAACTTGGCACCAGAAAAGTGGACATTCATTCTGAGACTGTCTATTATGGGGAGATTGGCTACAAAATATAGGCTTCACAAATGAAGGTATGGAAAGCCATGAACATTTGTTTTTTGAGTGTTCATTCTCAAAGAAAGTCTGGACAAAGATGTTAAGGTGGCAAGGCAATATAAGAACAATAAGCAGATGGCCTGATGAGATTACATGGATGAGAGCTTATGCTGGTAGGCAATCGACTTCTGCTCATATATTAAAGATGAGCCTGGCAGGTTGTATTTATCACCTATGGATGGAAAGAAACAACGGACTCTTCCAAAAGAAAGATAGCACAGTGCAAATACTGATTAGGAGGATAATATAAGATATTTTCTCTATTGCTCAGAAATAATCCAAGCTAGTTAGGAAATTAGATAGGCTAAATTTTTACCCTGTGTAACCTCACTGGAGGTAGACTGATGAGGACTAAGCTGTGTTATCAGACTTAGCCTGCGATGAGCTGTAATGATCACTTTAGTAATAAAATGAGTTTAGTTACCAAAATAAGTATTTATGGACTGAGGGAGTGTTTAGTGAAAAAATTATTTCAACTGTAGAGCAAGTCAGGAAGATTGTTTTACCTTACAAGATAAAATTTATCCCTTATCTTATTGATTTTCTTTTATCAATCACCCATTCATTCATTTCTTATTCACATTATTTGTTTGTTTAGCAGTTTCACTTTCGTCATTCACATTACTTGGGTGTTTGTTCTTGTTCAAAGTCTATTTCATAAAAAATTTTACACTTTAAGATATATTTTAATCACCTTTTTATAATTATTTCAATACCTAACAAACAAGTATGTAGTATTAATATTGTTGTTATCATACAAACTTGTTAAGGCCTAAACCTACGTTAAGTCATTATTGTCTATCTAACTTTTTTTGGATTTGTTGTTTGCACAACAAAGATGTTAAATTTGGTCATGCATGTGTAAACAACCCGTCCTTTAGGCTCCAGACTCCCATATCAAAACTATTCACAAGTTTGGGTGAGTTCTGATAATGTATTTCGAACCCACCATCATATTGTTGTTCCATTGTCATATATTCTTGGAGAATCAATATTCAAATTCAAAGAATTTTGACTTACTTGAAGATCAAACTCATTATCCGTGGGTTCTTCAACAATAGAAAAATATTTCACACACACATATATGTCAAGTGTCTATAGATTAAGGCAATTACCAAAAATTTCAACGGTACGAACAAATAAAGATAAAGAATCATCATTCCATATCGGAGTTTCAACAAATATTGATTGTCTGTTGGACGTAAAATAATTCAAATATCGACCAAAAATAACTGTATCATCTTTCAGATTAGTAATAGCCATTTCACTCCTAAACAACCTTTTAAAATGATCATATTTGAGAGATAAAAAAAATAGTTGAACCATTATAGGACGTTAATTATATCACATCAAATCACCATCATGCAAAACTTCACCACCTCAATGTAAATTTATTCTTACCTTATTATCATCCATCTTAAAGTAAGAAATGAATAAGTTTCAACAAATATTTTGAGTTATAAAATTTGACAATTTTTTTTGAATTGATGCAAATGGTAGAAACCTACACTCACACTCTTATATAGCACTATGAATTTTGAAGTTGTTATAAGGCAAACATGGGATCCTACCTTACAAGGTCAGAGTCCATACTCGACTTACAATCAACCGGCAAAGTGGTATATATTCCCTCCTTTGTCAGCGGCAAGTCCCATCTTGAAAATACTCCTTTCCTAAGAAAACGTATTCCCTACTTTTTCAGTCAAAGGATAAGGTAAGTGACTCCATTTACCTTGTAAGATAAAATCACGGTTTTACCTTACACATTTTTAGTCAACCTTCTATCAATAGATAAGATAAGTGACTCCATTTAACTTGTAAGGTAAAATCATGATTTTACCTTGCACTTTACCATGTGACTAACGTCATGAGATTTTTAATGGATAAGGTAAACACCAGTATTTACCTTGTCCATTTCAGTATTTTTTCATTTGGATATTTCCCTTTTGAAATTTTTAATAAAAGAACTTGCCCTTTAGTAGCTTTCTCTCTCTCTCTCTCTCTACATATATATATATATATATATATATATATATATATATATATATATATATATATATATATATATATATATATATATATATATATACACGAACAAAGTACAAAATCAAAAATTAGACTAAGATACGAATGCGAAAGATAAAAGGATAGATAGAAAGCAAGAAATAGATAGACACAATTAATGAACGAATGAATAGAAAACTAAGGGTGTATCAAACCCCTAACACTCTATTCAATGTCAAACAAAGCATCAATCTCCTATGTAGTCAAGGAAATTGAATTTTTGATCAACCCATATTTCTAAACGATAAATTAACAAACCCTTAACCCTCTATTCAATGTCAAACAAAGCATCAATCTCCTATGTAGTCAAGGAAATTGAATTTTCGAGCAACCCATATTTCTAAACGATAAATTAACATAAGCGATTTCACGTTTGCCACAAGCTAATCCAAGCTTGCCTCACACTCTCACAAGTGTTTACATTCATAATTTATCAATAAATACCTACTAAGTGAAAGAGAAATCCTATTTATAGTCTAGGCTAGGTTATTACATCATATGGGGCCAAAAAGTGACTTATTTAGGAAAGACAAAACATAAAAGCCCATTAAGCACGTGCTTGAGTATTTGTAGATAGCATGGGGTGCATCCCAAGGGTATAGTGGGATTTGTTTACTCGCTCTAGTGGATCTAGAGCGGGTTGGGCGCACCTCCAAAGCGGATGGGGTGCATGTTCTCTTACGGGGTCTTTCTAGCCCCATTTTGCCTTCCCTTGGCCTCTTTGACATCCCCTGAACCTCCTTGATCATCATAATCATCAAATTGGCACCTTTGGGATAGCAACAAGGAGGCTTCAAATGCTTTTGACCCATAAGCATCCTCTCTAATGATCCGAAGGCTATTTGGATTGTATCATCCTCTCCTTCTTGAAGAAGATTCATGCTCGAATCTACAACCCTTAAACATAAGAAAAGAACACGCAAATAATATTTCCTTGAAGCATGATGGTTAACACAAGGGTTAAAATTAAAACATCTATGCCAAGGAGACACCCATTTCATATATAACCAAACATCCTTCTAGACAATGAAAGAGAAGTCAACATTTAAGGTGAAAAAGAGTTGGCTATGATAAGCATCAAGAAATTTTCCCAAGTTAGCTCCATTAACAATGTTACCAAGCAAATCATCACATGTTGGAACAACTAAGGGTAGAATCAAGGAGTCATTAGGGTGTATATTACCCTTCCATTCACAAGAAACCATGTTTACACACAAAACATTCTTAACATCAACATGGCTATACTTGCAAACAAAGAAAATGGAATGAAGATAGCTATGATTACCTAAGGTGCTACCAATAACAAAATCACATAAAGGTAAGAACAAACATCTTAAGCACCTCACATTCCTTTCACTTGAACAACCCTTCAAGAAATATCCAACTTATCTATCCACAAAAGTGTGACAAGATTCAAGGGCCAAGCATTGTTTACCAAGTAAGAACTATAGATTATTCTTAGAACAACAAATAAATTGGCTATTCAGATAAGGGATTCCACACATATTTCATGCATATTCAAATCATTCTAAGATATGGTTTGAAAGACACCAACACCAGCTAGGTAGGATTTTAAGTCAAATATCTTTAAATAATTATCTACCTTAGGATAAATGTCATCATGAATCCAAGGAATGCTAGGAATAAGAGGGGGTAGGTAAATATCTTTGGAGCAAAGCCTTGAACTTGATCTCTTGCCTTATAAGATTACACCATGGGGACTTGTACTCTTATGTATCAACTTGGAAGTTGGCACAATGCTATTAAAAAAGTAGTGAATAACAAGGGCTTGGGTTTGTCGCTAAGCTCTCCTTCTTGATCCCAAAGCTCCTCATCTTCACCATTCATCTTCCTCATTATCATGAGGCTAAGGTTCAAGACCTCTCCTTCTTCAAGCCAAATGTCTTCATGGGGAACATTCATCATTAATCTAAAAGATATATTAAAGTCCCCTTCAACTTTCTCTAAAAGATACATTAATCTAAAAGATACATTCATCATTTCTCTTGAGGGTTTTCCTCACCACCATCATTTTTGGTCACTATATCCCCAAAAAATTAAGGATTACCCTCCACCAATACTATGTTCCTTCGATTGGGACATTCACCAGCCTTATGACCCCAACCTTGGCATTTAAAACAAACAATACCTTTAAAATTGGTATTAGAAGACAAATTTCCTTCATTCCTTGGTGGATACCTTTGGATTGCCTTATTAATGGGCTTCTTCTCTAAGGACTTGTTGAAATCCTTATTCTTTTTCCATCCGAAGGATGTAAAAGAATTGTAAACTTTATTAAAGGACTTCTTAGCATTGTTGTCGTTTTAACCTCTATGGCCGCTTCAGCAAGATCTTCTATTCGGTCAAACTTGTGGAAAACTAGTTGAGAAGCAACTTCATAATATAACCCACATTTTAATTGAGCCATATAATATTTGCGGGTTTGACAATCTCATGATGAAGGATCAAGTTTTGAAACTCCTTATAATAGTCTTCCATACCTCTACCTTCTTTTCTCAAATTGTAGAGCCTTGTTAATTGCTCTCTCTTGAACCTTTATATTGTGTACCTCTCTTTCATGAGTTCCTTTAATTTACCCCAACCCAGAAGGTCTTTCTCTTTGCACCCATTTAGTCTCCCACCAAGTAGAAGGATACCATTCAAGATGAGCAATTTCATGGAGGCTTTGTTGTGTTCGGTTAACTCATTGAGTTGGAAGATCCTAGTGCATTGTATTTCCTAATCGAGGTAGATTGATGGATCACTAGTTCCTTTGAAGGTAGGAAGTGTGATCTTGATTGAGTTAAAACCCGTGTCTCAACCCATATTACCTCCTTGATCCCCTTAATAATTTTCTTGAACTTGCGGACGGTTTCCCAAGTTTTTTATTTCATATGGAATCGGACAAAATCTTCCTTTTCATTATCTATGTAGTCCCCATTGAGCTCCTCTTCTGGTTCGTACAAATTTCATAAAGAGAGCCACTTTATATAATTCTTCACCTCTTTCATAAGGTTTCTAAACCCCCTCATCCTCAATTTGAATTGGTTGGTTGTGGTTAAGTGGGGCTTTAGGTAGTTCTTGGGGTATTTGAAAGTAAGGTTCTTGATTTTGTGGAGCTTCTTGTTGGGCTTGATTGAATTGGGGTTGTAGTGGACGAATGAGATTTCGGTTATTTGGGTAAGTAGTTGCTTGGATGATGGGTTCATGTATTTGCCTAGGTGGATTGAGAATTTGGTGAAGCATTTTTGGAGTTATAGTAGTGGAGGTGTTATGAGCATGACCAATAGAGGAAGAATGATAGTTTTGAGGAGTGGATGTGGTGGAGTTTAGACAGATTTCCAAGGTGTCCATCCTTCTTGAGAGTGAACTTTTCATGCTTTTCATTCTTTGATTTACATCTTGTATCATACTCATTATGGCCACCATTAAAGTTTCCATGTCTATCTCTCCAGAAGCTCTTAGGCTATCTTCTCCCGATGCCATGACACCTAAATAAAAGGAATACTAAAACAAAACAAAAACAACAAACAAGTTAAAGTTGAGGAAATCAACCTCATAAGCTCTCAAAGTTGACAACTTTGGCTGTTCACTCAATTGGCGTCGCAAGCGTTGATAAATCATTTATAATTTAATGAGAATGCTTGGTACTAATTGTGGCTTGAGGTCGGATAGATTCTTGTTTGAAATGAATCAAATAAACAAAATTCTACACGAACTTGAGTCAAGAAGTACCAATGAATTCAAAAGATAAAAGCTTGAATGAATTAGGACCATGAAAGAAATAGGACTCAAGAACTAGTCGATCAACTTAGTAGATGAATTACTAGTTGATGAGTAGTTTAAGAATTAAAAAGAGATTTAAGAATAATGAAATTGAAGCTAATAATCAAACCTTGAGAAATGTAATGTTTAAAGTGTTGAGATGTGTTTTAGAACGTGAATTGGTGTTGGAGAAGTGTTGAAATACGTTTAGGGCTGTTTTGGCATTCAATTGGGTGATCTACACTTGAGGGTTGCATTGGAGAGCTGCTGCAGCATGTGGGGTGCATCCTGGATGCAGCTGCTGGCCTTGGATACTGCCTTAAGGTGCGGCCACAGGTCTGGAGCATACCAAGCGCACCTTGGGCGCAGAAGCAAGGGAAGTTGGCCGCCTCTTGGCGATTGTAATAGCCGTTTTGCCTTTCAAATGGTCCCCCTTTGTACTCTCTTTTGGAATATCCTTAGGATTTTCTTAGATGCCTTTGGAGAAACACATTTTCCACACTTTTCTTCCCTTTTTTTAGATTAAACACCCTCTTTTGATAAAATTTCAGTTTGAAGATTTGAATGTCTTCAAGAACACTAACTTCTTCTCTCAAGTTTGGAATGGGTTACAATTTTTAATGTAAGCACTTTTCAATGATCTAAACTCATTCCCAAAATCATTTTGCCTAAATTCTTAACCAATTTTTTTTCCAGATTTCGACCTTCTTCTCTTCTCTTCAAGTCAAGCTCTCAACAATGGTAGGTTATTCAAAATGACTGTGATTAAGCTCAAATTTGAAACCTAGACTCCTATAGTGTTAGAGAATACACATATAACACTAAAAACACAAGAAAAATACAAAAATCAAAAACTCAAAATTTGACCTAGGGCTAATGTTGTGACTCAAACGGACACGCAAGTGCATGTGATTGTACAAGTAATATAGTGACTTAGACAGTCAGATATCATTCCCACGAGGACTAAGCAACTAGAAATTCAACCAACTTTTAGTTTTAGAAAATGAGGTATTAAGTGTTGCAAAGTATCAAGATGATTGTGAAATTAATAATAAAAATGTAAATGAATAAATAAGAAATAACAATTTGTGACAATCGCAAAGCAAGCAACGGTTGTAAACAATAATGATTAGAATTTCAGGGTTGAGGCACATCAAAAAGTCATACAATTCTATCTTCTTATCGTATTCTAATTGGTTATCGGGTTGTTGAGTTGCAAGGTTTATAGTCCAATCTTGGTCTCCTGATCTCAAATCTTCTATCTATTGAATATTGCAACTACAGCTCTTGCAGAGATACAACAATTCTTCTAGATTCATAAAGTTATATTCTTGCAATCGAACCAAGCAAGACTTTTAGGTATATCTCTATCCTAGATGTTAATTCAAACCCCTTATTTCATAAAAGGATAAGAACCTTTCTCCTTAATTTCTTTGTTCTATTCTACGGTTCTCCTCCCAGATTTACATAGAAATATAGATTTATTCTAATGGTGGCCACTCATCAAAATAGTAAGATCAATAAATTAAGAACAACCCAGATGATTATCCAAAAAAAAATACGATAAAAAATATCAAAGAGTAATCATGTTCTTGGCCTTAACCCCACAACAAGGGTATTTAGCCACTCATGTTTGAGTTCAACATCTAAAATAAGTAATTAATCATACCCAAAATTAATCTTGAAGTGAAGAAGTTCAAAAGAATGACTAAGAACCCTAAAAGAGAGAATTTTTAGCTTATCCACCGCTGCTATGCTTGCAAAAAGTGTTTTAATTTGTGTTCAGGTATTCCTTTTATAGCTGGACAAAAATAGCCTGCACAGGAATAATCGATGCGCCACAACGCTTATCGCGTTGTTGAAGCCAATGTGTTGCGTCGCCTATAATATTGAGGAGCAATGCAATGCATCGCTATTACGTCGATTCTCTGGTACTTCAGTTCAAAATTTCGGCTAAGTCACAAATCATCAGGATCTACACGACGCGATGGGTAACGTGTCATGTTACTGGAATTTCACACTGAAAATTTGGTTAAATCATAAATCAATTCCTTTTCAGCTGCTTTCTTCTATTCTTGCTCCAGTGCGTCAATACGAGCTCTTGGACTCAATAAAAATGGTCTTCCACATCAACTTAATTAATTCCACACCATTAATCACCAATTGCTTCATAATATGCGCCCAATTTTTGTCCAAATCCATTAGAAATTTACCCTGCATCACTAATCATGTTGGTTAGCTACGAAACATAATTTAGCTCAAATAAAATAGAATTAAGACAATTTTCTCTCAAAACAAGTCCAAATATGGGTAGATATCGGTGTTTGGACATATAAATACGCCTAAGATCACCACCCCACACTTAAAATTCCATTTGTCCTCGAATAATTTCAAGAAACATAATCAATCAATCTTTCCATCAGAATCTAAGAGTTATGCTAGCGTTGGGCACTTACACTTTCTAGCAATGACTTTTCATCTCAAAACATGTCAAGAATACTCTTTTGCACATGAACAATTTGTTTAAAACCTCATCGTCTCGATAGTGACATCTGATTCATTGGAAAATATAACCAAAGCACTCAATCAATCAACACAATAAGTAATTCGGACTTTCATCCGCATGCACCCTCACATCAAGAAAGTTTTCCCCATATCAATCATAATTTTTCAATATTTCTCTTGAGGGAAATATCAAAATTCAATCACTCAGTCTCAACAAAAAATTTCATACATGATAGATAATGAACCATAAGCTTGCCCTTAGTGTACTACTCCACTAATAGTCAGATGTTTAAACGTAGGATAAATTAGGTCTTTAATGGTTGTAATGTAGGCTAAGGGACTGGTGGGAACTATTTATAAAATAGTGACTAATCTTCCTTAAGCGCTTTAATACATCTCATTCTACATTAAAAATCACACTTTATCACCCCAATTTCCACTTTATTACTTCCAAACATCATTCCTTTCATCCCAACTTTCATTAAGTCCTTAACAGAAATTATGTTAGGAGTATTTTTTCTTTTACATCACAATTCACTTCTCAACTCTTCTTCACACCCTTTTACTATTACGCACCCCTATCATAGCCACCCTCAACTAAAGCTATTCGCCTTGGTTGAGGTGCAAAATGTCCAAAATGAACCAGGCCCAAAACAGGTTCATTGTAACAAAAACCGAGCTAAAAAAACTAAAATTTCTTTCACATTTTCTATAACTCCTAACCATCACAATTAAACACACAATTAATTATTTCTTCAGGGCTTCACCATCACCTTTTTTCCAACTTCAATTTCACACCCCCTACTCATTTAATCATCTATACTAAAGTGCTTAGGGGTTATGGATCAAATCAAGGTCTGTCAAGAAAAGGATTAGGCTACATATGAGGCTACCAAAGAAATCAGGCTATAGGCTCGACGGGGCTAACTAGGGATATACATAAGGGTTGGTAAATAAAGTTTTTATAATTCGGCTAACAAAGACATGCCTAAATCACTTCCTACACCCAACATCCTTTATTTTGCTTTGTAAACACACCGGACAAGTTGTAGACATTCTTATACACGTAGAATATAAACAAACACTCTCACACTCACATTGCATGCTAGGAATTAAGTCGGATCCTTAATTTTAACGATCTTGTTCTTTATCAAATTAATATTAAGACAACAAATCATATTACACCTATTGAGATTTAGCATAAAAAATAAACACATTTTTTCTTTTGAATCAAAACAACTTAGTTCAAAGTCACTATAAGAATGGCCCAACACAAAGCACTTCTCATAAGTCGTAATTGGGTTCTAGCCACTTTCTTAGCTTCTAAAGACAAACTCCCCCTAAAATGGTTGTCATCCATCTATCATAAGGGAGGGAAACTAACAATGACGATGCAAAAATGAGAATTTCTAAAGAGGGAAAAAATAAATACTTTAAACTAAAATTTCCAAGAAGGGCAAAAATTAATACTTTAAACTTAAATTACCAAGAAGGGCAAAAATCTTACTAGCTATTACATCCAAACAGCAAAATAAAACATCCAAAAACAAAAACAAAGATGAAATTGTCTAAACCAACATAAACCACAGAAAAAGAGAAGGAATGAGAATATTCCACCCCACTCCACACTTAAAAAGAAGCATTGTACCAGTGCTTGCAAAATAAGTATAGAATGGAGTGGGGAAGGACTCCCTGATCAAATGTCATCCCCGTCATCCATGTCAACATCCAACTCTTCTGCTCCTGAATCTAACTCATCACCAGCATCCTTCTCTCCAAACTCATCATCTGAATACCGCTGCCTTAACTTTTCGTTTGTTGGGACGTCATCATCAATAGGCTTAACAAAATCGGTACCTATCCTTAGCATAGTCTGGTCATGACGCTGGAGTGGCTAGTCTCCCTCTACCGCATGAATCTCCTGCTCAGTAGCAGGTCATCCACCAATCCTCAGCTGCAATATCTGAAGCTCATACATAAGGGTAGTGATCTCATCATTTCGAGCCTGGTGCTTGGGCATAGTCAATGTAGTACCATAAGGTACACTCCCATTAGTACGGGACAAATCCAATGGTCTAGTGTTTACAGCTAGTCTATAGTCAACATCCTCCTCCTCTACACCATGCTCCCGCAGAAATCATGTCAGTAATCCACCAAATCCATAACGGCGAGTTCCTGGAAATTGTATTTTCCTCATGGCTGAAAAGATGACTAGACCGATATTCACATTAACATAATCATGCATAAGGGCATAAATGAGACATACCCTATCTCGTGTTACTTCAGTCAGATGTGTCCCGTGGATAAGGAAAGTGTAAATGATCTTTGCCCATAAGAGGGCATCCCTATTAAGATGACCAAAGAGGAGGCAAACATGAGTGTCATTTTCCCTATGACGCTTCCATCGGGCCATCGAACGATTACCATATAATACATACCGAATGTGTTGATAGGGTAGCTCAATATTCATCAACTTCAATGGCTCAAAATCAACCTCGGGCATACCTAGGAGGACATTCAATGTGTTAGTAGTAAATGTGACTACCTTACCCCTTATCTGAACTTCTGAATCCCTGTGGCTCGGGTCCCAATTTGCATAGAATTCATGAACAAGGTTGAGATTGCATTCCGTGGGCTGCTAAACAAGAACTGCATATGTAGTGTCTTTAGTCTATGTACCATACTTGGGAACTCCTTCATCAAGCCAAGTCAGCCAATGAATTGATCTGCCGAGTATTTAGACTCCTTGTGGAATGAGTACTATTTCCTTCCCGCTTCTACGACTCCTTTCTTTCCATATCTCCTAATCTACCTATGTGGAATAGGTGGGGGTTGGGGCACACTATCCACTAGCGCTGGTCTACTCCTTTTTCATCCTGACTCAGAGGATTCTACCACAGCCTTACCTTTTCTTTGTTGACTGGACATTTCACCTGTTAATCACAATGGTCAACAAACACATCAAAACACTACACCTTAGTTAAACTAGCCAACACTAAGTGTGAAATCCACCCCACACTTAGTTGC